>CM029642.1:53223777-53823777 GCA_017311315.1 Dendrocalamus latiflorus | reverse complement strand
TTGACATTTAATTTATTTGCTTTCCTTGTTATTCATGCCATTATTTAAGGATGAAAGATTTATATGTAAACCAAAATCTCCCCCATTCCTTTCTGGATCATCTTTTCAGATTCTTACTTAAATTTTTAACTTTCTGTTATTTAAACATGTTTATTTCTTCTTTAACTTTTGGGACCTCCATCAACTTTCTCTCAGAAAAATTCCATAAACCTCAAATCCAAATAGAAAACAAATAAAATAATCCAAAAACTCCAGAATTTAATATTCACATTTTTCAGGATGTTACAAATCTACCCCCCTTAAAAAGAATCTCGACCCCGAGATTCAGCCTAATTAGCGAATAGGTCGGGGAAATCTTGACGCAGTTTATCTTCTCTTTCTCATGTAGCTTCATTCTTGGAATGATGACTTTATTGTACTCGACATAAGTGGATAGTCTGGCTCTTAGCATTCTTTTCTATCGTTTATAAAATCAGGATAGGTCACTTCTTGTAGGTATCAGGTCACTCTTGAGCTCGGCTGCTTCCTACGGGTTTGATCCTTCTGATATTTGTGGACATGCCCTGGGGTTGGGGATACATAGAATACATCGTGCTCATCTGCTAAACTTGCAGGCAGTTCTAATTGGTAAGCTACTCCTCCTAGTGGCGCAGTCTAATATTCCTTTGATGCCTTGTTAGCCAGTATATTATAAGTATGATGTCTAGAGTCTGGGTGGGTTACACTATGGATGGTTGGTTATCCTGGCAGGCGAGTTAAGTGCCTGCAGTTTCTAAAAGTTATGTGGATAACCCAAGCTTATCCACGAATCTTTTAGCTCTAAAAGATGAAACCCCCCTGATTTTTGTAAAGAACATGCGCTGCTATTAAATTGGCAAAGAACGTACCCATAAGAATTACAGCGGCTTCCTGAGCTTCCTCAGCTGTGATGTGGTTAACTTGGCCGCGGTTTGGCGCTGAAGTGTTCCTGCTAGCCTGTGAGCTCTGATGCCCTTTGCTGGGTACCAAGGCTTGACTGCGGGTAGCGGGAGGCCCTAAATTGATTCTCACTGGATTTGTCTGCCGTTGCGGGCACTGGCTGACAAAGTGTCCCTTCTCTCCACACCCGAAACATCTCCGGTTGGTGGCAGGGTTCGCCCCAGTGGACTGGCTTGCTGGGTGTGGCGTTTGGAGGGAGCCACCACTGGAACGGGGTGCTGGAGACGAAGCATTGGATTGGTTAGGCTTTGAAAAGGAAGGTTTGTTCAAGAATCCCTGAATGAACCTTCCTTGAGGTTGTTGAGTTGTCATCTTGCGCTTACGACTGGCCTCAAGAATCTTCTTCTTATTTTCCAAGGCCAACGCCTTGTTTACCAACTGATGAAAGCTGGTGAAGTCCTGGGTGATCAATTGTACTCTTAGTTCATCCTTCAACCCTTCAAAGAATCTGTCAATCTTTTCTTCTTCTTCTTCTATATCCTTCTGAGCATACCGGGCCAGCTGCGTGAATTTTGTAAGATATTCACTGACAGATAGGTTCCCTTGCTTGAGGTTGCGGAATTCATTCTTCTTTATCCGCATCATCCCTGCTGGAATGAAGTTGTCTTTGAAAGCCTTCTTGAATTCTGACCATGGAATAGCTTCGGTGTCACCTCCGGTGGTAGCATCTTCCTGGCCTCGGGCAGCTAAGTAGTTCTCCCACCATGCTGCGGCAGCTCCTTGAAGTAGGTGGGTGGCAAATATGACTTTATCCTCCTCTGCGCATTTGATTAAGCGCAGCTTCCTTTCAGTATCTCGGAGCCAATCTTCTGCTTCAAGGGGTTCTTCTGCCGATGTGAATGTACTTGGTCTTGTCCTCTGGAAATCCCCTAAGTCAGCTCTGTGTCCACCAGAGCTTCCTTGCTGTCCAGCATAAATGGCTTGCAGAATCTGGGTTTGTTGTGCCATTACTTGGGCCATTGTGGGATTAACTGGGGGGTTTGGGAGGTCAGCATCTTGGTTCTGATTCTCTTCGGGGTTTTCGCCATGATTTGAGTCTACCTCAGCATGCTGAGGGTTAGCATGAGCCCGAGATCGTGTAACTCTTGGACTGGCCATCTGCAGCTATAGCTTCATAACTTAGTACTAACACTACCCTTGAGAAAAAGGAAGGGTATCAACCCTCTTTGCAAAAAGAATCATAAGATAAACGACAAAAGAACATTCAACATAAGGCCTTATGCCTGGCCATTTATTATCATACAAGCATTCACATAGCCAGCCTTTAGGCTGGACTTTGCGGTTACACAATATACTAAGGTTTGATATGATGACGACTACAGTACTAAAGAACTAGTACCTCATCCTATATTACAGGAACTAGTAATTGCACCACGCATGGTAAGTACGGCACTACTCTACCTACTCCTTCATCAGTAGACTTGAGCTTATGGGCTGATCCTTGTAGTTTAAATAGTGCAAGAGCTTGTGTAGTACGCTAGCAAACTCCCCTTCATGAACTCCATAGGCCAGGTAGCTCAGTTGCCCTTATCGCCAATTCCTGCCATCTGTAAATTAAATTAGTAGGGCTAAAAATTTTCCAAAATAATTAATGAAAGGTAGAGTAGAACAGATCTAAGAGGGATACGGATAGAAATAGTATGCTATATTTTTCATAAATGCTTTGTATATATATATATATATATATATATATATATATATATATATATATATATATATATATATATATATATATATATATATATATATATATTACCACCCTAAGGTTCTTCTAACGTCCATTCTACGGCTTTACCCTGCAGTCGTATGCTCTGATACCAACGCTGTCAGACCCAGATTTTTCAATCCGAATCTTACTGTGTTTCACTGCACTAATCCCTGGATCAGTAGTTAGTGCACACAGGTACATTGCTGAATCATTTCATACATCGCATAATCAACCATTATATTACATAAACTGAAATACACCACGTCGGGTGATAGAATTTAAAAAAGGGGCCGATTAGGCCAATTGTATTTATTGCAATCACGCACAGCGGAATCATAGCAAAAGCAAACCCAAATCCACAGGCAAGCGACTGGAAGGTACTGTGTGCATTATATGTCACCAGCTAACTAGTAACATACGTGCACACAACGCCGGATGTCCACTTGTCCATGTCTAATCAACGAAGCCTACGCCTTAGTTTCCTTCGTCGTTCTTCTCCTCCGTAGCGGGAGCTTCCTCGTAGGCGTAGTGGTCTTGCGTTCCTGCTTCTGGATTTTTGCCGCAAAGCGAGCGTGAGCACTCCGACCCCGTGCTCAGCGAATCAACACACAGAATGCAGTATATAACATGTATGGCTATTCAAAGGATGGCTTTGGTTTATTTTATTTTTGCGAAGAGTGCTTTTGAATACAATTATATAAAAATTCCTAAGACCTAGCATTTGAACAAAAGCATAATGTTCAAGAACATGCAATAATATTAGTGATCCAGATTCCATCCACCGTTCTATGGCATCTGCACCATATAGCAATTTCTTTTCAGCGTTATAGCCGCTTAACTTAACACTGGGACGACACCCAGGCCATTTCACTGGGACGACACCCAGGACAATTCCAAACTAGGGCCTTACACTGCCCTTCCATCTTTTCCAACCCATTCATAAATCATTTTGAAATAGAACTATATCTGGTTAAGTTCCCATGTCTGCCCTTGACCGTGGGCACGGCTATTCGAATAGTTTTGACTCTGCAGAGTTTGTACACTTTCACCACAAGAGACGATCAACCCGTTGCCCCACACGATTCCTTAGTCATGTGTTTGAGCAGATCATCACAGTGACTTTTCAAAATACCTCGCCCCTTCCGTCATTTCACCCTATGGGTCGTTCCCACTTGCGGTGGGTCCCATACGTTGTGCGGGATGTCCTCCTTCTGAACGTCTAGCAGCTGGCTCCCCACCCCTGCTAGACCGCCACAGCAGAACTTCACTCCCTACGAGTGTCCCATTCAAGCCGTCTCACAGACCGCCACTTGCACATCCTCACACCACCTCCTGGAAGGATGACTTTCAGGGTCCGGTAAATCTACTAAGCCAAGTTGTAATTTACAGACTTGTGGTTGTACTGTTGTACACGGGTTGACATGATAAGATTCGGTCCTTATTGGTATCTGGGCGGTCTATCACTAACCACTTTGTGCTTCCACTGCACCACACTCACACACCATCGAACCAATCCACCCAGATATTAAAGCATGTTGGGGTTTTTGGAAGCATAAATTATCCATACCAAATATACCAGTCATTTCCACCATGACTGCCCAAACCAGTTTCTCATGAATAAAAGTGATGCTTGGGACAATTTCTTGCCCCGAGTTCCTAATCAATGCTAAGCATGGCATACGGTTACGGACTTATTTTTGAAATGTTACTATTATATTTTTGCTAGGGCGACAAGGTTCACACATTCAAATACTCAAAGGAGGGGTAATATTATTCAAGGTAAACAACGGCATATAACTAGAATATCAGATTTAGCATGCATTTGCATAAAACTAGAAGCAATGCAATTTTGTTAATTTAAAACAAAGTAATTTGCAGAAATGTAGGTTCAATATGATCAAAGTATTGACTCGCCTGGGTTACAGTGGTCGGGTGCTGGATTATCCGGATCTCCTAGTGCTGCTGCCTCGAATTCTTCCTCCTGAGCTTCGTATGCTATTTAATCGTGCGAAATACCCAAATAAAAGAAAAGCAATCAATCACTTCAAAAGATCACCAGAAATTCAAATGAACTCTAAAAATTATGATTTCAGTTCCATTGGACAGATCTTGATTTTAGATGAATTTAGAATTTTGTCCCATTTGATTTGGAGTTAAAATGAAGAAGTTATGATTATTCAAAGTTTTCAGTTCAGTTAATTCCAAATATTATCAAATTTCTGACAGTGGGTCCCACATGTCATATTTTAATTTTTATCTTTATCTTTTTCTTATTTCTTCTGTCTCTATGGCCAGTGGGGTCCAGGTACTGTTCATGGGGTCCATCTGTCAGCAGGGGCTCTGTGCGGATGTGTCACTGACCGATGGGGCCGAGCGGTCAGCCGTCTGCTCTGGCCACACTGGCTGACGGGTGGGGCCCACCTGTCAGCAGGGAAAATAAAAGAAATCGCTCAACCGCGCGCGCGGAGCCGGGCTCGAACACGCGACGCGGGAGCAGGGGGGAAAGGAGAGGATAGCGCTGAAAGCCACTCGGACGACCGAGCGTTGCTTACCATATAAGGGTAATAAATCCCTTTGACGTCGCTCTGGGACGGAGCCGGGTAGAGGAATCGGGGGCGACGGTGGCCGGCGGCGTGTGGTGGTCGGGAGGCTCCGGGGCTGCGTGGAATATAACCTCCACGAGATGGCGATGCTTTTGGTGTGGACGGCCGAGGGTGACGGTGGCCGGAGAGGGCTGGCGGCGAGCGACGGCGGCGGCTCGGGTAGGAGCCTCGGTGACGGCGAGGTGGAGACCACGGGAGGCACGGGGGAAGGCGGGGATAGCTTCACCTTGCTCCCGCGAAGCTCTGAGAGCTCGGGATTGCTTGGAGGTGGCCGGGAGCGGCGGCGGCTTGGTCGCCGGAGTTGGGAGAGAAGGGGGAGGCCGACAGGGAATTGGGCCTCTCGATGCAATTGCAACCAGGGGAGGGGGAGAGGAGGGAGTTGCGACGCGGTTGAAGCTCTCAGGCAAGCCTTTTTATAGCTGGAGAGGGGGACGCGCGGCGGGGCAGCGGCGACCTCCGCTCTGTTCATGTTGGCAGGGGGGATGGACGAAATCTCACCGAGATTGCACAGGAGAGAGGTGGCGGGAAGGTGAGTCCCCCCTCCCGTAACCATATTTTTTTTTAAATTCTCCCGCGAGGTGAAGGATTTGCTGCGGAGCCGCGAGAGGGAGCTGGCGCGAGGGGCGCGGCCGCGTGGAGAAGAAGGGGGAGGAGGAAGAAAGAGTCTGACGACTCGGCCCCACCGGTCAGCGGGCGAGGGGCGCGAGGGAGCGGACGGATGGCGCGGGCGGGGCTGCGTGGCGCTGATCGGGACCGGCCAGGTGGCAGCCAGAGAGGAGGGAAAGGCGGGATGGGCTCGGTGACGTGGGCGGCATCTGGCCGTCCACGCGGCGGCCGCAGGGTGAGCTGAATTTCTGATTTTTCCCGATTTTAATTTTTAGCTTTTAGAATTTGCCAGAAAATCCTAATAAGGTCAGAAAAATATGAAAATACATCCAAAAATTCAGGAAAAATTCACAGAAGTTCCTGATGACATTCTGGACTCAATAAAAATATTTTCAACTAGTGTTGACATTTAATTTATTTGCTTTCCTTGTTATTCATGCCATTATTTAAGGATGAAAGATTTATATGTAAACCAAAATCTCCCCCATTCCTTTCTGGATCATCTTTTCAGATTCTTACTTAAATTTTTAACTTTCTGTTATTTAAACATGTTTATTTCTTCTTTAACTTTTGGGACCTCCATCAACTTTCTCTCAGAAAAATTCCATAAACCTCAAATCCAAATAGAAAACAAATAAAATAATCCAAAAACTCCAGAATTTAATATTCACATTTTTCAGGATGTTACAGCAGTTATGTCATTACACATGGCCTATTCTGGGCCTTATAATCTCCTACCAGGCCTGCTGGGTTTAGGTGGGGCCACCCCTACGACAGGAGCCTCTCATGGTGTAGGGCTTCACAGGGCCGAAGCCATGTCGCCGAGCCCTTTGGCCCCCTCCGTCCCCTGCGGCCTGTGAATTTCTCCAGGCTTGTGGCTGGGGAGCCTGAAGTCTGGGATGGTGGTAGCGGAGGCTGGCGCCTAAGTCGAAGTAGGCGCGCGCGCTCCATCCCCTACCCTTCGAACGGGTGGCAGCGAAGCTGGCGCCTAGTCGAAGTAGACGCGCGCGCTCCGTCCCCTACCCTTCGAACGGGTGACAGCGAAGCTGGCGCCTAGTCGAAGTAGACGCGCGCGCTCCGTCCCCTACCCTTCGAACGGGTGGCAGCGAAGCTGGCGCCTAGTCGAAGTAGACGCGCGCGCTCTGTCCCTGTGCTGAGATCGGAGCTTGGCGCCGGTATGGTTGCGCTCCGGGGCTGTTGTGACCTTGCAGTCTGGTGGTGCGCTTTTAATGGCGGCTGGAATCACGCCGACGCCTGGCCTGGCAGAAGTCAGGCTGTCGCGTCGTGCAGTCTGCCGTGCTGCAGGTGGGGCACGTGGCGACTCACGACTGGTGCGTCGTGGGATGTGAGCGGTTGCGTGACCGCGGCCATTCGCCTCGTCCCCCGAGAAGTTGGACACGTGTTGAAGTCGTGGAGGCGTTGTGCGCTGCTTGGCCACCTACCCGGCACGGCCCTCTAGGTCTTGGCGGTTCTTCTTTCCAAGCCTTGGACAGCCGAATCGCTGCGAATTTGATCCGTCTGTGCGTTGAGCCACAAGACAGGCGAGCGGCCTTTATAAGGTGCTAGTGTTGAGGTGGAGGCACCCTTTCTTGCTTGGCTTTCTGATCTGCCGCTTCGCTTCCGCCCGTGCTAATTGTCACGTCAGTTGCTCCTTTACCTGCTTCTTCTTCCCTTATCGCGAAGAGCGATGGCTAGCCATGACGACGCCACCTACCACCCCCGCAGCGGTTCCTTGCCTAGCCAGGGCGAGGTGACCCATCCTTCCAAGGAGTACAAACTGGTGCCGCAGGGGAGCTCGCGCGCCAACAAGTGGTGGAACGCCATGGAGCACTCGGGAGGCTCCTGCTCCCGTGTGCTGGGGAAGAGCCGCATGACTGAAGGGACGCTGCAGCGACTCGTGGATGAGGGGAAGATCGTGGATCGCAATGGGGCTCGCCTACCCCGCCGGGACGAGACGGAGCCGAAGCCCGGGGCCATGGAGGCGATTGTTTTTGTCGCGTTCTTCGATGCCGGCCTTCGAATGCCCTCCACGTTGTTTGTGGGCGAAGTCCTGCGGGCCTACAAGTTGGAGCTAGCCCAGTTGACGCCCCACGCGATACTCCGCCTAGCTGTCTTCACGTGGGCGATGCGGACAGAGGGGTGGCGTCCCAGCGCGAGCTTATTCGCCACCCTGCACGACGCACACTGTCGACCCAGAAAGGTTGACGGGGCGGTGTCCAACTTTGGCGGTGTGGACTTCGTGCTCCGGGCGTCATGCGCGACGTTGTTCCCCGTGCCAGCCTCGTCAGGGCAATGGGCGTCCGGCTGGACGCGGTGGTGGTTCTATTACACCGTGACTGACAAGAGCAGAATGCAGTGCCGAGGTGGGCCAATCTCGTTTAACAGTACGCCGAGTCTGAAGGCGGAGATTGACGACACGCAGAAGCTACAGAGCCTTGTCGGTGTCGCCCGTCGAATGAGCGTGCGCGACCTAGCCGAGGAGTTCACGATGTATGGGGCGGCGCCCCTCTCCTCCCGGGGGAAATATGTTGGACAGAATGGCCCCCGCGAGGACGGGTTCGATCCATCCGTATCTCGCCTGCTTCTGCCCTCCGCCCCTTGTAAGTCGCCCAGCACGCTTTACGCGCGCCATTGTATCTGTTTGGCTTCCGCCTAACTGACGTGATCTCCTGCGCAGTGGCTCGGCTAGAAGATGCGGAGCGCACGGTTGCGGCGCTCCTCGGCCCGTACACGCTTCAGGAGCACCGGGCTCGCGAGGCCGCAGTCAAGGCGGCTAAGCAGGGGCGGGTAAACCGCACCTGCGAGGCTGTGGGCATTACCGTGCCCGAGCGTGCGGTGCCGGAAGAGCTTCCCGCCGGGACTCCGGGCGCTCAGGACGGTGATAGCCCTACGGGGGTGCTATCTTCGCGACGCCGGGCCCGTTCCCCGGCTGCCGTATGCGACCCGGCAGCCCCCCCGGCGGCTAGCCCAGCTGAGACGGGGCGTGCGACCGGCGGTGGGCCCGGCCATACTGCTTCGGAGGGGCGCACCGCCGCGGATCCCCCGGCACCTTCTGCCGACGCCCACGAGCCCGTGCTTGGGCTCGCGGCCATCGTTGAGTTGGAACTCGTCAACCCGGGGGGTGGCGTCGTTCCTGGCGAGCAAACCACGGTGGAAGGTGCGTTATCAACCGCAGCGGCCGACGAGGGCGTGCCCCCTACAGAGGAAACCGTGGGGGCGACGGTAACCGGAGCTGGTCCTGCCGTGGAAGAATCGCCTGTGCCACCGCAGGCGAAACGCCCTCGGACTCAGTCCCCGCCGCCAACGAGGGGTCGATACGCTGTTGCGGGGCCTTGCCGCGGGATTACGGCGTCTGGCGCGGCCGAGAAGACCTTCTCCCCGACCGTCGAGGCGCACGCCTCTCCCTGGGTGGTCGAACCGGCGCCACTTACTACCGTGACGAGGGGCGCATGAGGTAGGCGTGAGTCACTTTCTTCACTTGACTTCGCGAGACTTTCTCCGATCTGCTCGCTCATTCTGCCAACATCAGACAAGACGAAGTCTCCCGGACGTGGCGAAGGATCGAGCAGCGGAGGTATGCGCGAAGTTGGAAGCCTTGTGCAGGGTGCCCCGTAGGTGTCCGCCATTGTTGACGCGGCCGTGGCCTCGGTAAATCCTGGCGCGTTGGGGCCGGGGCTCGCTCGCTCGGACTTTCTCCCTCGCCCGGAGATATTTTGCGACCTTACCGCAGCCGCAGAGCGTGCCGACAACGGCCTCAACCGGGAGATGTTGTCGTCATGCGAGGGGGAACTCCTAGCGCTCGCGTTACAGGCCTCCGAGATGAGGGTAAACATGTGCGCTTCAGCTTTGTAAGGTACTGCTGGACGCCTGCTGATTTGTTGTGTTTGCCAGACGCTTGCCCTCAGCCGGTCCTTTGACGAGGCCCGCGTTCGCTGCAAAGGATGAGGAATGTCGCGCGCTGGAGGGCGCCATGGCGGCCGCACAACTCGAGGCTACGGAAGCTCGGCGCGCCGCGGCTGAGGAGCGCGCCACCTTCGTGCAGCAGATCGCCGCCCTAGAAGGGGAGAACGCCCAGCTGGCGGAGTCTGTTGTCGAGAACCACCTCGTCTTGGAAAATGCGTCCATGTCGGCATGGCGGGCCATGGAGTCTCTGAACCAGGCCCTCCGAGATCTGTGCGTCCGAGTGCCGGACACTACGCACAGGCCGGAGGCCCTGTCGGAGACGCTCGGGCTGATCGAGGAGGGGGCCGGCGTTGCTCTTCATGGCGCTAGAACCTTTGGCGAGCACTGCAGCTATGTTGGTGCGTGCTTCGCCCTCGCCCTGCTTCACACTCGTGGGTGTAGGCATACCCATGAGCTAGCGAATCCTCAACTGGATCCTCCCGGCCGAGCAGAGGTTATGTCGGATGCCATCCGCTCCATCGGGCCTAGCCTGCAGAACTTCCATCAACGGATCTGGGGCCGCTTCGGGGAAGATGCAGCGAGGGTCGCCGTGCAGCAGACGCTGCATGGGGAGGGGGACCTCCTCCAGTGGCTTGAAGGGGTCCTTCAGCGCCGCGGCGACGACGGCACGGGTTCGTCCACACCGCGCCAAGGCTGAGCGGTTGGTCGGGTAGGGCAAGGGGATGATGTACTGGTTCTTACGCTTGTGACTATGTAACCCCTTTGCTTTTATAATGAAACCAAGTAATACCTTATGCTTGGTGTTACCTGTCGCCGAACGCGGAGGGCCGGTCGGCGCATCTCGTTTATACTCCGTGGATTGGCGCGTGCGGAGGCGAACCTCGACGCTACGACTTCCTTTATAGTCCGGAGACTCGCGCGTGCGGAGGCGGACCTCGACGCTACGTCTTATTTAAAGTCCGTGGACTGGTGCGTGCGGAGGCGGACCTCGACGTTACGACTTCCTTTATAGTCCGGAGACTCGCGCGTGCGGAGGCGGACCTCGACGCTACGCCTTATTTAAAGTCCGTGGACTGGTACGTGCGGAGGCGGACCTCGACGCTACGACTTATTTATAGTCCGCAGACTCTCGCGTGTGGAGGCGGACCTCGACGCTACGTCTTATTTAAAGTCCGTGGACTGGTGCGTGCGGAGCTAGGCTCGACGCTACGTCTTATTTATAGTCCGCAGACTCTCGCGTGCGGAGGCGGACCTCGACGCTACGTCTTATTTAAAGTCCGTGGACTGGTGCGTGCGGAGCTAGGCTCGACGCTACGTCTTATTTATAGTCCGCAGACTCTCGCGTGCGGAGCTAGGCTCGACGCTACGTCTTATTTAAAGTCCGTGGACTGGTGCGTGCGGAGCTAGGCTCGACGCTACGTCTTATTTATACTCCGTAGAGTGCGCGCGGAGGCGTCCCCCCGCCGCGTCTTATTTATACTCCGTAGAGTGCGTGCGGAGGCGGACCTCGACGCTACGGCTTATTTAAAGTCCGTGGACTGGTGCGTGCGGAGCTAGGCTCGACGCTACGTCTTATTTATAGTCCGCAGACTCTCGCGTGCGGAGGCGGACCTCGACGCTACGTCTTATTTAAAGTCCGTGGACTGGTGCGTGCGGAGCTAGGCTCGACGCTACGTCTTATTTATAGTCCGCAGACTCTCGCGTGCGGAGGCGGACCTCGACGCTACGTCTTATTTAAAGTTCGTGGACTGGTGCGTGCGGAGCTAGGCTCGACGCTACGTCTTATTTATAGTCTGCAGACTCTCGCGTGCGGAGGTGGACCTCGACGCTATGTCTTATTTAAAGTCCGTGGACTGGTGCGTGCGGAGCTAGGCTCGACGCTACGTCTTATTTATAGTCCGCAGACTCTCGCGTGCGGAGGCGGACCTCGACGCTACGTCTTATTTAAAGTCCGTGGACTGGTGCGTGCGGAGCTAGGCTCGACGCTACGTCTTATTTATAGTCCGCAGACTCTCGCGTGCGGAGGCGGACCTCGACGCTACGTCTTATTTAAAGTCCGTGGACTTTGTTCTGCTCAGCGCGGACAGGGGATGCTCTGGGAACAGCAACCTTTATTGAACTCCCGTTTGCGCGGGCGAGCATATCATAACAAAGGGCTGGTGGCTCTACGCTTGCTGTCCTGCTTCTAGGCGTAGTACCGCCGCAACCTGTCCGCGTTCCATGTGTGCCGGAAGGCTTGTCCTTCGAGCGTGGCGAGGCGGTACGCCCCCTTCGGCAATGCCTCCGTCACGATGTACGGGCCTTCCCACTTGGACTCCAGCTTGCCGACGGTCTCCGCCTGGAGCGCCACTCTGAGGACGAGATCCCCAGGCTTGAACCCCCGCGGGCATATAGAGCGGTCCCGAGGACGCATTATCTGCCGCGCGTACTTCTCGACATGGTGAGCTGCGTCTGCCCGTATCCCGTCGAGGAGGTCTAAGGACACACGGTGCTCCTCTTCGGGTGCTTGGACGAGGACCCTCCGCGAGCCGGCCTTGATTTCCTCGGGCGTCACCGCTTCGTCGCCGAAAAGGAGCTTGAACGGCGTGAATCCCGTCGGGCGCGTTACCGTTGTGCGAAGCGACCATAGAATGTTGTGAAGCTTGCTTGGCCACTTGCCCTTCGGCAATCCAACCAGGCGCTTTTTGATGGCGACAGAGATGGCGCCATTTGCCTGTTCGACCACCCCGTTGGACTGGGGATGCCCTACCGAGGCGAATCGGAGGGTGATGCCCATGCTGCCACAATAGTCTTTGAAGAGGGTGGCGTCGAACTGCAGGCCATTGTCGACCGTGAGCTCCCGGGGCACACCGAAGCGACATATGATGTTTTGCCATAGGAAGCGTTGTATGGCCGCAGAAGTTACTTTGGCCAGGGCGATCGCTTCCGGCCATCTGGAGAAATACTCCAGCGCGACTACCACGAACCGGAGGTCCCCTGGAGCTCGGGCAAGTGGTCCTACTATATCGAGGCCCCAGCGTGCCAGTGGCCACACCGGGGGAATGGGGTTGAGGCCCGTCGGGGGCCTGCGGATGATGCGCGCCATCCACTGGCACCCTTGGCACCGACGGACGAGGTCCTGGGCGTCGGTGATGGCGGTTGGCCAGTAGAAGCCTTGCCTGAACGCCTTACCGACTAATGACCTCGGTGCCAGGTGGGATCCGCATACGCCCGCGTGAATCTCCGCCAAGAGCTCCTTTCCCCCCTCAGTCGAGAGGCAGCGCAGAAGCGGTGCGCAAACCCCTCTCTTGTAGAGTATGCCTTCGAACACCTGGAAGGACCGTGCGCGGTGCTGCAAGCGTCGCAGCTCGGCAGGGTCCTCCGGCTCGGCGATGCCTTGCAAGAAATTGAAGATGGGCTCTCGCCAATCTCCTGGCCGATCAATGCGGTGGACGAGTGCCGCGTCCCGGTTGTCCTGTGCGATGGCCGCCTTTGCTAACATCTCGTAAAACGCCCCCTCAGGGGGGCAGTTGCTGGCTGGCCGCCTTAGCGAGGGCGTCGGCCTGCTCATTCTCCGCACGGGGGATGGCCTTGACGGTGACACCCAAAAAGTGCCTTTCCCTCGCCCTCACCGCCGCGAGGTACTTGGCCAGCTCAGGGTCCTTGGCTTGATATGACTTGTCCACATGGCCAGCCACCAAGAGCGAGTCGGTGCGGACCAACACCCGTCTCGCGCCGACTGCCTTGAGCTTCGCCAGGCCAAACAGCAGAGCCTCGTATTCAGCCGTGTTGTTGGTGGCGGGGAAGGCAAGGCGCGCCGAGTACACCAAACGCTGTCCGTCGGGCGTGACGATCACCGCCCCTACGCCCGCGCCGGCGACGCTGTAAGCTCCATCGATTGTAAGCGTCCAGACGGGATCGTCGTGCATCTGGACGGGTTGGGCCGGCGGGGTCTATTCGGCGAGAAAATCCGCCAGGACTTGGGATTTGATTGCCGTCCGCGAAGCATATGTCAAGGAGAAGGGAGCAAGCTCGGCAGCCCATTTACCGATACGCCCTGTGGACTCCTTGTTGTGTAGCATCTCCGCCAGGGGGAATGAGGAAGGCACTGTGATCGGGTGGGCCAGAAAATAATGCCGAAGCTTCCTGGAGGCCATGACCAGCGCGTAGGCGAGCTTCTCAAGCTCCGTGTATCTTGTCTTGGCGCCTTGGAGGGCTTCGGAGACAAAGTAGATGGGCCGCTGCGTGGCGCCTTCCTCTAAGACGAGGACGGCGCTGACCGCGGTGGCTGACGCGGCCAGATAGAGCAGGAGGGGAGCCTCTGGTGCTGGGGCGACCAGAGTGGGGAGGCTTGCCAGGTGCTGTTTGAGCTCGTTGAAGGCCTTCGCGCAATCTCCGTCCCAACTAAATCCATCGCACCCGCGGAGCGTCTTGAAAAATGGCAAGCCCCGCTCCGCCGCCCTGGATAGGAAGCGGCTTAGTGCTGCCATGCGGCCCGCCAGCCTCTGACCTCCCTCGTAGTCTTGGGCGGCTCCATGCCCAGGATGGCGTCTACTTTGTCGGGGTTCGCCTGGATGCCCCGTCCGGAGACAAGGAAACCCAGGAGCTTGCCCGCCTGCACCCCGAAGACACATTTGTCGGGGTTGAGTTTGATGCCCGCCTTCCGGAGGTTGTCGAAGGTTTCCTGGAGGTCCCGGCCATGCAGGGCAAGCTGCCGAGTTTTGACCACCACGTCATCGACATAAGCTTCGACGTTCCTCCCGAGCTGGGCAGCCAGGGCAATGGCGACGAGGCGGGTGAAGGTAGCGCCTGCGTTCTTCAGGCCAAAGGGCATTCGGACGAAGCAGAACGTCCCCAGTGGTGTGATGAAACTAGTCTTCTCTTCGTCGTCTTCGGCCATGTATACCTGGTGGTAGCCAGAATAGGCGTCCAGGAAACTCATGAGTTCGCATCCATTAGTGGCGTCGACCAGCTGATCGATGCGCGGCAAGGGGTAATTGTCTTTCGGGCACGCCTTGTTGAGTGCCGTGAAGTCGATGCACATGCGCCAGGCCCCGCTGGCCTTTTTTACTAACACCGGGTTAGCGAGCCACTCTGGATGGTGGACCTCGCGAATGACCCCGGCGCTAAGGAGCTTCGCCACCTCTGCTTTGGCCGCCTGCTGCCGATCCATCGACATACGCCGGAGCCTTTGCTTGACCGGCTTGGCGTCGGGCCGGACCGCCAAGCGATGCTCGATTACTGCTCGGTCTACGCCCTTGATGTCCTCCGGGGACCATGCGAAGATGTCAACGTTGTTCTGAAGCACTCGGAGCAGATCCCGTTCGACCCCCGGTGGGAGCCCCTCGCCAATGGACACAAACTGCCCCTCTGCCTGGAGCGGCACCTTCTTGACTCCGCCTTCGGGCCGAGGCTTGGGCGTCCACCCGGGGGCGGAGGGCCCATCGCCGAGCGCGCCGGAGAGGGCGTGCACCGGGCGATGCGGAACGCGGCTGCCGCCTTCGGCACGCCTGGCCAGGTCCTGGTCGCCGAAGACGGTGATAACACCCTCCGGGCCCGGGAGCTTCACACACAAAAAGGCGTGGTGCGGGATTGCCTCGAAAGAGTTGATGGCGGGTCGCCCCAGTATGGCGTTGTAGGGGTGTGGGATATCTACGACATCGAAGGTGACCTGCTCGGTCCAGATGTTACCTTTGTTGCCCTCCTGACGGAAAGTGACAGGGAGAGACACGTGCCCCAAGGCCTGCAGCGGTTGGCTCCCGAAGCCCTGAAGTGGAGCTCTTGGCTACTCTAGCCGGCTTCGGGGGATCCCCATACGGTCGAGGGCCTCTGCGGACAAGATATTCGCGGAGCTTCCCCCGTCGACAAGGACGCGCCTGACGTCACAGCGTGCTATGTGGGCCTGGACGACTAGAGGGTCGTGGTGGGGGTACTTCACACCCCTGGCGTCGCTCAAGTCGAAGGTGATGTTGCGGGGCGGCATCCACAGTTGCGGCTGCTCCCCGGGGGCTTTTGAAGAGGAGCCTCTGGTGATGACGCTGACGGTGCGATGCTGCGCGCCCTCCATCGTGGTGGCTCGTACGGTGCTATCCCTTGGTTGCCCCCCGTGGTCTCCAGCGGGGGGCCGAGGATGCCGAGCCCGAGACCCGGCCGTCACCCTCCGCAGCTCCATAACTGCGGTGCATACCCTTGTGCGATGATCACCGTAGCCGTGTACCTCGCACCACTTGCCATAGTGTAGGAGCTCTTGTTCTGCGTGGGGTTGGTCGCCGCAATCAAGTCCGCCTTCCGATCCCCGGTCTCCCCTTCGTGAGGCGGGGTCGGGTTCTTGGCGGGCGCTCTCGGTGTTGACGACATGACGGGCCGCCTGCGACCTGCGCTGGCGGCGCCGAGGTTTAGGCCTGCTCCTTGAAGAGCCTTCCTGTACCCCGGCCTCGCTGCCTCGGGGAGGGCCTCCTCGGGGCTCTCGGCTGCGGCCCGGCTTCGAGGAGAGACCACCCGCCCCCACTTCGTGCGGGGGCGCTCCTCAAGGGCGAGGCCGAGGGCGGTGATGCTGCGTCTTCGCGCATCCTCCTCCGCCCGCGCGTACTCGTCCATTTTGTCAAAGAGCTTGGCGACTATCTTGATTGGCCTTCGCGCGTTGTACTCGGCCATCGGGCCCGGGCGAAGGCCCTGTATGGCTGCATTAACGACGGTGGTTTCATTAACATCTTTTACCTGGCATCGAATCTTGGCGAAGCGCTTGAAGTAGCCCCGGAGCGTCTCCAAGGGTCTTTGCTTCACAGCGAAGAGTTGGTCCGCATCGATTCGCTCGACATAGTGTCCTTGGAAGTTGCTGTGAAGGCGGTCGCGAAGCTGCTCCCACGCGTAGATGGAGCCCGGCTCTATGGTAAAAAACCAAGAGAGCGCCACCCCGTGCAGTGCGAGGGGGAGTCCCTTCGCCTTCGTGGTGTCGTCTCCGCCCGCGGCCTCCATCGCGGTTTCGTACACGCGCACGAACTCGCGAGGATCCGTGTCGCCTCTGTACGGGTCGATGATGCTAGGGAACTTGAAGCCTTCGGGCCACGCCGCCTGCTGCAGCCCCGCCGAAAGCGGGGATTCTAGATCTACGCACCTCAGCGGGACGCGGCTAGACGTGGGGGCTTCGCGGCTGTCCGCCTTCTCTGGCGTGGGCTCGGGCGCGATTACTGTCGCAACCTGCTGGCTCCGAGCCTCTTGTATATCTCGGACGGCTCCGCGAAGGTCCCCTAGTTCTCGCTGGAACGCGTTGAGGGCTGCTAGTAGGACGCTTTCCACCGCTGGTGTCGGTGGGACCACCGGAACGCCCAGCGGACGGGTCGGGGCAGGGACCACCGCCTCCCGATCTCCAGATCCGCCGGATGGTTCGTTGCGGCTACCCCCGGCCGTCTGATCCGCGCTACCGGCGAGGGTGGCGGGGGCTGTCGTTGCAGTGCCAGCGACGGGGCTGGATGTCGTTGTAGCGGCGCTGGCGGGGTCGGTCGTTGCAGCGCGAGCGTCGATGCCCGCGACGACGGCGCGTACGCCGCCGCCAACTCCTTCGGCGGCCGATGCCGAAGCCCTGGTGTTCACGCGCTGCTCCGACCCAGCCGTCTTCTTTCCCTTCGCCGCCGCTGGTGAAGCTTTTTTCGGTGCCATATTTTTTTTCTTCGGTCTTCAGGCTTGTCTTCGTCCTCCCCACGGACGGCGCCAACTGTTGTGGCTACAGACCAAACAGAGAGAGAGATGGTAGTGGAGAGTGATGAAGATAAGTGTAATGACCTGGGTCCTCCCCATGGCTTGCTCATATATATATACATATGAGGAGTGCTTTTACAGTTATACCATTACATTTGGTTACCCCCTCTGGGGGCAGTTATGTCATTACACATGGCCTATTCTGGGCCTTATAATCTCCTACCAGGCCTGCTGGGTTTAGGTGGGGGCCACCCCTACGACAGGTACGAAGTAAAAGAAACTCACGTGTGATTTAGGTCGATATAAATGAAGTCGTTACAGTGTGTACTACAATCAACTTGTAGACCCCACCAAAAGACACTTTGTTTGAAAACTAGTTATTGTAAAAAAAACTGAAAAGCAGTTTTTGAAACTGATAAGAAAATGCCCATTTTAGGATTGATTCTACCAAAAAAATACATTCCTTTCATTTTGTTGTGTATTACAAGAGTGATATGAGTGTTTGTTTAATCATTCAGCAACTCATTTGATTAATTATGTCTATTTTATTATTGGCTAGAATCACAGTTTTGATTCCACATCATTGGGAGCACTAACTAGAATAGCAAGTTTAACCTTACCATTACTTGAGCATTTTACACTTAAAATAGTCAAAGAAATCATTAATCAAATAATTTATATTATTTTAAACATCTGGATCTTAATGTCTAAACTATTAACTAATTAGAGCAAGTATAATAAGAGGCTGTTAGTAGGCTGTATGCTGAGGTGGAGGAGAGAGAGGATGAGAGAGAAGAGAGGTGGGATGTAAGTTTACAGCCAGCTGAAGCACAAGAACCAAGAAACTTTGTGAGAGAAAGGGGTGGGTCATACAGCCTTCAGCTGGCTGTAAACTACTATATGAGTGGGCTAATAAGTGGGCTGTAAGTGTCCATACAGCCAGCTGAAGGCTGTATTATTAGCCTTGCTCTTAGTACATATCATATAACTTGAATTGAGGGCTAGGACAATACTAAACACCAAGTCTTTTATAAACTAAGAAGATGTGTGATCCTACGTGATTATATTGTTATCCTACACGATACTATATAATCCTACATGATTCCGTGACTAAGATCGTGATTCTACTATGATCCTACCAATTACAACTCAATGTATGATTTGAATCGTGTTGGTGTTGGTAGGTACAATTCATTGTACCCATATCCTAATAAACAATGTATTTTCAACTGTATGGAAGGTTGGCATAAATCTTTATGTATTTTGTTGTCCAAATGAGGAAAAGATATTAGCCTGCAAGATACCTAGAAAGAATGTATCTACTTGAGTTTAACTGTGTGGTTGCAGTTCACGAGAACGGGGCATTCTCTATAAAGCTCATGAGCAGATAAGGGAGCATGACCATATAACGCTCCGTTTAGGCATGGTTCATTGGCAACCTTTTACTAGTTGAAATTTCAAGTGAAATCTGATCCTGAAAAGCTGTGAATTCAAAGCATAGTCCATTCGTCAACTGTGAGAAGATGAATCTTGTCATTCTAAGTGCAAGTTCAACCTGTACAGGACTTACACTAAAAAACTGGTATATTAATAGTACATCAGCACAATATTTTTGACAACTTTTTACTTCTTGCTTTGGAATTAGTGGGGGATTGTTAGAAATAGGCCTATATGAGTTAGGCACATTTCTTTTAATTTCAAAGTATACATGGTTTAGTACCATATTGCTTAGCCAAAGTGAAGGAGACCAATTTATAAGGTAGAGTCCTCGTTGCTCCTTGAATATGGATAGAGATGGCATGAGGAGATATTTGGTTAATCACACACACGCGCACGCATGCGCGTGCGCACGTATTCGCGTATTTTCGCATGAAAATCGCATGACTTGTGACTTGCAATCACGCCATGACGTGATGCGCCACTTGGCAGACCAAGTCCACCTTATTTTTGCTGAACCATGTATCATCTTTCTCCTTTTAACTGGTCATGAGATTGCATAAATATCATAATTTGATTTGATGAGGTAGTTATCAGTGAGTTAACACTGTTTAATTTGTGTTTTGATGAGGCAGTTACCAGTGAATAATTATATTTTAATCGCAACAGTTACTAGTGATAACTACAACGCCCTTAAAAGAGCCTAGAGACATCCAGGAAAAGAATAGAGCATTCCACCCCTATTCTTTCTATACTTTCTTATCTACAAACTTGTGATGTTGTGCTACGTCATTTGAATTTCATCGACCTATCTTCCCAGCGTGCACCTAGAAAGAGGGAGAGTAGCTATCACTGAACCATTGCCGCAGAAAGTACCTACACGGGGTAGCAATAAGGTTTCTGGGCAGCACATTTGCGCAACCACTCCTACACTACATCGTCTACGTCCTGTGCAGCATCAAGGCTGTTCTGTTTTCTGTTATTCATCAAGCCCAATAGTAAATTGTTCGCGCGTTTGTTCGACTTTGATACTATACTTTTCTTGTGTATATTTTGAAATATGATGAGTAGCCTGCTATTAATTATGAATTTTGCATCACTAGTTTATTGTATTTGTCTCCTGATAAAATTTGAAATTAAAATATTGCCTACATTTTCAACAATTACTACTACAATGACAATTTCTAGTTAAAAACCACATGTTATCATACACAATCACAGCGGACAGATCCAATATTTCAATCCAAACATGCAAAATTAGTACTAAACAAGAACATTAAAGGGCGTTGGGAATTAGAATTACCTAAGAGTTGGAAGAATTGGAGCAGTGGTCACCGGGGTTGGAGAAGGACGAGGTCGTTCGTCAATGATGAGGGTGAAGGGGAAGCAGAGGCAAGGGCGCTGTTCGACTCGACGGATAAGCGGATCAACGCCGGAGACGAGATCTACGGGCGGTTCCTCGCGGCGGCGGTCGTCGGAGTCGTGGCCGGCGGAGACGACGGTGAGGAGGAGAAGCAGCAATTGGGGTTGAGGTCGAGGAAGCAGGGGATGGAGAGGCGGCGCTGGGTCGGGTCGTCGTCGGCGTCCCGGAGGCGGCGCGGATTGGAGTTGGCAGCGGCGCTGGTTCGGAGATGCGGCGACTCGATCGATGGATGGGGACGGCTGAGAAGAGCAGGGAGGAGAGGTGGAATGGTGCGCGGGTGGATGGATGAACGGCAGCGGAGCGACAGCGTTGGCGTAACCGGCGAGTCTGACCCCGTCTCGCTGGTGCCGGACTTGGAGAAGGAAGAGGGAGGAAGGAGCAAGAAGATGCAAAGCAGAGAATAAAATGCGGGGCTCTCGCGGCTAGTGGTTTTGAGGGCTGGGGGGAATTTTGGTAAATATGCGATGTAGTACTCCCATTTCTCGAAACTTTTATATTAGTCCTTTACTTCTGTTCTGGCCGACTGGCCATACGGAGTTTCTGGAATCTTACACACAAGTCCCTGGCTGCATTGGAAACTTCTGATTAATGAAACGCCAATTTTTAGAGTTTATGGCCCTGCTTCACATCGGCCTGCAAGAAAATTGAAGAAAATGTAGAATGGTCCTTTTCGTGTGATTAATGAACAAAAATATGATCGTAGAATATGAAAAATATATAGGGTAAACGACATAAAAATATGCATAAATATGACACGTGCCATACTTCCTTGTCCTCAAGTAAATAATATGAATAATCGAAATCGAATAAGGTGCCGTTTATTTGAGCTAAAAAAGTAGTTTATAGCTGAAATTTTATTGTAGTTGGTTGAAATTACACTGTAACTGATGGTGGCTTATTTGGTATAATAAAATTTAAAAAAAAATAATAATAGAAAAAAATAGGTTAGCCCATCACGGATAATACAAACGAATACAGGCAAAAAAGAACAGGCATAAAACCTAAAAATCTAGAACAAGATGAAATTTAGAAATAATAAAAAATAAAATAGAATTAGGGAAGCTCGTTGAGGATCACAGCAATTCCCTACGAAACTAATGCAAGATAACAGCAAGTAAAGAAAATATATGAGCACTTGAGCATGAATAGACCAAGCACATTCCATAAGTGAGTTATATTAAGTTCCCAAAATAAAACAAGGGATTTCAACAAAGAATACAGTTGGGACCGAGGTGCTGCAACTATGTACGTCATGCAAAAGTGCAATGGAACTAGTGGCGGAGAGAGGGGGGCTGGGGGCCTGGCACCCCCCAACCTCCTGCTTTGAAGAACTGGCACATAAAACAACAAATCAGAAGTTGTATATCAATGTGGCAAGGCATTTGATCTTATGAGAATTGAGATATCCATTGTGTTGTACTGCCTTGATGGTTCAGTTAGTTCTTAGTGCACTTTGAATTTGTTTGATTTTGTTCCAGGTGGTTGTGTGATGAATTAAAATTGAGTTGTGCCTTTTTTGGGAAATAGAAGCCAACATATAGGGGCTATTTTATAGAAAGGACAAAATCTTGACCTTTGCTGTTTTATTTCCTCCCTTGCTTTGTGTTATTAGTTTATAGGTGCATGGTTTATTCTAATTTTCTAAACAATTAGACTTGAACTAGAAAGCTGATCTATGTTACATATGGTAGCATAAACTGAAGGCTACCTTCTCTCTTTCGGTGTCAATCATCCGAATAACATTTAAACTTAACTTTTAGATTTGCAGAATTTTTTTTATGTGTGATTGATATTGTTATAATTGCATTTCAGAGGCCATGTGGCAGATGAATTTAGGAGAAGCCATGGAAGCAGGGCCATACCCAGAGCGTATTGGAGAGCCAGACTGTAGTTATTACATGAGGACTGGCCTGTGCAGGTTTGGGATGACCTGTAAATTTAATCACCCAGCAGATCGAAAGCTAGTAACATCATGCTATTCCTCTACCCTTTTTTATGGAATCAGAGTATATATATTTTTTCATTATGTATAGTCTCTAAAGTCTGAAATGTTTCTTGTGTCTGCCCTTGTTTGACCTAGTTTCGTATGGGTTTCTCAATTTCTGAGGCATTTATATGCTGTGTCCAATTCTGGTTGTACATAAGGTTGCTCCTTTGGAGGAGTGCTTGCTTCGAAGTTGCGTTATTGTCCGCCTAATTGTAAAAGTCAACTAAATAAATTGTTGGTTGGAGTTACGTTTGAATTTTTTAATTCGATTTCTTCACAGAAAATCGAACTATTTGGAAACAAAACTTTTGGCTCTTTGCCGGCTTGCTGCACGCTCTGTACCTCTGTTTGTTCGTCTTCTTGCCATCAGGCGGCGCCGACCGGACCATAGCCCAAGACGCGTGCCTCCTGCACGACATCAGGTACGCGCGCCTTGGCGGGAGCGGCGTTGGCTGCAACGGAGTCGGCGCCACGCGCGTCCTGTCCCAAGGCCGCCCGCCCCCAGCAATCCTCACGGGGAGAGCCGGCGGCGTGGTGCGCCGGTGGCTGTGACGCTGCCCATGTTCCCCCATCCATTTCTAATTCCTAGCTCCGCCCCTGAATGGAACCACATCCATACAAGTCATATTACCATTCAAGCTACTTTCGATGAACGGGACTGACATAAGGACCCAGGCAGACAAAAGGCAGCAACCCCATGGCCGCAAATTTCAGAATAATCAAGAGATAGTAGAACCATCAAAAGCCCAAAATTTAGGATGCATTTTTTCGGCTAGAGTTGATGGCTTATGGTTGTGATTGATAGCTTTTAACAGTAGCATAAGTGCTTGTGAAAACGAACCAAATACCGATAATTCATTTCGAAAATACTATTTCGATAAGCTATTTTAAAATAATAGTAAAAAAGTTATTCTCATTGATTGTTTAGAGAAAGTCATGAACAAAAGAACTGGACCTTGGTCCTTGGCTCGAAACTGAACCCTGTAGAAACATAAGAAAACGCAACGAGCATTGAGAGCCGAACAGAGAGGAATAGGAGTTTCCCATTGCTTGGTAGTCTGCCACGGACTTATCATTGGGCTGTGGCCCATGAAAGCAGGTGGCCCACTCGGCCGGGAAGGGTGGCACTAGAAAAGAAGATAGCAGTAGCAACGCCAGGACCATGGAATCGACCAACATAGAACAGGCGATAGCCTCGGCCCTTCACTTTCCCCTTGCTGCCTCTCCCCAAATTCCAATTCTCTGATTCCCAGTCTAGTTTTTCTTCCCAGTCTATTGCTCTTCCCAATCCTTGATTCCTATTCTCTCCTATTTGTGTCCCCAAGTACTTGTATTCGGTGCTGGTTTGGCAATCTAGCTCTTGTGCTCGATGTTGAATTGTGTTCATCAAGTGGGATCGTGACGTTATAGTCGGCCTTAGCTTGAAATAAAATTTTGGCTTATTTTATTTTTTGGTAGGCAGCCTTCTGTGGGTAGTATTTTTGTCAATTTCGTCCTGTCATCGAAGCTCCCAAAAGGAGCGTCGAGCTAAGCTACGTTCCTGCTTTTGGTGCAGAGCTGCTGATACTCACCAATAGTATGGCGAGCTGTAAGGCTCTTGTTAGCATGATCTACGAGACGATTCCTTTGGCATGGACGGACTAGATTTTTGTGGGCCCACATTCCACCAATCCAGCATTATTTTCCTGCTTTACTCTTGCTATGTTCCAATGGAGTGGTGTTAAGTGGCTGACCCTCTACCGTTGTCATAGACATGCCGCTAATTTTTTTCATTGTTAAAAAATGCAGACTGCAAAAACACCAAATTCATGAAGAGTGAATACTCCCTTTCTGACCTATAATATAAGCCCAACACATATCAAACACCAAAATCATGAAGAGTGAATACTCCCTTTCTGACGTATAATATAAGCCCAACACATATCAAACACCAAAATCATGAAGAGTGAATACTCCCTTTCTAACGTATAATATAAGTCCAACACATATCCTAGAAGGTACATTATTAAAATAATATTTAATAAAATTATATTATATTTATCTTTAATAGAAATAGTATTATTATGACTATTTAATAGGAGTAACTATGTTCTAATTTAATTAAATATTTATTTAAATAATATGTTTTCTAAGTATGTACGTCGGATTTATATTATGGATCGGAGACGGTAATAATTAATTTATTGTCAGAAGCCCAAAAGTTCCGTTAAAATCTTGCGAACCACCGCATCTTCCGAATGACATTTTATTTCGACTACCTTGAGATGCTTCGATACCAAGAACTGAACCAACCGGAGCACCTCGTCGCGGTCTTCGTCGTCTACAGGCGAGCGGCCGCGGAGGAGCAGCAGGTGGCTCACGAAGCTGTTCAGCTTCCAGGCGCACCACTCCCGCTGGCTGTGGCCGGTGATGCGCAGCGCGGGCGTGGACTTCCGGAGGTGGCACCAGCGCCGGGGAGAGCACGCGCGTCCGCACCGCGTCGTCCGAGGGTAGGAAGGACAGGCTGACAGCGCGAGCTGGAGGACGTCGTCGGGCAGGGCGCCGATGCGATCCTCGCCGCTCGCCGTGGCCGCTTTCTTGGTCTTCCTGCGCCTCCTCAGCATCCCGTCGAACAGGTGGCGGGCGCCGGTCCTGCGGGGGCAAGAAACCAACCGGCGTCCGGTCGAACAACGCGGAGGTAGAGATGGACTGCTCACTGCATCAGCACCAGTGCCGCGGCGGCTTCCCTCGCCGGCTCGCCGGAGGGGAGGAAAAGTGGAGGGAGGAGAGGTGGCCATCGTACGTAGAACAGCCCCCGAAGAACTCGTAATTAAGCCCCACGTTTAGAGATGGCAATGGGTACTCGATATCCGAATACCCGACGGGTTTTACCCGATAAAGAGACGGGTATGGAAAATTTTATGTACCCATGAGTACGTTATTGGGTGAAATCCTCTACCCGCCGGGTAGGTGGGTGCGGGTGCGGGTGCGGGTGTGGGTATATACTACCCATACCCGCCTACCCGCGGGTAATGAATACCCACATTAGACAACTAGACATCCCACCCAAATGTTAATTTTATTATCTACTTGTTGATTGTTTATTTGTTTGTCATATGTTGATATGGTCATGTCAAGTATGTTTTATGTGATGTACTAATTTTGATCATTAGACGCTTTTGTGCTTGGCATGTATGATTAATGAATGTCTAAATTGATGATATTCTTATGTGTTGAACCGGGTATGCTTGCGGGTACGGGTTACCCGTCGGGTAGTAATACCCGCGCGGGTACGGGTATGGGTAAATTTTTCTACCCGCGTGCGGATACGGGTAACCCGACGGGTAAATTTACACCTAGCGGGTACGTGTATGGAATGGCAATACCCGATGGGTATTTACCCGTTGCCATCTCTACCCACGTTCCCAATAAAATAATCGGAAGTGCTAAACCGCAGTCGGTTGTTTTTTATACCCAAAAGTAGTCGTTTTGTCAGCCATCCGTTTCTTTGAGATTCGTGTCTCGGGGATGAATGCAGTGAACGGGGAGTGCTTCGGGTTGCGAAATTCGCACCCGTTTTTTCCAGACCCGACATCGTGAAGCTTCTGTCCAGACGAGTTATATTTGAATTGTTTTTTCATCGTTTCTCGCACCTGTCCTAATCCCACTTGCTAGAGAGAGCCGAGGGTGCGGAGCACTCGCTGGAGAGAGTCTAGGTGCGAAGCACCTGAGTGAGAGCAGCGAGGTGCAGAGCACCTGAGGGAGAGCAGTTTTGAGCGGAGATCTCGTCGCCGGAGCTTAGATCCGTCGCACTGGAGAGTGAGCAGAGGTTCGGAGAGGTGGGGAGCACCCAAGGGGTCTCAGTTTGAGGGGATATCTCGTCGCCGGAGCGGAGATCTTGTCGTCTTCTTAGTTTTACGGAGATCTCGTCGCTGCGTTTCTCCGGTGAGTTGTACATCGTCGCGCGGGGTGTCTTCTTCGGTGAGCTCTGCCTCTCTCGCTCTTTTTTATATCTATGTATGTTCTTTTTAATGTACTGTCTTTTTAACCGAGAGATCCCATCCTAGAGATCTTCTCCGTGTTGTTCTCTGGCAGACGAGGTCATCGTCCAGTTGGAGTGGAGACCTCGTCGCACGACGTCTTTTATATATTGAGGTATGTCTCTCCCCCTCTCTCTACGTATATATCTGACTGTACTTTGTATGTTTACTGTTTATTTCATGCACCTTTCTCTCTATATCACATGTTATTATGTCCAGATCCGTAGTATAGATGAAGGATAGGGGGAGGTAGAAGGGAAAGAGAGGGGGAGGGGGTTTTAGGATCGTTGATACTGCTGTTGATGTGTTTTTTTGTACTGATGATATTGCTGCTGCTGTTGTATTGGTTTTTTTTTATAATGATGCTTTTTTGTTGCTGTTGTTTGTTAGTCTCTATTCTCTAGTGTTTTATGGAACTAATTTAATGGAGATGAAATTGGTAATTACCGTGTTGTAGTGTAGCTGGCCCATTTTATATCTCTTGTGACATATTGATCGTTTTTACCTTGTTATGTTCTTTGAAGGGGTTTTGAATAGGTCTTTTTGGCAGGCATAGTTGGTGTTTGGTTAGCTTCTAGGACTGTATGAAAGAAGATTATAAATGTTTTAAGTTCGTTTCATTAGAAGGGTAAAGTGTCATGTCAGTGTTTAATTAGTTTCTAGGACTGCATGGAAGAAGAATAGAGCAGTTTACTTTGTTATGTTAGAACTTCAAACTTCTAAGAATCATACGTGGTGTTTGGTTAGTTTCCAGGACTGTTGTTTTTTGGTATATAAATTCTTCCCCCAAGATGAACTCAAGATTGTAGGCTTGACTGTGTTCTTCATCTGTTCTGAATGAGGTCTAGAGAATGCGCATGCCGAGGATGGACCCATCTCTATCTGTTGATTCTGTGGTTTTGTTCAAACTTGTACTGATGATTTTTTTGCTGTTGCTGTTGTAATGTTTTTTTATACTGATGTTTTTTTGTTGCTACTGTTTGTAATCTTTTCTTTTTTGTTGACTTTGTTGACGATATTGTGTAGGGTATTTATTTTTTGTTTAACTGAAATCATCACATTTACTGAAAGTAAAAAACGTGTACATTTTTGTCCTGCACATAGCTGAAAACTTAAAACTCTGCATGCTATTTTTTTATTGTTGTCTGGTAAATCTACAAAGAAATCGAAAACTTTAAACTATGCACAATCCCTAAGAGAGAAGGCTTCTTTTTTTGTGTATAACTGAAATCCTGCACACTGAGCAGAGGTGCGGAGCACTCGAGGGAGAGAGGAGAGGTGCGGGAGCACTCGAGGGTTGTCAGTTTGAGTGGATATCTCGTCGCTGGAGCGGAGATCTCGTCGCCTACTCAGTTTTACGGAGATTCTCATCGCTTGCGTTTCTCCGGTGAGTTCTACATCGTCGCGCGGTGTCTTCTCCAGTGAGCTCTGCCTCTCTCGCTTTTTTATATATCTGTATGTTCTTTTACTTTACTGTCTTTTAACCGAGAGATCCCATCCTAGAGATCTTCTCCGTGTTGTTCTCCGACAGTCGAGGCCATCGTCCATTTGGAGTGGAGACCTCGTCGCGCTGCGTCTTTTATATGTTGAGGTATGCCTCTCCCTCTCTCTCTCTCTCTACATATACATCTGACTGTACTTTACTTTTACTGTTTATTTCATGCACCTCTCTCTGTATATCATACTTTTTTGTGTCCAGATCCGTAGTTTAGATGAAGGCTAGGGGGAGGTAGAAGCGGAAGAGAGGGAAGAGGGGTTTTTTAGGATCGTTGATAGTTCTGTTGCTGTTTTTTTTTTGTCCTGATGATATTTTGATGTTGCCTTTCTAATGTTTTTTTTATACTGATGCTTTGCTGTTGATGCTGTCACTACTACAGGACAGGGCTATGGTAACACAACCCAGTAACACATGAAGAATTATGTTACAGAGAAATATCACAGTAGCACAAAATATGTGTTGCACAGAAAGGTTGTAACACATCCAGCATCGAGTGTGAAACAATGTTACAGGCAGTACTACAGTAACACATAATATGTGTTACTAAGGCTGGTTAGCAGGTCACTACAGATGAAACTTAGTATCTTTAGAATGGGAACAACTACTGATCTTGATTTTTTATTCAGTTGTAAACTAGATATGTTTAAAAGCATTATGTGGCACCTAAAGTTATCTAAGATTTGAGAGCTAAAAAATGTATGTTATGTTAAAGTTTCTACAAGAGTTTGATCAAAAAAATTTCCATGGAGAGAACATACATATTCATAGACAGTTATATATTTGTATCAGAAGCTGCAATAATATCAAACTTGATGCAACAAGCCATACACAAAACAGTAAAATCAGGTTCTACTGAGTTGTGAGCTAAACAAAAAACAAGGAAAAGCCAAAATAAATAACAAAACTATTTTATCATCAAAACTATATAGGATAGCTTACACAAATACTAACGGACAACAGGACAAGCACAGGAACTGATCACAAATATACACATCACAGTGAGACATCCACCACATTCACAAACAGATAACAATGCTATCTAACATTCACGGTTCACATAATATTGAACAATTAACAGTGACATGTAATAGTAGTTAATTAACAGCAATTGTCATCACAGTGAACAATTAAGCAAAGGATTAAAAGAGTAATTGGAACCAAGAAAGGAGGAAGAATTGGGGATTGGAGTGAATTAAACCTAGATGAAGAGGAAGCAGAGGAGGGTGCGGTTGTCGGTGAAGTGGCGCCGGAGATCGGTGCGGTCGGCGGCGTGGTAGAAGTGAAGCAGTGGAGAGGTCGGAGGCGGCGCTGTCGGTGATGTGGAAGAAGTCGGCGTCGGTGTCGATGAAGCCGAGGCGGGGCGGCGCTCGGTGAAGAGGAAGTATGGGTCAGCGGCGCTGTGGCGGTGGAGAAGCGGCGGCGCCGATGCGGTGGGCGGAGAGGAGGAGAAGGGAGGCGGGATCTGGAGGTGCGCGTCGGTGAAGGGAGGCGAGGTGGTGCGGTGTTGGCGTGAGGAGGTGGAATAGAGGGGGCGGCGCTGGGTGGCGCGCCGGATGCGGAGAAGAAGGGAGGAGATGCAGGAATGGCGGCGCTGAGGTGGGAAGAAGGAGTGGCGCAAGGGCAGAAGGTGGAGAAGGCGGCGGCGCATAGGAATAAGGCGGCGCGGGTGAGGAACCAAGACGAGGACGGCAGAGAAGTGATGTAGGTGGCGGTGGGATTTGATGGAGAAAAGGGGGAAATGAAGAGAGGAAGGAGATGCAGAGGCGGAGGGGAGTGGCAAGCCGGAGAAGAGCGGAATAGAGGTGGCGGCCAAGATGGGAGACGCGGTGGCGAGCCGGAGAAGGGAGGCGACGATGGATGCGGTGGAGGTGTTGGTTGACACTGGAAGGAGGTGTATGGGGAAGAAGATCAGGCGCTGGGACGAGGTATTTGTCTATTTGGGAAGAGGATTTGGCGGATTAGGCGCGCCCCAAGATGGGATTTGGCGCCATAAGTGGAGATTTTGGCACTTGAGGAAATATTTGGCGCCGGTAAATTGCGGAAAAGAATATTTGGCGCTGATAAAATTGCGGGAAAGAATATTTGGCACCGGTAAAATTGCGGGAAGTATGATTTGGCAACGCAAGCTGAAAGGAGCGACTTGGCGCCACATCGCCACCAATACTCCAATAGAAACATGATAAATAAGAAATGAGTAAGTTTGTGGGAGATAATAATTTAGAATGAACTATAATATAGAACTTTGATCAACAGTTTTTTAAATTTTCGTAATATGCCACTGACAAAAAAACCGGTTCTATAATATAACATTGACTAAGTCGATCGAACTGGTAGGCAACAGTAAAACCCTACCTGGCCAATTAGACCACCCCTAGTAGGCCGGTCAAACCATCGGGTGTTGGCCGGTCAAACCACCCATAAGGAGCCAGTCTGACCTTCTGGCGACTCTTGTTTGGTATTGTTGTCGGAAAACACGACGCTTTGTGTGTTCGTATCTCTGTCCAATAAAGGTGCCAACAACGTCCTCATCCCTTACATGCGACATAGCCATGTTCCATATATAACACGGTGGTTGACAATCAAGGGCACGGGGTTTTATTGATTAATAGAGAGGCAGCCACACGTCCTCGGTGGTGTGGACTGTAGAATAGATAGGATCACCGAGCCACCCACACCATTATTCTACCTCGAATAAAATAATCGGAAGCCCATGTAAGTAAATTAGTAAAAGCAAACAATATCAAATTAATTAGACCCAATTACAACATAGGGGTTAAAAATTTTCAGCAGCGTTGGGGGGCCGTGGCCCCTGCTGGCCCCCCTCTAGCTTCGCCATTGTCTCAGGGGCAACACCCGCCTCTTTACGGTGGCTCACCCCTCCTTGACTCCGCTTCGTCGCCTCCGGGCCTCCGCCTCGTCGCCCCCGCCTCCCGGCCCGCCCCGCCTCCTGGCGCCGCCCGCCTCGCCTCCCGGCGCCTTCCGGCCCGCCCCGCCTCCCGGCGCCGCCCGCCTCGCCTCCCGGTGACATGTGTCATTTTTTATATGTTTATGTGTCATTTTACCCCATTATTTTTCGCATTTCGAGATTATTTATCATCATTTACACGTTTTTCTATATTTAATTGCTCAAAATGGACTATTTTACATTTTTTTGTACTTTTCCGCAGGCCGGCGCTATCTAGGCGCATAAACGACAAATCTGGGCTTCCAGGACTGCTCCGTACAGATATGCGCATCATCACGAACGCGTGAGATCTTTTCGCGATGAAATCGGACTTCCAGAGGGCCAGAACTGAAGAAATCAGATTGGAGAAGGACTTTATTGTAAATCCTGAAAACTTGGAGGGCTAAATCGCAAATCGCCAAAACCCCCAATCTGCCTCAAATCCCTAGCGCCGCCGCCTGTGGAATGCTTGAGCTCGGCTTCTCCTCCCTTCGCCCCCCTTTGCTCCTCCTCCCTTCTCCTCCACGTCCGGCCGCCGGCGAGCGCCGGGCCGCAGCTCGCCGGTACGCCTCCGTCGCTCCTCACCGCGCCATCTCACCACCGCCGCAGCACCCCCGTGCCTCCACACCTCTCCTCCGCGCCTCCTCCATTCTCCTTCTTCTCCGGTCGCCGCCCCTCCACCGCGCCGCCCCTCTGCTCTCCCTCCGCCTAGCTTCTCCTCTCCATCCACACCCACTCCTCCGTGCCTCTCTTCTCCACCTCTCCCCGTCCGCGTCCGCCTCCCTTCTTCTCCACATACGGCGCGCCACCACCGGCCGACGCCTTTCCTAACCGGCCGCAGGGCCCCTCCTCCTTCCACCTACGCGCCGCCGTCCCTCTTCTCCGGCGCCGTCCACTTCCACGCCGCCGCATCCTCCCTCTCCGGCTCTCCTCTTCATCGCCAGCGTCTCCACCAAGCATCGGCTCAGACGACCTCGACGTTGTTGCCAGCCACAGCGCCGCCCCTGTCTCCGCAACCACTTCATCGACGCCGGCGACTTCTTCAACTTCTTCACCCGCCACATCGCCTCCACTGCTCCCTCCGTGCGCCGACACCGACGGCGACCCATTCACCGACCGCCACCTCTTCACCACCGTCGAGCGCCGCTCCTCTGCTTCCTCTACGGGACCGCCGACAACTCCCCTCGGTCTAGCTCAATTCTTCTCCCTCTCTCTTTGTTCATCATACATTGCTCAAATTAACTGCGAATTGATTACTGTGATGGATGTGAACTGTGATGGATGCTTGTGATTATGCTATGTTAAGTCGTTCCAGAATTGCTATATGTTCATATTGTCAGTAGTTTAATTTCTAGAATTTGTTTGTGATCTGTAGAGGTGTGTGGTCTGCCCACCTGCTTTACTGAACTGAGCACACTAATATGGTACTGAGCATACTAATATGGTAGTATTGTACCTGCTTCAATTCCAATTATTTCCATGACTTATAATTGTATTTTGCTTTTAACTGCAGAGAGATGGAAAAAGAAAACAGTCAAAACTCATGTTCTTTATTTGAAAGGCCTTCTTCAGGATTTTAGTTCAGGGGTTCAGGTAAAACTTACTGCAAATTCAGATCTCATTGAAAATAGATGTCAAAGGTGTAGTGTTACATCCTGCATTTATCATAGGAAAAAGTTTATTCGATTTTTTTTCATCCACCATTTGACCAGTTTCGTGCACTTGCTAGAATATCTCCTGTTTTAGATTTTACTTTTTATAACAATTCTCAATCGCATGGGAAAGCTGTATTGTTGCTCTAAGTGTTAGTTTTTTTAGCTTTGTTTTCCTTGAGCCAAGAATGTTGCACTATCGTCTAGACTATATTTGTTTTGGCTACAAAAGGAAACAAAATAATGGAGTCTATTTGAAAATAGCTTTTGTGAGATTATAAGGCCTTTCCGAAACTGCATCTATCGATGTACATATTCAATTCTTTCATTTTTGATTTAACTTACTGCTTAACAAAGGCCTTGTTTGATGCTTCATACATAGAATTCATGTTAATTTCTATGGATAATAACGAAATATTTTTACCTTAGTCCACTGCAGTACATTCAAGACTTGTATTAGTGCAAATGGAAGTGGATGATCGGTTTTAACTCAAGGAAAATGAATGTTGTTCATCTCATCAATGGACCAAGCGACAAATAATTTCCTGAAGAATATGGAAATAGTTACATTTTTCTATTCCATCATTTGAAATTGTACTTATTGTTATGGATTGATGTAAATGACAATTACGTGCTTCCTGTATGCAATATGGTTTGTGCCATATTGATTCATGTCATTTGACTATTTGAGATATGTGGTGTTAAATATTTTATATGTTTCTGAAAATAAAAAAGAAAAAAATCTGTAACAGTATTGCTAATTATATATCTCATTGTGTTTCTGCAATTACAAGAGTTGTCAAAAGCTGTTACTAGTGTACTAAAATATGTGTTACCGCTGCTTTGATACGTGTTACTAGGATTATAGTAAACTGTAACATTATATGACCATATTATATAGAAGGTGTTACTAGGATATATGGCAACATCTAATATGTGTTACTAGAGAAATGATTGTAACACCTTTTCTAATGTATTGGAACACTATTTATGTGCTACTATAGGTTGTACGACAGTAACATGGGCTATAGGATCACTTATCAATTGTGTTACTGCGAACCACAGTAACATCTTTTTTAGGCTATAGTAGCACATAGCTGTGTTACTAAAACCCTGTCCTGACGTAGTGTGTTGTAATCTTTCTTTTTTGTTGACTTTGTTGATGATATTGTGTAGGGTAGTTTGTTTTGTGTATAATTGAAATCCTCACATTTACTGAAAGTAAAAACGTGTACATATTTTGTCCTACACATAGCTGAAAAACTTAAAACTCTGCATGCTATTTTTTTATTTGTTGTCTAGTAAATCTACAAAGAATCAAAAACTTTAAACTATGCACAATCCCTGAGGGAGAAGGCTTCTTTCTTCTTCTTTTTTTGTGTATAACTGAAATCCTGCACACTTCTTTGTATGCACATTTTTGCTGAAACCAACATATATTCTCCTGCACATAGGCTTTAAAAACTGAAACCTCTGCATACCTTTTTTTTTGTTTAACCTGGTAACTCTGCATAGAATTTGAAATCCTAAACTCTGCATATTACCTGATAAGAAGGTTTCTTTTTTAATCAACAGCGTTTGTAAATATAATAAACAAAATTTAATCAACATCAATTTCTTTGTTGTCCAATACTATAATAAAAAATATAAACAAAATTTATAAATCGTAACTAAAAACTATACATCATAGTTTGAAAGAATAGTTTCGCGTACAGATGTTTTCTTGCTAGGACGCAATCGTGCGTACATGCTAATTAAAGGCGAAACCTGAAATCAAGCATGTACTGGTTGTTGCGTACACATTTATTAGTTCCCATTAATCAATCAACTAATGATCGCGTCACGTCACACATACACACACTATGATCTGAAAATAAAAACGGAAACAGCTGTACAACACGAGCCCAAACATACGTATCATATATTATTACCGGTTGTTTTACGCGTCTATGGGAAAAAGTTGTTGCGCATGGCAAGTAAAAATTCGCCGCCGCACTGAATTAAAAAGAAAAAAAAGTTCTGCTCATCTACTTGCTCTTTTCAACTTTAGCTTATAACTGCTCCTCTAGTATAAATATTTGTACGAACAAACCGAATACTGTTAAGTCAATAAGTCGCTTCGAAAGACTATCCCGATAAATCGCTTTGAAATAACAATAAAGAAGTTATCATATTTATTTATTTGAAAAAAGCTATAAACCAGAAAAAAAAGACCAAAACATAAGAATCAAATAATCAATGGATAGAAGGCAACCAAAGAGGAAGTAATTAACAGGTCATGTTGACTTAATTAGAACGGTGCGATAACAATGTCTCGTTTCTTGGCAGCGCGTCCGTGCTGCTTGATAACACCTCTCTCTCTTGCCGTATTCAACTGTGCATATCTTTAGTGTGTAACCATCTCTAATCAAATCAGTTGTGATTTATTGTAATGTTATAGATAGGCAAACCGTATTTAGCAGATAAGTATAGCATGCAATTTAGCTGATCATGGTCAGGACCGGAAGGGATTTTATCCTATGTAAACCGCACCGCTATAAATACTTGACAAACGAAATATTACCGTGTGTAGCGCAATTCCTCCTTTCTTCCTCTGTTTGTTTTCCTGTTCGCCATCTTGGTACTAGATAAGCTACGTTTACCTGGCCTTTTCTTCTTGCCCGAGATGGACACTGAACCTTCACTCTCCACTGCTTCTGCACTCTCCACCACCTCTTCCAGCATAGCCTCTTTCCTTAGCAACATCGCCATCAAGACTCATCACTACTACAAAAAATACTATACTGAACGGTTACATCACATACGGTTTATAGGGAACCGTCTGTTTCACAAGCGTGAATGTATACCATCTGTGATATAAAACTATCACAGACGGTTCATATGAATAACCGTATGTGATATTTTCATAGACGGTTGTTTATACGAACCGTCTATGATAATGCAAGACATCACAAATGGCTCCTATTAATAACCATCTGTAATAATTCACAGATGGTTATTTATACAAAACATATGTGATAATGGCAGACTGTAAGACCGAACAAGCAACAGAGGGGGTGAATGATGCCTTCAAACCTCTCTACATATTCACATAACCCTTCTTTTCCAATAGCTACAGAGCTATGAAGTTAGGGATTGAATGCTCACTGGAAATCAAGATAATAGACCGAAACAGAGAGTAAGCAGATGTTGGCCGAAGACAGTCAAGAGCGGTCGAAGCCTCTCTGCCGTGGTCGAAAAGAAGTGTGTGGTTGTAAATGAAACAGAGGAAGAGGGAAGGCGTACGACCGCAAGATCCGATTTTCGAATAACTTTTGATTCACGGATCAACTGGTCATGAGACTTCAAACACAGCAAGACCACGTCATCAAAAGACTTCTCTGATCTTTAATTGAAAACTTATCAAACCTACAGAGATCTTTCGGGAAAATCACGAAGACCGCTCAAAACAACGACTATGGAAGAAGGAAGATAATCAGATCAGGCAAATGGAATTAAATGAGCCAAGAAGGTTTCGGGTATGTTCTTCCATTACCAGGCAAGTCAGGTCATCCAAAGAACAATCGAGAGCAAAGACTTAAGTCAAGAAGCAAAAGAGCGAAGAGAATAACAGAGAAAGAACACTCAAGACATACAAGTATCAATTAGATAAAACAACTCAAATAGAAGCACACAGATGGATGATTGCGTTCATGGAGGTTTCTACAGCCACTCCATCCAGGAAAACCAAGAGCACAAGTGCTCTGGCACCGAGAGCAACTCACACAAGAATAGAAATAAAACCCCAGAGCTGCTCACTAAAAACCTCAGAGCTGCTCACCAAAAACCTCACCGAGCACTGGTGCTCTACCCTCCTATTTATAGCCTTCGGTAGCGGGGGTAACCGGTTAACCCCAACTAACAGCGGGTTTTAGCATGCACACACCCGCGACAACCCGCTAATCACAGTCAGACAATAGTTACTTTAACAATGCTTTAACCAGAGAGCAGTTTCCTTCGTAAGCTTTGAGCATTTCTCCAAAATGCCCCTCCTGCACCTTCCCGGAAACTTCCCGTTCCCTTGCCGACCACGCTTGCAACCACTTGGCAGTCCAGGTCATCTTCGGCTTCTTCCGATCGTTCTGGACCTCAATACCACTTGTGTCTAGTCCCAATTCTTTCAGCCTCACTATGACCTACTTCCAAAGTCCTGCAAGCACCACTGACAAGCAAAGCATCACATAGCACCGCACAAAAAATTGTCATCATAAATCTGCATTATAAGAATGTACTCCTCAAGAGTGCTCCTCAAGAATTCTAGCCTCGCAGCAACCATATCTTCTCTGACACAACAGGCAATGCCCACCGCGTAGTTGAATGCATATCTAGTGCGGGGCACACCGAGCTTGTCGGCGCGCAACACGAACACCTTCACCCGTTTTGTATTGCACACGACCGGCCTTCGAGAGGGCAATGACATCTTGACAATATCACAAACACTTAACCCGCACTCCTCAATCAGCGCGATGTTCCGCTTGGCGACCTTCTCAAGGTCGGTAGTCAGGATGGATTAGTTCAGATTACTATGAGGATTTCTATGTTGTTTATGTTTTTGCTGAGAATAAACTGCACTAGACGTCCACATAGCATGTTTCGATTAAAAAAACTGAAGCTAGGCTCAAGCAGCATTCCGTAATATTCTCGCAGCATTTCCACATCCTTTTGGCTGGTTTACCACGGCATGTTGTTTCTCTTGTACTTTTGGTTTATGTGTATTTTTGAAACTACTGATTCCATGTACATTTCACTTCAGTGTAGAACTCTTAAGATCTTCAGTCTCCACTTGACTGATTTCTTTGCTAAAAGCAGTTCTTCCTTCTTTCATCGATGTTTCAGCAGGAACCCAACTCGTCTATCTAAGAGCAAGTCCAGCAGGACCCCTACTTGAGTCATCATCCTACTTTTGAGGGCCAAGGGGCAAAAAAACTCACTCCAACAGGGTCCCTACTTGAGCCCTCAAAAGTAGGGGGCCCTCAAATCTCCCCCTCGAGCCCTCATTCCTGGGGGGTCTGGAGGAGGCCCCTACTTTTAAGGGCTCAAGTAGGGGCCCTGCTGGAGTGAGTTTTTTGCCCCTCGGCCCTCAAATTTTGGTTTAGGATGACGAGTGTGTCCCACATGGCAGTGTCTATAGGATGAATTTAAGGGCCTTGATTTGAGAGCTGCTGCTGGAGTAGATGCAAAAAAAAAATCAAGCCCTCAAAAATAGGAGGAACCTTCAAATCAAAAGTAGGGGCCCTGATTTGAGGGCTTCTGCTGGAGTTGCTATAACGGTCAATGTTTGATGTGTTGCTGATCATAGCTTTCATACATGCTTCTTGCTTAAGCAAACCGTTCTGGAGACTCAAAACATAATAAACATGCTAAGACTTCAAGGTCAGCCGCCAATAGAAAACATGATAAGTAAATCAACTGAGCTCAAATATGTTATAAAGGTGAATCCAGGAGCAGCAAAATCTCTCCAATGCTGATTCAATATAATGCTCTGAACAGAAAATTTAATCTCCGAAAACCACAAGCATGTAGCATCTACCGTCGTTTCTGTTTGCTGCCTTTAGGACGGACGCACCATATTTTTAGCTTCACTACTTGTAAATACCACAATCTACTGCTATGTATTTTGCTTTGTTCTCTTGTTTACATGTTCCCAGAAAGAACAGAAAAGAACAAAGGAAATGACTAAAGTGTTCTTACTTCAAAGGAACAAAAAGAAATAATGCCAGAATTAGAAGTTGTTTTTTTTCTTTTGCAAAGAACGGTGAAATTACGCATAACATATTTTCCAACAAAGCCAACAGTACTAAAGAACGGTGCCGGCGTGCCGCCGACGGTCAGCGGTGTCGGCGAGTTGGGGAGAACTGCAGCGTGCAAAGCCAACAGTACTTTGAGCCGTCCGAGCCGGATCTGATGGTTCTCTTTGCTGTGTGCGTGTTAACACTGAATTGGGCTTTTGTGCTAGATTTGCTTGTAACTTTGAACAGCATGACCGATATATATTATACATGGATATTTTGTCCTGAAACTAAATCTTGCAAAGCTCACTCCTTTGCACTTTGTCCAACTCATTTTCCAAAAGAATTTAGGGTCGCTTTGGAACAAAAGAATTTTAGAGGAAAAAAGAGAAACTCAATCAATCCAAAGAAAAAATTCCTACGTGGGGTGTTTGATTTGTAAGCTTGCTTTAAAGGAATTTCGTAGGATATGAAAACTTCCTACAAATTTTGGAGGCCTCATGTTACCAATTACTTTTGAGTTGTGATGCATCTTCTCTTTTCCTCAATCCGCTCTCTCTAATCGTATGAGACATCAAACACATCTTTTTTTGGATAATTCATGTGATTTTGTTTTCTGCGGGATTCAGGATTCAACAAGTTATGATGTTCCTATCATATATCTTTATAAAGCACTACATTTAGCAAGCTAAAGACTTTGTACCTCGACTGCTCATTGGGTGTGGAGGCCATGTGGGAGTATCTGCTATTAGATTTATTTTTGTTTTGATTCCCCCCTCTTTTTTCCTTTTTATAAGCTCATATAGCTTCCGAGTTTAAAGGTGCATCTCGATCAAGTGAACTACTTACGCATAAAGTCTTCTTCCTGTATTTCAGGTTCCCTTTCATCAAGTAACTGGGATTTCCCATTCCTCCAGACAAAGCTCCTCAGAAATATTGCGCCTTGCCATATTTGTATAGGTTTCGGTTTCGATTATCTCGTCTATTGAGAAATGTCAAGCTTAAGTTTGCTGCGATAAGATTGTAGCCTTTGGCTTAGAAGGATATCATATGGGTTTCGTGTCGTGTGTCCGCACACGTCTATGTCCCTGCTACATAGGCAATGAGGCATCACATGAGCAGTAGGGCAGTGAAATTAAGACAATTCAGTTGCTTCAAAGATATCCACAACTGAAACTTGGATCACATTATGAGCAGTTAGATAGCCGGTAGTTCTACAACTGAAATCAAGATTTGAAGAAAAATATATTACCATGAGTGAAAATTAACTAATGGGCATTAGAGCATGTGGCGTTGCGCTAGCTATAAGCTGGAATGATAGAATGAACCTCCAATATCTCTGTCCCGACTTCTCAAAGTTGGATTTCGGCGGGCACTTTCCCAGCACAAACTGCGGTGTAAGCATCTGCGAGCCCAGGAACAGCATCCTTGTGACGGTCAATGTATTTTGCTATGAAATCCTTATCAGCGTAATAAAATATTGCATAAAGGCTAGCACCTTTCTTCATCAATCCCTTCGCCTGCAGGATCTTCAAAACATAATGCCGTGGCACCAACCGCTTCTCCAGGCTGTAGGAGAGCCCCTCCACGATGTACTCTGGCTTCAAGCCAACCTCAGTGACCATGAACTCTATCTTGCGGCGAAGTTTCTCCTCAGATAATCCTAGAATAGATGGCCTCTTGCAGACCGCCACGCTGAGCTTGTCCATGGAGCAACCAAGAGTGCTCCTCAAGAACTCTATTTTGCAGCGAAGTCTCTCCTCGGATAGTCCTAGAATATTCGGCGCCATACAAACAGCGACACAGATCTTCTCCATGGAGCAACCAAGAGTGCTCCTCAAGAACTTTATTTTGCAGCGAAGTCTCTCCTCGGATCGTCCTAGAATATTCGGCGCCATACAAACAGCGGCACAGATCTTCTCCATGGAGCAACCAAGAGTGCTCCTCAAGAACTCTAGCTTCGCGGCGACCTTGTCTTCGGTGATACAACAGGAAATGTCCACCGCGTACTTGAATGCATACGAGGTGCGGGGCACACCGAGCTTGTCGGCGCGCAGCACGAACGCCTTCACCCGTTCTGGATTGCACACGAGCAGCCTTGAGCGCGCCGACAGCTTGGCCATATCACAAACACTTAGCCCGCACTCCCCAAGCAGCGTGATGTTCGGCTTGACGACCTTCTCGAGGTTGGCTTTCAGGATGCGATTGTTCCTCCTCACGGCCTGGAGGAGCTTGTCGAAGGAGCCGAAGAAGGGGATCCAGAACTCCATCCTCGGGGCGACGTCGCAGGAGCGGAGCGACATGGCGCCGCCGACCAGGAGGAAGCGGGCGATCTGGGGATCGGAGAGACCGACGCGGTCGCGGAGGGAGGCGAGGCGGCGGGCGATGTTGTCCGCCCTGGCGCGGAGGAACAGCGGGTCGGCGGCGACGACGGCGGCGATGTCGGGGCGGGAGAGGCCGACGCCGGAGAGGAGGGCGAGCACGGCGTCGGGGTTGGATGTAGACTTGAGATGGGGGAGCTTCTTGGACGCTTTGAGTGCTTGGGCGTCGGAGAGGCCGCAGGTGGCGACGACGTACTCGTCGATGCAGAATGGGGTTTGGGACGCGGAAGCGGAGGCGGAGGTGGAGAGGAGGAGAGAGCGAAGGTGGAGAGAGGAGGAGGATGCGGCGGCGGTGGGATGAGTGGCAGCGCGTAGCAGCGGGAGAAGGCGACTCCGGAGGTGGAGCATGGCGCCAGAGGAGGGCCGCCGGCGGTTAGCGGTATCGGCGTGTCGGGGATCAGATCTGATGTTTGCAAAGATGGTTCCGAGTTACATTTTTTTTTCTCTGTGGAATAATTAGATAAAGGTGCATCTTGATCAAGTGAACTACTCACGCATAAAGCTTTCTTCCTGTATTTCAGGTAACCTTTCATCAAGTATGGGATTTCCCATTCCTCTATATTTGGTTTCGATCAGGGATGAGATAATTTTGATTTGTGTTATCTCTTGTCTATTAAGAAATGTCAAGCTTAAGTTTGTTGCGATAAGGTTGTAGTTTTTGGCTTAGAAAGATATCATATGGGTTCTACTTTTAGAAACAGCGTAGAATTGGCAATGTAACCTATCGAGATGATTTGGTTGAAGCTGGTTTACCACAGCAAATTATTTCTCTTGTACTTTTAGCTCGTGTATTTTTGAAATTAAGATTGTTAGAATGGTGATCTTGAATTGAATTGTAGACACTCCGATAGGATCATATTGGGCATATATTTTTTGCTGCGGATTATGGCTTTTAGTTGTACCTTATGACTTTTGAACTGTTTGTGAGAAAGGGTACGGAGTAAGAGAAACTTGCGTGTGGTTTTAGTCGATATAAATGAAGTCGCTACAGTGTGTACTACAATCAACTTATAGCCGCCGCCAGAAGACACGTTGTTTGAAAACTAGTTATTGTAGAAAAACCGAAAAACAGTTTTTTGAAGCCGATAAGAAAATGCCCATTTTAGGATTGATTCTACCAAAAAATACATTCTTTTCATTTTGTCGTGTATTACAAGAGTGATATGGGTGTTTGTTTGATCATTCGACAACTGAATTGATTAATTATGTCTATTTTTTCATGACTAAAATTACAGTTTTGATTCCACATCATTGGGAGCTCTAACTAGAATAGAGAGTTTAACCTTGCCATTACTTGAGCATTTTACACTTAAAATAGTCAAAGAAATCATTAATCAAATAATTTATATTATTTTAAACCTCTGGATCTTAATGTCTAAACTATTAACTAATTAGTTCATATCATACAGCTTGAATTCAGGGTTAGGACAATACTAAACACCTAAGTCTTTCATAAACTGAGAAGATGTGTGATCCTACGTGATTATATTGTGATCCTACACGATTCCATGACTAAGATCATGATTCTACTGTGATCCTACCAATTATGATGGGTCGGCTCACAAGGTCTCCTAGGTTCTGCAGGCTAGACCAGAAACACAGGGAGGGTCGAACCATGGCCCCGCAGGTCTTTCAAGGTCACACGGTCCAGGGCCAGGTCAGCCCAAACCTACCCATTTGCATCATTAGCTAAAGGTGAGCAGCAGGGACCTCTCCACAATGTACTAACGATCCAAGACAACCTCGATTACCAAGAACTTTATCTTGCGGCGAAGTTTTTTGTCAGAGAATCTCTACTCTTAAAAGAACGAGTTGAGGGTGATGGTGAGTCCTACGCTCTCCCACCCTCTCACAGAAAAAAAGCGCCGACATGTGGGGCCTCTCTCTGCTTCTCTCCTCCCGGGGGCGGCCACCGCTCACCGCCGCTGCATCTCCGTCCGCCGCCGCCTCTTCGGGCGGCCACCTGCTTCCGCGTCTTTCACCGCCACGGATCCGGCCACAGCCGGTCTTGCCGCCCGGATCCGGCCTCCGCTGCGCCGGATCCGCCCGACTGCGCTCGCGTGCCGCCGCCGTCGCCCCCGCCGTCGTGGTCGCGCTCGCCCGCGTCGTCGCCGGGATCCGGCCGCCTCCGCTCTCCGCCGCCGGATCCGGCGACCCCGCACCAGATCCAGGCCGCCGCCGCCCGGATCTCGCCATCTCCGACGCCTCCCGCCCGGATCCAGCCTTCTCTGTGCGGGGAGGGGAGCCGGCGGGGGAGGGGGCGGTGGGGGGGCCGAGGGAGGGAGGGGGCGGTGGGGATGGGGCGGCGCCGCAGCGGGGAGGGGGAGCCAGGGTCCCGGGGAGGGGGCGGAGGCGGCGGGGGAGGCGGCGCCGGGGAGGGGCCGGAGGGGGAAGCGGCGGCGGGCGAAGGCCGAAGGAGCCGGGCGGCGGGCGCGGGCGCCATCTCCGACGCCTCCCGCCCGGATCCGGCCTCCTCTGTGCGGGGAGGGGAGCCGGTGGGGGAGGGGGAGCGGCGGGGGAGGGGGCGGGAGGGGGGCCGAGGGAGGGAGGGGGCGGTGGGGATGGGGCGGCGCCGCAGCGGGGAGGGGGAGCTGGGGTCCCGGGGAGGGGGCGGAGGGGGAGGCGGCGGGGGAGGCGGCGCCGGGGAGGAGCCGGAGGGGGAAGCGGCGGCGGGCGAAGGCCGAAGGAGCCGGGCGGCGGGCGCGGCCGCGTGGGAGGAAGGAGAACCCGAGGGCGGGCGCAGCCGCGTGGGACGGTGGGAGCGGGAGATCCAGATCTGGGAGGTGGGGGAGGAGCCGGGAGAAAAAGAGAGAGGCGAGAAATGAGGGAGCTGACCGAGGGGGAGGGGGCGGCGGGGGAGGCGGCGCGGGAGGGGGAGGGGGCGGTGGCCGGTGGGGGAGGGGGAGGGGGCGGCGCGGGAGGGGGAGGGGGCGGCGGTGGGGTAAGCGGCGAGGGAGGGGGAGCCGGCCAGCCGGGGGAGGCCGAGGGAGGGAGGGAGCGGTGGGGGGGCTGAGGGAGGGAGGGGCCGGAGGGGGAGGCGGAGCTGGGGAGGGGCCGGCGGCGGAGGGGAAGCCGCGCGTGGGAGACTGGGAGGAGAGGGACTGAGGGACTGAGGGAGAGGGAGACTGGGAGAGTCCGGAGGGAGGGAGTACCGAGGGAAGCTTTTTGACCGGTCCGCAGAGGCGCAGAGGGACGGGAGCGGCTCGGGTGCTGGGAGCCCTGCACATATTATGTGCAGGGGTGGCTCAACACGCGACATGTGGCACCAAAAAATAAAAAAAATACTTAAAAAGTTTCAAAAAATGCAAAAATAATACTTAAAACATTGTAAGTATTTTTTAAAAGTATTTTTGGATACTTAAAAAGTATTTTTTAAAAATAATTTTATTAAAAAGTATTTTTGAAGTACTTAAAAATACTTTTTAATAAAAAAATATTTTTAAAGTACTTAAAAAATACTTTTTACAATTTTTATATATTTTTTGAAAACTTTTAAGTATATGTTTGATTTTTTGGTGCCACGTGTCGCGCGCTGAGCCACCCCTGCACATAATATGTGCAGGGCTCCTAGCACCCGAGCCGCTCCCCAGAGGGACGGCCGGACGGGCTCACGGTCACAGGCAGGCGGGCAGCACAGCAGAGCCACAGAGGGAACTGCGACGTGGCATTCGATCTAGCTACCATTTGCTTTCTTTGCCAAATTGTTTCGATCTAGCTACCATTTGCTTTCTTTGCCAAATTGTTTCGATCTGCTACCATTTGTTTTCTTTGCCAAATTGTTTCGATCTAGCTACCATTTGCTTTCTTTGCCAGTTCCGGCCATGCGATCGACATTGAACTGTCGAATGAATCAGAGAGCATCACCGAATTGAGAACCAACCTTGGCGTCGGCTCCTAATTGCAATTTTGTAGAACTCTAGAGATTAAATTGCAAAAATTCCAAACATACCCATCCCTTTTAATCTAGCATCGCACACAGCAGTCAGTAAACTTACAAAATCTATGGACAAGACCTAATTGCAATTCACGCAAGCATTTTGTAAGTTTGCCCTTTTCGGTGAAATATTATTATTTTAATTTGTTATGTGTTCAGATTTTCAAAACATCATGCCTTCAGTAACTGCAGCAATGGTACAATTCTAAACTGTTACTGCAGCAATATACAATAGTTTTTCAAATGCCAACTTTATTAGGAACTCTACAATTTTAAGGTCTATTAAGTTGAGTTTTAAAATTTAAATTTATTGGTACTTGGTAGTTATGCTAAGCAAATTGCAAGATGTATGGATGTGTTTCTGAAGAGAGTTCCTCTCTCTGTTCCTTTTATAAACACATTTTTGGTTGGAATTAATATCTGCTCATTGAACAACTCTGAAAGAGAAATTGAACAACATTATTCTGATTCCTTTTTAGTGAGACTTAATTTCCAGACTACTGGAGTGTGGTACCAGCCCCTTAGTGTGCTGGCCTATTTAGGTAACGCTACAACGGAGACTTGCCAGCGTTCCTCAACATAACTTGGAATTCTCTAGAGGTACTGACTGTAGGGCTAAATTTTTTTAGAAAATTTTTAACAACGTGCTTCACATTTGACTATTTGACATTTGTCATGTGCCATTTACAAATTTTCTTCATATTTCCCAATGAGAAAAAGGTGAGTGAACATCCTCCATCGTGCTGAAGTCAATATTTTAATCAATGAGGTAAAAAAATTGTGGCTTTCGTCACTATTTTTGTTAGAAGAGAATTGCCGACTCAAGAATATTCTAGACATGCTTAATTAAGACAGTATTACTGTATTGTAAAATAAAAACAATTATGTAATAGTAACAGAAAGATTGTAGTATCATGACTATTTGCATCTCAATTTATATTCGTTGCTAATTTGCTGCCATACGTCCATGAAATGATGATTTGGAAACTATATGCCTTTTTGGCTAGGTGGCAGGATTTTGGGATTTGAAATGAATGATTTTATTTGTCTAGGAGTCTTTCCACATAGTATTCTAAAGCTCAGGTAAAGTTTGTTTTCTTACTAGCTGAATGCCCGTGCGTTGCTACGGATTTTAAAACTTTATCATACTACATGTTCTAAAATTAACGAGTGGTAAAATTTGTCGGAACATGCATACAAATATGTTTTAATTTTGTTTAAATCCGTAGCAACGCACGGGCATTCAGCTAGTCTTAGGATATGTGGCACCATGCAGACTGCAACACTGAGCTTGTCCCTAGAGCAACCAAGGGTGCTCTTCAAGAACTCTAGCCTCGCGGCAGTCTTGTTTTTGCTGACATAGGCGATGGTGCCCATCAAGTACTTGAATGCGTATGAGGAGCGTGGCACGCCTAGCTTGTCAGCACGCAACACAAACTCCCTCACTCGTTCTGGATTGAACAAGAGCAGCCTCGTAGTGGGCTGGGACATCTTGGCAATATCATAAACACTCAGCCCACACAGCTCAAGCAGCGCGATGTTCAGCTTGGCGACCTTCTCGAGGTCAGCAGTGAGGATGGAGTTGTTCCTCCTCATGACTTGAAGGAGATTATCAAGGACCCGAAGAAGGGGATCCAGAATTCAAGCCTTGGGGCAACATCGCAGGAGCAGAGCATCATGGCACAACCGACCTGGAGGAAGCCGATGATCTGGGCATCGGACAGGCCGACGCGGTCACGGAGGGAGGCGAGGCGGGGGGCAATGATGTCCACCTTGGTGCGGAGGAGCAGCGGGCCGGCAGCGACGACCGCGGCGATGTCAGGGCAGAAGAGGCCAATGCAGGCAAGGAGGGCGAGCACAAAAGCAGTTTCTAGGGGTTCGAACCCCAGACCTGCAGTTTCCATGGCTAAACGCTATGCACACACATGTGATTAGGGGTGGTTATAAATTTCCCTTATATTTGATAAAATGCATTCAAAAATGAATTTTTTGGAGTATTACGAAACTTTACCGGGGGTTGATAGTTTCGGTTTTCTTGAAAATTGGATGATTTCTCATTGATTTTCAAAACCCTAAGTGGGGGGAGCTTCTTGGACGCTTTGAGTGCTTGGTGAGAAACTCAATGAAAAGACTCACTAAGGAAAAAGAGTACAACACTTTTCATTGGGATTTAGTAATAATCATCAGGTTCTATCATGATCTTCAGGATCTTTGCAATGTTGATCAATTGGATCTATATCATGTGTGGTAAAACATTCAAGGCAGTGATTGTTAAGTCGATACCTTCTAGGTTTGACTAAAGATGAGATTTTCATACTCAAGTTCAACAATCATTGTTTTAGTATATGCCTCCTGAAGACGACATCATGTTGAAGTCTTCTTGCAACATGTCTTAACACATTTTCAGAAATGAATATAGGTAAGAATACTATGAATAAATCAACTAGATTATCACAATGACTTGTCTTCTCGACATACATCCCACTATTCATCAGGAAATGGTGGGAATAAAATAAGTTTGGAGCAATGTGCTTAACTTTCTAAATACCACATCTATTTGTGCAACACAAGTAAAAAATATCCTAATAGAGGATGGGAAAAATTAATTGTAACAGTTGTGGTTACGCACCAAATAGTAGATACAAGGGTTGTGGGAGACCCGAGAGGGGTGCCTGAAGCCTAAAACTCAAGAGAGGGGAGTGGTATAGAGTATGGTTGATGCTCAATCTCAACTCAAGTCTATTTAATATATTCAAAATGTTTTCTCTCTCCTCATGGTGTCCTAGGGGGTCATATTCATTGCCATGAGAGAGGTTATTTACACAAATGCCCCCCTTGGGCCTCTACTAGCAAGTGTAAACATGTTATTTTTTAAGCATAGCCTTAATGGGCCTGCCATCTAGTTACACACAGAATGGGGCTTTTGCCCTTGTGGGCCGACTAGGCCTATGTGGGGGCCACTCCCCCAACAACAACATCACATGCCATTTGTCTATGACTTATCAAAATCATCCGGGTCTCAATATTTTGCAACTAAGTGGTTTAACTTACAACCAAATAGTCTATTCTACAGATCTATACATATGGTTGTACCACTATAGAGTAAAGTATAACTAGGTCTTAATTTTGACATTATCAAATTGCCATTATCATGAATACACATCGTACCTTCATGGTACAAAAGGATATCACACTCCACTATCTTCTGGTGGGAGATGCACTCTATAGGTGCTTATGTGGCACACTACTGGTCTTTAGGCTCCTTGTTACATTCTATCAAGTCTTGATGGGTCCTTGTCCACTTCTAGTGGCCATATAACCATTGGTGTAATTTAGAGGTTGACTGGTACAATAACTTCCCTTCATGGAGATGCTCTTTCTTCAAGTAAGAGATTATTTTGTATGAGTTTTATATATGTTGCAATTTGGTTTCCTCTCATACTAGAAATTTTGTCGAGGATCTCATCAAGGATATTCATAATCCATTTATTACACATTTTATTTATTCATTCGTGTCATTTGCTAGAGTTATTATATAATGGAACATTATTTTATTTATAATGGGAGAATATCGGTCTCTACAGGACCTTTGAACCATAGCTTTCACCACCTCTTTATATTCATAATGACCAATCAAATCTGAACTAGTTGGTTCCAAGACTTTCAGTTAGTGATTATAGTTCATCCTCAGATGCTTCCTTTATGTGACCCGATATGAATGCTCCAAGCGCTCGGCCATGGACTTTGGTTCCAGATCCATGTTCTCGTAAGAGAAATAGGCCACATCATGCCGACGGAACACGCATGTCGAGTGGGTTGTACTGTTCTGACCCAGCCCGTCAGCCTTCGTGTCATGCCGTAGACCATGCCTACGGTATCGAGCTGTGGACCAACCCGTTAGGTGTCGGGCCCAAATTTTTTAACCCAGAATCCTCTGTGATTTAATGCATTATTCCCTGGATCAGTAGATAGTGCTCATAGATACATTGTTGCATCAATTCATACATCGCATGAAATATACTAAACCATAACATTACATATCAGAGTTGAAATACATCACGTCGGGTGACAATTTACAAAAGGGTTGATCAGGCCAAATACCTACAGTACAAAAAACAGCAACGGAGAGCATAAACAAAAGTAGGGCCAACATCTATAGGCAAGCGACTGAGGGGTAAATGTGTGCAACATGTATTATCTATGTCTAGATAATATATGTGCACACAATCTCCAACAAGTCTACTCGTCTAGGACTCGAACTCACAAAAATCGTTCTAGTTCCCTTCATCGACTCCTCTATCCATGGCAGGTGCGTCATCGTAAGTGTAGTGGTCCTGCTTTCCTATTTCTGGTTGTGATAATTCGAGGGTGAGAAAAATCCACCGTGCTCCGTGAGCCAATACACAGTATGTAAGTAAATAACATGCAGGGCATATCAAGGAAGACTTGGATTGTTTTGTTTGCCAAAAATTGCCTTTAAATATTACATTACATAGAAATTTTCTACGACCTAGCAGTTTGAACTGAAACATAGTATTTAGGTAAAAAGAATACTATAATAATAGTAGCATAGATTCCATCCACCGTTACATGGCTCCTGCACCATATGCTAACCTTTCGGCGTTATAACCGCCTACCTTATCACTGGGGCGACACCCAAGGCAACACATCTCAGGGCTTTTCACTACCCGTCACTCTTCCAATCCCGCCCTCAAAGTTTTTGAAATAGAATATGTCTGGTTAAGTTCCCATGTCCGCCTTGACTGTGGGCACGGCTATTCAAATAGTTTTCCACTCTGCAGATATTGTACACTTTACCCGCAAGATATGATTATCTCACAATGTCGACCATTACATGCTTCCTTAGGCGTGCGACTAAGTAATCATAACAAGGCTGTTACAATGCATCATCCCTGCAAGGCCACGTCCGTTGAAGTTTCACTCCCTTAGGGGTACGACCACCCTTCCAGAAGCCCCCTCTTGCGCCGTCACGTCGGAGGATATGGCCATCCTCTACCGCCCGTGGTCACACTAGCGCAACCCACACTAGGTCAATGCAAATTAGTTGGCCATGCCTATAATTTTCTAGCTTGTGGTTCGACTGTTATACACTGGGAAGTTATCACGAGATTCAGTCCTTATAAGTATTTAGGCAGTTCTACCACACTCTTGTGCATCCACTGCACCACACCCTCGAACAATCCGCCAGATAGTTAAGAAATTTCAGGTTTTTGGGAGCATAAAATATCCATGTTACAACATACCAGCCACCCTCCATCAATGATTACCCAAATCAAGTTTTCATACTGAAATGATGCCAGGGCAAGTTAATGCTCTCAAGTATCCAAGCAGTGTTGAGCAAAGCATATAGATGTAGACTTATTTTCAAAAGTTATCATTATAGTTTTCCTAGGGCGACAAGGCTTGAATGCTCAAATGTTCCAAGGGAATGTAATACTCACAAGATAAATAATAGGCATGTAACTAGAATGTTAAAACAATCATAGATTTGCATATAAAATAATGGCATGCAATTTGATAATTTAAATAGAAATAGATTGCATAAAATGTAGGTTCAACATGATCAAAGTATTAACTCACCTGGGTCGCAATTGGCTTGGTCCTACTAGTCATGACTTGCTTCGGCTTCTGCCTCTTCTTCTTGTGCCTCGTACGCTATTTTACGTTGCGCAAGAATTAGATAAAAAAATCAGTAAAACCAAATAAATTCACAAAAATTCAAATGAGCTCTAAAATTCATGGTTTTGGTTCCATTGGATAGATATTGAATTTAGATAAATTTAAAAATTTGTTTCACTTGATTTGGAGTTAAGATGAATAAGTTATGCCTATTTAAAGTTAGTCCTAATTAATCATCAGATTAATACTTAATCACTTGTGAACAATGCGCCCATCCTCCCTTCGCCAACAACAGAGAGGCTTGCCGCCGGCGATAGAGGTGGTGGCTAGAGGTGAGCATCCACAAAATGGATTGCTCATGCCTACGCCCACCACTAGACGAAACCTCACTGGCCCATTTGGCCGAAGCGACGACCATGGGTGGCAGCAGAACATGGGAGGGGTGGCTATGGCAACTTAAAGCGAATTAAAGCGATTCCTTAGTCTAGGAGCATCTTGTGGTGGGCAGGAGATTACCTCAGTGGTCTACTCGGCCTAGAAGTTGCGGTGGTAGTCTGGCGGCTTGAGGCGGCAAGGAACAGAGGAGGCGCACGGTGCCGACAAGAGGCAATCAGTGATGGATTCAGCCGAGGGTGGGAATGGCGTCGTGGTACTCCAATGAGGCTCCGGCTCGAAGGAATCAACTCGAGGTAGCTCCAATCGGCGGTCCTCTCACCGACCGGAGCTAGAGAAGATGGAGCCGCTAGTGCTCCTACAGACTACTAAAGTGTGATTCTTCACGGTGGGAGGGGGAGTGTGGTGGTGCAGTGTTGTTAGGGGCATGAGCGGGGTTTTATAGCTGGTGAGAAGGGCTGGCAACGTAAGGGGCAGCTGGTCGGTCATAGCGGACGGCGTGGCATCGGCATGGCTACAGAGCTTGGTGATTCAAGCGCGTTGTCATGATGGCGACATGCTGCAGGGTATGACAGAGTCTATCACACTTAAGTTAGGGCATGGGCGACAGTCCGGACAATGCAAAAGAGAGAGGATGGCTTGAGAAGGCACCATCGGGCGGTGTGAGGCTATTTGGACTGAATCGCTCAATCTTCCTCTCCGGTTCCATTCCTTCCTCAGAATTACATGCCTTAAATAGGCTTCATGCACACATGCACACGACCTCTATGACTTCTAACTTCTCTCGTACCCAGATGCTCCAACTGGTACAGTGTCCTTCAGAGTACCGACTACGACCACTACAGCTACTACGACCATTGCAGCTGAAAGATCAAGCTCCGATTAAGTTGGTTTCGGTGTTAATGATAAATACTTTTATTATGTTTTGGTGATAATGACAAATGCATATATGAGACTAATATGTTTGTCTAAGTTTATTTATGTTTAGTCTCATTTGGATGGAAAGGTGAAATAAAGAGATATACATTCGAAATCACTTTTTCATATTCTAATGCATTCTTTAGATTCAAAACATAAATTGAACTCCTCGATTAGTCCAAAATGAACATATGCATATGACTTCATTATATACACTTGTATGCACACATTTACGGGGAGCTCTCTATATATTTTGGAGTTTCATAAGTATTGATCCATGCTTCTTTTAATATGCATATTTGGGATCTTTACTTTGAAATACATTCTTGAGTATATATAGCTTGTGTAGCTCATATATACTCATGTGCAATCAGGTTGTCATCTAACTTCTCCATTATGTGTTAATGGATGGATAATTAATGACAACAGGATAAGTAAGTTGTATTTAAAGTCTATCTTAGAGTATATAATTGTTGTGTACAAGTTATATACTCACAATTAATTTTTATCTCATTGTTTGTTGAGATTGTCATGAATTACCAAAAAGGGAAGATTGTTGAATCTAGTCCCTCCATTATGTGTTAATGGTGAAGTTTGGTAATTGATGACAATTGTTTTGTGGACTAACTTTTTTCATGAGTTGGATGAATAGGTTAGGTTCCACAAATGAGAATGATTTGGGATAACTTCATGTGTTGAAGATCATCAAGTCATGATCGAGAAGAAGATGGCTTCATGTGTTGAAGGTTATCAAGAAGAAGAAGATGCATCATGGGTTGATGCATGATCATGTGTTGATCAAGTCGAGAGAAGACCATCATGTGTTGATGGCGTTAAAGTGAAGGATGCATCTTGTGTAGATGCATGTCAAGACAATGACCTAGACTTGAAGTTGTGATATGTGTTATCAAGCTTCAAGAGGATGCCAAAGGCAAATGTATGACTAGCTAGGGCTAAGGATGCGTTCCTAGTCTTTTACCGGTCTTGGTGTTCGGTTGGAAGACCGGATTGCTAGTATAGGTTGTCATACTATTAAGAGGGTTCATGTCTAGTAGTTTGAGTCTCATCATGTGATGATAGCTCAAACCTCACTTGCTCTAGCTCATCTTGATATGATGCTTGCATTTACGAACGTGTTTTGCAAATGGTTGAAGCTCATATATAATCCTTATGGCATGTGACATAGGTTTACGAATGTGTTTTACAAACGTGAGAAGTCCATGTACTAATTCCTTGTGTCATGATTTCAAAAGTGTGCGAATGTGTTTTGCAACTTGTCAGAAATCATGTGTGATCCTTGTGTGCATGATATCGTAGTTTGCAAATGTGTTTTGCAAAGTCTGTTGAGATATCTACACTTCTCAGGAAAATCGAAACTATCGCTGTGTGTGTAGCGGTACTACCGGAGGTCGGAAGTACCGGCTCTGTGAGCAGTACTACCGGACTTGGCGGTCAGACCAGCATTGTGTATGCGGTTCTGATTGGCCTGATCAGCTCTGACCGGGCCAGAAGAGCAGTCTGATCAAGGAGCGGTCAGACTGGCTCAATCCTGGCGATCAGACCGGTAAGTGGCCGGCGGTCAAACCAGCCTAACAATGGCGGTCAGACCAACCTTGAGGTGGCGGTTTGACCGGCGTGCTCCGAGCGGTCTGACTGGCATGTTGTGAGCGGTCTAACCGGCCGGCAGAAATTTCGCTCCTCTCGTGGAATATTTTTTTCCAGAGAGCGATTGCGCTGATTTTTCTAAGAGCAGTCTGACCGGTGCTTGAGCGGTCTAACCAGACCTAGCGGTCTGACCGGACCATGTGTGGGTGGTCTGACCGGTTTTCCAGCCCAACGGCTAGTTTTTATAGCCGTTGGGAGGGCAGAAGTATAGGCCGTATAACGGCGGTAGTTCCGACCCTCGAGCTGATTTTAGCCCTCTCTCTTCTCCAACGGCTAGTTTTTGAGGGAGGTGTATAAATACCTCCTCAAGGCTGGTTGGAGAGGTTGTTGATGAGTTCATTCCTGTGTTCTTGAGCTAGAGTGAGGCTCTCCACTCAATTGTGCATGTGTTGCACTTTGTGAGAAGGGAGAGGATCTAGAGTGCATGTGTTGCATCTAGAGGTGGACTTTGTGTCCAAGTGAGCTTGTGCATTCGTTGCACATGGTGAGAGTCAAGTGAAAGACTTGACTTGTTACTCTTGGAGTTTGTCTACTTCTAGACGGCGTTGGAGGCGCCATGCGCGGTGATCTTCTCAAAGAAGGTTGTAAGAAGGCTCGATGAAGTTGTGAAGGTTGGAGCTCACCTACCCAAAGCGGGAAAGAGTTACTACTAGTGAAATTGAGGTGGAAGGCTTAATTCGTGGAACCGGTCCGATTAGTTCGAGCTTACCTCAATATCGACTTCTACAGTACTCCAGTAGATTCTCCGACTGGAACTGAGTACTCACAACTTCCTACAATACTCAGAACACATGACTGCTATTGAGTGCTTGTAGCTTCTGACTATAGCAGTTCTCGATCATTCACACTGGACTAGTACTCATACTCAAGTTATGACTATGGCAAGTACTCGATCACACACACTGATCGAATACTCCAACCACTCGACTCACGCGAGAACTCTTTGGAGAAAGCACACAAGCACAACATAGGCTTTTGCGACACGTTTCACTTCTAAGCGTCTTTTCTGGTTTTCTCCCCTTTATATACTAGTGGATATAACAAACAGTTATAAGACTTTGATGGTTCGTTACCACCAATAAAACTCAACATTACGAGTGCTTAATGCTAAATGTTAAATGCAGTTACTAACTACACCACTAACTCCACGCTCAGACGTTACTAGTCAAGATTGTAGCTAACAATTTCTCTTGTAATCTTGACATGCTGACTCACCACTGCGGATCGCCCGCAACCTCTTGCCACGCGCAGAAGACTAACCCACTCTATGCATTATCTCTACTAGATGCATGTAGCTAAATGCACCAACCACTAACACACAACTGATCCAATAACTCATGCATGTGCACACAACTGTTGGCTTCACTTGACTGCCGATCCACTCACTTCTCACTACCGATCCGTCCACTACACCATGACGCCACACATGCAACTCTCTTGAACTTAACCCACTACTATGATTCTATACGGCAACAAAGCCATGCAACATAAATAAACATAATGAATACAAAGACAACAAGATTAGTTCCAATTGAGCTTTAGAGTAGTACCGATTTGTCATCCACGTCCGCCGCAATGAGAAAAGCCTTATCCTTCACCACCTTCTTCGGTTCAGGGCATTCCCAAGAATAGTGCCCGTAGTTCTAGTAGTTGTAGCAGCGAAATTTTGCTTTGTCATAGGTGCCCTTCTTGCCAGAGCCAAAGCCGCCTTCCTTGTTCTTGGTTCTAGACTCCCATTGGGCGTGGGTGAGCAGCAGGTGCTCACCTTCCTCCTCACTAACCATGTGGCACTCCTCAAACGCCTTTAGCTACCTAAACATTTCTTTGACTGACATCACATCCAAGTCCTCAAGGTTCTCAAGAGTGCAAATGATCGGTAGAAACTTCAGTGTTAAGACCCGAAACCCCTTATCCACCACACAATAATCTTCAACCCTCTCTCCCAGCATTCGTATCTTGCTAAGAGCGAGGGTGACCCTCATGGCAAATGCATCAATAGACTCACCTTCATGCGCATATGAAGGTTGTCAAATTCTTTTTGCAAAATCATGTCGGTGATCTAAGTAGTTTAAGTCACATCTTAAATGATAGAGCATCATATCGGGCTATTGAAGTCATGTATAAATCGTGCTTTGAAAAGTGTGCAAGTGTGTAATTGTAAAACACATTTATGTGTAGCTTATCAGGTTTCCCCATTTATAAGTGGTTGTATTCACTAAGAGTGGCTGGTTGTTTAGAAACTGATGGTAAGTGAGAGCAGTAGGAGGTGCAATGTCAGGTAAAAAGATGCAAAAATGGTACAAGAAAATATATGCCATGCTGCTTCGACCTAGCTTCAGGTTCCTATTGAAACATGTTATGTAAGTGTGACATATCAGACCGTGTTTTGTTCTATTATTTCATCATATGTGGGGAATATCTACTTTCTGCATTAAACTCCCAACCTTTACTTGTCTAAATTATCAGACAGATTCTTTTGATTGTGATTTTTGTACACATATAAACAGATTGCAGAAATAAAAGAACTATGAAGATTGTCAGTAGTGGACTTACTTCCAGAAGGCCAGCAGTCATGCCCTAGCTCAGGAGGTTTCTTTATCTTAATTTGCTCAGGAGGAACACCATAGGTACCCAGGACTTCTAACATTTTGCGAATCCGCTTATCGACCTCATAACATTGAACTTCAATAGTAAGGTGTTTAGATGCAAATGGTTGCTCTGTCAGATCATAACCAGCTCCTGCTTCCACTATATCTTCAGAACTCTACATAATATTTATACCATATAACCATGTTTAATCCATCATACATGCTAACTTTACTTAGACAGGTTATACCAAGAAAATATAATATGAATAATCGAACCTAAACCTGAATAAGGTGCCGTTCATTTAGGCTGAAAAAAGTGGTTTATGGCTGAAATTTTACTATAACTAACTGAAATTACACTTTAACTGATGGTAGCTTATTTGGCATAATTAAATTTTAAAAAATATAAAATAAAAATAGGTTGGTCTATCACGGACAATACAAACGAATACGGGAAAAAGAACTAGCAAAAAAGCTAAAAAAATCTAAAGATAAAAAAAATGAAATTTAAGAATAGTAAAAAAATAAGCTAAAAGCTAGAAGCTGAAATTAAAGAAGTGATGTAACTAGTTAAGCACAAGATAGATCAAGTAGCAAGCAATGAAGCAAATGTATTACTAATGCAACTGTAAGCTTTGGGAATTATTCTAATCGAGGCGAGTTAGCGACGGTACAATGGTACTTGGCATTAACAAGTAAAAAAGCTAGCAACATCATAAGATGGGAGCTACAATGGTACTTGGCATTAAAATGCACACAAGTCATGTAAGCTAAACCAGGGTAGTTTACGACGAGGGAGATGTCTTGTACCGGTTTTAAAAATTGGAGGGTGACAAACACTCGATTTTGAAGTTGACGAGTGATTTCCGGAATGATGCAAGAGACAGTAAAATGGACCTTTTCATCACGTTTAGGATTGCATAAATCTCAAGGTCATCAAAGTGTTAACAATGTACCTTTTTTTGGGAGAAGTTTACACATTGCAAGAAGTTTACGCACATCGCAGAGGATTATGTGCCAAATGCAGGCCACTGCGCTGGATCCTAGACATGTTCCAGAAGCTCCAAGTATATTGTGATAAACTCCAATTAGATACCTTGGAATTTTAATCTCGTCCATCTTGGTACAAACCGCAAACCACATATGACCTTACGATGAGTGAGCGCCGAGAACCCATCATTTGGCCCCTCCGCATCGAGCAACGTGGAGTGGAGTCTATTACCCGGGAGGCCGAAGTCTGTGGAAGCATTGGCGCCTAAGGGAAGCAAATTGTGAGGAACGTGAGGCCCTCCCCCAGATGCTAGTGGCCTTTAAACATCTCTAGAGAGCCACATTGCAGCATCAGAGGGAGGGCCTCAAGTGAGGACTTTCCCAATACAATTTTTTCCATACCTAAGTCACCCCCCCCCCCCCCCCCCAATGCTTTGGATGCCTTTGGGACTACTGCATTAGACTCTTTCTTGATTAGTGCTTTTATTGTAACAGCCCAGCTGTTATTTTCAAAATTTTTGAAAAAAAAATTAAATTAAATTAATTTGCTTTAAATAAAAACATGGGTTTCAGTGCCAAAATTTTATTTTTGGTTTTGCCCTGGATTTCTGTTTTTGAAAAAGCCTGATTTGAAAACTATTTTGAGTGAAAAATTAAAAATAATTATTAAATAAAATAATACTTTGATGTTCTATAAAAATCCAACTTTAAAATAATTATCTGGGAGTTATCTGGAATTTATTTGGTTTCCTGAATTTTCTGGAATTTTAAAATGTATTTCTGAAATTAAAAAGTATTTTAAGTATAAAATTATAGAGTCAATATTAGTTGGAAATAATTTTATTAAGTCCAAAAAGTGTCCAGGAGGTTCTCTGAATTTTTCTGGAATTTTTGGAAGTTATTTGGTATTTTTCTGAGCTTAAAAAGCATTTCTAGTGTTTTCTAAAAAAATCAAAATCAGAAAATAGAAAATAAATCCCCTTCCCTCCTCCTCTGGCCGCCACGTGGACGGCCTGGATCTCGCCACATCCTCCCCCGCAGCCCATCCCCGCCGCCCGCAAACCTGCCTCCCCTCCTTCCGGGCCGACATGTGGCCAGCCCGATCGGCGCCACGCCACCCCGCGCGCTCCATCCCCGCCACCCGCCTTGCTCCCTCGCCCGCCACCCGATCCTCCCTCCCCGCCACATGGCGCCATCCGCGCCACCCGTGCCTCCCTCTCTCTGACCGCCCAGCCCCACCTGTCGGCGCCACCCTCTCTCTCTCTCTCTCTCTGCCCGCGGGCCCCGCCTGTCAGCCACCCCGCCACCTTCTTCCTCCCCACGTTCTTCCTCCTCCCGCGCGCCGCCCACCCCGACCGAAACCGCCGCCCGCCCTACCCGGCTTCCCCCACTACCCGCGCGCGCCGCCCTCCCTCGTGCGCCTAACCGCCCCCGTGCACCCACTCCCCACTCCCCGCCCCCGCACATCCCCCGTAACCGTCGCCATGGCCGCACCACCACCGGCGAGCAATTCCCGGTCGCTCTCCCCTCCCCGGCCCCTATAAAAGCCCCCTGGCCCCGCCTCCTTCCACCGCACTTCGCTCCGCCCTCCAATTCTCCCCTCCGCTGCCCGAACTCCCTCGCATCGTGCTCCCTCGCCGCCGCTGCCACCAAGCTCCTCCGGCGAGCAATTGGCCCCGGCTCAGGCACCGCCTCCCCTCGCCGACCCCGCCACCGCCTTCGCCGCACCCTCGCATACCTCGGAGACCCCACGGTCGAGCCCCTCCACCGCCAAAGCACCACCCCCGCCGCAGCCCGAGCAGCTCCGCCGCTCTCCGCTCGCCGTCGGTAAGCCCCGAGCCACCCCCTGAGTTCCCCTCGGTCTCCTCTTCCCGTTGCCACCCTCGCCGCCGGCCGCCACCCGCCGCCCGCTAGAGCGCCATCGCCGTGGCTGCCCCGAGCGCCTCCCTCCGCCGGCCGGCCACCTCAGCTCGTCCGTCCAACGTGGACGCCAAGTGGCGCCACCTCAGCACCAAGTCTATGTGCACCACATTCCTACCAACTCCAGTACGCCAACATTTTCACCAAAAGGGCTTTCCACAGTGACCTTCAAGGAATCTCTACCCCTATAATCCACCAGTTAAAATTATTCTACATCCACCCAACAATTACCTGCTCCACAGTCATGACCTTAACTACGTCCACACCACAATATGCACCCAGAAATACACCATCATAAAAACGTGCACACCAGATTAACTCTCCTCCATTCTCTCTCCTTACTCAACCATATCCGACGGTCATCCTTCAATGGATCTGCAGTACCCCTCCCGCATCCCGCTCTCCTCTGCAGTCCTCCGCAGTCCCGCTCTCCTCTAATAGGCGGCTCCAAAACGAACTCGACGGCCCGTCCTTCCTCTTCTCCTCCCCATTTCGCCGCCGCCTTCGACACCCGCCTGCCCCGATCTTGCCATCGCCATGGAGGACGACGACGAGTTCGGCGACCTCTACACCGACATCCTCCTCCCCGGCTCCGCGCACTCCAAGCCGCCGGCCGCCGAAACCCTAACCCACGCAGCCCCTGACCCAAACCCTAACCCTACGTCCACCCCCACCTCAACCAGGGGCGAAGCTAGCAGGGGGGCTTGGTGAGGCTCGAGCCTCACCTCCCCCGGCGGTGGCAGCCCCCCCGGCCCCAGCGACGAGCGCGAGTACCAGTAACCCAAAACTAATAATGCTTGCAGTAGTAACAACTCCAACGATTGGTGCCCTTTTGTTTTTTCTCCAACTTTGCAAATCTTTGGCGGCAAGGCGAAGGTAAAGAATATGTCCATCAGTGTTCGAAATGCCATCATACTGCTCTACATCAAGCAATTCTCCATGCCAGACAGAGCATCTGCTACTGCCATAGGAATAAGCAACGCAAGAGCAGTATTTGACATAAGCTTCTGCACATTCACTCACATTGTCAAGTTGAGTCTGAGCGTCTGAGCGAATGAGTAGACGAGTGGCGAGAGGCGGAGGACAGAAGTGAGATCATAATCATCAGATCAACAAAGGAAATAGCTAAATAGGATCGGTCTAATCTGTAGAGTAAGTAATTTTTCTCTAGTTTTTTCTTATCAATTAAGTATTTTAGAGTTTAGATTTTAGACTTTTACATTCAGTGTATATCACAGAAATTAATAATTTATTTGCATGGAATATATTTGCTCCATGATTCAAATTTGTCTCATGATTCAAATTAGTTTATTTATGGTATATTTCATATGATCTAAATTTTCATTGTTATTCACAATTTTCTATTATATCACTAATTTTCATATGTCTCATACACAGGTGATTTATCGCTACTCCGACTCATAGCAGAATAATTATATATTCTTGGATATACGCTTTCTATTGTCGAGGTACCTACTTTGTATATCACTAATTTTTTCGTTGTCTGTATTTCTCTGATTTATAGCTACTCCGACTCATAGCAGAATAATTTCTATATGAATTTGAAATTCTATAAGAGTAAAAGACTATATTTGTATCAACTTAGTTTAGTCTGACAAATAATTCAGCCCATCCTCAATTTTAATCCTGGCTTCGCCACTGACCTCAACCACAGCCGCCGCGGCGGAAGACGACGATGACTGGCTTCTAGGAGAGAATGACCCTGTAGTTGGGGTGGACCCGACCGCCGACTGGGCCGACGAGGACAACGATGGCGGCGCGCCCCCCGCGAAGTGCGAGGTTGCTGCGAAGCCGCCCCCCGCCGCGGAGGACCCCAATCCGCTCATGGGGGGCGGCGTAGGCGACTCCCGTGCGGCTATACCGGGGCTCTCGTCGTCAGCGGCAGCCGGTGCGGCGGGGAACGAGGATTGGGATAGCGACAGCGAGGACGACATCCAGATCGTGCTCAACGAGACGGACTGCCGCCGGCGGCTCGGGGAGGACGAGGGCGATGATGAGGACGGCGAGGACCTCGTCATCGTCGCCGATGGCCCCCACATCCCCGGTATGGAGGAGCAGGATTGGGGGGAGGACGCGGCAACGGCGGGGCCGGAGGGGGAGAGGAAGGAGGGCGGTGAGCATGGGAAAGCTGCGGCGGCTCCCGGCGGGAGGATTGGGTACAGTGGCGGCCAGGGTTTCCACCCGCAGCACCATTCCATGTTCAAGGTCAGTTATTTGGGCCAAGAAGCCGTACGATGCGCTCGGGCCACCCCCACAGAGGGAGACGCGTAAACCCGGTTGCAACTCACTACGCTTTACGTTGTAATGTGTAAACTTCTTAACAAGTTTAGTTTCTTTTTTTTTTATGTTCTTTTGTATTCTTTCTTATACCCCGACAATGTAAACTGTAAATGCATTTATTAACATACAAAGGAAGAAAAGAAAGGAAATACAATGATTTTGAATTTGCTATTCCATGCTTTCATTTAGCAACTTTGAAGATTTGAGCCTTCTTAATGTGTGATCTTCGTGCTGGAGTAATAATTCTTGGTGTAGTTGGTGAAGTTGTTATCAAGATGGTAGCGTTGATGCTGATTGGTTACTAAGCTTCAAGTCAGTAACTTCATTTCAGATGCAGATGTCATATGGATGAAGCGAACCATTTTGAAGAATGATGTCATCATTTCACACTGGGAGATAGTGAGAAAGAGTGCAGCTGGTCCAATTTACCAATATCATTGTTGCCTAGAAAGATACAGGGGCAGAAATTAGTTGATATAATCTAGCTCAAAGAGCAGTCACTATGTGGTTCCTAAGCTTGCCCATCAAGCCAAAGCTTCAGGCTGTGTCCTAAAAATGTTATCACTATGGCTGTACGTACTCAAGTTACAATACTCGGGCCATGTATACTCAAGTCAATCGCCCTGGCTGTAGGGTCAGATAGTACAAGTTAATTTTGTTTTTGTTAAACTCGACAGCAGAAGCCTCAGGCAAATTGGCAATCAATTGCTGATGGGCGTGTTTTCCTTCCCTTGCTACCAACAAAAATATGCACCCTACTTCTGGTGGGAGAAATGGTTTAACAATCCCGTACTGAGCCTATTAGAACTAATGGTCATTTTAGAGAGGTTATACCCTATATGAACATAGAACTGTAAGCAAGACTTTGATGATTCAACCCCAGCTGTAACTATTGTGTTTGTTGGTAATGTAACAGCACATTTTATCACTGGGGAATTTTGTTCTATGGATCTCTGCCTGAATATCACTGTTCATTCTGAGTTCTAACATAGAAAAATGAATGCTACGAAATATAATCATGGCCTAATGACTTGGGGCATTTTGGATCAAATCCTATTTTGTTGTCTTGAGTTGTCTAGGAAACAATTTGCATTAATTTCTTTTTGCTTTTTAAAATGGAAACTTGAGTTCTACAGTGTATGTGACATTAGATAGTACACATGTACTTTATCTTGAAAACATAAACTGTTTATCAAGCAACCTCTTATGTGGGGGTAAAAAAGGTGGGTTCTTTTAGGCTATAGCTTTAGCTTTTGGTTTATGGTTTTTGAATTCTGTCTGTTCACAAGAGACAATACGCAGAGAGAAACAACTGCATGTGATTTTGGTCGGTATAGCTGAACTCGGTATAGTGTCTACTACAATCTACCTATAGATCCCACTTTGAAAAGACGTACTACTTAAAAGTTAGTTATTATAATAGAAAGTGATAAGCCAAAATAAAAAACCTAGCTAAAAAAACATTTTTATGCACACCACGCTTGTGTAAATATCTACCCCTATAATCCACCAGTTAAAATTATTCTACATCCACCCAACAATTACCTGCTCCACAGTCATGACCTTAACTACGTCCACACCACAATATATGAGACGTGAATCTTAATGAATCTAATTGTTCGTTTTATTTTTTATAAATTTTATCTTGTTTTGTATTTTACCGTAGCGTTAGCACGGACACTATACTAGTTGTACTCTAGTTTGAATGTCCAACCAGCTCCCGTTCCAACTGCGAGAGGGTGTTAGCTTACCATCCCCTTCCCACTGCGACTGTTAGCCTACCATCATGTTCCCACAGTGACAACTCGGTTCAAGATGACGTATGTGTTTACATTACCATTGCTATATGTATTTATATTAGTATCACCACTGTATATATCTTCATGTATATCAATAAATCAGTAAAGTACTTTATTTCTACGAGCCTTCACACAGCTGATCTCGGAAAACTTAGCCCCAGCGCAGCGTGCAAAGCCAACAGTAATTTGAGCCGTCCGAGCCGGATCTGATGGTTCTCTTTGCTGTGTGCGTGTTAACACTGAATTGGGCTTTTGTGCTAGATTTGCTTGTAACTTTGAACAGCATGACCGATATATAGTATACATGGATATTTCTACATAAATGCAGAGGAACTTAACATATATTATATGTGTTGCATGCACTTTTCTCATTAGTCTCTTGGGCTTGACTTTTAGGTGGCAATCCAAAGGCTTTTACATGCACTTCAGTGTCATTGCATATGTTTTGTCCTGAAACTAAATCTTGCAGTGCTCACTCCTTTGCACTTTGTCCAACTCATTTTCCAAAAGAATTTAGGGTCACTTTGGAACAAAAGAATTTTAGAGGAAAAAAGAGAAACTCAATCAATCCAAAGAAAAAATTCCTACGTGGGGTGTTTGATTTGTAAGATTGCTTTAAAGGAATTTCGTAGGATATGAAAATTTCCTACAAATTTTGGAGGCCTCATGTTACCAGTTACTTTTGAGTGGTGATGGATCTTCTCTATTCCTCAATCCGCTCTCTCTCTAATCGTATGAGACATCAAACACTTCTTTTTTTTGGATAATTCATGTGATTTTGTTTTCTGCGGTATTCAGGATTCAACAAGTTATGATGTTCCTATCATATATCTTATATAAAGCACTACATTTAGCAAGCTAAAGACCTTGTACCTCGACGGCTCATTGGGTGTGGAGGCCATGTGGGAGTATCTGCTATTACATTTATTTTTGTTTTGATTCCCCCTCTTTTTTCCTTTTTATAAGCTCATATAGCTTCCGAGTTTAAAGGTGCATCTTGATCAAGTGAACTACTTGCCCATGATTTGAAGAAAAATATATTACCATCCTCTTCTTCCTGTATTTCAGGTTCCCTTTCATCAAGTAACTGGGATTTCCCATTCCTCCAGACTAAGCTCCTCAGAACTATTGCGCCTTTCCATATTTGTGTAGGTTTCGGTTTTGATTATCTCGTCTATGAAGAAATGTCAAGCTCAAGTTTGCTGCGATAAGATTGTAGCCTTCGACTTAGAAGGGTATCATGTGGGTTTCGTGTCGTGTGTCCGCACACATGTCTATGTCCCTGCTACATAGGCAATGAGGCATCACAACAAGAGCAGTAGGGCAGTGAAATTAAGACAATTCAGTTGCTTCAAAGATATCCACAACTGAAACTTGGATCACATTATGAGTTAGATAGCCGGTAGTTCTACAACTGAAATCATGATTTGAAGAAAAATATATTACCATGAGTGAAAATTAACTAACGAGCATCAGAGCATGTGGTGTTGCGCTAGCTATAAGCTGGAATGATAGAATGAACCTCCAATATCTCTGTCCCGACTTGTCAGAGTTGGATTTCGGCGGGCACTTTCCCAGCACAAACTGCGGCGTAAGCATCTGCGAGCCCAGGAACAGCATCCTTGTGGCAGTCAATGTATTTTGCTATGAAATTCTTATCAGCGTAACAAAGTATTTGGTAAAGGCTAGCACCTTTCTCCATCAATCCCTTCGCCTGCAGGATCTTCACAACATAATGCCGTGGCACCAACCGCTTCTCCAGGCTGTAGGTGAGCAGCCCAGGCCTCTCCACGATGTACTCTGGCTCCAAGCCAACCTCAGTGACCATGAACTCTATCTTGCAGCGAAGTTTCTCCTCAGATAAACTTAAGATAGATGGCTTCTTGCAGACCGCCATGCTGAGCTTGTCCATGGAGCAACCAAGAGTGCTCCTCAAGAACTCTATTTTGCAGCGAAGTCTCTCCTCGGATAGTTGTAGAATATTCGGCGCCATACAAACAGCGACACAGAACTTCTCCATAGAGCAACCAAGAGTGCTCCTCAAGAACTCTATTTTGCAGCGAAGTCTCTCCTCGGATAGTCCTAGAATATTCGGCGCCATACAAACAGCAACACAGATCTTCTCCATGGAGCAACAAAGAGTGCTCCTCAAGAACTCCAGCCTCGCGGCGACCTTGTCTTCGGTGATACAACAGGCAATGTCCACCGCGTACTTGAATGCAGATGAGGTGCGGGGCACACCGAGCTTGTCGGTGCGCAGCACGAACGCCTTCACCCGTTCTGGATTGTTCACGAGCAGCCTTGAGGAGCGCGCCGTCAGCTTGGCCATATCACAAACACTTAGCCCGCACTCCCCAAGCAGCGTGATGTTCGGCTTGACGACCTTCTCGAGGTCGGCTTTCAGGATGCGATTGTTCCTCCTCACGGCCTGGAGGAGCTTGTCGAAGGAGCCGAAGAAGGGGATCCAGAACTCCATCCTCGGGGCGACGTCGCAGGAGCGGAGCGGCCAGGCGCCGCCGACCAGGAGGAAGCGGGCGATCTGGGGATCGGAGAGACCGACGCGGTCGCGGAGGGAGGCGAGGCGGCGGGCGATGTTGTCCGCCCTGGCGCGGAGTAACAGCGGGTCGGCGGCGACGACGGCGGCGATGTCGGGGCGGGAGAGGCCGACGCCGGAGAGGAGGGCGAGCACGGCGTCGGGGTTGGATGTAGACTTGAGATGGGGGAGCTTCTTGGACGCTTTGGGACGCGGAAGCGGAGGCGGAGGTGGAGAGGAGGAGAGAGCGAAGGTGGAGAGAGGAGGAGGATGCGGCGGTGGAATGAGTGGCAGCGCGTAGCAGCGGGAGAAGGCGACTCCGGAGGTGGAGCATGGCGCCGGAGGAGGGCCGCCGGCGGTTAGCGGATGGGGATCTGATCTGATCTGATGTTTGCAATGATGGGCCGTGGCGACCGCTGCAGATCGGCTCATATAGCTTCCGAGTTTCATTTTTTTCCCTGTGAAATTCGTTATAAATTTTTGGAATAATTAGATCAAGGTGCATCTTGATCAAGTGAACTACTCATGCATAAAGCTTTCTTCCCGTATTTCAGGTAACCTTTCATCAAGTATGAGATTTCCCATTCCTCTATATTTGGTTTTGATTAGGGATGAGATAATTTTGATCTGTGTTATCTCTTGTCTATTAAGAAATGTCAAGCTTAAGTTTGTTGCGACAAGGTTGTAGTCTTTAGCTTAGAAGGATATCATATGGGTTCTACTTTTAGAAACAGTGTAGAATTGGTAATGTAACTTGTCGCAATGATTTGGTTGAAGCTGGTTTACCACAACAAATTATTTCTCTTATACTTTTAGCTCGAGTATTTTTGAAATTAAGATTCTTAGAATGGTGATCTTGAATAGAATCGTAGACACTCCGATAGGATCATATTGGGCATATTTATTTGCTGTGGATTATGGCTTTTAGTTGCGTCTTATGACTTTGACTGTTTGTGAGAAAGGGTACGGAGTAAGAGAAACTTGCATGTGGTTTTAGTCGATATAAATGAAGTCGCTACAGTGTGTACTACAATCAACTTATAGACGCCACCAGAAGACACGTTATTTGAAAACTAGTTATTGTAGAAAAGCCAAAAAACAGTTTTTTGAAGCTGATAAGAAAATGCCCATTTTAGGATTGCTTATACCAAAAAAAAATACATTCTTTTCATTTTGTCGTGTATTTTTACCAAAAAAAAAATATTGGTGTTTGTTTGATCATTCGACAACTCATTTGATTAATTATGTCTATTTTATTCATGACTAAAATTACAGTTTTGATTCCACATCATTGGAAGCTCTAATTAGAATAGATAGTTTAACCTTGCCATTACTTGAGCATTTTACACTTAAATAGTCAAAGAAATCATTAATCAAATAATATATATTATTTTAAACCTCTGGATCTTAATGTCTAAACTATTAACTAATTAGTTCATACCATACAACTTGAATTGAGGGTTAGGACAATACTAAACACCTAAGTCTTTCATAAACTGAGAAGATGTGTGATCCTACGTGATTATATTGTGATTCTACACGATTCCATGACTAAGATCATGATTCTACTGTGATCCTACCAATTATGACTCAAGGTATGATTTGAATCATGTTGGTGTTGGTGGGTACGATTCATTGTACCCATATCCTAATAAACAATGTACTTTTGACTGTATAGAAGGTTGGCATAAATCCTTATGTATTCTGTATGGTTTAACTGTATGGTTGCAGTTCACGAGAACGAGGCATACTCTATAATGCTCATGAGTAGATAAGGGAGCATAACCATATAACGTTCCGTACAAGTCATATTACCATTCCAAGCTACTTTCGATGAACGGGACTGGCATAAGGACCCAGGCAGACAAAAGGCAGCAACCCCATGGCCGCAAATTTCAGAATAATCAAGAGATAGTAGAATCATCAAAAGCCCAAAATTTAGGGTGCATTCTTTTCGGCTAGAGTTAATAGTTTATGGTTGTGACTGATAGCTTTTAACACTAGCATGAGTGCTTGTGAAAATAAACCAAATACCGATAATTCATTTCGAAAATACTATTTCGACAAGCTATTTTAAAATAGTAGTAAAAAAGTTATTCTGATTATTTGTTTAGAGAAAGTCATGAACAAAAGAACTGGACCTCAGTCCTTGGCTCGAAACTGAACCCTGTAGAAACATAAGAAAACGCAACGAGCACTGAGAGCCGAACAGGGAGGAATAGGAGTTTCCCATTGCCTGGTAGTCTGCCACGGACTTCTCATTGGGCTGTGGCCCATGAAAGCAGGTGGCCCACATCGGCTGCGAAGGGTGGCACTACAAAAGAAGATAGCAGCAGCGACGCCGGGGCCATCGAATCGCCTCGGCCCTTCACTTCCCCTTGCTGCCTCTCCCCAAATTCCAATTCTCTGAATCCCAGTCTAATTCTTCTTCCCAGTCTATTGCTCTTCCCAATCCTTGATTCCTATTCTCCCTTATTTGTGTCCCCAAATACCTGTATCCGATGTTGGTTTGGCAATCTAGCTCTTGTGCTCGGTGTTGAATTGTGTTCATCAAGTGGGATCGTGACTTTATAGTTGGCCTTGAAAAATACAGGAATTGTCTTTACACTTCGACCAGCACGCCACTTAGGCAAACTATTGCAAAGCTAGAAGGATGTGTTGTTAACATATAACTGATGGAAAATTTTGGCTTGTTTTGTGATAGGCAGCCTTCTGTGGGTAGTATTTTTTTGTCAATTTCGTCCTGTCTTCGAAGCTCCCAAAAGGAGCGTCGAGCTAAGCTGTCCCATTAAGCTACGTTCCTGCTTTTGGTACGGAGATGCTGATTCTCACCATAGTGTGGCGACCTGAACCATTTAGGGCTCTTGTTAGCATGATCTACTAGACAATTCGTTTGGCATGGATGGACTAGATTTTTGTGGGCCCACATCCACCAATCCAGCATTATTTTCCTGCTTTACTCTTGCTATGATCCAATGGAGTGGTGCTAAGTGGCTGACCCTCTACCGTTGTCATAGGCATGCCGCTAATTTTTTTCATTGTCATAAACACCAAATTCATGAAGAGTGAATACTCGCTTTCTGATCTATAATATAAGTCCAACACATATCCTAAGGCGCGGAAAAGGTACAGTCGGCTTGGTGGCGAAGAAAAAACCAGGCAGTGTCGAAAAAATCTGGACGGCAGCGCATTTATCTGATGGTGAACAGTGCCAGCGCGGAAGTCCTTCGTTGAGGCAATGTCGGCAGAGTTTAGGGGCTGGATTGAGCTGAGACTCGTGCGGTTTATGGCAAGGATCAAAGGAGAAATCAATTCAAAATAAAATTTCGAATTTTTGCAAAAATCGGGTTGTTTCATGGCACCGGCGGCGGGGAGAGCACGAGCGTCCGCACCGCGTCGTCCGAGGGTAGGAAGGACAGGCTGACAGCGCGAGCTGCAGGACGTCGTCGGGCAGGGCGCCGATGCGATCCTCGCCGCTCGCCGTGGTCGCTTTCTTGGTCTTCCTGCGCCTCCTCAGCATCCCGTCGAACAGGTGGCGGGCGCCGGTCCTGCTGGGCAAGAAACCAACTGGCGTCCGGTCGAACGCGGAGGTAGAGATGGACTGCTCACTGCATCAGCACCGGTGCCGCGGCTGCACTCTGGGCCGATCTTTTCCGATCGGACGGCTCAGATTCGACTGCACTCTGAAGTCGTCGTACGCGACTTCAGAGAATCCGGTTCCTAATTAAGCCCCCACGTTCCCAATAAAATAATCCCTAACTTCTCGCGCTTAACAAAACAAAACAATCAGCCTCAAAATGATCTCCCGGCTGCCACGTATGTATTCGTGCATGTACCGATGTACGTAAGCTCGTGTGCATCAATGGAAAGAAAAACACCGGAAAAACACCGGCAAAATGGCAAATGCATTGGAAAAACCATTAATAAATTCGTAGCGTCACAGGGCATAGACCCCATTCTTTTTAGTCTTTTAATTTCTCCGAAAATAAAATACATAGATGACTTATTGAAACGGGTTTTTCAAATATTTTTCTGATCTTAAAATCATATAAACCATCCACATCAATTTCTTTGTTGTTCAATACTATCTTTAAAAATATAAATAAAATTTATAAATCGTAACTAAAAACTATAAATCATATTGTGAAAGAATAGATTCGCGTACAGGTGTTTTCTTGCTACGACGCAATCGTTTGTACATGCTAAAGGCCAAACCTGAAATCAAGCATGTACTGGTTGTTGCGTACACATTTATTAGTTCCCATTAATCAATCAACTTATGATCGTGTCACGTCACACATACACACACTATGATCTGAAAATAAAAACGGAAACAGCTGTACAACACGAGCCCAAACATACGTATCATATATTATTACCGGTTGTTTTACGCGTCTATGGGAAAAAGTTGTTGCACATGGCAAGTAAAAATTCGACGCCGCACTGAATTAAAAAGAAAAAAAAAATGTTCTGTTCATCTACTTGCTCTTTTCAACTTTAGCTTATAGCTGCTCCTTTAGTATAAATACTTGTACGAATGAACTGAATGCTGATAAGTCAATAAGTCACTTCGAAAGACTATCCCGATAAATCGTTTTGAAGTGACGATAAAGAAGTCATCCTATTTATTTATTTAAGAAAAGCTATAAACCACAAAAAAACCAAAACATAAAAATATATGGATAGAAGGCAACCAAAGAGGAAGTAATTAACAGGTCATGTTGACTTAATTAGAGCATCTCCAACAATCCCCTTAAATCTCCCCCTAAATCAAATTATTGGGAAATTGTGTAAAAAGTCTTCTCCAACAACTCCCCTAAACACCCCCTATTTCTATTCCCCCCCAAAACTCTCCCAAAACTCAGGTAGAAACCGGGAACTTTCAGGGGTCCCCTTTCCTCGCTCCCGCCGTCACGCGCACTGGGAAAAAAAAGTTGGCGCCACATTTTTTCCTTTCCCGCGACACCGAGTATTCCAGTGCGCCACCATCCTTTTTCTCCCCTCTGCAGATCCACTCCCTTCTCCACCGGCGCCACCACTCACTACCTCCGGCCGCCGCGACTTCTCTCCTCTCCTCTTCTCCACATCACCGACCCCAGCTCCTCCGCCACCGCAATGAGTCAATGACCCAAGGCAAACCCTAGGTCAGTTCTCCTTTCCTCCTCCCCAACAGCGCCGCGCGGCCTCCCCTTCACTCCGGCGTGCGGGCGTCGCCGGCGCCGGCCCGTGGATCACCGTCAGAGCATCCCCTGTCCCGGAGCTCCTCAGCTTGCGCCATCGAAGCCCCTCGGCCGCGCCGCTAGATCCCCTCCGTAGCGTCGCCCCCTCCACCTCCTCCTGCCGGCGCCGCCCTCCGCCTCCTCCGGCCGACTTGGCCTCCCTTCGTCCTCACCTCCGACCGACCCCGCCCGCTCTCGCCGCCTCCCTCCGCCGAGGTAAGCCTCGATCTCCTCTCCTCAGTTCAGATGTAATCAACATTTCATCTTTTGCATGTCCATGTCCATGTGTTCGTTGTAGTCTACAGGGATAATTGGATCAGGAGTACAAATGCATAGGTAGTCGTATCATGCTACCCATTCAGTAAAAAAAATCCCAACCCAGACCAGTGAGCATCCGATGTTCATGTTTGAATCCCATTTTGGCACACATCAGTATGGATCAAAAATCAAAACTCACGGCTCCATGGATCTTCATGCAGCTTGTGTTGATGGAAAATGAACCAAAGTCATATTGTGCAAAAACATGTGTTGATTAGTTGCTCCAGATTAATTGTTCTAGATTTATTCTTGGGACAGAACATGTGTGTAGATTTGTTACCATGACCCAAGAGGAATATGCAGTAAAAAAAATTAAGTAATTGATATTGGATGCTAATGCTTGAACAATGGATACACTGACGTAAAACTATTTCACAAGATTAGGAGGATTTTCATGCGAATCCTCCATTATTTTCCATGTTCTCATAAAGCTGCCAAGGACCAGGCAAAGCATCAGTATTGATTGAAATGAGAATACATCAATCCTACACAAGAATGTAAGGTCAGCTTACCCCTGCAACAGCTCAACAAGTTGCGGTTGCAGTTCGTCATCCCGTAATTTCTGTATTCTATCGGATATTGATTCTGCTGCCCGTAGGGAAACCCAGATCCTTGTGTACAAATCTCTAACATTTGTCCTAGTTTTTTCAGCGCAATGTAGCTCTGAACGTTTGGCATCTTGGTTCCTCAGCTGCACAAATTTCTTCTCATAAGTTTGTCGGATTTGATCTATAGCCTGCACAGAACCAAATCATTTTAACATTGATGTACAAATAAGCAATACCTGACACAACAAACATCTTTTTTGAACATGTCAGGAGACTATGCAATACCTGACACAACAAAAATTTTAATAGGCATTTTCTGCAATGGAGGGACAGGGCTATTTCATGGGTTTGATGAACCAGAGTCCAGGAAATGCCGGAATGGGATGGGATGGCATAGGAAGCCCTCCGGAAGAGCAACCTGAACCTACTCCCACAACAAAAGGGAGCACAAAAAGTAGGAACAAGAACTTCAGAGAAAATGAAGATATACTACTGGTGAAAGCTTGGTTGAACACCAGTACAGATCCAATTCCAGGAACAAATCAAAAGCGTGCGGCATATTGGACAAGGGTACATGAAGCCTTCATTTGTGAAAAGGATGTTGTATTAGAACGTACTCCAAATTCTCTATCACATCGGTGGACAGTGATTCAAGAGTGTGTCAATAAGTTTTGTGGGAGCTTTGCTGCAATTGAAGGAAGAAATCAAAGTGGAAAGACTTTTGAAGATAAGGTACATGTTTTGATCACTATGTCTGATTTCTATTAATTTTGGTTGGCAACTAATATAATATTGTTTTTTGTAGCTTATGGATGCACGTGCTTTGTACAAGGCTGAGGATAAAGAAAACAAATCATTTACTCTATTGCACTGTTGGCACGTATTAAGATTTGAACCAAAATGGCATGACAAGATGGCTCAACTGGCAGCTCAGAAACCTACCCAAAAGAAACAAAGGGATCTTGGAGATTCAATTCTGGATTTGACAGGTGATGGAAATGAAGAGAATCTGAATTTTGCTAATAATGTCAATTGTTGCCTAGATCCTCCAGTTCTGAAGCGGCCAATTGGTAGAAAGAAGGCTAAACAACAGCTCCGTAATGGAGTAGGTGATGCTTGCATTGAGGCATTCGATAATATGTGGGAGAAAAAGAAGATATCCGATGATTACAAAGAAGTAAAAAAGGATGAAAGGTTTAACAAATCCTTGCAAATTGAACAAGAGAGGCTGCAAATAGAGAAGGACCAGTCGAAGCTGAAACTTATGTTAGAAGAGGAGAGAATCATGACAATGGACATTAGTGGTTTGCCTATTGAGCAGCAGCTTTACTATAGGAGCCTACGGAGTGAGATACTAACTCGTCGAGGGATCAACAGTATGGTCTGATTTTGCTCCTTATCATTCAGTATCATCTGTTGTTAGTTTATTTCAATTGAACTTTGTTTAGGTAATTGATTCTGAACTTCCAAGGATCTTGTATGATCATCAGATTTTACTAGTTCAAGTGTAGAATGTGGACCTTATATTTACCTATATGTTCATGTATGATGCATGTGATGTTTCCTGTATGATGCTCGTGATGCTTCATGTGACGATGAAAAGATTCTTCCTGTATGCTTCCTGTATGATGCTTCATGTTACAGATTTTAGATATTGAACTTGCCTGGCGCATGCACAAAGCATCAGATGGTCAGAGGAGAAGAGTTCAGATTTGCATGGGACTTCTCAAGCCATTCAAGGTTTGCTTTTTCTCACTGTACTTGATAAGCTCACGAAATTCATGCAGATTCACAGAAGGACTGCTTTTAGCACAGCATATATGATCATCTGATTTCGGTGCATATGGTTCAATCTCTCTATTCTATTCGGTTGGATGGACCGAATTGATCACAATAAAATAGACATGCACGGACGGACGGAATATTTCTTTGAGAACACACTACGTGTACCGATCGGAACAGGACTAGATGCGATTACGGAGTTCATGCCTTGTACATGTACACGCGATGGCCGAGTACACGCGATGGCCGAGTACATTTTGGTTCATGCCTTGTACCGTAATCGCATCGTACACGGACGAGTGCACGCGGCCGACTCTCCGTATCGCTCACGATCAAAATGAGGTATTGAGCAAAGTAAATAGGCCGGTTGTTAATGTTGGGCCAGATTTAAAATACTATTAGAATATATTTAGGGGAGCTGTTGGAGGAGGGGACTAAAATAGGTTAACAAATTTTTTGGGCTGCCCCTAAAAGGTGTCTTTTGGGGTGGGTTTTTAGGGGGATTGTTGGAGATGCTCTTAGAACGGTGCGATAACAATGTCTTGTTTCTTGGCAGCGCGTCCGTGCTGCTTGATAACACCTCTCTCTCTCTCTTGCCGTATTCAGTTGTGCATATCTTTAGTGTGTAATCATCTCTAATCAAATCAGTTGTGATTTGTTGTAATGTTATAGATAGGCAAACCGTATTTAGCAGATAAGTATAGCATGCAATTTAGCTGATCATGGTCAGGACCGGAAGGGATTTTATCCTATGTAAACCGCACCGCTATAAATACTTGACAAACGAAATGTTACCGTGTGTAGCGCAATTCCTCCTTTCTTCCTCTGTTTGTTTTCCTGTTCGCCATCTTGGTACCAGATAAGCTACGTTTACCTGGCCTTTTCTTCTTGTCCGACATGGACACTGAACCTTCACTATCCACTACTTCCTCACTCTCCACCACCTCTTCCAGCATAGCCTCTTTCCTTAGCAACATCGCCATCAAGACTCATCACTACTACAGCAATGCTATACTGAATGACGACATCACATACAGTTTATAGGGAACCGTCTGTTTCACAAGCGTGAATGTATACCATCTGTGATATAAAACTATCACAGACAGTTCATACGAATAACCGTCTGTGATATTTTCACAGATGATTCATACGAATAACCGTCTGTGATATTTTCACAGACGGTTCATACGAATAACCGTCTGTGATATTTTTACAGACGGTTCATACGAATAACCGTCTGTGATATTGTCACAGACAGTTATTTATACGAACCATCTATGATAACGCAAGACTTCTCTGATCTTTAATTGAAAACTTATCAAGCCTACAGACATCTTTCGGGAAAATCATGAAGACCGCTCAAAACCACGACTATGAAAGAAGGAATATAATCAGATCATGCAAATGGAATTTAATGGGCCAAGAAGGCTTCGAGTATGTTCTTCCATTACCAGGCAAGTCAGATCATCCAAAGAACAACCAAGAGCAAAGACTTAAGTCAAAAAGCAAAAGAGCGAAGAGAATAACAGAGAAAGAACACTCAAGACATACAAGCATCAATTAGACAAAAACAAAACAACTCAAATAAAAGCACAGAGATAGATGATTGCATTCATGGAGGTTTCTACAGCCACTCTATCCAGGAGAACCAGGAACACAAGCGCTCCGGCACCGAGAACAACTCACACAAGAATAGAAATAAAACCCTAGAGCTACTCACCAAAAACCTCAGAGCTGCTCACCAAAAACCTCACCGAGCACTGGTGCTCTACCCTCCTATTTATAGCCTTTAGTAGCGGGGGGTAACCCATTAACCCCAACTAACACCGGGTTTTAGCACGCACACACCCACGACAACCCACTAATCACAGTTAGATAATAGTTGCTTTAACAGTGTTTTAACCAGAGAGCAGTTTCCTTTGCAGGCTTCGAGCATTTCTCCAAAATGCCCATCCTGCACCTTCCCGGAAACTTCCCGTTCCCTTGCCGACCATGCTTGCAACCACCTGGCAGTCCAGGTCATCTTCGGCTTCTTCTGATCGTTCTAGACCTCAACACCACCTGTGTTTAGTCCCAATCCTTCCAGCCTCACCATGACCTACTTTCAAAGTCTTGCAAGCACCACTGACAAGCAAAGCATCACATAGCACCGCACAAAACACTGTGATCATAAATCTACATTATAAGAATGTACTCAGAAATCACCCCAGCTGGTCGTAAGACACTTACGACTGGTCGAATGCACAAGACATGAAAAGCTCATTGCCTACGACCAAATGGCAGATCGTTACGACCACCCCAGAAGTCGGTACGACCGCTTACAAGAGGCAATGACCGCCTCCCGTTGTGTTACGACCACTCTGTTCGTCTTATGACCACACAGACAGTCGTTTCGACCACGTTATAGCTCCTTCGATCGCTTTGACTTCGTGATCGTAAATCTTGTAGGACCGAAATGGCAACAGAGGGGGGTGAATGGTGCCTTCAAAGATCGCCCCCCCCCGAGTATCCACACAAATTTCTTCTTCTTCGATAACTATAGTAGCTATGAAAAAAGAAGAGTATGCTCACTGGATGCCGAAAACGGTTTTGCCTATTGACTGAAGAAACTCGCAAGAGAGCCAAGACAAGATCAACAAAGGCTTCTCAGAAGAACACCACAAAAATGACTAGGAGCGAGAGGAAGCTGCTGACTGCTGACAGAAAATAGCAGGAACACTGCACTAAAAATAGCAGAGACAGCAAGTATTTTGACTTGGGCCGAAAACTGAAACTTACTGCAGATTCTTAGACTAAAATCAGAAATAAGAATCAAACCATGGTTTGTGTTGAAAATTGAAAGCACAGAAGAATCAAAGCAGACACAAAACTGCATAAAGGAGAAAGGAAACAAAAGGCAAAGAAGTTCAAAAAATAAGAACAGAGACAACAAAACAGAAAAAGGAAGCAAAAGAAGAAAAGCAAAGAGGAGGAGCAGTCTGCCGACAGCAGTAATTATCTGAAAAATAGTTGGTACAGTAATTACTGTGGACTACCAAAGAGCTAGTGTTGTTCGCACAGGATTCCCAAAGCCCAAACCGAACAGACAGCAGCTCAAAACAGTAATGAACAATAACTACTTGAAACACCCGAAAACAGGGAGGATGAAGAGTTCTTGTTGCTGTGCGCAGGTCGACTGAACATGAAGACAAACTAAATAGCAAAGGAAAAATTTAGAGAACTGCAGAAGATTGCCGACAACAAAAGGTCCTGAAGAAACTGTCGAGAACAGTCTGCTGAAATGAAAACAAATGGCCGATCACTTCTCAGGTGGCCAGAGCTTCTTTGGGAAAGCTAACCGAAAAAGGCAAAAAAAGAGAAAAACTCCAAAGCTGAAATTGCAAACAAGATAAAAGCAAAACTGAGAAGGAGCAGGAAACAACCAATCGGCAGAGCTCTGAACCAAGAACTGAACCTGACTAAAACTGAACAACAAATAAACAGTAAATGTCGAGATAAAACAGCAGGGAGACTACAACCGAAAGCTTGAAATACTCAAATAACCTTTTGATCTTGTGACTGTTGGTTACTGCAAGAAATGGCATTTCTATGAGAAAGCACAATCTATGAACAAACTTTTTGCAAGAAGATCAAGAACACGAAAATCTTCTGCTCGAGTAAACAGTGAACCCTAGAAACGTCAAGAAACAGAGGAAGTTTGTCGTGAGTGATTTCTAGTTGAGAGTACTATCTTTGGAATCTTTGCTCCTGGAAATAACTGGCCAAGTGGCCTGGAGGACAATTTCCTGATCAGAAACAAAGATTTTGCAGCAACTCTAATCAAATCACTTCATTCTAAAAGAAGTACCGAAGAACAAAGAACACAAAACATGAAAGAAAAAGTGAGCTGAAGCACAGGAAAACAAAATACTGAAAACCAAAACATCTCAAATACATGATTTCTTTGATTGATACGGAGACATACGCGATTACATATGAAGGTTTTCTACAGCCATCTCTCAGACCAAGAAAACACACGCCAAATCAAAACAAAAACTTACTCAGAAGACATGAACAGAAGCAAGAACTGCCTCTGCTACCCTCACCTACTCTTCACCAGAAAGAGAAAATCACAAAGCAAAAGACTCTAACAACCTTTCTCACATACACACATGGAGAGGCAAACACACAACTCTCTCGAAGCTCTCTCAAGCCTACCCCTCTCCTTTTATAGTCTCCACTAATGGGTTCACAACCCAATAGCTCCAATGAATCAGCGTTTTATCCATTAACTCGAACCGCATCCACTTCCGCGAGCCTAAGTCAATTTTACCGAATTGCCCCTCACTCTCCTTCATGGAAGTTTCCTCGTTTCTTGCCGTCCAAGCCTCGCAACCACCTCGAGTCCTCGCCGTCTTCGGCACATCTCGACCGTTCTGACCTCAGCACTGCCTGTACCTAGTTCGGTCATCCCGTGCCTCGCCACGACTCCGCCTTGATGTCCTGCAGCCATCACAGACAAGAAACACATCACATAGCACAGCTCGAGATAATGTAAACATACATTCGTATTAGAGAAAATACTTAAGTACGAACAAGCCCAAACCGGTCAAGAAGAATAAATGACTTAAGCACGTTCGACCTAGTTCGGCCAGGCCCGACCGAAACCAACTGTATCACGCAACGACATGGCATAAACCACACAAACCAAACTCAGAATTTCCTAAAACAGATGTCAATTATTCACCACACACACGGGGTCACCTCCACATGGTCTTTCAAACCTTCTACTGAAGTTTCGAGCACGTTCACTTCTTCACAACGTGTTGGACCAGAATGGCGACAGAGGAGGGGTGAATGGCGCTTTCAAAAATTCGTCCCCCAAACACAAGTACCTACTTAGCAAGTATTATTCTCCAATAGCAAGAAATGCTATGAAGAAGGACACAAGAACCTACTGGAAACTCAACCAACAGAGAGGAAGGCAGAGCAACAAGAACAAGAAATTTGACAAAAAGGCTCAGCCAAATGAGGGGAGGCCGGTCGACCGGTGAGCTATGGCCGGTCAGACCACCTGCACACCGCCGGTCTGACCGCCATGTGTAGGCCGGTCTAACCGGCCGGGTCCGGTCTGACCGGAGGCACAATGGTGGTCTGACCGCTTCTCGGGATTCAGGGCTGACAGAGGCTGAAAACAGACAGCAAACAGCAGGCTTCCTCTACTTCAAACACAGAAGCAATTTGAGGTTTTTCCCTTAATCTTTTGGCCCAGAAAGGCAAGAAAACAAACTCAATAGCCAGAGGAACCTAGGGGATCAAGGATTTCCAACCTAAGACCAAGAAATTCAGATTTGGGGCAAAAACTGAAAGTTATAGTGTGCAACCACGAAAACTCAGATTCCCAATTAACCAAAGATTCTTTGGCCATGAAACTTTGCAGATAGCTAATTAATAGCCATAAGACTCTGCATGCCAAGTTTCACCTTTTCTCATGAAGGGAAACACGAAAATCATCAAAACCCTAGAAATGAAGAACACGTACAGTAAAACTGAAAAGTGCAAATCTTTGATTCATCCACTTTGCTCTTGGGAAAATCCAATCAAATAATCTTGAGACCTATTCCCATCACTGAGCAATCCATTTTGCAAATCCACAGCAAGAAACAACAAGAAACTCAAAATTCAAGAAACCAAGAACAGAGAACAACGAAGACAAAACAACAGAGGAGCATGATCTCAATTAAAAGCCATCTTGGATTGATATAGATGAAAAGAGATGACACGATTACAGATAGAGGAATGATTACAAACTCTCAATCTATCCTCACCCTCTCCCACACACAAGAACTCCTCCCTCTACATGCTTGAGATGGAAGAAATGAACACACCCAGGGAAAGCTACGAAGGTGGAACAACTCCTGCTGCCCTCAACAACTAAAGAACAAAGCAAAACCACCTCCTAAAGACTCTTTTGACTCAAATAAAACCCTAGCTCTCTCCCAAAGCCATGTGGAGGCATGCAGCCCCTCACCTCTATTTATAGCCCTTTGCTAACGGGTCTCCAACCTGTTACGCTGGCTAAACCCGAACGGAACCGTCTCCCGCCTGTGCAGCCTCGTGAAATTCCCAATTCACCCCTCCTGCACCTTCCGGGAAGCTTCCGCGCTCCTTGTCGTCCACGACTCGCAACCACATCGAATCTCCGCCGTCTTCGACACATCCGACCGTTCTGACCTCGACACCGCCTGTGTCTAGTCCGGTCACCTCGTGTCTCACCACGACTCTGCTTCGACATCCTGCAGTCATCACAAACAAAAAACACATCAAATAGCACCGCTCGATACATGAAAGCATAAAAGCATCAGTGAACCTCATTATGCAAGAAATAGCCCAAACCTGTCAAATCGACATAATCTGCATTCTAACCACTTTGACTAGGTTTGACCAAGTCCGACCGACGCTGATTGCACCATGCAACGACATGGTCCGAACCACTAAAACCAAACTCGACTCACATAAACCGATGTCAATTACTCATCACACACACACGGGATGACCACCACATGGTCTCTCACAACGTGGTCGAAGCCCCTACTGACCACGTTCAACGTGGTCAAAGCACCTTCCAACCACATTCAACGTTGTTTTGTATTCCTAGCATTGTAATATGCGCGCTTCAGGTTGCTGTGGTTCTTCAAGTTGCTGGGGTTCGACAAAAAGTTCGTCCCTGTAGTGATTTTTGGCTACTAAGCCTTAATGAAGTAACTAATGAGCAATTGAAACAATAGTTGAAATGATACTGGTAATCCATTCGGCTGAATATAAAATAGCTAGGCCACAATGATGTAAATACTCCTAATAAGCAAACATCAGTTGAAAGTTGAAAAAAATACATAGGTAATACAGAGGATAAGCAGCCCGGGCCTCTACATGATGTACTCCACCTCCAAGCTAACCTGAGTGACCATGAACTCTATCTTACGGCGAAGTTTCTCCTCAGATAGTCCTAGAATTTGAGCGCTCTTGCAGACCGCCAAGCTGAACTTGTCCATGGAACAACCAAGAGTGCTCCTCAACTACTCGATTTTGCAGCGAAGCCTCTCCTCGGATAGTCCTAGAATATTTGGCACCATGCAAACAGCGACACAGATCTTCTCCATGGAGCAACCAAGAGTGATCCTCAAGAATTCTAGCCTCACAGCAACCTTGTCTTCGCTGACACAATAGGCAATGCCCACCGCGTAGTTTGAAACTACTGATTCCATGTACATTTCGCTTCAGTGTAGAACTCTTAAGATCTTCAGTCTCCACTCGACTGATTTCTTTGCTAAATTCAGTTCTTCCTTCTTTCATCAATGTTTCAGCAGGAACCCAACTTGTCTATCTAACGGTCAATGTTTGATGTGTTGCTGATCATAGCTTTCATACATGCTTCTTGCTTAAACAAACCTTTCTGGAGACTCAAAATATAATAAACATGCTAAGACTTCAAGGTCAGCTGCCAATAGAAAACATGATAAGTTAAAAACAAGAATAGCCCCCTTCATCTCAGCTATCAAGGAACTGAGGGACAAAGGGCTCATGGGCTGGCACGTCGTGAAGGAGTTCATCACGCGCCAAATTAGCCCCTTGAAGCGTCGTGTGTATCCCATGTGGATGTACTCGGGAATCTCGGATCCAACCAGGGACTACGAGAATGGTAAGCGATACTCGTACTCATTTTCATAAATGGGTCATGCTTTTTTAGTACTATTTATTGATCACTATACTTGTTTATCCAGACCTTGATTTGGAGGAAATCAATTCTCGAGTCAAGGCGATTTGCGAGAAGGCTCCATCACTTGAGGTGAAGGCTCCTCGTGTTCAGGTGGATGTTTTTGCCAAAGAAAATGAGGAACGCTTAAAGGTAATTGAAAGATCAACTTTATCTTTAAGACTTCTTAGTCGTACAACATGACCAAGCAGTATCCTTCTCTTTTTCAGAGCGTTGGTGTGAATTTCCATCAAGGCGACCAAGAGGTCAAATTGATGGTAGTCGGAGGAGAGGTAGAGAAGGTAAAGACTACTCCAGCTAAGAGACGTTGACTGGTTAAGTCAGTCGATAAGAACAAGGGGAGCACAGATGCTACTGTCCCCCTTAAAATTCTTCCTTCGGCTGCTTCGAGTGCTCCTATTCAGTGATTCATTGCGGACATAAGCGCCGCAAGCGAGATAGGGGCAATTGTATTGAAGTAACCGACTCCTAGGATCAGGGTACCCTTCTATTATGATATCAAAACTGACTCACTTTGTTCTTCTCAAGGCTTTATCAAGTGACTTGAAAAGGAAAACTGAAGGAGTTTTGTGTCTTTTGTGAAGGAGGCTGCCCCATCGACAGAACCTGTGATTGAGAAGGAGGTTGTCTCGATGATCAAAACAAGGTTGTCCCTATGATCGAAACTAGTTCCTACCATCAGGAGGGATAAGAAAGAGAAAGTATAGCAATTCTTGTTGTAGACCTTCGTCTAGACATGGTTGAAGGGGCGCAAGACTCTCAATCACAAGCGGTTGAAGAGGTCCCCATTCCCCCGCAACAAACATGGTTGTGGGAAAGAAGCTGAAGGAACCACTCTCAGCGAGGGTTTGTTCTAAGTTTACGCTAAAAGCTATGACACCAAGGTATAAAAATATAAGTACATATACTACATTTTACATTCTTTTTTTGAATGCTGATTCACCTCTTGTGATTGTAGTTTAGTCTCTCCATCACTCAAGGATGCCTCTCCTGAGAAGCCCCCTACGGCTCAGCCTGCAATCGAAAGGACTGTGGGAAGGTGGTCGAGGAAGCAACCACTGTAGCAATAGAGGCTACAACCAAAACTGCAAAGACTACGACCACTGAAGTGGTCATAGCAAAAGAAGGTGTTGGAGGACAAGAAGAAGCGGAAGAATAGCCTAACATATTCTTTTTGTTTTTTTAATCCTCCCTTTGTGATAGGATCTTCTTGTCGAGCTCTGAACCAAGCTCCACACCCCAAAGATCTTCCAAATAAGGGGGCACATCTTCGATGACGAACGTCTCGAGAAGGTGTGGTGGAACAAGGTCAAAAAGATCGACCAACTTAGAGATTCCAGGTGGGTGCTCGAAAATTTTGCTCGTATGAGTATGAATGTGAATATTGACAACTCGAATATTCGTACTTTGTCTTTTCTTATTTCTTGCTGTCTTTTCTTACCCAGAAAGCATTAGAAGACATGGCTACTGTGGCCAAGTACCATAGACAGCTTATGCTTCTTCGACAAGAAAATGTTGAGATCTCTAAGAAAGAAGCAACATCATATGTCACTTGACCTATGTAGTCGAATTCCGTCTTGACCACCCAACTAGAATTTCATGTCTGCCTTTAAACTTTACAGGTCTAGGCTAGATGTAGAGTTCTTGGCTGCTGCGCTTGAGAACAATAAGGCTGATACACTAAGGCTAAAGGAAGAAAATGCTAATTGATCGATAAGCCTCGTAAAAGCCAACTCCGCTACCAAAACTTTGGAAGAGAAAAAATGATAAGCACTGAAGCTCAAGTCTATTTATTTATGCATCTTTCTGGCCTTTCTTCTATCTTTCTTTTTTTTAAACAGAAAAAGAGGTTGAATCGAGTAAACTGCTCACTTAGGTCGTAGAGAAAACCAAAATGATTGGAGAGCTTACTCGTATCAATAAAGAAAAGGCGAGAGAATCAAACTACTTGATACTCGGCTATCAGGTAGGAAAAACTTTACCTTCGACTAGTTTTTGAAACAAGTCTTGTAAGGCTTACGACCTCATGGTTGTAAAAGGACTTATGACCAAGGTTGTTGCAGTAAGGCTTACGCCTTCGTGGACGTAGAAGAACTTACAACCATGTGGATGTAAAAAAGCCTACGATTGTGATGAGTATTGGCTTGACCAATTTTAACTCTTTTACAGAGTCTATGATCGAAATGAAACATTTTTTTGAAGCAATGACTCATAGTGAAGAAGAAACGAAGTCGATGAAGGAAAGCCTTCGAGACTGCGGTATTCTTCTGAACAATCTACTTGGTGAGTTTGGTGTGGAAAAAATGACTCCTGAGGAGATTATATCCGCTCACACGAGTAAGATTGTGCTACCAACCAAAATGTTGGAAAAGCACTTTGCCACTCTGAAGGCTAATTAGACGGAGTCGATCAGGGATGCAGTCAGGGGCACTGTGAATTATGCCTTGGCAAAACTCAAGGCATGTGATCGGAATCTTAACTTACGACTTCACATGCTCTTTGGAGGAGGCGTATCGCCTGATCGAAGAAGTAGATCCATTTGGACAAAAGGTGTCCGAAGAAATGGAACTTGGCTCTACCTCTCCTCCAAAGTGGAGTAGTTTATAAATAGAAACAATTCTATAAAAATTTACCTTTGGATGGTGAATGAACTTCTTTCTTTTCCTGTAATTTATCTTGTTGAGCAATTAGTACTCATAAGACAAAAAAACAAAAATGAAAGAGAACAGAATTACGACTAAGCAATAAAGTTATGCTGATAACTCTATCCTAGCCCCCTGACTATTTACATTATTTATATGAATAAACAAAACAAATAGTACAGAGTGAAGTATGCAGAGAGCATAGTACTTCATCCGACCATCATTGTCGAATTCGATTGTCATGTACTGGTAGCAAAACTTTAGGAACGAGTCGACACTAGGGAGCTCCTTCTAGTGGATAGGACCACATGCAGAGAGGAGAGACTCTGACAGGTGATGTTGTCTCCTTTTGACCAGGTTTAATCAAATCGAAGACATGAATGATAAGAGGATAAACACTCGGATTATCTTCTCTTATATTCGTTCAACATTTTTGTAGACAAAGCAATTGTTGTATGCTGGTAGCAAGAGTTAGGAACAGACTGACACTAGGAAGCTCCTTCTAGTGGACAGGACCACATACAAAGAGGAGAGACTTCAACTAGTGGTTTTCCCTTATCCGACCAGTTAAACAAATTGGATGCACTATAAGTGGTTGAATAAATATAAAAGAAGCTCTACTAGACATACGCCGCCCACCACCACCGGACCACCACCTCCTTAGCCTCCCTCTACATCCGGAGGGTGCAGTGAACCTGGCATCGGCAAAATCGGAGCCAAATGTGAAGGAGGGGAGGATGGCATTGGGGTTAAAGGAGGAGGTGGAGGAGTGGTGCTAGAGGTGCCAGAGACGACCGAATCCAATGCCGGATTGGTCGAAACTTATACCTTTTTCTACTATTTTTCCTCATTTTTTCGGGGATGGGAATTGATGTTCGCTAAGATGGGCCGTGGTGACCACTGCAGATCAGTCAAACACATGGCCAGCCACACTGTTATGAATTCCATAGAATATAAAAAATTCCTATAAATTTTGGAGGAATTCTAGCACAAGGTCGAACCTCTTGTTACCAATTACTTTCAAAGTTCAGATGCACCTTCTCTCTCTCTCTCCATTCTCTCTCTAATCAATTAACATTTAAGCTCAAAATTCATGTATTTTTCCTATGAGGCATCCAAGCACATCTTTTGGAAATTTCATGTGATTTTGTTTTCTGTGGGATTCAACCAGTCCTAGCATTCCTATCCTGCTTTGTCCGGAGTCATACATTTAGCAAGCTAAAGGCTTTGTACCTCGATAGCTCATTGGGTGGTGTCTGTGTGAACATGTGTGGGAGTATCTGCTATTATATTTCTTTTTGTTTTGATTACCCCCACTTTTTCCTTTTATAAACTAATATAGCTTCCCAGTTTCATTTTTTCCACATCCTTTTGGCTGGTTTTCCATGCCATGTTGTTTCTCTTGTACTTTTGGCTTATGTGTATTTTTGAAACTACTGATTCCATGTACATTTCGCTTCAGCGTAGAACTCTTAAGATCTTCAGTCTCCACTCGACTGATTTCTTTGCTAAAATCAGTTCTTCCTTCTTTCACCAATGTTTCAGCAGGAACCCAACTCGTCTATCTAACAGTCAATGTTTGATGTGTTGCTGATCATAGCTTTCATACATGCTTCTTGCTTAAGCAAAACCTTTCTGGAGACTCAAAACATAATAAACATGCTAGGACTTCAAGGTCAGCCGCCAATAGAAAACTTTATAAGTGAATCAACTGAGCTGAAATACGTTATAAAGGTGAATCCAATAGTACAGCAAAATCTCTGGAATGTTGCTTCAATAGAATGCTCTTTGAACAGAATATCTAATCTCCGGAAACCACAAACATGTAGCATCTACCGTGGTTTCTACTTTCTATTTGCTGCCTCTAGGACGGATGCTCTCAATTTGTCCAAAGTCCAAACAACGCACCATATATTTAGCTTCACTACTCGTAAATACCACAATCTACTGCTATGTATTTTGTTTTGTTCTGTTGTTTACATGTTCCCAGAAAGAATAGAAAAGAACAAAGGAAATGACTAAACTATTCTTAATATAAAGGAACAAAAAAAATAATGCCAGATTTAGAAGTTGTGCACAGATATTTTTTTTTCTTTTGCAAAGATCGGTGAAATTACGCATAAAATATTTTCCAACAAAGGAAGTATTGAAATTTGGGGAATGAATGCTCTGGATTTATTTCACTACATTAAGTACATTAATCGTTAGGAGCAGTCCAATTAGGCACAAAAGAAATCACAATTTCTTCCATTATACACCCCAAAGGGCTATCCCAACTCCAAGTGTTTCTGTGTTTGTTTCTCAATTGGCCAAAGGGGGAATCTGTGTCATGCATTATGGGCTTGTTTGCGATAGCTGAATTTTGGATGATTCGAACCCTGTGGAATTCCTTTTATATTATTCCTTTGAAAGTCATTGTCAATAGGAACATTGTCATTGTGAGCTCCTAACATCTGAAAATCTCTAGTGTCACTGCATTAGTTTGTTTGCAAGCATTTTTATCTGGTGTTTACAACATCAACTTTACATGAGTGTTTGATGGAAGCCTTAATGAAGTACAGCTAATGGGCAATTGAAACAACAGTTGAAATGATACTGGTAATCCATTCAGCTGAAAATAAAACAGCCAAGCCACAACAAAGCAAATACTCCTAAAAAGCAAACATCAGTTGAAAGTTGGAAAAAAAAAACATACTTTGGAAATACAGGGGGACACAAAAGAAGCAGCTAATATAGACAAAAACACTGTTAGCTCAGAGTACCAGAACAAGCAAATAGTTGAAGAAGCAATGAGGCATCACATGAGCAGTAGGGCAGTGAAATTAAGACAGTCCACTTGCTTCATAGATATCCACAACTGAAACTTGGATCACATTATGAGCAGTAAGATCACTAGTAGTTCTACAGCTGAAATCAAGATTTGAAGAAAAAGATATTACCATGAGTGAACATTAACTAAGGAGCATCAGAGCATGTGATGTTGCGTTAGCTATAAGCCGGAAAGATAGAATGAACCTCCAATCTCTCTGTCCAATGTTGTCAAAGTTGGATTTCGGCGGGCACTTTCCCTGCACAAACTGCAGCATAAGCATCTGCGAGCCCAGGAACAGCATCTTTGTGACGTTCAATGTATTTTGCTATGAAATCCCTGTTGGCATAACAAAATAATGGGTAAAGGCTAACACTTTTCTTCATCAATCCCTTCGCCTGCAGGATCTTCACGATATAATGCCGTGGCACCAACCGCTTCTCCAGGCTGAGGGTGAGCAGCACGGGCCTCTCCACAATGTACTCTGGCTCCAAGCCAACCTCAGTGACCATGAACTCTATCTTGCAGCGAAGTATCTCCTCGGACAGTACTAGAATTTGTGCCCTCTTGCAGACCGCCACGCTGAACTTGTCCATAGAGCAACCAAGAGTGCTCCTCAAGAACTCTATTTTGCAGCGAAGTCTCTCCTCAGACAGTCCTAGAATAGATGGCTGCTTGCAGACCGCAATGCTGAGCTTCTCCATGGAGCAACCAAGAGTGCTCCTCAAGAACTCTATTTTGCAGCAAAGTCTCTCCTCGGATAGTCGTAGAATATTCGGCGCGATACAAACAGCGGCACAGATCTTCTCCATGGAGCAACCAAGAGTGCTCCTCAAGAACTCCAGCCTCGCGGTGACCTTGTCTTCGGTGATACAACAGGCAATGTCCACCGCGTACTTGAATGCAGATGAGGTGCGGGGCACACCGAGCTTGTCGGCGCGCAGCACGAACGCCTTCACCCGTTCTGGATTGCTCACGAGCAGCCTTGAGGAGCGCGCCGACAGCTTGGCCATATCACAAACACTTAGCCCGCACTCCCCAAGCAGCGTGATGTTCGGCTTGACGACCTTCTCGAGGTGGGCTTTCAGGATGCGATTGTTCCTCCTCACGGCCTGGAGGAGCTTGTCGAAGGAGCCGACGAAGGGGATCCAGAACTCCATCCTCGGGGCGACGTCGCAGGAGCGGAGCGGCCAGGCGCCGCCGACCAGGAAGAAGCGGGCGATCTGGGGATCGGAGAGACCGACGCGGTCGCGGAGGGAGGCGAGGCGGCGGGCGATGTTGTCCGCCCTGGCGCGGAGGAACAGCGGGTCGGCGGCGACGACGGCGGCGATGTCGGGGCGGGAGAGGCCGACGCCGGAGAGGAGGGCGAGCACGGCGTCGGGGTTGGATGTAGACTTGAGATGGGGGAGCTTCTTGGACGCTTTGAGTGCTTGGGCGTGGGAGAGGCCGCAGGTGGCGACGAGGTACTCGATGCAGAATGGGGTTTGGGACGCGGAAGCGGAGGCGGAGGTGCAGAGGATGAGAGAGCGAAGGTGGAGAGAGGAGGAGGATGCGGCGGCGGTGGGATGAGTGGCAGCGCGTAGCAGCGGGAGAAGGCGATTCCGGAGGTGGAGCATGGCGCCGGAGGAGGGCCGCCGGCGGTTAGCGGTGTCGGCGTGTCGGGGATACCAAGCGGATGGGGATCTGAATCTGATGGGCCGTGGCTCATAAAGCTACTCACGCGTAAGTGAACTACTCACGCATAAAGCTTTCTTCCTGTATTTCGGGTAACCTTTCATCAAGTATGGGATTTCCCATTCCTCTATATTTGGTTTCGATTAGGGATGAGATAATTTTGATCTGTGTTATCTCTTGTCTATTAAGAAATATCAAGCTTAAGTTTGTTACGACAAGATTGTAGTCTTCGGCTTATAAGGATATCATATGGGTTCTACTTTTAGAAACGGTGTAGAATTGGTAATGTAACTTGTCGAGATGATTTGGTTGAAGCTGGTTTACCACAACAAATTATTTCTCTTGTACTTTTAGCTTGTGTATTTTTGAAATTAAGAATGTAAGAATGGTGATCTTGAATTGAATTGTAGACACTCCGATAGGATCATATTGGGCATATTTTTTTTTGCTGCGCATTATGGCTTTTAGTTGCGCCTTATGACTTTTGGACTGTTTTGTGAGAAAGGGTACGGAGTAAGAGAAACTTGCGTGTGGTTCTAGTCAATATAAATGAAGTTGCTACAGTGTGTACTACAATCAACTTATAGACGCCGCCAGAAGACATGTTGTTTGAAAACTAGTTATTGTAGAAAAGCCGAAAAGTAGTTTTTTGAAGCTGATAAGAAAATGCCCATTTTAGGATTGATTCTACCAAAACGTACATTCTTTTCATTTTGTCGTGTATTACAAGAGTGGTATGGGTGTTTGTTTGATCATTTGACAACTCATTTGATTAATTATGTCTATTTTATTCATGACTAAAATTACAGTTTTGATTCCACATCATTGGGAGTTCTAACTTGAATAGAGAGTTTAACCTTGCCATTACTTGAGCATTTTACACTTAAAATAGTCAAAGAAATCATTAATCAAATAATTTATATTATTTTAAACCTCTGGATCTTAATGTCTAAACTATTAACTAATTAGTTCATATCATACAACTTGAATTGAGGGTTAGGACAATGCTAAACACCTAAGTCTTTCATAAACTGAGAAGATGTGTGATCCTACGTGATTATATTGTGATCCTACACGATTCCGTGATTAAGATCATGATTCTATTGTGATCCTACCAATTATGACTCAAAGTATGATTTGAATCATGTTGGTGTTGGTGGGTACGATTCATTGTACCCATATCCTAATAAACAATATACTTTCGACTATATGGAAGGTTGGCATAAATCCTTATGTATTCTGTTGTCCAAATGAGGAAAAGATATTAGCCTACAGGATACCTAGAAAGAATGTACCTACTTGAGTTTAACTGTATGGATGCAGTTCACGAGAACGGGGCATGCTCTATAAAGCTCATGAGCAGATAAGGGAACATAACCATATAACGTTCCGTTTAGGCATAGTTCATTGGCACCCTAGAACTAGTTGAAATTTCAAGTGAAATCTGATCACGAAAAGCTGTGAATTCAAGGCATAGTCCATTCATCAGCTGTGAGAAGATGAATCTTGTCGTTCTAGGTGCAAGTTTAACCTGTACGGGACTTACACTAAAAGACCGGTATATTAATAGTACATCAGCACAATATCTTTGACATCTTTTTCTTCTTGCTTTGGAGTTGGGGAGGGATTGTTAGAAATAGGCCTATATGAGTGAGGCCCATTTTTTTAATTTCAAAATATGCATGGTTTAGTACCATATTGCTTAGCTAAAGTGAAGGAGACTAATTTATAAGGTGAAGTCCTCGTCACTCCTTGAATATGGATGGGGATGGCATGAAGAGGGCTTTGTCTAATTACACACATGTGCACGCACGTGCGCACGCGTATTCACGTATTTTCATGTGAAAATCATGTGACTTGTGACTTGCGCAACGCCGTGACACGGCATGCCACTTGGCAGATCAAGTCCACCTTATTTTTGCTGAACCATGTATCATCTCTCCTTTTAACTGGTCATGAGATTGCATAAATATCATAATTTGATTTGATAAGGCAGTTATCAATGAGTTAACTTGCTTAATCTGTGTTTTGATGAGGCAGTTACCAGCGAATAATTATGTTTTAATTGCAGCAGTTACTAGTGAATAACTGCAGCGCCCTTAAAAGGGCCTGGAGACATCTAGGAAAAGAACAGAGCATTCCACCTCCATTCTTTCTATACTTCCACTACAAGAAATGTGCCAATCTGTGATGTATTTTGCATGACAAAGGCTGAAAATGTCACTAAACCATCTAGTTTATGACGTATTTAAAGTGACATCTGGGCTTAGTGACACAAAAAAAACATATGTCATTAAAAATGTCATAAAGCTAGCCTGGAATGAGGTAATGACGATATTTGGTATGTCATTATGTCCAATGTCGAAATGTCATAGATCTATGACATGGATTTTTGCGTCACAAAATTTTAATTGAATTTTTTTCAAGGATAATTAGCCACGTTGGCAGGACCCACTGCCACGTGTACACGTGGGCCCATTACCTCAGCCCTTTTTTTTACTCCGAAATTGGCTGGTTTCGCACATGGGCCGCTAACTAGGCATGCTGGGCCTTTTTTTTTAGGGCCACTAACTAGGCTTGTTGGCCGCTGGGCTTTTTGTTTACTCCGAAATGGGATGGTAGCGCCCATGGGCCACTAACTAGGCATGCTGGGCCGCTGGAACAAGTTGCGTGCTGTTGGGAAATATAGGAAAAAAAGTTGCAGTCGGAAGGATTTGAACTCATAACCAGGCGTCACAGAGTCTAGTTCCATACCACCGAGCTATGAGAATATATGTATGCATGTACATATATATATGCGGTATATGTGTATATATATATATCTACTTATATATACATATGTATGCATGTACACTTAAAAAAAAAAGAAAAGAGAGCCCCATTACTTCTCCTCCCCGCCCCCTTTTCCCTGCGCGCGGGCCCGCGCCACCCCACACCTTTCCCGCCTCCTCCCTCTGACAGCCGGTCCCGCGCCCCGCACGCGCCTCCCTCCTTTGTCGCCGCGTGGCTCGAGCCGGGCTCCCACTCCCGTGCGGTCCTCCCCTCTCCTTCCTCGCTCTTTCTTCCTCCCGCGCGCAGTGTTTTCTCTTTTTCCCCATTCCTTCGCTCTCGCGCATGCTCTGCGGTGGCAGTACGCTCGAGCCCCGTGCCCGCCATCCCATCACCGCTTACAGCCCTCTGCGCTGCGCCCTCGTCGCGTCGAGCCCGGCGCCTCTCCTCCCGAGCCGCGCGCCCGGTCTTTGCACGGCGGCTCCTCCTTCTGCCGCCCGGTCCGTCGCCTCCGCCCGGTCCGCCGCGCCTTCCCGCCCCCTTTTGCGGCCATAAAGCACCCCCAAGCTATTCCCCCCCTCTTATGCCTTCCCTCCTTCTCTATTTCGCCCTCGCCTCTTTCCCCAAATCCCCGGCCGCCGCCGCTATTTCCGCCGACCACCCTTCCTCGGGCCACCGTTTTTCAATTCAACGCGGCGGGAGTGACTCCTTGATACCCCCGAGGCCGTCCGCGTCGTGGAGATCGAAGCCGAGCTCGGCATCGGCCGGCGGTGGTGCTCCTTCTCCGTCGACTTCTCCCGCAACTGGCCCAGGGTTCCGACGCTCTTCACCCCCCTGCCATTTCCATCTATTCAGTTACCTATTAGCGTTCATTTGTTGGCCTAATTTGTGCCTAATTTGTATTCTGCTGTGCAGTATCGGAGGGAGCTGGGTGACTTCATGGTGACTCCTATCGGGAGAGCTTTAGCTGTGAGTTCACTAGAAACTTCAATTAACTAAAATTTAGTTGCTAAATTAGTTGCAGTTCAAGTGCTTCATGCTCATTCACAGAGATCATCGTAGCCTAGATTTTACTTATGGTATTCCAACATGTTTTGCATCCCATACACCTATTGCACTGTACTAGCTTATTCCTAAGTTTTGGCCTAGTTTAGGGATACTGGATTAGTTTTTAGCGGCACAGTTTGTGTTAATTGTGCAGTTGTTCGAAATGAAGGGCAATAACAATGCACACTTATTGCATTGGTCAGTCTGACTGAGGGTTGCTGTGACTTTGGTTTTAACTCCCTATTAGTGAAAGTGGATTCCCAACAGTGGATTGATTTTTCTCAAGCCTGAATGCCTGATGCTGCTTGTGTGTTACTAGTCTTTTTGGGAGAGCTTATTCCTTACCAAAATTACACGCCTAAGTTAACCATAGCATGATCATAAGAAATTAAGAACTCTAAGTTGTTAAGGAGTGTGAAGGTGATATCTGCAAAATAGCCACTTTGATTGCTGTTGTTGAAATCATTTCTTTGTTCCTAAAAGTAAGAACAAATACATTAGGAAAGGAGGGAGACAATCACTTGCGCTCTGGAAATTGATCTATCTTTCTAGTACTGAGGAAAATCTATGAGAAATTTATCCTAATACGGAGTATCTATTAGTTCTTCTGGGCATACACCTTTTCCTTCAGATGTCATGTCCAGGAAATCATGTAAACCGAGTGGTGCGTACACTTAAATATTGTTGAAGATTCAAATATTATGTATAACATTACTAACTTTGAGGACCTCCTCATATCTCGTTTCTTGCTACCTCAATATTATCTGCTGCAAACAATAATATATGCTTTTCAAGATCTCATGAGTTAACTACCTTTTTTTTAATGCACACCTCTTTTTCATTTGGCTTGCACTGTCTGGGTGGCTATTCAGAATTTTCATTTTCAGTGCACTCGTGCTGCCTTTGGCTATTCAAAATGAGGGCCCCCTTGCATTGTCATAATTTCTTGAGCCAGAGATGGTGACCTAGTGTGCTAATGATACTAAAATATGTTGAACTTAATGTGCAACTAGTTTAGTGTACGTATAATTTCTTGGTGTTACAATTAACAGGTTACTTCTTTTACGACTCATTTACAACTATGGATTAAGCTTCATTAGTGAGATATTTTTCAATGTCCTACTATTGTCACATATGTTTACATATAAATTGTAGTTATTTGCATGTGAATTGTAGTTATGGCTTCACTCATGTCCAACTTCGCCCTAGCTATATTTTTTTCCTGGGTTCGCCATTGCCTACTGCCCTGTCATTGCCTTCGGTTGGTCTACCGTGGCGAGCAGGCCGGCGTTTTAGCTTCAAGCGAGGCCTGATCTACCAGCAGCTGACAGTGGGCTGTTGATTCGTTCCTCTTGAGGTGCTTCCCTGCAAGAAATGTATGGGTTTACTGTGGTGTGCCATTTTTTTTATGAAGCATATTGTTACAACTAAGTGCTTAGGAGTTACTTACAGTGTGTGTACAGATTGCATTTAAGTGATTACGTGTCACATGTTTCATAAATTTGGTCAAGTATATTATGTAAGATTTGTTGAGCAAGTGTTTTCCATGAATTGATGCAGATGGACAGATCTTGGATCAATAGTAGGCTCTTTAGCAAGGAACATGTGGAAGGGGTGAATGAGTTCATGAGCTTTGTTTCTCGGAGATTTAATGATAATGAAGAGATGCTATGTCCATGTCGTCGGTGTTTGAATCGGGCTCGCAAACCTAAAGGACAGGTGGAAGATCACTTATATATTCATGGGATGGCTAGCACTTATACGACATGGATACATCATGGAGAACCGTTGGAGATTGTATTGCAGCAGAATGAAGCCAATGTTGATGAAAATACTAGTCTCAATGAAGATCTTGGTATGAATGTGGATGAAGAAGATGACCGTGATGAAGGAATTCATGTTATGGTAGAGGAATTGTACGCAGCTGAAGATGAAGGTACAGGGAAACGGTCTATGTTTGCAGTTCTTTTGGAAGAGATGAAGCAAGAACTGTATCCTGGTGCACATTATACAAGATTTTCTTTTGTGGTCAAGTTGCTTCATATCAAGTCATTTTACCGAATATCTAATGTTGCATTCACAGCACTTCTGAAGTTGTTATCATCGGCATTCCCAGATTGCTCTATTCCTGCATCATACCAAGAAGCAAAGAGACTTATTCGTGCATTGGGGTTCGGATACAATTCAATCCATGTGTGCCCGAATAATTGTGTTTTGTTTCGGAAGAATTTAGAAGGAAATGATGTTTGTCCAGTTTGTGGTGCATCAAGATGGAAAGATAACGATGCAAGAAAGAAAATTCCTCAGAAGGTATTGCGGCATTTTTCGTTGATTCCTAGGCTAAAGAGAATGTTTTCTTCAAAAAAGATGGCGGAGGATGTGCAATGGCACAAGTTGAAGAGGAGAGCAGAAGAGAATGAGCTCAGCCATCCAGCTGATGGCGAGGCTTGGAAAGACTTTGACACAAAGTATGGGTGGTTTGCAGAAGATGCAAGGAACATCAGACTTGGCCTTGCTACGGATGGTTTCAATCCATTTGGCAAAATGAGCTCATCGCACAACATGTGGCCAGTGTTTCTCATCCCCTACAATTTTGCTCCGTGGGAATGCATGGAGCAATCCAATTTCATCATGGGCCTACTTATTCCTGGTCGAGAGTGCCCAGGAAAAGATATCGATGTATTCTTGGAACCACTTGTTGAGGAGTTGCTAGAGCTATGGAAAGGAGTCCCTACTGTGGATGCAATCAGTGGAGAGAAGTTTGATCTACATGCTGCAGTCATATGGTGCATTCATGACTATCCAGCTTTGAGCACTTTGTCGGGTAGAGTCACGAGAGGATATTATGCTTGTGTGCATTGTGACAAAAATCCTTGCTCCAAAAAGATAAGGAATAAGTTATGTTACATTGGGCATCGGCGGTTCCTTCGAAGGGACCATCCATGGAGGAGAAACAAGGGATTTGATGGTAAAATAGAAAACCGTGAGAAGCCAGAGCAATTTACTATGGATGAGCTGATGGTGCAACTAGAGAGGGTCAAGGATGTTAGACCAGGAAAGCATCCTAAAGGAAAGAAGAGAAAGCGGAATGAAGAAGGCCAATGTTGGAAGCGAAGGTCATGTTTGTGGGACTTGCCATATTGGTCAAGTTTGAAGCTGCGTCATAATCTAGATGTGATGCACATTGAAAAAAATATATGTGAGTACATCCTTGGTACATTTCTAGGCATGTCTGGGAAGACAAAGGACACTATAAACTCTAGGCTTGATTTGGAAGACATGGGCATACGGAAACATTTGCACTTGATCCGTGATGGAAATTCATATAGTGTTCCTCATGCCTCCTACACAATGACTAAAGCCCAAAAGCTTGAGTTTTGTGAATTTTTGAGAAGTGTAAGATTTCCAGATGGCTACGCTTCCAACTTAGCAACATGTGTTACCGCTGATGGATGCAACCTTCAAGGACTGAAAACGCATGATTGCCATATTCTACTTCAAAGGATCTTACCTGTAGCTGTTCGTGGAATTATGCACAAGGACATATATGAAGCACTTGCTGAATTAGGTAACTTTTTCCAGCAACTTTGTGCAAGAACCTTGAAGTTAGATGTGTTGAAAAGGATGAGAGATGAAATCCCAATCATTCTGTGCAAACTTGAGAAAATATTTCCTCCTTCTTTCTTTGATGTGATGCTGCACTTGGCTGTTCATTTACCTGAAGAAGCAATTCTTAGAGGTCCAGTACAGTATGGGTGGATGTACCCAGTTAAAAGAAGGTTGTTAACATTGAAACGGTTTGTGAGAAACATGGCAAGACCTGAGGGATCCATTGCTGAAGCATATGTTGCAGCAGAGTGCTTGAATATTTGTTCGAGATACTTTGATGATGATGTGGAGACACGACACAATCGGGAGGGCAGGAACAGAGAGCGTGTTGATTTGTCAAAAGGTGACCTCTCTGTTTTCCAGCACGGAGTTCATGTTCTTGGAGCACCAAAGATTACGTATCTTCAACATGACTACAAAAAAATGGTTTGGTTTGTGCTAAACAATTGCCCGGAGGTTGAGCCGTATATTGAGTATGTCATCCCTTTTACCCCTTCAAGTTATTCAAATAAACTAATGCATATGCATAATGTTTGAATTTACTACCAATTTCAGGATGCATAAGAAGGAGTTGGGGGATGCAGGATGTTCTAATGTTGAAAAAACTCTTGAGAAGCAATTTTCGTCCTGGTTTAAGGAGCATGTGAGTGTGATGTCCACTACATTACTTTTGCCGTATATAATCAGTTTTATTGGTATTAATCATGCTGAATATTCCTTCAGATTGCAACACTCCGTTACGTTGAAGGAGAAGAGATAAATGATGAGTTATTGGCATTGTCATGTGAGCCTGATTTGCGGGTTCGTATTTTTTCAGCATGTCTTGTTAATGGTGTTCGATACCACACTTTAGACCGTGAGATGAATCGAAGAACACAGAATAGTGGAATTATGGTTGAGGGCACACATGCGAACCAGGATATTGAGTTTTATGGTTGCTTGAAGGATATAATTGAGCTAAGGTATAACTCAGATTTGGGTGGTCACCGGACAGTGGTTCTATTTCGATGTGATTGGTTTGACACTCATGGGAAGAAATGCAGAATGAAAGACGATGGAATTTTTAGAAGCATAAATCAAGGCAGTTTATGGTACAAGGATGATCCTTTCATTTTAGCAACTCAGGCAACAAAGGTATTTTACCTTGAAGACACCAAGTATCGCGAAAATTGGAGAGTTGTTCAAAAGTTTTCACATAGGCATTTGTGGAGTGTGGCTGAAAATGACAAGGATGATGTACCCAACGTAGTGGTTATGTCTTACCAAGATGATGATTGTGAAGCGGTTCAAGTTCAAAGTGCAGCAAGTTTAGACAATGAAGATCCTGTCATTGAACGCAGTGCTAATGTAGATGCTATTTTAGTTGATGAACTCCGTAGCAATAGGGAAGGGGAAGTGCAATGGAATGACTCAAGTGATGAGGAAGATGATACTGGACTCCAATATGTGACCGATGATGAGGGTCGAAGAATCACTCCTGAGGATGATCTCGATGATGATAGCGATTAGGAGTAATAATCTTTGAGCTGCTACATTGACTTTTTTGTGTGTGTTATGAACTTAGTTGCTCTATTGATTTGTGGTCCATCCAATCATTTTAGAACATGCTGTAGTAGTGTTGCTCAGGAATGTTTGAACAATATTTTAAAATATAAACTCCATTTGTGGTTGAACATATTGTTCTTGCAATTTCTGCAATATGGCCTAAAGAGCGCTGCTCATGGTGTTTGTTGCCTATTTTTGTGATGATTGGAAAAAAGAATAATCTAACATGTCCAGAGTATAAGGACACCAAAACCAACTGGATATACTGGACGTGCATAATTCAATCCATCAGTATAGTTAGACTCACCGTAGCCCATAGGTATAGTTCAAAAACTTTTTTATTTGGAAAATAATTTTTTGGTATGAGTATGGTTTGTTCCCTAGTCACTATTAATTGTTTCTTTTGCTACTGGTCCCTAAAGAATTAAAGCTATCTGATTTTTCCCTTTTGCTTTTGTAGTTTGATATGGCAATCTAGAGCATATATTTCGATGCTCCATTTCCTCAGTTGTGTTTAATTTGCCATCATATGCACTGGCTAGTCTGAAAGAGGTTACTTACCCATTCACCAGTGCCCATTAGGAAGCACTGAAAGCCCTTTGGCATGATTCTTTTCCTGGAACTGAACTACTAGGACTAGTGTCAGACCAGTGGAAGGAGATGGGATGGCAAGGGAAAGACCCATCTACAGATTTCAGGTATTGATTTTTCCCCCTTTATTCCCATGTGTGTCCTTTAGCAAACAATTTGTCAGTTAAATTTCAGATGTGAAATCATATGTTGTGATGGAATTACAGGGGCGGTGGATTTATGTGAAATCATGTGTGTCCTTTACAAGTGGATTAACCGAGTTCTTCTATTTGGCGGCGCTTCACGGATGATATGGCGAGAAAACTGAAACAGTCAGATACAAAGGAGAAATTGGATACAGATGGGAGACAACTTAGGTCCTCTGATCCGCCAAGGCGGAGGTAGTTTGTACAAATATCCACTTGTAGTTCCCTAGTTGCTATTATTCTTGCTGGCAGTTCAGGGCCTCCTCTGTAACAAACTGGCGTTAAATTATCATAGCCAGTTTCGATACTATGGGCCTCCATGTTTTAGAAGATTTTGGCCATGCAATTCCACTGCCCCTTCTGGAGCCATCTCATGCCATCAGATGACAAATTGTTGCAACTTGCAATATAAATTTCCCTACAGACTACAGTAGTACAGTTGATGATGTATCCTGTTGCCTTTATTACTAATTTAGTAGGGGTAACTAGAGGTACCTCAAATCTGGTTGCCATTCCTCACGAGTTTGTGTGTGGTTTTTTAACTGGACCTGTACGTCTTATCTTCAGCATCAAATGGTATATCTGGCTTTGTTCTTGCATCTTCAATCCACCTTTTTAAGGACTACGAATGTAAACACAAAGATCGAACTACGAAAAAGTGTTAACAAATGTTACAACTACGAATGTAGACACAAAGATCGAACTACGAGAAAGTTAACGAATGTTACACCTTGAACCACAGACGTAATTCTAGACGTAGAACATTCCTGATCGAGCTAGTGCTGTTCTTACTTCTTACCTGGCTCGATCTTCCACTTTCGGCACTGCATTTGCAAAAAAAAAAAAAAAAAAAAAACTCGACCTGCGGGGGAAGAAACCCCCCAGGCATTAGCTTAAGAAGAATGTCTTCTCACGCAGACCGAGAAAACCCCCGAACCCCTGCTCCACCCTTACACAGTATTTGCTATAGTGAGTGAATTCGTTATGTCTTCAAATTCTGGCTGTTCGTAAGACATAACGAAGATGCAACATTCTTACACAGTGCACACCGCACAACTAGAGATGACAATTGGGCGTGGTGGGTACGAGTAGTGCTCGCTCATACCCGTACCCGCGACTCCGATTTACGCCTACGGGTATACTCGCGACGGACGATGGGTGAAGAACCTCGTCCATACCCATCGCTCGTGGGCATGCCCGTTTACCTGCGAACTGAGAGTCACCATCTGAAAGTTGAACTAATGACAGGTACATATAAGTAGCAACTGTTGCTAGGAAATATAATCGCTATAAAAAAGTTTATAACAATCAATAACAATTAGATATATGCAAAAGTTTATAATAATCAGTAGCAATTAGAGATATTGCTATGACTGCGCCACCTGTCAATCTATATCGTGGGTAAACGAGCGGATAGGTACGGCGTCCGAGCGGCGCGGGGAGGGAGACGCACCCGACAGGTGGGTCCGGGTGGTCAGTGAGAGAGGGAGGCGCGGGCGCAAGGCGGACGGCAGAGATGGGCCGACGCGGGCGGGTGGACTGACCTGGGCCGGCCAAGTGGCAAGCGGGGGAGGGGGCTATGCGGGATCGGGCGGGAGATCCGGCCGTCCACGCGGCGGCCTGAGGGGAGGGGAGAGGAATTTTAGTTTTAATTTTGATTTTTGATTTTCAGAGAGGCTAGAAAGTTCAATAAAGCTCAGAAAAAATATTAAATAAATTCCAAAAATATCAGAAAAATTCACAGAAGTTCCTGGGTAAGTTTTGGACTTAAATAAAATATTTTCAACAACAGTTCTTGCATTAAATTTTAAATTTAATTTCCTTCAAAATACTTTTTAATTTTTTAAATAACTTTTTTTAAAAAAACTCAGAAAAACCTTAAGGCGAGGGAGTAGCGGCGGCTGAGATTTCGGCCGGCACCTCCCTCCCGCTCAATTTTTTCAGGCGAAAGGACAAATTTATCCAGGAAACTTCTGATTACCTTCAGTTGAACCAAGGGCAGTAAAGTCAAATCGCACCCTCCTCCAACTATTCACATCACTGTACCCCCAACCCTAAATCGAAAATCTCAGTCCGCCGCCCCGCCCCCGTCCGCGTCCAGCGCCGCCCCCGTCCGCCTCCACCGCCGCCCCCGTCCGCCTCCACCGCCGCCCCGCCCGTCCGCGTCCACCGCCGCCTCGCCCCCGTCCGCGTCCAGCGCCGCCCCCGTCCGCGTCCACCGCCGCCCCCGTCCGCCTCCACCACCTCCACCGCCGCCCCCGTCCGCCTCCACCACCTCCACCGCCGCCCCGCCCCCGTCCGCGTCCAGCGCCGCCCCCGTCCGCGTCCAGCGCCGCCCCCGCCTCCACCGCCGCCCCCGTCCGTGTCCACCGCCTCCACCGCCGCCCCGCCCCCGTCCGCGTCCAGCGCCGCCCCCGTCCGCGTCCAGCGCCGCCCCCGCCTCCACCGCCCATCCCTTCGGCTCCGTCGCGGAGCCAGTCCACCTGCTTCGTTTCATCTCCGCCCCGACGCAGTCCGCCTCCACCACCCCGTCCGACGAGGCCGCCCGTCGCCGACACCTTGCGCCGCTCGGACCAAGCCCCGCAGCCCCTCACGAGGGTTTCCGCCCCCGACGCGATCACCCGGACAGCACCCGTCACCCCGACGAGCCCCTCGACTCCGCTTCGAGATGGCACCTGGTAAGAAGGGAGGGGAGCGCAACACTTCCAGGAGGCAACCAGTAGGTAAAGAACTACCACCCATATCTGTCACTTTGCCTTCCATGTGGTCGGGAATATGTTAGGATGTGATTTAGGCCATCCTCGGTTTAGGGTTTAGGGTATTGATGTTCTGATCTAGGTCATTTCGGGTATATAATTTGGATTTGTTTTATTTAAGGATGTTCGAGATGCAAGATACCTCTGTCAGCATGTTTTGGTTTTCATCTGTTAGGATATTTTTTGTTCTGTTTTAGCTCAACTAGATCATAAGGCTGTTAGAATGTTTTTTTTATCATAATGTTTTGATCTGCTAGGATGTTGGAAATACAATAAGGCTACCACTTTGTATGAGCACATACACACATAATTCAGGGGCTGTGTTCAGTTGCACGTAGGACATATATGCCTGTTTAAATTGTGATTACAGTCCTTGTTGTTCCTGGTAGACATTACTTCCATCTTTATGTTTCATACATTCACATCATCTATGTTGTGCAAATACAGAGCCGCAAATGACGGACTATGAGAGGAAGAGAGTGCAGAACATGTTACGTAACAATCAGATGTTCCAGCGGCTCGGAGTAGGAGCTTTAGCTCAAATGGTGAACAGTGCAAAGCCCAAGGTTGCTGCTCGTGCAGACTCGGGCACCTTGTATGAACCTGAACCTGAGGACGACAATGAAGGTGTTGTTGAGAAGGTATATGGAATGTTACGTTTGATAGACTTAATCCTTGCTTATCCACTAACTTACTTGGTTAATCAAACTTCACTTGGTAGTAATATGAATGCTAGTTTTAAGGTTAGAGAAGCTTTTGTAGGTACTGTCTGTTGAGAGCGCTCCTTTCTTTTTGTCCTTGCAAGGCAGCGATTACCTTTGATTTTGTTTTTCTTCAATAAACTAAACCTATTTTGTCTTAGTTCAATATGCAGATTTATTAATTTTTTTCAGATTCTTGTATATGCAGGAAGACATGCTGGATTTGGAGCCTGAACCTACTACCAATTTGTTAATGGATGAGACCACGCGCATTGGAGGATCAAGACAGTCGAAGAGAGTTATGGCTGTCCAGGAGGAAGACCAACCCACAAGAATTACAAGGCAGCGAACCAGGGAAATATCTTCAGCACTTGAAGATAGTCATGCTCCAACAACTGACCAACAAGATGGTTCCTCAGAAGATGCAGCCAATAACCAGACCAGCCAACCCAACAACCAGAACAGGCAACCCAACAACCAGAACAGCGTAGCTGATGAAGGCAAGCTACTGTACCTCCTCTCCTCTATTAAATATTTGCTGTTCTAATCATATGATTTCCACTAATTGTGTGAACCACGATTCATGTTAGATGGATGGTTGAGAGGAAGGAACGTAGGCAGAGATTTGGACAGAATTTCAAGAGGGTTGTGCGCTAAGATTCCAGTGCAAATTGCTGAAGGGAACCGGCGACCAGAAGCACCTATGCAAGCTGCTAAACTAGCGGCTGAGGCTGGAATTGTCCTACGGGACCATATCCCAATACTCCCACACTGGAAGGAGTATAAGAAGGATGAGGCTCTAGTGACAAACTACATGGGCAAAATTGCGGTAAGTACCTCCGGCCTTTCCCAATGGGACAGCAGCATCCTTTCTAAATACATGCTACTGCCTTCTTAAGTAAAATGAGTAGGCTGATTTGAATTGTTAATGTTACTTTAATCACCATATATGCATGTTTATGTTCAATCACACAGGAACTAGGCTTTTGATTTATTAGTTTAGCAATACACGCACCTTAATTCTTAATATCTATTTATTGATTTGCTAGCTCGTACGTGGTTTTCAGTCTCTCCACAACACTCACTACTACCAGTTCATCAGAAATCACAAGTGGCTGTTGTACTTGTAGTACCTAGTATCATTATTACATTACCGGCTCGATCATCTCGGCTACAGCACCAGCTTAATTGTATCTCGCTAGATTCAGCGGTAGTGTATCATCGATCCACACAGTCACACACACAGACCAGCTTAGTCACTACTACCATAGTAATTTGGGACCAGCTTAGTAATTTGGGACTCAGAGTCACACACAGACCAGCTTAATCATATCATCAGTTAATTAATTTGTAGCTATTTCCATCTATCACTGCTACCTTAGCAATTTTATTTTCCAGATGTGACATGCAATTTGGGACCTTAGCTATTTCCATCTATCACTGCTACCTTAGCAATTTTATTTTCCAGATGTGACATGCAATTTGGGACCTTAGCTATTTCCATCTATCACTGCTACCTTAGCTATTTCCATCTATCACTGCTACCTTAGCTATTTGGGACTCAATCATATCACTGCTACCTTATCTTCTATAGAGTCAATTCACCATGGACCCAACCAGTAAGCCGGTCAAAGCTGCATGCACTGATTTGCTCAGAGGTGGACAACGCCAAATGAGGTATAAGTTAAAGAAGAAATTCTTTAATGGCATACCTGCAAACCAAGTCAGAACAACTTCACCATTGTCCACTATGAGTGACATGCAGTGGAAACAACTTGTGGACATGTGGTCTAACCCAAAGCACAAGGTATCCTACATGTATATTTCTCACAAAATTTGCCTTTAAGAAAATGATACGCCTGTCCCACTAATGTATGCCTTTCTGTAGGAAAAGTGTTTGAAAAATAAGGATAGTCGTGAGCAAGTTCGGTACCAGCAAAGGACAGGATCGCGGTGCTTCATCGCTCAGTGCTATGTCGCGGTAAGACATAATAAACTTGATCTGGTCAATTTCTCCCCGTAGTTGCCCACTAAAACAGTTACATTACATGCCATTTGATCTCTCTTAACAGCAAATCAGATTATATATTTTTTGTCATTTGATGTGCTCGATGTGGATGTGCTGTCTATGCCTGCGTATTAATTGCTCACCATCTTTGCCAACTGAAAAGTTAATTTACATGTTATTTGATCTTTTTTAAGAAATCCGATAGTATAAATTTATGAGATTTGTTGTGCTTACTGTGGCTGTGCTGCATTCCCAAGTCTGTAACGCTGTTTAAGTGCTGATTTTACACTGAACTTCTACCCAAAGGCAGTGTTTTTTTCCCTTTTTTCCCACTGAAGAGAAACCTGAATTTCACTACCTCCCAAAATTGTGAGAATATAATGACTGCCATCTTCTAGTTATAAATAAGTAATTGTTGTTTGCCATCTTGATCAAAAACTAGCTCCTCATCCTTTTTTAAATAAGGAATGCAATTCTTTCTTCTCCGTGAACTGGCATGAATATGAAAGAAACGGGTATTCGGGTCCCCTTCTTTAAGCCATACAAACCTTGATCTTTGTCGGGCAATAGTGCGCTCAAGTGAAGCCAAGTTGAGACACACTTTCTTGATCTCCTTTCTTAACCAAGACTCCTCACCAGTAATTTGTCTCCTGTCCTGAGCTTTAACCAAGACACAATTGTAGCTAGACATTTCCGATTTTCCTCTGACCCCACCTTTCGCTGTGTTCCTTAATAACAGGTCCAACCTCATGATTGGGTCAACAAAATCTGCCGAGCACACCCATGCCACACATACTGCTTCCATAAAGCCATCGAGCTTAGTCTAGCTTCCCACTCAGAACTTGACACATACTGCTTCCATGTCAAGACGTCTGGGCAGTGGTCAGAACTTGAAGATGAAATAGCTTGAAGGTAGCAATTAGGAAAAGAGTCTTCCCACTCAGCTGAGACTAGCACCCTGTCCAGACGTTCAAGAGTTGGTTGTTCTCTTTCATTGCTCGGTATAGAGCCTACCGTGAAGATATTAAGTTCATGTTCATCGATATATCTTCCGAACCTGCCCATATTTCTTCTATCCAGAATAAGGTTGCTCTTATCGCTGGCCAAATATATCATGTTGAGGTCTCCTACAAATGCCACGCCCCCTGACAGCCACTTCTGATGATCCTCAACTCGTTTAATAACTCCCACCTTATCACATCTCTATCAGATTAGTCAAATCACTTGACGTTTGCTACTACTGCTAGCATACTAGTTTGAGCAGGCTCTCTGTTCTCTTGTGAGCACAATGCAAAGCCATCAACGTACTCAAGATTTCACCTCAGATCTGAGGATGAGAAACAATTTGCGTATATCAGATTTAATAAATGATTTCATGCCGTGCTATATCAAATATACTACTAATACACTTGCTTTTTACAGTTGTACTACCATCTTTATCTGTTATTAATTGATTAATTGATTGTTTGCATTAAATTTCAGAAGCAAACTAAATATAAGGATGCACCACCAAGTGCTATTGACCTTTTCAAGGAGACTCATTGCAGCAGCAAAACAGGTTTTAGTGAGAATGTAAAAAATGCTATTGTGAGTACTTCTTACTTTGTTCCTCTGTTCCTCTGTACTCTATTAACATTAGCTGCGATACAAACATTCATGAATCGATTTTATGGGTTTTGATAGGATGAAATGGAGGCCATCATTTCTGCACCACCAGGAGAAGACCATGTTGCAAAGAATCCTACCCAGGCTGTTCTTGAAGTTTTGCCAAAATCAAAGTTCCTTCAAAATGTTGGCATCGAGTCTACAGCACCAGCGAGAAGCACCAAAGCTGCAAGGCGTGTGGAGGAGCTTGAGAGTCAATTAACTGCAGAGAGGCAACAATCATCGGAACTTCGATCTGAGTTGGGTGAAATGAAGAAACAAGCAGCGGAGGATAGGGAGGCAATGAAGAAGCAGGAAGAAGAGACAGAAAAGTTGAGGAAGCAAGGAGACGAGATCCACAGTTTACTTCGTCGTCTGCTTGGCGGCAATTCTACAACTAATGGTGAACAGTAAGTACAGATACTAAATGAGATAGCGCTTGTCATTTTGATGCGTACGTGAACCTCTGGACGCTTGTGTGCATGGCACGTGTGCATGGCAGAAACAGTTTTTTGAGTAGCAACTGGCTTGTGCTGTGACCAGTATTGCATTTTGCCTATCTGTATGCTCTAATTGCAATTTTGCAGAGATGTTTTCATTCAAATTGAACCATGTTTTGAGCTTAGTTGTCGTCGTGCTTTCAATCTGTGAATGCTTGGTCTGTGCAAGTTAAGTTTTAAATTTGAGACTGCTACATCTGTGATGGACAATGGATGTAATAATATTCAGACTTGATGTGTGAATATATGAGTTTGAAAGCTGTTCAGTTATGTATGGGTTTATGTATGTTGAGTTGTGATTATGAATGTGCTGATTATAAATCTGCTGTACAATGGCTGTGCATGTATGAAAAAATAAATCTGGGCTGGCCCAGCAATTTGAAACAGTGCTGCCTGGCCCAAAAAAAGGAAGTGCGCTGAAAAAGTAAGCAGGCTGGCCCAGCATGAACTAGACAGGCTGGTAAAAAAATCCGTGGGCTGAATTATACAGTGGGCTCAAAATGGGAATTAAGAGTTGGGCCGAAACAACATTTGGGCCGAGATGGGCTAAAAAGCACCTCGTTTTATGACGTTTTTTCATGGGCTTGGCCCATTTTACTCTGGCCTACAACATGGGCTTTAGCAGACCAAAATCAGGTTAATGACGTTTTTTTCATGCGCCACGTAGCGCCACGTCAGCCTCTTATGACGTTTTGGATCCTACGTGGCAGTGTCCTACGTGGCATGGCATACGGGGCTATGACGAAAAGCAGACGTCACTATACTTAATGACGCTTTATCGTAATGTCATTAGCTTGTGACGCAAATTCCACAAACGTCACCGATAGTGGTTAGAGACGTTTGATCGGTGACGCAGGTGTTTTCGTCACGCGCGCGTCATAAACGTTGTTCAGTGACATAAATCCCAGAAATTATGACGGAAATACAACGTCAAAAGATGGCACATCTCTTGTAGTGTTCCTTCTCTGCAAACTTGTGCTGTTGTGCTGCGCCGTCTGAATCTCGCCGACCTTTCTTTCCGGCATGCACCTGGAAGGAGGGAGAGCAGCTATCACCAAACCATTGTCGCAGAAAGTACCTGCACGGGACAGCAATAAGGTTTCTGGGCAGCGCATTTGCGCAACCGCTCCTACACTACATCGTCTATGTTCTGTACTGCATCAAGTCTGCGTTGCTTCCTGTTCTTCATTAAACCTAATAGTAAGTTGTTCGTGCGTTCGTTCGACTTTGATACTATACTTTCCTTGTATATATTCTGAAGTATGATGAGTAGTCTGCTGTTAGTTGCGAGTTTTGCATCACTAGTTTATTGTATTTGTCTTCTGGTAAAACTTGAAATTAAAATATTGCTTATATTTTCAACAGTTACTACCACAAAGACAATTTCTTACATTATACATCTCAAAGGGTGATCCCAACTGCCAAGTGTTTATTTCTCAATTGGCCAAAGGGGGAATCTGTATCGTCCATCAAGGGCTTGTTTGGGATAGATGAATTTTGGATGATTCGAATCCTATGGAATTCCTTTTATATAATTCATTTGAAACTTCTATAGCATGAGCTTTTTTGTTATGGGGTCCTAGGTCGATGTCGAAAGGAACATTGTCATTGTCATTGTCATTTGAAACTTCTCTAGTGTCACTACATCAGTTTGTTAACAAGCATGAATTTTTAGTTGGTGTTTACACCATTAGCTTTGCACGAATGTTTGATGGAAAGTTCAATCCTTTTGGTGATATTAGCCATTAGATGAAAGTCAAAGCCTTAAAGAAGTAACTAATGAGCAAATGAAACAACAGTTGAAAAAATAATGGTAAAACATTCAGCTACAAATGAAATAACCAAGCCACAGTGAAGTAAATACTTGGGAAATACAGGGGGAGAGAAAAGAGGCAGATAATAGAGTCAAAACCCTATTTACTCAAAGTACAAGAACAAAAACCTAGTTGTAGAAGCAATGAAACATCACATGAGCAGTACAACAGCAAAATTAAGACAATCCAGTTGCTTCATACACTCCAAAATTGAAACTTTGACCACATTATGAGCAATAAGATTGCTAGTAATTCTACAATAGAAATCAAGATTTGAAAAAGATATTACCATGAATGACCATTAACTAATAAGCCCTGTCAAAAAAAAAAACATTCACCAATAAGCATCAGAGCAGGAGGTGTGCTAGCGATAGGCCTGAAAGATACAATGAACCTCCAATATTTCCATCTGAAGATGTCAAAGCTGGACTTTGGAGGGCATTTTCCCAGCACGAATTGTAGCATATGCATCTGTGAGCCCAGGAACAACGACCTTGTGATGGTCAATATATCTTTGTTATGAAAGCCTTCTCGCAATAACAAACTATTGGGAAGAAGCCAACACCTTTCTTCATCAATCCCTTCGCTTGCAGAACCTTTACAACATAATGCCATGGCACCAGCTGCTTCTCTATGCTGAAGTGTGACATCCCATTTCTGGGCTTGTCCCTTTTTGCTTTGAGTTATTTTGGATTGCTAAAAATCTATTTCAAATTTTAAATTTTGAGTTGAATTTAAAATTTTAAAACCCTTTTTGCCTTACCAATTCTTTTTCTTCCCCTTTTCAGCCTAAGAAAATTCAGATTTACCTCTCCGTCCTAGGTGGGCCAGCGTTTTCCCCTTTTCTTTTTCTTTCTTTCGGCCGGCCTGCTCTCCCTTTTCTCTCCCTCCCCGGCCCGTTTCTCTTTTTATTTTTCTTTCCCCGCCGCTTGGGCCTTCGGCTAGCCCAGCCCAGCCCAACGTCTCCCCTGTCTTCCTCCTCCGACTCCCCTCTCTCTCGCTCGCTTCGCTCAGTTTCCGACAGCAAACCGCGGCGCTGCCCCTGGTTTCTCCCCCCCTCCGCTGGTACCGTAGCCCCGTGCCAGCTCCACCGCACCTCCGGACGCCCCCCGTCAGCGCTAGGCTGTCGCCTCCCCGCTATAGCCCTCTCGCGCGTCGCTCTCTTGAGTCGCCGCCGTAATTGACTCTCGAAACCACCCGGTTTTGCCGTCACCTCTGGGCCATTTCTTGCCGGTCGCAGAGCGGACGTCCCTCCGCCATCAATGGCCGCCATGAGTGCTCGTCCCCTCCCGCTTGACCCGCTAGCTCCTCCATGCATACGCGTCGACCCCGTGGCTTCGCCGCCGCGCCAGCGTACCAAGCTTTCAAGTGCCGCACTATGTCGCCTCTTTCCCGTAAGCCTTTACTCCTCTCAAGCTTCCGTGAATGTGCCCGACTTCCCGATTAACTCCTCCCCACCCTAAATCGGCGCTAGCCCGCCACATCCGCCTCGCTTGAGCACTCTACAAGGGGGAGGAGGTACGGCCGCAAAAAATCTCGCCCACTTCCCTTCATGCCCCTTCCTTAGCTATAAAAGCCAAGTGAGCGCTAACTACACCTTACCTCCCCTTTCCCCACTGCATTTCCCGAACCAAAAATCACCGGCAACCCATTTCTTCCTCGTCTCCGGCCGCTTTCCGCCGCCGCCGATCTCGAGGGTCCCTGGTCGATTCTCTGCGACTGTAGCACCCTCAACACCTCTGGAAGTCAACCGTGCCGTCAATTTGAAGCTTTGCGCACCCGATGCCAGCCCTCTCCAAGCCTCCCCAATCCCCGTTCTCAGCACCGATGAGCTTCAGGTTGCTCCTAGATGCTCCCCTGCCGGCTAATTGCTTTCTCGTAGCAGGAATTGCCGCCCCGAGGAACCCTTGGCTCCGCCGCCGACCAGCTCGCCGCCGGCAGCTCTCCTGCCGGCCTTGGGTTGATTCAAGCTGCCGTCGGGTGCGCACATGGTCGGGCAACCCCTTTTGGGTAGCTCCCTACGCGGCCGTGGCGCCTCTCGCCGCCGGTGGGCCTCGTCGCGCTCTACCGGAGGGGCTCTGCTCCCGCGCGACTAACCATCGGTTAGCCGTTAACCACCGTGGTTAGTCGGCGCCGGTGAGCCACTGACCAGTGGGGCCGGAAGATTTTAAAACCGAATGATAGACTGACGAGTGGACCCCACTTTAATTAAAAAACACTGTTAAGACTAATTTATTAGTTCGAGTCACTGACGAGTGGGCCCCTATGCACTGTTTGCACAGTACCTTGGCCCCACCCGTCAGCCTCTGGCTTCTTTACGACAAAGAAAATGAATTTCAAAAATAAAAATGCTGTGGGACCCACATGTCATACTCTGGATTTTCCGAAATTAAAAAGTTATTTCGAAAATAAAATAAAACTAGTGGGACCCACCTGTCAGAGAAAGGACTCTCTCTCCTCTGTTATTTTTGGGATTTTCCTGAACATAAGATTTTAGGGAGCTCATTCTCCCTCGTCGTAACTCTGATTTGAGTGAAACTTGTTTCTAAAATTTTCTAAATTCAAGACCTTTCTGATGGTTTCAGTTTTATTTAGTTTTGAGCTCTTTTGCTTATTATTTTATGCTGATTTGTTCTCTCTATTTGTTGTATGTTGTTTCGGTTCTCCCCGTTCGAGTGGAATTCGAAGCCGCCCCCGAGCCATAAGATGATCTGCCTTCAGACCAGCAAGAGTTTGCAAATCAAGGTCAGTACGAGTTCTACCAGGACCAAGATGTTGAAGGTGGTGAAAATGGTGATATTTAGAATAGGTTCTAGCATCTCCCTACAGTCCGGTTGACCAAACTAACTGGCAGGTGCGCTTAACATTAGCCAAGCGTCTGGATAATATTAATCGCACCTGGGTTGTTCGGGTTGCTTTCCTGTAGGGTGATGAGCCCCTCCCTTTTGCTTCCGCTACGATCGTATCTGTGTATTAAACTTATTTGGCCTGACGGCCCCTTTTGTAACACTTGTCCCTATATGGGCCATGTGCACTCTGGTATTGTAATAATTTGGTCTGTACCGTGTATGAAATGAACCAGTAATGTATCTGTGAGCACTATCTATTAATCCAAAGAATAGTACAATGTTTTCATAGAGGGATTCTGGGTTGGTTTAAACCTAGGATCTGACATGAAGGTAGCCATGCATGGGTCCGGTTTGGCCTATTGACCCTCTGGCCCGACCCTAAAACTATGGCTCCAAAGGTTCTTGGGTTGGACCATGAAATTTTAGGGGCAACTAAGGCCATGACCCCCTTGAACCTCTGGTTGACCCAAAACTGCTCCATAGCCTCTGCTCGCACGCCTTGCACACATGCCCCCACACCTGCACGTCTCTCTCTCCACAAGACCGACGAAGAAAAGGAGGCGAGAGTGGCATTGACCAACGGCAGCAAGGAGGCTAGCGTCACCAGTAAGGGGCACCACCGAGGAGGTCATCATCACGGGTAGAGGTCATTTCTAGATCTGGATGTCGGCATCGTTGTCGTCACTACCCAGTTGACTTCATCATCTCCAGCATGAAACATCATCGCGATCGTCTGTCGTTCGCCATTTGCACCTGGAGAATGAAACATTTGGAGATGCCTATTACACATTGGAGAATGAAACTGAGGAAATTGAATTAGGTCTAGCTCTTCACTGTAAAATGCCAATCTCTGAATGATTTGTTCAGCCTTCCCTTCAGGGCAGAAGAATTCCAAAATCTCAAGTTCCTGATTATTGAGGGCTCTGACATCGCCAACGTCAGCTTTGATAGTGGAGCAGCTGCCCCTAAGCTCGAGAGGATCATCTGCTCTTTCACTACCATCGAGTCTCTTTCGGGCAACAACCTCCCAAAGTTGAAGGCGCTAAAGCTCAATGGCGGCTGTAATCCATACTAGGTGAAACGAGACATGATCAAGCATCCGAACCATCCAATTTTCACACATAATCCACACAACCAATTGCCAAGAAAGTGGAAGTCCCAATGCTACTCCGTGAACGCTCCACTGCATGGTTCAAAATTTTTAGTTAATAATCTAGGGTAGTGATTTTACTCAAGCGAAGCATCTTTCTTTCAGTTGTATGATTGTCAGAATTTAAATTACATGTGTTGTTTTGCCTTTCTATGTGGGTGTGTCTCTCTACTCTCCCTGTAACTTAAATTCTTTAGTCCTATATCTCTATATGGAGTAAACTTGAACTCTACTTCCTTTTACCGACTAGCTTTGTAGCTCACAGTAAACATCAAGTTATCCAATGGCTAGAACCTTCATGCATATGCCAGTAGCAATTCAAGATTAGAAAATGAATTAGTGCCACCAGTACTGATCGTATTATTTAAGTTAATTCATATCATTTAGTTCGTTGTCATTTGCCATTGTCAATTAATCAGATCCCCTGAGCGCGACAGTAGCTTCGATAGAGGCTCTCCCTGGTGTCCTTATCGGCGGCGTCAGCCTCACTAGAGTAGAAGCGATGTACTGTCTCACGTACAAGTTTGAGCACCTGGAGTGGGTCTATCTAGTTGGCGCCTTTGTCATGGTTCACCAACGGCTCATGAGGTAGCCTCGTCGTGCGCTTCTTTTCTTGCTCTGCTACGCTTTGCTTCTTGGACATGAAATGGATGCAGCGAATAGAGATGGATGCAGAGAATAGTGCAAGACGTGAGATGGGTCGGCTCACAAGGTCTCCTAGGTTCTGCAGGCTAGACCAGAAACACAGGGAGGGTCGAACCATGGCCCCGCAGGTCTTTCAAGGTCACACGGTCCAGGGCCAGGTCAGCCCAAACCTACCCATTTGCATCATTAGCTAAAGGTGAGCAGCAGGGACCTCTCCACAATGTACTAACGATCCAAGACAACCTCGATTACCAAGAACTTTATCTTGCGGCGAAGTTTTTTGTCAGAGAATCTCTACTCTTAAAAGAACGAGTTGAGGGTGATGGTGAGTCCTACGCTCTCCCACCCTCTCACAGAAAAAAAGCGCCGACATGTGGGGCCTCTCTCTGCTTCTCTCCTCCCGGGGGCGGCCACCGCTCACCGCCGCTGCATCTCCGTCCGCCGCCGCCTCTTCGGGCGGCCACCTGCTTCCGCGTCTTTCACCGCCACGGATCCGGCCACAGCCGGTCTTGCCGCCCGGATCCGGCCTCCGCTGCGCCGGATCCGCCCGACTGCGCTCGCGTGCCGCCGCCGTCGCCCCCGCCGTCGTGGTCGCGCTCGCCCGCGTCGTCGCCGGGATCCGGCCGCCTCCGCTCTCCGCCGCCGGATCCGGCGACCCCGCACCAGATCCAGGCCGCCGCCGCCCGGATCTCGCCATCTCCGACGCCTCCCGCCCGGATCCAGCCTTCTCTGTGCGGGGAGGGGAGCCGGCGGGGGAGGGGGCGGTGGGGGGGCCGAGGGAGGGAGGGGGCGGTGGGGATGGGGCGGCGCCGCAGCGGGGAGGGGGAGCCAGGGTCCCGGGGAGGGGGCGGAGGCGGCGGGGGAGGCGGCGCCGGGGAGGGGCCGGAGGGGGAAGCGGCGGCGGGCGAAGGCCGAAGGAGCCGGGCGGCGGGCGCGGGCGCCATCTCCGACGCCTCCCGCCCGGATCCGGCCTCCTCTGTGCGGGGAGGGGAGCCGGTGGGGGAGGGGGAGCGGCGGGGGAGGGGGCGGGAGGGGGGCCGAGGGAGGGAGGGGGCGGTGGGGATGGGGCGGCGCCGCAGCGGGGAGGGGGAGCTGGGGTCCCGGGGAGGGGGCGGAGGGGGAGGCGGCGGGGGAGGCGGCGCCGGGGAGGGGCCGGAGGGGGAAGCGGCGGCGGGCGAAGGCTGAAGGAGCCGGGCGGCGGGCGCGGCCGCGTGGGAGGAAGGAGAACCCGAGGGCGGGCGCAGCCGCGTGGGACGGTGGGAGCGGGAGATCCAGATCTGGGAGGTGGGGGAGGAGCCGGGAGAAAAAGAGAGAGGCGAGAAATGAGGGAGCTGACCGAGGGGGAGGGGGCGGCGGGGGAGGCGGCGCGGGAGGGGGAGGGGGCGGTGGCCGGTGGGGGAGGGGGAGGGGGCGGCGCGGGAGGGGGAGGGGGCGGCGGTGGGGTAAGCGGCGAGGGAGGGGGAGCCGGCCAGCCGGGGGAGGCCGAGGGAGGGAGGGAGCGGTGGGGGGGCTGAGGGAGGGAGGGGCCGGAGGGGGAGGCGGAGCTGGGGAGGGGCCGGCGGCGGAGGGGAAGCCGCGCGTGGGAGACTGGGAGGAGAGGGACTGAGGGACTGAGGGAGAGGGAGACTGGGAGAGTCCGGAGGGAGGGAGTACCGAGGGAAGCTTTTTGACCGGTCCGCAGAGGCGCAGAGGGACGGGAGCGGCTCGGGTGCTGGGAGCCCTGCACATATTATGTGCAGGGGTGGCTCAACACGCGACATGTGGCACCAAAAAATAAAAAAAATACTTAAAAAGTTTCAAAAAATGCAAAAATAATACTTAAAACATTGTAAGTATTTTTTAAAAGTATTTTTTGGATACTTAAAAAGTATTTTTTAAAAATAATTTTATTAAAAAGTATTTTTGAAGTACTTAAAAATACTTTTTAATAAAAAAATATTTTTAAAGTACTTAAAAAATACTTTTTACAATTTTTATATATTTTTTGAAAACTTTTAAGTATATGTTTGATTTTTTGGTGCCACGTGTCGCGCGCTGAGCCACCCCTGCACATAATATGTGCAGGGCTCCTAGCACCCGAGCCGCTCCCCAGAGGGACGGCCGGACGGGCTCACGGTCACAGGCAGGCGGGCAGCACAGCAGAGCCACAGAGGGAGCTGCGACGTGGCATTCGATCTAGCTACCATTTGCTTTCTTTGCCAAATTGTTTCGATCTAGCTACCATTTGCTTTCTTTGCCAAATTGTTTCGATCTGCTACCATTTGTTTTCTTTGCCAAATTGTTTCGATCTAGCTACCATTTGCTTTCTTTGCCAGTTCCGGCCATGCGATCGACATTGAACTGTCGAATGAATCAGAGAGCATCACCGAATTGAGAACCAACCTTGGCGTCGGCTCCTAATTGCAATTTTGTAGAACTCTAGAGATTAAATTGCAAAAATTCCAAACATACCCATCCCTTTTAATCTAGCATCGCACACAGCAGTCAGTAAACTTACAAAATCTATGGACAAGACCTAATTGCAATTCACGCAAGCATTTTGTAAGTTTGCCCTTTTCGGTGAAATATTATTATTTTAATTTGTTATGTGTTCAGATTTTCAAAACATCATGCCTTCAGTAACTGCAGCAATGGTACAATTCTAAACTGTTACTGCAGCAATATACAATAGTTTTTCAAATGCCAACTTTATTAGGAACTCTACAATTTTAAGGTCTATTAAGTTGAGTTTTAAAATTTAAATTTATTGGTACTTGGTAGTTATGCTAAGCAAATTGCAAGATGTATGGATGTGTTTCTGAAGAGAGTTCCTCTCTCTGTTCCTTTTATAAACACATTTTTGGTTGGAATTAATATCTGCTCATTGAACAACTCTGAAAGAGAAATTGAACAACATTATTCTGATTCCTTTTTAGTGAGACTTAATTTCCAGACTACTGGAGTGTGGTACCAGCCCCTTAGTGTGCTGGCCTATTTAGGTAACGCTACAACGGAGACTTGCCAGCGTTCCTCAACATAACTTGGAATTCTCTAGAGGTACTGACTGTAGGGCTAAATTTTTTTAGAAAATTTTTAACAACGTGCTTCACATTTGACTATTTGACATTTGTCATGTGCCATTTACAAATTTTCTTCATATTTCCCAATGAGAAAAAGGTGAGTGAACATCCTCCATCGTGCTGAAGTCAATATTTTAATCAATGAGGTAAAAAAATTGTGGCTTTCGTCACTATTTTTGTTAGAAGAGAATTGCCGACTCAAGAATATTCTAGACATGCTTAATTAAGACAGTATTACTGTATTGTAAAATAAAAACAATTATGTAATAGTAACAGAAAGATTGTAGTATCATGACTATTTGCATCTCAATTTATATTCGTTGCTAATTTGCTGCCATACATCCATGAAATGATGATTTGGAAACTATATGCCTTTTTGGCTAGGTGGCAGGATTTTGGGATTTGAAATGAATGATTTTATTTGTCTAGGAGTCTTTCCACATAGTATTCTAAAGCTCAGGTAAAGTTTGTTTTCTTACTAGCTGAATGCCCGTGCGTTGCTACGGATTTTAAAACTTTATCATACTACATGTTCTAAAATTAACGAGTGGTAAAATTTGTCGGAACATGCATACAAATATGTTTTAATTTTGTTTAAATCCGTAGCAACGCACGGGCATTCAGCTAGTCTTAGGATATGTGGCACCATGCAGACTGCAACACTGAGCTTGTCCCTAGAGCAACCAAGGGTGCTCTTCAAGAACTCTAGCCTCGCGGCAGTCTTGTTTTTGCTGACATAGGCGATGGTGCCCATCAAGTACTTGAATGCGTATGAGGAGCGTGGCACGCCTAGCTTGTCAGCACGCAACACAAACTCCCTCACTCGTTCTGGATTGAACAAGAGCAGCCTCGTAGTGGGCTGGGACATCTTGGCAATATCATAAACACTCAGCCCACACAGCTCAAGCAGCGCGATGTTCAGCTTGGCGACCTTCTCGAGGTCAGCAGTGAGGATGGAGTTGTTCCTCCTCATGACTTGAAGGAGATTATCAAGGACCCGAAGAAGGGGATCCAGAATTCAAGCCTTGGGGCAACATCGCAGGAGCAGAGCATCATGGCACAACCGACCTGGAGGAAGCCGATGATCTGGGCATCGGACAGGCCGACGCGGTCACGGAGGGAGGCGAGGCGGGGGGCAATGATGTCCACCTTGGTGCGGAGGAGCAGCGGGCCGGCAGCGACGACCGCGGCGATGTCAGGGCAGAAGAGGCCAATGCAGGCAAGGAGGGCGAGCACAAAAGCAGTTTCTAGGGGTTCGAACCCCAGACCTGCAGTTTCCATGGCTAAACGCTATGCACACACATGTGATTAGGGGTGGTTATAAATTTCCCTTATATTTGATAAAATGCATTCAAAAATGAATTTTTTGGAGTATTACGAAACTTTACCGGGGGTTGATAGTTTCGGTTTTCTTGAAAATTGGATGATTTCTCATTGATTTTCAAAACCCTAAGTGGGGGGAGCTTCTTGGACGCTTTGAGTGCTTGGTGAGAAACTCAATGAAAAGACTCACTAAGGAAAAAGAGTACAACACTTTTCATTGGGATTTAGTAATAATCATCAGGTTCTATCATGATCTTCAGGATCTTTGCAATGTTGATCAATTGGATCTATATCATGTGTGGTAAAACATTCAAGGCAGTGATTGTTAAGTCGATACCTTCTAGGTTTGACTAAAGATGAGATTTTCATACTCTCAAGTTCAACAATCATTGTTTTAGTATATGCCTCCTGAAGACGACATCATGTTGAAGTCTTCTTGCAACATGTCTTAACACATTTTCAGAAATGAATATAGGTAAGAATACTATGAATAAATCAACTAGATTATCACAATGACTTGTCTTCTCGACATACATCCCACTATTCATCAGGAAATGGTGGGAATAAAATAAGTTTGGAGCAATGTGCTTAACTTTCTAAATACCACATCTATTTGTGCAACACAAGTAAAAAATATCCTAATAGAGGATGGGAAAAATTAATTGTAACAGTTGTGGTTACGCACCAAATAGTAGATACAAGGGTTGTGGGAGACCCGAGAGGGGTGCCTGAAGCCTAAAACTCAAGAGAGGGGAGTGGTATAGAGTATGGTTGATGCTCAATCTCAACTCAAGTCTATTTAATATATTCAAAATGTTTTCTCTCTCCTCATGGTGTCCTAGGGGGTCATATTCATTGCCATGAGAGAGGTTATTTGCACAAATGCCCCCCTTGGGCCTCTACTAGCAAGTGTAAACATGTTATTTTTTAAGCATAGCCTTAATGGGCCTGCCATCTAGTTACACACAGAATGGGGCTTTTGCCCTTGTGGGCCGACTAGGCCTATGTGGGGGCCACTCCCCCAACAACAACATCACATGCCATTTGTCTATGACTTATCAAAATCATCCGGGTCTCAATATTTTGCAACTAAGTGGTTTAACTTACAACCAAATAGTCTATTCTACAGATCTATACATATGGTTGTACCACTATAGAGTAAAGTATAACTAGGTCTTAATTTTGACATTATCAAATTGCCATTATCATGAATACACATCGTACCTTCATGGTACAAAAGGATATCACACTCCACTATCTTCTGGTGGGAGATGCACTCTATAGGTGCTTATGTGGCACACTACTGGTCTTTAGGCTCCTTGTTACATTCTATCAAGTCTTGATGGGTCCTTGTCCACTTCTAGTGGCCATATAACCATTGGTGTAATTTAGAGGTTGACTGGTACAATAACTTCCCTTCATGGAGATGCTCTTTCTTCAAGTAAGAGATTATTTTGTATGAGTTTTATATATGTTGCAATTTGGTTTCCTCTCATACTAGAAATTTTGTCGAGGATCTCATCAAGGATATTCATAATCCATTTATTACACATTTTATTTATTCATTCGTGTCATTTGCTAGAGTTATTATATAATGGAACATTATTTTATTTATAATGGGAGAATATCGGTCTCTACAGGACCTTTGAACCATAGCTTTCACCACCTCTTTATATTCATAATGACCAATCAAATCTGAACTAGTTGGTTCCAAGACTTTCAGTTAGTGATTATAGTTCATCCTCAGATGCTTCCTTTATGTGACCCGATATGAATGCTCCAAGCGCTCGGCCATGGACTTTGGTTCCAGATCCATGTTCTCGTAAGAGAAATAGGCCACATCATGCCGACGGAACACGCATGTCGAGTGGGTTGTACTGTTCTGACCCAGCCCGTCAGCCTTCGTGTCATGCCGTAGACCATGCCTACGGTATCGAGCTGTGGACCAACCCGTTAGGTGTCGGGCCCAAATTTTTTAACCCAGAATCCTCTGTGATTTAATGCATTATTCCCTGGATCAGTAGATAGTGCTCATAGATACATTGTTGCATCAATTCATACATCGCATGAAATATACTAAACCATAACATTACATATCAGAGTTGAAATACATCACGTCGGGTGACAATTTACAAAAGGGTTGATCAGGCCAAATACCTACAGTACAAAAAACAGCAACGGAGAGCATAAACAAAAGTAGGGCCAACATCTATAGGCAAGCGACTGAGGGGTAAATGTGTGCAACATGTATTATCTATGTCTAGATAATATATGTGCACACAATCTCCAACAAGTCTACTCGTCTAGGACTCGAACTCACAAAAATCGTTCTAGTTCCCTTCATCGACTCCTCTATCCATGGCAGGTGCGTCATCGTAAGTGTAGTGGTCCTGCTTTCCTATTTCTGGTTGTGATAATTCGAGGGTGAGAAAAATCCACCGTGCTCCGTGAGCCAATACACAGTATGTAAGTAAATAACATGCAGGGCATATCAAGGAAGACTTGGATTGTTTTGTTTGCCAAAAATTGCCTTTAAATATTACATTACATAGAAATTTTCTACGACCTAGCAGTTTGAACTGAAACATAGTATTTAGGTAAAAAGAATACTATAATAATAGTAGCATAGATTCCATCCACCGTTACATGGCTCCTGCACCATATGCTAACCTTTCGGCGTTATAACCGCCTACCTTATCACTGGGGCGACACCCAAGGCAACACATCTCAGGGCTTTTCACTACCCGTCACTCTTCCAATCCCGCCCTCAAAGTTTTTGAAATAGAATATATCTGGTTAAGTTCCCATGTCCGCCTTGACTGTGGGCACGGCTATTCAAATAGTTTTCCACTCTGCAGATATTGTACACTTTACCCGCAAGATATGATTATCTCACAATGTCGACCATTACATGCTTCCTTAGGCGTGCGACTAAGTAATCATAACAAGGCTGTTACAATGCATCATCCCTGCAAGGCCACGTCCGTTGAAGTTTCACTCCCTTAGGGGTACGACCACCCTTCCAGAAGCCCCCTCTTGCGCCGTCACGTCGGAGGATATGGCCATCCTCTACCGCCCGTGGTCACACTAGCGCAACCCACACTAGGTCAATGCAAATTAGTTGGCCATGCCTATAATTTTCTAGCTTGTGGTTCGACTGTTATACACTGGGAAGTTATCACGAGATTCAGTCCTTATAAGTATTTAGGCAGTTCTACCACACTCTTGTGCATCCACTGCACCACACCCTCGAACAATCCGCCAGATAGTTAAGAAATTTCAGGTTTTTGGGAGCATAAAATATCCATGTTACAACATACCAGCCACCCTCCATCAATGATTACCCAAATCAAGTTTTCATACTGAAATGATGCCAGGGCAAGTTAATGCTCTCAAGTATCCAAGCAGTGTTGAGCAAAGCATATAGATGTAGACTTATTTTCAAAAGTTATCATTATAGTTTTCCTAGGGCGACAAGGCTTGAATGCTCAAATGTTCCAAGGGAATGTAATACTCACAAGATAAATAATAGGCATGTAACTAGAATGTTAAAACAATCATAGATTTGCATATAAAATAATGGCATGCAATTTGATAATTTAAATAGAAATAGATTGCATAAAATGTAGGTTCAACATGATCAAAGTATTAACTCACCTGGGTCGCAATTGGCTTGGTCCTACTAGTCATGACTTGCTTCGGCTTCTGCCTCTTCTTCTTGTGCCTCGTACGCTATTTTACGTTGCGCAAGAATTAGATAAAAAATCAGTAAAACCAAATAAATTCACAAAAATTCAAATGAGCTCTAAAATTCATGGTTTTGGTTCCATTGGATAGATATTGAATTTAGATAAATTTAAAAATTTGTTTCACTTGATTTGGAGTTAAGATGAATAAGTTATGCCTATTTAAAGTTAGTCCTAATTAATCATCAGATTAATACTTAATCACTTGTGAACAATGCGCCCATCCTCCCTTCGCCAACAACAGAGAGGCTTGCCGCCGGCGATAGAGGTGGTGGCTAGAGGTGAGCATCCACAAAATGGATTGCTCATGCCTACGCCCACCACTAGACGAAACCTCACTGGCCCATTTGGCCGAAGCGACGACCATGGGTGGCAGCAGAACATGGGAGGGGTGGCTATGGCAACTTAAAGCGAATTAAAGCGATTCCTTAGTCTAGGAGCATCTTGTGGTGGGCAGGAGATTACCTCAGTGGTCTACTCGGCCTAGAAGTTGCGGTGGTAGTCTGGCGGCTTGAGGCGGCAAGGAACAGAGGAGGCGCACGGTGCCGACAAGAGGCAATCAGTGATGGATTCAGCCGAGGGTGGGAATGGCGTCGTGGTACTCCAATGAGGCTCCGGCTCGAAGGAATCAACTCGAGGTAGCTCCAATCGGCGGTCCTCTCACCGACCGGAGCTAGAGAAGATGGAGCCGCTAGTGCTCCTACAGACTACTAAAGTGTGATTCTTCACGGTGGGAGGGGGAGTGTGGTGGTGCAGTGTTGTTAGGGGCATGAGCGGGGTTTTATAGCTGGTGAGAAGGGCTGGCAACGTAAGGGGCAGCTGGTCGGTCATAGCGGACGGCGTGGCATCGGCATGGCTACAGAGCTTGGTGATTCAAGCGCGTTGTCATGATGGCGACATGCTGCAGGGTATGACAGAGTCTATCACACTTAAGTTAGGGCATGGGCGACAGTCCGGACAATGCAAAAGAGAGAGGATGGCTTGAGAAGGCACCATCGGGCGGTGTGAGGCTATTTGGACTGAATCGCTCAATCTTCCTCTCCGGTTCCATTCCTTCCTCAGAATTACATGCCTTAAATAGGCTTCATGCACACATGCACACGACCTCTATGACTTCTAACTTCTCTCGTACCCAGATGCTCCAACTGGTACAGTGTCCTTCAGAGTACCGACTACGACCACTACAGCTACTACGACCATTGCAGCTGAAAGATCAAGCTCCGATTAAGTTGGTTTCGGTGTTAATGATAAATACTTTTATTATGTTTTGGTGATAATGACAAATGCATATATGAGACTAATATGTTTGTCTAAGTTTATTTATGTTTAGTCTCATTTGGATGGAAAGGTGAAATAAAGAGATATACATTCGAAATCACTTTTTCATATTCTAATGCATTCTTTAGATTCAAAACATAAATTGAACTCCTCGATTAGTCCAAAATGAACATATGCATATGACTTCATTATATACACTTGTATGCACACATTTACGGGGAGCTCTCTATATATTTTGGAGTTTCATAAGTATTGATCCATGCTTCTTTTAATATGCATATTTGGGATCTTTACTTTGAAATACATTCTTGAGTATATATAGCTTGTGTAGCTCATATATACTCATGTGCAATCAGGTTGTCATCTAACTTCTCCATTATGTGTTAATGGATGGATAATTAATGACAACAGGATAAGTAAGTTGTATTTAAAGTCTATCTTAGAGTATATAATTGTTGTGTACAAGTTATATACTCACAATTAATTTTTATCTCATTGTTTGTTGAGATTGTCATGAATTACCAAAAAGGGAAGATTGTTGAATCTAGTCCCTCCATTATGTGTTAATGGTGAAGTTTGGTAATTGATGACAATTGTTTTGTGGACTAACTTTTTTCATGAGTTGGATGAATAGGTTAGGTTCCACAAATGAGAATGATTTGGGATAACTTCATGTGTTGAAGATCATCAAGTCATGATCGAGAAGAAGATGGCTTCATGTGTTGAAGGTTATCAAGAAGAAGAAGATGCATCATGGGTTGATGCATGATCATGTGTTGATCAAGTCGAGAGAAGACCATCATGTGTTGATGGCGTTAAAGTGAAGGATGCATCTTGTGTAGATGCATGTCAAGACAATGACCTAGACTTGAAGTTGTGATATGTGTTATCAAGCTTCAAGAGGATGCCAAAGGCAAATGTATGACTAGCTAGGGCTAAGGATGCGTTCCTAGTCTTTTACCGGTCTTGGTGTTCGGTTGGAAGACCGGATTGCTAGTATAGGTTGTCATACTATTAAGAGGGTTCATGTCTAGTAGTTTGAGTCTCATCATGTGATGATAGCTCAAACCTCACTTGCTCTAGCTCATCTTGATATGATGCTTGCATTTACGAACGTGTTTTGCAAATGGTTGAAGCTCATATATAATCCTTATGGCATGTGACATAGGTTTACGAATGTGTTTTACAAACGTGAGAAGTCCATGTACTAATTCCTTGTGTCATGATTTCAAAAGTGTGCGAATGTGTTTTGCAACTTGTCAGAAATCATGTGTGATCCTTGTGTGCATGATATCGTAGTTTGCAAATGTGTTTTGCAAAGTCTGTTGAGATATCTACACTTCTCAGGAAAATCGAAACTATCGCTGTGTGTGTAGCGGTACTACCGGAGGTCGGAAGTACCGGCTCTGTGAGCAGTACTACCGGACTTGGCGGTCAGACCAGCATTGTGTATGCGGTTCTGATTGGCCTGATCAGCTCTGACCGGGCCAGAAGAGCAGTCTGATCAAGGAGCGGTCAGACTGGCTCAATCCTGGCGATCAGACCGGTAAGTGGCCGGCGGTCAAACCAGCCTAACAATGGCGGTCAGACCAACCTTGAGGTGGCGGTTTGACCGGCGTGCTCCGAGCGGTCTGACTGGCATGTTGTGAGCGGTCTAACCGGCCGGCAGAAATTTCGCTCCTCTCGTGGAATATTTTTTTCCAGAGAGCGATTGCGCTGATTTTTCTAAGAGCAGTCTGACCGGTGCTTGAGCGGTCTAACCAGACCTAGCGGTCTGACCGGACCATGTGTGGGTGGTCTGACCGGTTTTCCAGCCCAACGGCTAGTTTTTATAGCCGTTGGGAGGGCAGAAGTATAGGCCGTATAACGGCGGTAGTTCCGACCCTCGAGCTGATTTTAGCCCTCTCTCTTCTCCAACGGCTAGTTTTTGAGGGAGGTGTATAAATACCTCCTCAAGGCTGGTTGGAGAGGTTGTTGATGAGTTCATTCCTGTGTTCTTGAGCTAGAGTGAGGCTCTCCACTCAATTGTGCATGTGTTGCACTTTGTGAGAAGGGAGAGGATCTAGAGTGCATGTGTTGCATCTAGAGGTGGACTTTGTGTCCAAGTGAGCTTGTGCATTCGTTGCACATGGTGAGAGTCAAGTGAAAGACTTGACTTGTTACTCTTGGAGTTTGTCTACTTCTAGACGGCGTTGGAGGCGCCATGCGCGGTGATCTTCTCAAAGAAGGTTGTAAGAAGGCTCGATGAAGTTGTGAAGGTTGGAGCTCACCTACCCAAAGCGGGAAAGAGTTACTACTAGTGAAATTGAGGTGGAAGGCTTAATTCGTGGAACCGGTCCGATTAGTTCGAGCTTACCTCAATATCGACTTCTACAGTACTCCAGTAGATTCTCCGACTGGAACTGAGTACTCACAACTTCCTACAATACTCAGAACACATGACTGCTATTGAGTGCTTGTAGCTTCTGACTATAGCAGTTCTCGATCATTCACACTGGACTAGTACTCATACTCAAGTTATGACTATGGCAAGTACTCGATCACACACACTGATCGAATACTCCAACCACTCGACTCACGCGAGAACTCTTTGGAGAAAGCACACAAGCACAACATAGGCTTTTGCGACACGTTTCACTTCTAAGCGTCTTTTCTGGTTTTCTCCCCTTTATATACTAGTGGATATAACAAACAGTTATAAGACTTTGATGGTTCGTTACCACCAATAAAACTCAACATTACGAGTGCTTAATGCTAAATGTTAAATGCAGTTACTAACTACACCACTAACTCCACGCTCAGACGTTACTAGTCAAGATTGTAGCTAACAATTTCTCTTGTAATCTTGACATGCTGACTCACCACTGCGGATCGCCCGCAACCTCTTGCCACGCGCAGAAGACTAACCCACTCTATGCATTATCTCTACTAGATGCATGTAGCTAAATGCACCAACCACTAACACACAACTGATCCAATAACTCATGCATGTGCACACAACTGTTGGCTTCACTTGACTGCCGATCCACTCACTTCTCACTACCGATCCGTCCACTACACCATGACGCCACACATGCAACTCTCTTGAACTTAACCCACTACTATGATTCTATACGGCAACAAAGCCATGCAACATAAATAAACATAATGAATACAAAGACAACAAGATTAGTTCCAATTGAGCTTTAGAGTAGTACCGATTTGTCATCCACGTCCGCCGCAATGAGAAAAGCCTTATCCTTCACCACCTTCTTCGGTTCAGGGCATTCCCAAGAATAGTGCCCGTAGTTCTAGTAGTTGTAGCAGCGAAATTTTGCTTTGTCATAGGTGCCCTTCTTGCCAGAGCCAAAGCCGCCTTCCTTGTTCTTGGTTCTAGACTCCCATTGGGCGTGGGTGAGCAGCAGGTGCTCACCTTCCTCCTCACTAACCATGTGGCACTCCTCAAACGCCTTTAGCTACCTAAACATTTCTTTGACTGACATCACATCCAAGTCCTCAAGGTTCTCAAGAGTGCAAATGATCGGTAGAAACTTCAGTGTTAAGACCCGAAACCCCTTATCCACCACACAATAATCTTCAACCCTCTCTCCCAGCATTCGTATCTTGCTAAGAGCGAGGGTGACCCTCATGGCAAATGCATCAATAGACTCACCTTCATGCGCATATGAAGGTTGTCAAATTCTTTTTGCAAAATCATGTCGGTGATCTAAGTAGTTTAAGTCACATCTTAAATGATAGAGCATCATATCGGGCTATTGAAGTCATGTATAAATCGTGCTTTGAAAAGTGTGCAAGTGTGTAATTGTAAAACACATTTATGTGTAGCTTATCAGGTTTCCCCATTTATAAGTGGTTGTATTCACTAAGAGTGGCTGGTTGTTTAGAAACTGATGGTAAGTGAGAGCAGTAGGAGGTGCAATGTCAGGTAAAAAGATGCAAAAATGGTACAAGAAAATATATGCCATGCTGCTTCGACCTAGCTTCAGGTTCCTATTGAAACATGTTATGTAAGTGTGACATATCAGACCGTGTTTTGTTCTATTATTTCATCATATGTGGGGAATATCTACTTTCTGCATTAAACTCCCAACCTTTACTTGTCTAAATTATCAGACAGATTCTTTTGATTGTGATTTTTGTACACATATAAACAGATTGCAGAAATAAAAGAACTATGAAGATTGTCAGTAGTGGACTTACTTCCAGAAGGCCAGCAGTCATGCCCTAGCTCAGGAGGTTTCTTTATCTTAATTTGCTCAGGAGGAACACCATAGGTACCCAGGACTTCTAACATTTTGCGAATCCGCTTATCGACCTCATAACATTGAACTTCAATAGTAAGGTGTTTAGATGCAAATGGTTGCTCTGTCAGATCATAACCAGCTCCTGCTTCCACTATATCTTCAGAACTCTACATAATATTTATACCATATAACCATGTTTAATCCATCATACATGCTAACTTTACTTAGACAGGTTATACCAAGAAAATATAATATGAATAATCGAACCTAAACCTGAATAAGGTGCCGTTCATTTAGGCTGAAAAAAGTGGTTTATGGCTGAAATTTTACTATAACTAACTGAAATTACACTTTAACTGATGGTAGCTTATTTGGCATAATTAAATTTTAAAAAATATAAAATAAAAATAGGTTGGTCTATCACGGACAATACAAACGAATACGGGAAAAAGAACTAGCAAAAAAGCTAAAAAAATCTAAAGATAAAAAAAATGAAATTTAAGAATAGTAAAAAAATAAGCTAAAAGCTAGAAGCTGAAATTAAAGAAGTGATGTAACTAGTTAAGCACAAGATAGATCAAGTAGCAAGCAATGAAGCAAATGTATTACTAATGCAACTGTAAGCTTTGGGAATTATTCTAATCGAGGCGAGTTAGCGACGGTACAATGGTACTTGGCATTAACAAGTAAAAAAGCTAGCAACATCATAAGATGGGAGCTACAATGGTACTTGGCATTAAAATGCACACAAGTCATGTAAGCTAAACCAGGGTAGTTTACGACGAGGGAGATGTCTTGTACCGGTTTTAAAAATTGGAGGGTGACAAACACTCGATTTTGAAGTTGACGAGTGATTTCCGGAATGATGCAAGAGACAGTAAAATGGACCTTTTCATCACGTTTAGGATTGCATAAATCTCAAGGTCATCAAAGTGTTAACAATGTACCTTTTTTTGGGAGAAGTTTACACATTGCAAGAAGTTTACGCACATCGCAGAGGATTATGTGCCAAATGCAGGCCACTGCGCTGGATCCTAGACATGTTCCAGAAGCTCCAAGTATATTGTGATAAACTCCAATTAGATACCTTGGAATTTTAATCTCGTCCATCTTGGTACAAACCGCAAACCACATTGACCTTACGATGAGTGAGCGCCGAGAACCCATCATTTGGCCCCTCCGCATCGAGCAACGTGGAGTGGAGTCTATTACCCGGGAGGCCGAAGTCTGTGGAAGCATTGGCGCCTAAGGGAAGCAAATTGTGAGGAACGTGAGGCCCTCCCCCAGATGCTAGTGGCCTTTAAACATCTCTAGAGAGCCACATTGCAGCATCAGAGGGAGGGCCTCAAGTGAGGACTTTCCCAATACAATTTTTTCCATACCTAAGTCACCCCCCCCCCCCAATGCTTTGGATGCCTTTGGGACTACTGCATTAGACTCTTTCTTGATTAGTGCTTTTATTGTAACAGCCCAGCTGTTATTTTCAAAATTTTTGAAAAAAAAATTAAATTAAATTAATTTGCTTTAAATAAAAACATGGGTTTCAGTGCCAAAATTTTATTTTTGGTTTTGCCCTGGATTTCTGTTTTTGAAAAAGCCTGATTTGAAAACTATTTTGAGTGAAAAATTAAAAATAATTATTAAATAAAATAATACTTTGATGTTCTATAAAAATCCAACTTTAAAATAATTATCTGGGAGTTATCTGGAATTTATTTGGTTTCCTGAATTTTCTGGAATTTTAAAATGTATTTCTGAAATTAAAAAGTATTTTAAGTATAAAATTATAGAGTCAATATTAGTTGGAAATAATTTTATTAAGTCCAAAAAGTGTCCAGGAGGTTCTCTGAATTTTTCTGGAATTTTTGGAAGTTATTTGGTATTTTTCTGAGCTTAAAAAGCATTTCTAGTGTTTTCTAAAAAAATCAAAATCAGAAAATAGAAAATAAATCCCCTTCCCTCCTCCTCTGGCCGCCACGTGGACGGCCTGGATCTCGCCACATCCTCCCCCGCAGCCCATCCCCGCCGCCCGCAAACCTGCCTCCCCTCCTTCCGGGCCGACATGTGGCCAGCCCGATCGGCGCCACGCCACCCCGCGCGCTCCATCCCCGCCACCCGCCTTGCTCCCTCGCCCGCCACCCGATCCTCCCTCCCCGCCACATGGCGCCATCCGCGCCACCCGTGCCTCCCTCTCTCTGACCGCCCAGCCCCACCTGTCGGCGCCACCCTCTCTCTCTCTCTCTGCCCGCGGGCCCCGCCTGTCAGCCACCCCGCCACCTTCTTCCTCCCCACGTTCTTCCTCCTCCCGCGCGCCGCCCACCCCGACCGAAACCGCCGCCCGCCCTACCCGGCTTCCCCCACTACCCGCGCGCGCCGCCCTCCCTCGTGCGCCTAACCGCCCCCGTGCACCCACTCCCCACTCCCCGCCCCCGCACATCCCCCGTAACCGTCGCCATGGCCGCACCACCACCGGCGAGCAATTCCCGGTCGCTCTCCCCTCCCCGGCCCCTATAAAAGCCCCTTGGCCCCGCCTCCTTCCACCGCACTTCGCTCCGCCCTCCAATTCTCCCCTCCGCTGCCCGAACTCCCTCGCATCGTGCTCCCTCGCCGCCGCCGCCACCAAGCTCCTCCGGCGAGCAATTGGCCCCGGCTCAGGCACCGCCTCCCCTCGCCGACCCCGCCACCGCCTTCGCCGCACCCTCGCATACCTCGGAGACCCCACGGTCGAGCCCCTCCACCGCCAAAGCACCACCCCCGCCGCAGCCCGAGCAGCTCCGCCGCTCTCCGCTCGCCGTCGGTAAGCCCCGAGCCACCCCCTGAGTTCCCCTCGGTCTCCTCTTCCCGTTGCCACCCTCGCCGCCGGCCGCCACCCGCCGCCCGCTAGAGCGCCATCGCCGTGGCTGCCCCGAGCGCCTCCCTCCGCCGGCCGGCCACCTCAGCTCGTCCGTCCAACGTGGACGCCAAGTGGCGCCACCTCAGCACCAAGTCTATGTGCACCACATTCCTACCAACTCCAGTACGCCAACATTTTCACCAAAAGGGCTTTCCACAGTGACCTTCAAGGAATCTCTACCCCTATAATCCACCAGTTAAAATTATTCTACATCCACCCAACAATTACCTGCTCCACAGTCATGACCTTAACTACGTCCACACCACAATATGCACCCAGAAATACACCATCATAAAAACGTGCACACCAGATTAACTCTCCTCCATTCTCTCTCCTTACTCAACCATATCCGACGGTCATCCTTCAATGGATCTGCAGTACCCCTCCCGCATCCCGCTCTCCTCTGCAGTCCTCCGCAGTCCCGCTCTCCTCTAATAGGCGGCTCCAAAACGAACTCGACGGCCCGTCCTTCCTCTTCTCCTCCCCATTTCGCCGCCGCCTTCGACACCCGCCTGCCCCGATCTTGCCATCGCCATGGAGGACGACGACGAGTTCGGCGACCTCTACACCGACATCCTCCTCCCCGGCTCCGCGCACTCCAAGCCGCCGGCCGCCGAAACCCTAACCCACGCAGCCCCTGACCCAAACCCTAACCCTACGTCCACCCCCACCTCAAGTCCTCAACCACAGCCGCCGCGGCGGAAGACGACGATGACTGGCTTCTAGGAGAGAATGACCCTGTAGTTGGGGTGGACCCGACCGCCGACTGGGCCGACGAGGACAACGATGGCGGCGCGCCCCCCGCGAAGCGCGAGGTTGCTGCGAAGCCGCCCCCCGCCGCGGAGGACCCCGATCCGCTCATGGGGGGCGGCGTAGGCGACTCCCGTGCGGCTATACCGGGGCTCTCGTCGTCAGCGGCAGCCGGTGCGGCGGGGAACGAGGATTGGGATAGCGACAGCGAGGACGACATCCAGATCGTGCTCAACGAGACGGACTGCCGCCGGCGGCTCGGGGAGGACGAGGGCGATGATGAGGACGGCGAGGACCTCGTCATCGTCGCCGATGGCCCCCACATCCCCGGTATGGAGGAGCAGGATTGGGGGGAGGACGCGGCAACGGCGGGGCCGGAGGGGGAGAGGAAGGAGGGCGGTGAGCATGGGAAAGCTGCGGCGGCTCCCGGCGGGAGGATTGGGTACAGTGGCGGCCAGGGTTTCCACCCGCAGCACCATTCCATGTTCAAGGTCAGTTATTTGGGCCAAGAAGCCGTACGATGCGCTCGGGCCACCCCCACAGAGGGAGACGCGTAAACCCGGTTGCAACTCACTACGCTTTACGTTGTAATGTGTAAACTTCTTAACAAGTTTAGTTTCTTTTTTTTTTTATGTTCTTTTGTATTCTTTCTTATACCCCGACAATGTAAACTGTAAATGCATTTATTAACATACAAAGGAAGAAAAGAAAGGAAATACAATGATTTTGAATTTGCTATTCCATGCTTTCATTTAGCAACTTTGAAGATTTGAGCCTTCTTAATGTGTGATCTTCGTGCTGGAGTAATAATTCTTGGTGTAGTTGGTGAAGTTGTTATCAAGATGGTAGCGTTGATGCTGATTGGTTACTAAGCTTCAAGTCAGTAACTTCATTTCAGATGCAGATGTCATATGGATGAAGCGAACCATTTTGAAGAATGATGTCATCATTTCACACTGGGAGATAGTGAGAAAGAGTGCAGCTGGTCCAATTTACCAATATCATTGTTGCCTAGAAAGATACAGGGGCAGAAATTAGTTGATATAATCTAGCTCAAAGAGCAGTCACTATGTGGTTCCTAAGCTTGCCCATCAAGCCAAAGCTTCAGGCTGTGTCCTAAAAATGTTATCACTATGGCTGTACGTACTCAAGTTACAATACTCGGGCCATGTATACTCAAGTCAATCGCCCTGGCTGTAGGGTCAGATAGTACAAGTTAATTTTGTTTTTGTTAAACTCGACAGCAGAAGCCTCAGGCAAATTGGCAATCAATTGCTGATGGGCGTGTTTTCCTTCCCTTGCTACCAACAAAAATATGCACCCTACTTCTGGTGGGAGAAATGGTTTAACAATCCCGTACTGAGCCTATTAGAACTAATGGTCATTTTAGAGAGGTTATACCCTATATGAACATAGAACTGTAAGCAAGACTTTGATGATTCAACCCCAGCTGTAACTATTGTGTTTGTTGGTAATGTAACAGCACATTTTATCACTGGGGAATTTTGTTCTATGGATCTCTGCCTGAATATCACTGTTCATTCTGAGTTCTAACATAGAAAAATGAATGCTACGAAATATAATCATGGCCTAATGACTTGGGGCATTTTGGATCAAATCCTATTTTGTTGTCTTGAGTTGTCTAGGAAACAATTTGCATTAATTTCTTTTTGCTTTTTAAAATGGAAACTTGAGTTCTACAGTGTATGTGACATTAGATAGTACACATGTACTTTATCTTGAAAACATAAACTGTTTATCAAGCAACCTCTTATGTGGGGGTAAAAAAGGTGGGTTCTTTTAGGCTATAGCTTTAGCTTTTGGTTTATGGTTTTTGAATTCTGTCTGTTCACAAGAGACAATACGCAGAGAGAAACAACTGCATGTGATTTTGGTCGGTATAGCTGAACTCGGTATAGTGTCTACTACAATCTACCTATAGATCCCACTTTGAAAAGACGTACTACTTAAAAGTTAGTTATTATAATAGAAAGTGATAAGCCAAAATAAAAAACCTAGCTAAAAAAACATTTTTATGCACACCACGCTTGTGTAAATCTCTACCCCTATAATCCACCAGTTAAAATTATTCTACATCCACCCAACAATTACCTGCTCCACAGTCATGACCTTAACTACGTCCACACCACAATATATGAGACGTGAATCTTAATGAATCTAATTGTTCGTTTTATTTTTTATAAATTTTATCTTGTTTTGTATTTTACCGTAGCGTTAGCACGGACACTATACTAGTTGTACTCTAGTTTGAATGTCCAACCAGCTCCCGTTCCAACTGCGAGAGGGTGTTAGCTTACCATCCCCTTCCCACTGCGACTGTTAGCCTACCATCATGTTCCCACAGTGACAACTCGGTTCAAGATGACGTATGTGTTTACATTACCATTGCTATATGTATTTATATTAGTATCACCACTGTATATATCTTCATGTATATCAATAAATCAGTAAAGTACTTTATTTCTACGAGCCTTCACACAGCTGATCTCGGAAAACTTAGCCCCAGCGCAGCGTGCAAAGCCAACAGTAATTTGAGCCGTCCGAGCCGGATCTGATGGTTCTCTTTGCTGTGTGCGTGTTAACACTGAATTGGGCTTTTGTGCTAGATTTGCTTGTAACTTTGAACAGCATGACCGATATATAGTATACATGGATATTTCTACATAAATGCAGAGGAACTTAACATATATTATATGTGTTGCATGCACTTTTCTCATTAGTCTCTTGGGCTTGACTTTTAGGTGGCAATCCAAAGGCTTTTACATGCACTTCAGTGTCATTGCATATGTTTTGTCCTGAAACTAAATCTTGCAGTGCTCACTCCTTTGCACTTTGTCCAACTCATTTTCCAAAAGAATTTAGGGTCACTTTGGAACAAAAGAATTTTAGAGGAAAAAAGAGAAACTCAATCAATCCAAAGAAAAAATTCCTACGTGGGGTGTTTGATTTGTAAGATTGCTTTAAAGGAATTTCGTAGGATATGAAAATTTCCTACAAATTTTGGAGGCCTCATGTTACCAGTTACTTTTGAGTGGTGATGGATCTTCTCTATTCCTCAATCCGCTCTCTCTCTAATCGTATGAGACATCAAACACTTCTTTTTTTTGGATAATTCATGTGATTTTGTTTTCTGCGGTATTCAGGATTCAACAAGTTATGATGTTCCTATCATATATCTTATATAAAGCACTACATTTAGCAAGCTAAAGACCTTGTACCTCGACGGCTCATTGGGTGTGGAGGCCATGTGGGAGTATCTGCTATTACATTTATTTTTGTTTTGATTCCCCCTCTTTTTTCCTTTTTATAAGCTCATATAGCTTCCGAGTTTAAAGGTGCATCTTGATCAAGTGAACTACTTGCCCATGATTTGAAGAAAAATATATTACCATCCTCTTCTTCCTGTATTTCAGGTTCCCTTTCATCAAGTAACTGGGATTTCCCATTCCTCCAGACTAAGCTCCTCAGAACTATTGCGCCTTTCCATATTTGTGTAGGTTTCGGTTTTGATTATCTCGTCTATGAAGAAATGTCAAGCTCAAGTTTGCTGCGATAAGATTGTAGCCTTCGACTTAGAAGGGTATCATGTGGGTTTCGTGTCGTGTGTCCGCACACATGTCTATGTCCCTGCTACATAGGCAATGAGGCATCACAACAAGAGCAGTAGGGCAGTGAAATTAAGACAATTCAGTTGCTTCAAAGATATCCACAACTGAAACTTGGATCACATTATGAGTTAGATAGCCGGTAGTTCTACAACTGAAATCATGATTTGAAGAAAAATATATTACCATGAGTGAAAATTAACTAACGAGCATCAGAGCATGTGGTGTTGCGCTAGCTATAAGCTGGAATGATAGAATGAACCTCCAATATCTCTGTCCCGACTTGTCAGAGTTGGATTTCGGCGGGCACTTTCCCAGCACAAACTGCGGCGTAAGCATCTGCGAGCCCAGGAACAGCATCCTTGTGGCAGTCAATGTATTTTGCTATGAAATTCTTATCAGCGTAACAAAGTATTTGGTAAAGGCTAGCACCTTTCTCCATCAATCCCTTCGCCTGCAGGATCTTCACAACATAATGCCGTGGCACCAACCGCTTCTCCAGGCTGTAGGTGAGCAGCCCAGGCCTCTCCACGATGTACTCTGGCTCCAAGCCAACCTCAGTGACCATGAACTCTATCTTGCAGCGAAGTTTCTCCTCAGATAAACTTAAGATAGATGGCTTCTTGCAGACCGCCATGCTGAGCTTGTCCATGGAGCAACCAAGAGTGCTCCTCAAGAACTCTATTTTGCAGCGAAGTCTCTCCTCGGATAGTTGTAGAATATTCGGCGCCATACAAACAGCGACACAGAACTTCTCCATAGAGCAACCAAGAGTGCTCCTCAAGAACTCTATTTTGCAGCGAAGTCTCTCCTCGGATAGTCCTAGAATATTCGGCGCCATACAAACAGCAACACAGATCTTCTCCATGGAGCAACAAAGAGTGCTCCTCAAGAACTCCAGCCTCGCGGCGACCTTGTCTTCGGTGATACAACAGGCAATGTCCACCGCGTACTTGAATGCAGATGAGGTGCGGGGCACACCGAGCTTGTCGGTGCGCAGCACGAACGCCTTCACCCGTTCTGGATTGTTCACGAGCAGCCTTGAGGAGCGCGCCGTCAGCTTGGCCATATCACAAACACTTAGCCCGCACTCCCCAAGCAGCGTGATGTTCGGCTTGACGACCTTCTCGAGGTCGGCTTTCAGGATGCGATTGTTCCTCCTCACGGCCTGGAGGAGCTTGTCGAAGGAGCCGAAGAAGGGGATCCAGAACTCCATCCTCGGGGCGACGTCGCAGGAGCGGAGCGGCCAGGCGCCGCCGACCAGGAGGAAGCGGGCGATCTGGGGATCGGAGAGACCGACGCGGTCGCGGAGGGAGGCGAGGCGGCGGGCGATGTTGTCCGCCCTGGCGCGGAGTAACAGCGGGTCGGCGGCGACGACGGCGGCGATGTCGGGGCGGGAGAGGCCGACGCCGGAGAGGAGGGCGAGCACGGCGTCGGGGTTGGATGTAGACTTGAGATGGGGGAGCTTCTTGGACGCTTTGGGACGCGGAAGCGGAGGCGGAGGTGGAGAGGAGGAGAGAGCGAAGGTGGAGAGAGGAGGAGGATGCGGCGGTGGAATGAGTGGCAGCGCGTAGCAGCGGGAGAAGGCGACTCCGGAGGTGGAGCATGGCGCCGGAGGAGGGCCGCCGGCGGTTAGCGGATGGGGATCTGATCTGATCTGATGTTTGCAATGATGGGCCGTGGCGACCGCTGCAGATCGGCTCATATAGCTTCCGAGTTTCATTTTTTTCCCTGTGAAATTCGTTATAAATTTTTGGAATAATTAGATCAAGGTGCATCTTGATCAAGTGAACTACTCATGCATAAAGCTTTCTTCCCGTATTTCAGGTAACCTTTCATCAAGTATGAGATTTCCCATTCCTCTATATTTGGTTTTGATTAGGGATGAGATAATTTTGATCTGTGTTATCTCTTGTCTATTAAGAAATGTCAAGCTTAAGTTTGTTGCGACAAGGTTGTAGTCTTTAGCTTAGAAGGATATCATATGGGTTCTACTTTTAGAAACAGTGTAGAATTGGTAATGTAACTTGTCGCAATGATTTGGTTGAAGCTGGTTTACCACAACAAATTATTTCTCTTATACTTTTAGCTCGAGTATTTTTGAAATTAAGATTCTTAGAATGGTGATCTTGAATAGAATCGTAGACACTCCGATAGGATCATATTGGGCATATTTATTTGCTGTGGATTATGGCTTTTAGTTGCGTCTTATGACTTTGACTGTTTGTGAGAAAGGGTACGGAGTAAGAGAAACTTGCATGTGGTTTTAGTCGATATAAATGAAGTCGCTACAGTGTGTACTACAATCAACTTATAGACGCCACCAGAAGACACGTTATTTGAAAACTAGTTATTGTAGAAAAGCCAAAAAACAGTTTTTTGAAGCTGATAAGAAAATGCCCATTTTAGGATTGCTTATACCAAAAAAAAATACATTCTTTTCATTTTGTCGTGTATTTTTACCAAAAAAAAATATTGGTGTTTGTTTGATCATTCGACAACTCATTTGATTAATTATGTCTATTTTATTCATGACTAAAATTACAGTTTTGATTCCACATCATTGGAAGCTCTAATTAGAATAGATAGTTTAACCTTGCCATTACTTGAGCATTTTACACTTAAATAGTCAAAGAAATCATTAATCAAATAATATATATTATTTTAAACCTCTGGATCTTAATGTCTAAACTATTAACTAATTAGTTCATACCATACAACTTGAATTGAGGGTTAGGACAATACTAAACACCTAAGTCTTTCATAAACTGAGAAGATGTGTGATCCTACGTGATTATATTGTGATTCTACACGATTCCATGACTAAGATCATGATTCTACTGTGATCCTACCAATTATGACTCAAGGTATGATTTGAATCATGTTGGTGTTGGTGGGTACGATTCATTGTACCCATATCCTAATAAACAATGTACTTTTGACTGTATAGAAGGTTGGCATAAATCCTTATGTATTCTGTATGGTTTAACTGTATGGTTGCAGTTCACGAGAACGAGGCATACTCTATAATGCTCATGAGTAGATAAGGGAGCATAACCATATAACGTTCCGTACAAGTCATATTACCATTCCAAGCTACTTTCGATGAACGGGACTGGCATAAGGACCCAGGCAGACAAAAGGCAGCAACCCCATGGCCGCAAATTTCAGAATAATCAAGAGATAGTAGAATCATCAAAAGCCCAAAATTTAGGGTGCATTCTTTTCGGCTAGAGTTAATAGTTTATGGTTGTGACTGATAGCTTTTAACACTAGCATGAGTGCTTGTGAAAATAAACCAAATACCGATAATTCATTTCGAAAATACTATTTCGACAAGCTATTTTAAAATAGTAGTAAAAAAGTTATTCTGATTATTTGTTTAGAGAAAGTCATGAACAAAAGAACTGGACCTCAGTCCTTGGCTCGAAACTGAACCCTGTAGAAACATAAGAAAACGCAACGAGCACTGAGAGCCGAACAGGGAGGAATAGGAGTTTCCCATTGCCTGGTAGTCTGCCACGGACTTCTCATTGGGCTGTGGCCCATGAAAGCAGGTGGCCCACATCGGCTGCGAAGGGTGGCACTACAAAAGAAGATAGCAGCAGCGACGCCGGGGCCATCGAATCGCCTCGGCCCTTCACTTCCCCTTGCTGCCTCTCCCCAAATTCCAATTCTCTGAATCCCAGTCTAATTCTTCTTCCCAGTCTATTGCTCTTCCCAATCCTTGATTCCTATTCTCCCTTATTTGTGTCCCCAAATACCTGTATCCGATGTTGGTTTGGCAATCTAGCTCTTGTGCTCGGTGTTGAATTGTGTTCATCAAGTGGGATCGTGACTTTATAGTTGGCCTTGAAAAATACAGGAATTGTCTTTACACTTCGACCAGCACGCCACTTAGGCAAACTATTGCAAAGCTAGAAGGATGTGTTGTTAACATATAACTGATGGAAAATTTTGGCTTGTTTTGTGATAGGCAGCCTTCTGTGGGTAGTATTTTTTTGTCAATTTCGTCCTGTCTTCGAAGCTCCCAAAAGGAGCGTCGAGCTAAGCTGTCCCATTAAGCTACGTTCCTGCTTTTGGTACGGAGATGCTGATTCTCACCATAGTGTGGCGACCTGAACCATTTAGGGCTCTTGTTAGCATGATCTACTAGACAATTCGTTTGGCATGGATGGACTAGATTTTTGTGGGCCCACATCCACCAATCCAGCATTATTTTCCTGCTTTACTCTTGCTATGATCCAATGGAGTGGTGCTAAGTGGCTGACCCTCTACCGTTGTCATAGGCATGCCGCTAATTTTTTTCATTGTCATAAACACCAAATTCATGAAGAGTGAATACTCGCTTTCTGATCTATAATATAAGTCCAACACATATCCTAAGGCGCGGAAAAGGTACAGTCGGCTTGGTGGCGAAGAAAAAACCAGGCAGTGTCGAAAAAAATCTGGACGGCAGCGCATTTATCTGATGGTGAACAGTGCCAGCGCGGAAGTCCTTCGTTGAGGCAATGTCGGCAGAGTTTAGGGGCTGGATTGAGCTGAGACTCGTGCGGTTTATGGCAAGGATCAAAGGAGAAATCAATTCAAAATAAAATTTCGAATTTTTGCAAAAATCGGGTTGTTTCATGGCACCGGCGGCGGGGAGAGCACGAGCGTCCGCACCGCGTCGTCCGAGGGTAGGAAGGACAGGCTGACAGCGCGAGCTGGAGGACGTCGTCGGGCAGGGCGCCGATGCGATCCTCGCCGCTCGCCGTGGTCGCTTTCTTGGTCTTCCTGCGCCTCCTCAGCATCCCGTCGAACAGGTGGCGGGCGCCGGTCCTGCGGGGCAAGAAACCAACCGGCGTCCGGTCGAACAACGCGGAGGTAGAGATGGACTGCTCACTGCATCAGCACCCGTACCGCGGCGGTTTCCCTCGCCAGCTCGCCGGAGGGAAGGAAAAGTGGAGGTAGGAGAGGTGGCCATCGTACGTAGAACAACCCCCGAAGAACTCTTCATTAAGCCCCCACGTTCCCAATAAAATAATCCCTAACTTCTCGCGCTTAACAAAACAAAACAATCAGCCTCAAAATGATCTCCCGGCTGCCACGTATGTATTCGTGCATGTACCGATGTACGTAAGCTCGTGTGCATCAATGGAAAGAAAAACACCGGCAAAATGGCAAATGCATTGCAAAAACCATTAATAAATTCGTAGCATCACAGGGCATAGACCCCATTCTTTTTAGTCTTTTAATTTCTCCGAAAATAAAATACATAGATGACTTATTGAAACGGGTTTTTAAAATAATTTTCTGATCTTAAAATCGTATATACCATCCACATCAATTTCTTTGTTGTCCAATACTATCTTAAAAAATATAAACAAAATTTATAAATCGTAACTAAAAACTATAAATCATAGTGTGAAAGAATAGATTAGCGTACAGGTGTTTTCTTGCTACGACGCAATCGTTTGTACATGCTAAAGGCGAAACCTGAAATCAAGCATGTACTGGTTGTTGCGTACACATTTATTAGTTCCCATTAATCAATCAATCATGAATTTTCGCCTCTTCTATTTCGGTCAACACGGTGGCTGGCGTGGCGTCGCGCCACGCCTACGTGGCTAGTCATATATTATTACCGGTTGTTTTACGCGTCTATGGGAAAAAGTTGTTGCACATGGCAAGTAAAAATTCGCCGCCGCACTGAATTAAAAAGAAAAAAAATGTTCTGCTCATCTACTTGCTCTTTCCAACTTTAGCTTATAGCTGCTCTTACGAACTGAATGCTGATAAGTCAATAAGTCACTTCGAAAGACTATCCCGATAAATCGCTTTGAAGTGACGATAAAGAAGCTATCCTATTTATTTATTTGAGAAAAACTATAAACCAGAAAAAAAACCAAAACATAAAAATTTATGGATAGAAGGCAACCAAAGAGGAAGTAATTAACAGGTCATGTTGACTTAATTAGAACGGTGCGATAACAATGTCTCGTTTCTTGGCAGCGCGTCCGTGCTGCTTGATAACACCCCTCTCTCTTGCCGTATTCAACTGTGCATATCTTTAGTGTGTAACCATCTCTAATCAAATCAGTTGTGGTTTGTTGTAATGTTATAGATAGGCAAATCGTATTTAGCAGATAAGTATAGCATGCAATTTAGCTGATCATGGTCAGGACCGGAAGGGATTTTATCTTATGTAAACCGCACCGCTATAAATACTTGACAAACGAAATGTTACCGTGTGGAGCGCAATTCCTCCTTTCTTCCTCTGTTTGTTTTCCTGTTCGCCATCTTGGTACCAGATAAGCTACGTTTACCTGGCCTTTTCTTCTTGTCCGACATGGACACTGAACCTTCACTCTCCACTACTTCTGCACTCTCCACCACCTCTTCCAGCATAGCCTCTTTCCTTAGCAACATCGCCATCAAGACTCATCACTACTACAACAATGCTATACTGAATGACGACATCACATACAGTTTATAGGGAACCGTCTGTTTCACAAGCGTGAACGTATACCATCTGTGATATAAAACTATCACAGACAGTTCATACGAATAACTGTTTGTGATATTTTCACAGATGATTCATACGAATAACCGTCTGTGATATTTTCACAAACGGTTCATACGAATAACCGTCTGTGATATTTTTACAGACAATTATTTATACGAACCGTCTATGATAATGCAAGACATCACATATGGCTCCTATTAATAATAATCTATGATAATTCACAAACGGTTATTTATACAAAACGTCTGTGATAATGGCAGACTGCAGGACCGAACAGGCAACAGAGGGGGTGAATAGTGCCTTCAAACCTCTCCAAGTATTCACACAACCCTTCTTCTCCAATAACTATAGAGCTATGAAGTTAGGGATTGAATGCTCACTAGAAATCAAGAGAACAGACCGAAACAGAGAGTAAACAGACGTTGACCGAAGACAGCCAAGAGCGGTCGAAGCCTCTTTGCCGTGGTCGAAACGAAGTGCGTGGTCGTAAATGAAACAAAGGAAGAGGGAAGGCGCACGACCGCAAGATCCGATTTTCGAATAACTTTTGATTCACGGATCAATTGGTCATGAGACTTCAAACACAGCAAGACCCCATCCTCAAAAGACTTCTCTAATCTTTAATTGAAAACTTATCAAGCCTACAGAGATCTTTCGGGAAAATCACGAAGACCGCTCAAAACCACGACTATGAAAGAAGGAAGATAATCAGATCATGCAAATGGAATTAAATGGGCCAAGAAGGCTTCGAGTATGTTCTTCTATTACTAGGCAAGTCAGATCATCTAAAGAACAACCGAGAGCAAAGACTTAAGTCAAAAAGCAAAAGAGCGAAGAGAATAACAGAGAAAGAACACTCAAGACATACAAGCATCAATTAGACAAAAACAAAACAACTCAAATAAAAGCACAGAGATAGATGATTACATTCATGGAGGTTTCTACAGCCACTCCATCCAGGAGAACTAGGAACACAAGCGCTCCGGCACCGAGAACAACTCACACAAGAATGGAAATAAAACCCTAGAGCTACTCACCAAAAAGCTCAGAGCTGCTCACCAAAAACCTCACCGAGCACTGGTGCTCTACCCTCCTATTTATAGCCTTTAGTAGCGGGGGGTAACCCATTAACCCCAACTAACACCGGGTTTTAGCATGCACACACCCACGACAACCCACTAATCACAGTTAGACAATAGTTGCTTTAACAGTGTTTTAACCAGAGAGCAGTTTCCTTTGCAGGCTTTTAGTATTTCTCCAAAATGGCCCTCCTGCACCTTCCCAGAAACTTCCCGTTCCCTTGCCGACCATGCTTGCAACCACCTGGCAATCCAGGTTATCTTCGGCTTCTTCCGATCGTTCTAGACCTCAACACCACCTGTGTCTAGTTCCGATCCTTCCAGCCTCACCATGACCTACTTCCAAAGTCCTGCAAGCACCACTGACAAGCAAAGCATCACATAGCACTACACAAAACACTGTGATCATAAATCTGCATTATAAGAATGTACTCAGAAATCACCCCAACTGGTTGTAAGACACTTACGACCGGTCGAATGCACAAGACATGAAAAGCTCATTGCCTACGACCAAATGGCAGATCATTACGACCACCCCAGAAGTCGATACGACCGCTTACAAGAGGCAATGACTGCCTCCCGCTGCGTTACGACCACTCTGTGGTCTTACGACCACACAGACAGTCGTTTCGACCACGTTATAGCTCCTTCGATCGCTTCGACTTTGTGGTCGTAAACCTTCTACTGAAGTTTCAAGCACGTTCACTTCTTCACAACGTGGTCAAAGCCCCTACCGACCACGTTCAACGTGGTCGAAGCACCTTCCAACCACATTCAACGTTGTTTTGTATTCCTAGCATTGTAATATGCGCGCTTCAGGTTGCTGTGGTTCTTCAAGTTGCTGGGGTTCAACAAAAAGTTCGTCCCTGTAGTGATTTTTGGCCACTAAGCCTTAATGAAGTACCTAATGAGCAATTGAAACAATAGTTGAAATGATACTGGTAATCCATTCGGCTGAATATAAAATAGCTAGGCCATAATGACGTAAATACTCCTAATAAGCAAACATCAGTTGAAAGTTGAAAAAAAATACATAGGAAATACAGAGGGTAAGCAGCCCGGGCCACTCCACGATGCACTCCGGCTCCAAGCTAACCTGAGTGACCATGAACTCTATCTTACGGCGAAGTTTCTCCTCAGATAGTCCTAGAATTTGTGCGCTCTTGCAGACCGCCAAGCTGAGCTTGTCCATGGAACAACCAATAGTGTTCCTCAACTACTCGATTTTGCAGCAAAGTCTCTCCTCGGATAGTCCTAGAATATTTGGCACCATGCAAACAGCGACACAGATCTTCTCCATGGAGCAACCAAGAGTGCTCCTCAAGAATTCTAGCCTCGCAGCAACCTTGTCTTCGCTGACACAACAGGCAATGCCCACCGCGTAGTTTGAAACTACTGATTCCATGTACATTTCGCTTCAGTGTAGAACTCTTAAGATCTTCAGTCTCCACTCGGCTGATTTCTTTGCTAAAATCAGTTCTTCCTTCTTTCATCAATGTTTCAGCAGGAACCCAACTCGTCTATCTAACGGTCAATGTTTGATGTGTTACTGATCATAGCTTTCATACATGCTTCTTGCTTAAACAAACCTTTCTGGAGACTCAAAATATAATAAACATGCTAAGACTTCAAGGTTAGCCGCCAATAGAAAACATGATAAGTTAATCTCTCGAATGTTGCTTCAATATAATGCTCTTTGAACAGAAAATTTAATCTCCGAAAACCACAAGCATATAGCATCTACCGTAGTTTTTGTTTGCTGCCTCTGCCCTCTAGGACGGATGCTCTCAATTTGTCCAGAATCCAAACCACTGCAGATCAGCCAAACTGCTACGGCCCACACGACCGGATGTTCCTCGTGGCTACGTTCTAGCGCCATCTCGTCATTTTTCACGAATCAAAAAATTCCGACTAAAGGGTATTTTTTGCAACTTATAACTGTTAACTATGATTTATTAATTTGATAAATAATGGTTACTAAAATAAACGGAAGCTGAAAACTTAAAAAACGGAGACAAAAGTAGTGGATACAGGGGAAGAGAGCATCCTAGTGCAGAATTTCAGTATGAGATGAGATCGGCACGAGAAATTAAAAGGAGAAAAATTAGATAGGTTCACAGTGTTAGCCTACCATTCCATTCTCAATGTGATTGTTAGTCTGCCACCCCATTCTTACTGTGATGCCTCGGTTCAAGATGACGCATGTATTCATATTACTTTTGCTATATATATTTTCACATTAGCTACATGTATTCACATTAGCATTACCATTGTATATATCCTTGTACATCAATGAATCAGTAAAGTGCTTTATTTCTATGAGACTTCATGGTATCAGAGCCTCAGGTTCATATCTAGCTCTGCTCGTCTTTCGCTGTGCTGCCCCCGGGAGGGGCGCCTCCACTCCCGGGGGTGGCCATCTCCTCGTCGATCTAGCGTGGATGGCGTTACCGCACTAGATCCAGCTGCCTCTGGCCTCCCTGCTGCCAAATCCGGCGCCCTCCGTTCATCTCTCAGCCGCAACGCCTCACCTGCACCACCGCCTCACGGCCGCCGTGCCCGCACCGCTGCTTCAAGGCTGCAGCCCGCGGCCTCAGCTCCCTCCTGCCTAGCCTCGCCCCCTCCTACACTGGCTTCTCCCTCAGCTCTATCTCTTCGAGCTTGCATCACCCGTCAAGCCTCTTCTTTGAGCACCTTTTTCTCCTAGCCACTACCCTTCTTCCGCTTATCTAGCTATGGGCAACTCTGACGAACTTCTTGGTCCATGCCCGACTGGTATACCGCAGTGACCTTTACCCATTTCAATGGTCGGCCATTTCTTTCTTCTTCCTTGCCTCCCCTTGCTCTCTCTCTCCTCCCCCTTTCTTCTCCCCACCGACGCTGGTGAGGGCCGGGTCAGATTCGCTGGCGGCCACCCACCTGCTTCCTTCTTTTTTGCCACTGCCCCTTCCTTCCACTACTCTGGTCACCACTTCCTCTTAGTCGCTCCTACAACTCCGTTGTCGAGTCATGCTGGCTCCACCAGTTTCTTTTAGAGCTCCAATGACCCCTTCAGAAGGCCATGGTCATCTTCTATGACAGATTAGTGCAGTATATCTCGTGACTAACCCCGTCAACATCAAAGGACGAAACATGTTGAGATAGACATACACTTTGTATGGGAACGCATCACTCTAGGTGAAGTCTATGTGCACCACGTTCCTACCAACTCCTAGTACGTCGACATTTTCACCAAAAGGGCTCTCGACGGCGACCTTCAAGGAATTCTACTCTAGTTTGAATGTACAACCAACTCCCTTTTGAATTGCGGGAGGGTGTTAGCCTACCATCCCCTTCCCACTGCGATTGTTAGCCTACCATCATGTTTCCACTGTGACGACTCGGTTCAAGATGACGTATGTATTCACATTAGCGTCATGTATTCACATTACCATTGCTATATGTATTCATATTAGTTACATGTACTCACATTAATATCACCACTATATATATATCTTCATGTATACCAATAAATCAGTAAAGTGCTTTATTTCTATGAGCTTTCACGCAACTGATCTCGCAAAACTTAGCCCCAGCGCAGCGTGCAAAGCCAACGGTACTTTGAGCCGTCCGAGCCGGATCTGATGGTTCTCTTTGCTGCATGCGTGTTAACACTGAATTGGGCTTTTGTGCTAGATTTGCTTGTAACTTTGAACAGCATGACCGATATATATTATACATGGATATTTCTACATAAATGTAGAGGAACTTAACATATATTATATGTGTTGCATGCATTTTTCTCATTAGTCTCTTGGGCTTGACTACTTCCGCATAAAGTCTTCTTCCTGTATTTCAGGTTCCCTTTCATCAAGTAACTGGGATTTCTCATTCCTCTAGACAAAGCTCCTTAGAACTATTGCGCCTTGCCATATATGTGTAGGTCTCGGTTTCGATTATCTCTTGTCTATTAAGAAATGTCAAGCTTAAGTTTGCTGCAATAAGATTGTAGCCTTTGCCTTAGAAAGATATATAGCACCAAGTAGCACTATAACTTTGGTTAGTGCTTGCAGTTCTGTGCACAATGTTCAAGAAGCTTTGAATACCAATTCTGAGGTTTCTAATGTGCACAAAAGACATATTTGGAAAGCTAATGAAGTCTATTTTCCAACAAATTAAACGGCACTTGATTTGGAGCTTCCTACACAAAGTTATGGCAATTTCATTGGATGCTGCAAGAGCTGTCCGGAGAGACGCGCGAGACTTGCCAAACATAAAGAGTTCGAGTATTGCAATGCAAGTAAGGGTAAAATCCGACCACACCATGGCTTTCTAAAGGTTGAGAAGGACTCCTTTTCAGGTTCCAAACGGATTTGGAAGCCTCTTGAACAAGAAAACAAAAATGTTATAAAGATTTGAAACTGATTCGAACTCGGATTGAGACAGCTGGTAAGACCGATACTTAAACGTCCACAACTTTCACAAACGGAGTCCGATTTGGGCGTTCTTGGACTCGTTGGAAAGCTATTTCGAAGCACCACACAATGGACAAGGTGTCAGCCATGAAATCCTCATAGTCAGATCGCAAATTAAGAGAATCCGGTGGTAGTAGTTTAGATATTTTCTTTTTAGTTCGTATTGGAGTTTGTTTCGGCCTTAGGCCAGGTTGTGCGTGAGTTTTAGTCAAAGCCGTGCATTGTGTACCAATATAAGGCCAGGGTCTTAGCCCCATTGTAACTTAGGCTATGAATTGAGAAATAGAAACCAGAAAAATCACCATGGTTTGGTGGCTATTGTTGGTGTGCTCTTGAGATTTCCATCGAGGAATTGCTCTTGGTGTGTTCAATCCAATTGTGGTGTTGGATTCTACTCGCTGAAACTTCGGTTTCTCTACCCTTCGTTCACGTGCTGTGGTGTGCGTGGGAGAAGGCTTATCTTGGAGGTGTATGTTGTTCTTGGGGTTGCAAGAACCTCAGAACAAGGAGGACATCCAACAAGGCGTATCGTGAAAAATCAGGGCCAAAGCAACGTGGTTCAGCTAGCTTGCAAGGTGAATCCGCATCAGGCCGCAGATGGCGACGAGGTACTCTTCGATGTAGAATGGGGTTTGGGACGCGGAAGCGGAGGCAGAGGAGGAGAGGATGCGGCGGCGGTGGGATGAGTGGCGGGAGAAGGCGACTCCGGAGGTGGAGCATGGCGCCGGCGGAGGGCCGTCGGTGGTTAGCGGTGTCGGATGGGGATCTGATCTGATCTGATGTTTGCTAAGATGGGCCGTGGCGACCGCTGCAGATCGGCTTATTTTTTTCCCTGTGGAATTCGTTATAAATTTTTGGAATAATTAGATCAAGGTGCATCTTGATCAAGTGAACTACTCACGCATGAAGCTTTCTTCCTGTATTTCAGGTAACCTTTCATCAAGTATGGGATTTCCCATTCCTCTATATTTTGTTTCGATTAGGGATGAGATAATTTTGATCTATGTACTATCTCTTGTCTATTAAGAAATGTCAAGCTTAAGTTTGTTGCGACAAGGTTGTAGTCTTTGGCTTAAAAGGATATCATGCGGGTTCTACTTTTAGAAACAATGTAGAATTGGCAATGTAACTTGTCCACATAATTTGGTTGAAGCTGGTTTACCACAGCAAGTTATTTCTCTTGTACTTTTAGCTCGTGTATTTTTGAAATCAAGATTGTTAGAATGGTGATGTTGAATTGAATCGTAGACACTCTAGTAGGATCATATTGGGAATATTCTTTTTGTTGTGAATTATGGCTTTAGCTGCGCCTTATGACTTTTGGACTGTTTGTGAGAAAGGGTACGGAGTAAAAGAAACTCGTGTGTGGTTTTGGTTGATATAAATGAAGTCATTACAGTGTGTACTACAATCAACTTGTAGACCCCGCTAGAAGACACTTTATTTGAAAACTAGTTATTGTAAAAAAACCCCAAAGGCAGTTTTTTGAAGCTGATAAGAAAATGCCCATTTTAGGATCGATTCTACCAAAAATACATTCTTTTCATTTTGTCGGATGGGTCCGAGTAACATCGTATGATTGGGTGGCATCCAAGTAACATTGAAAGATCGGACGATGTTTGAGTTTTGGAGTATCAGACGGTGTTCAAGTGGCTTCGGAAGATCACATAGCAAATCGACCATGGCATTTTGATTACGTCAGACTTCGACCACGTCCGGCTTCGACCACGATGGAATGACCACGGAAGGTAATCATAGGCTTCAACCTCAAACAGTGAACCGATCGTAAGCATCATTTAACCGGTCGTAAGAAATAGTGAACATGACCTAGCTACAGTGATCCAATCGGTGGTCGTAAGCTTGTCTGCTACAATATTTTGTCGTTGGTCGTAGACTTTACTAGTCAGTACTCGATAGTCATAGACTTTTCTAATCGGTACTCGATAGTTGTAAGCTTTATTGGTACTTGATAGTCGAAGACTTTGTAGTCAATAGTCATAGACTTCGCGGACTACTGTCATAGTCGTAGACTTCGCAGTCTTGTCGTCATAGTCGTACTCGATATGAGTGCTTTATTTCTTGTGATCTCCGAGTTATTCAAGTACTCGTGTTAGGCTAATGATATGACCGGCTGGTGCATGGCGATCGGTGATCAATGAATAGTGTTCTGAGCGGAGTCGTAGTAATTCCTGAATACTTTGTTTTTCGAGTACTCGATGAGCTAGCGACTAGCCTGTGCATGGCGTTCATAGCAGTCGTAATGAGAGGTCTGAGGCTGGTGGTTGCAAAGCAATAGAGTTTGTGGTCGTGGAGGATCTGGTTGATCTTGATGGTTGGTTAAAGTTGTGGTATGTGCGCGCGTGTGTATTAATAACGGTCAAGTCGTGAAAACTTATGCCGGTAGAAAACGTTTTTTGATCTTTACATGTGTAGATTGGCATAAAGATGATCATGGTTGATGACGAGGAGGACCATGACTAGGATGAAAAAATCTGAGGTCCAAGCAGTCTAGGATGTCACACGAAGTGGTCGGGCTCCTAACATCTGTAGATCTCTAGTGTTACTACATCACAAGCATGAATTTTTAGTTGGTGTTTACACCATTAATTTTACATGAGTGTTTGATGGAAAGTTCGATCCGTTTAGTGATAATAGCCACCAGATGAAAGTCAAAGCCTTATAGAAGAAACTAATGAGCAAATGAAACAGCAATGGAAATAATACTGGTAAAACATTCAACTGAAAACGAAATAACCAAGCCAAAGTGAAGTAAATACTCAAAATAAGCAGTAGACATGAGTAAGAGATCATAAATCATTACAACTAAACGCGTAATGCAACGAAAGTAGAGTTGAAGCAGCTAATTCAACAAAGAGCGTATCAATGTAGTGGAAGTAGTCGATCGTCCTCGATCAACCATCTCCTCCTTGCAATCATCCCAATCAGCGCTGCAGTTGCAGTAGTGCCTCTACCGAGGTCCACATGTCCAAGGATAGAACACCATGCATCAGTGTGCTAGCATCAGCGTGCATAGTAAGGGTTATGAGAGGTGGCGGTTAGGGTTTCGATGGGTGTGTTTCAAGATGCCTCCCTCAACACCCACACCTCTTTATATAGCCTCCAATTGGATACTTATCCAATATGAGTAGAGATTGAATCTCACTTGAAGACTATTATCCGAACCCTTATTATTCCAGCCCATTAAGTATGTGACCCTATAGGTTCATGAATATTTGGCCATGGGCCGAAAACTCCTTTCCTGCCCATAAGTCGGTAGAGGTCTCTAGCAGAACATAACGACTCCCAAACATACATAAAGATCATATCAGATAAATCTATATAGTGCTTTTGTATCGATCCATTTGCCTCATGATACCAGATCGAACTCAAGGTGAGAAACGTGTCATTCTATGATAGCTTGATCCTTCTCTCAAAACTATAGTGGCTATGTCCCAATAGGATCTTCCTTGTGGTTACGTCCATGGCCTGTGGGGTTCTCGTGCCATCTCGTCCTTTTTCATGAATCCAAAAAATTCAAGAAAAACAGTGTAGACAGGGGACGGAGTGGTGCAGCGTGGTGCAGAATTTAAGTATCAGATGAGATCAGCACACGGAGAAATGAAAAAGGAGAAAAAGGAACGACGACAATGTCAGGGTGAAAGAGGCTGACGCTAGAGAGGAGGGTGATCACACCGTCCAGGTTGGAGAAGTGGGGGAGCTTCTTGGATGCTTTGAGAGTTTGGTCGCCGGTTAGGCCGCAGGTGGCAACGAGGTAGTCCTCAACAGAGAAGGAGGTTGTTGTGCCGGAGATGGAGAGGAGGAGAGTGTGGAGGTAGAGGGAGGAAGAGGGTGAGGTGGTGGGGTAGGAAGCGGCGCGGAGCAGCAGGAGAATGCTTTTGAAGGTGGATCATCGTGCTGGCGACGGAAGGGTGCCGGTGGTGAGCAATATCAGCGTGTTTAGCATTATGGTGATGCACTGTTGGATCCGTGTTAGGGAAAATTTTCCTTTTCTCTTTTTTTAGTCTGCCCCACAAGCATGGATAACGTTAAAATACCCTTGCCTATGTTGGAAAATGTGAACATCATAGGATACTTACCAAGCCAATCACCCAAACAATCACACACAATAGACAAAAGAGAGACAGAGATATGGTGGGATGGATTCTTTATTGCTACCTTCCTCATCGTTACAACAAATGATCTATAATTACTCGTAGTCTCTATTTATAGATATAAAGAGTAAAACCTGTCAGATGGCATTTTGGTAATTGCCCACATAAAACCCTAGGTTTCATAACACTCCCCCTTTGGCAAATACTACACAACACATATGCCTCATTAAAAACTCCTTCTAAAAACCTAGTGGAAATAAAAGAGATAGAGAAAAGAGTACATAGCATACATTAAATTGCATTGCACTTGTTGCCTCGTCAAAAACCTTTATGTGAGAAACCCAATAGGAAAAACTCATCGAGGGGAAAAGAGTACAACACTTATCATTAGGATATAGTAATGATCATTGGGATCTAGCATGACCTTAATGATCTTTGCAATGTTGATAAAATTGGATCTATATCATGTGTCGTAAAACATTCAAGGCAGTGATCGTTAAGTCGATACCATCTAGGTTTGTCTAAATATGAGATTTTTGAAATCTCAAGTTTAACAATGATTGTTATAGTATATGCACCCTTGAAGACGACATCCTATTGAAGTCTCTTTGCCTCAATGCCTTAATACATTTTTTTTAGAAATGAATATAGGTAAGAATAATGTGAATAAATCAACTAAATTATCACAATGACATGTCTTCTAGACATTCATCCCACTATTCATCTAAAAATTATGAGAATAAAATAAGTTGGAGCAATGTGCTTAACTTTCTAAATACCACATCTATTTGTGCAACACAAGCAAAAAAACATCCTAACAAAGGATGAGGTTAAAATTAACTGCAACATCACATGCCATCTAGTAATGACTTATCAAAGCCATCTAGGTCTCAATGTTGGGTTGATCTTGGCTAACGGAATCCTAAGATTCCAGGGAGGCCACGCATTGTAGGACCGAAATGACGACAGAGGGGGGTGAATATCGTTCTCTTTTAAAATCGCCCCCCGAGAATTTGTACACCGATTTTTCAAACAGATGCAGAACAACGCAACTCACAGAAAATTAATTGTGCTGAAAATTGGAACGCATGCGATACCCAAAAATTCAGCATAAATCAGAGAGTAATCAGTAAAAATTTCAGCTAAAAATAATGCCGTTTGATCTGCATGCAAAATGGTCAACGATCAGCAAAAGAAATAAAAAGAAAAGGCACTAAGCTGTTTTGACGTGAGAGCAAAAAGAAGTGAGCATGTACTGCTGCATCCGAGACTAATTTGCACTAGAGAACCGAAAAGATCAAGGTAAGTCAGGAAAACTGAAAATTTTAACCATCGGCTGTAGAGATTTTTGCCTAGCCGAACATGCAGAATTTGAAAAGAAAGCTATTACTTCACTTAGACAACAGAGAGATCATTGAGGCTCAAAGGAAGATCGGCCAAGAACTGAGAACAAAACACAAATACTGCAGAACTGATCAATAGAGAAAAGAAAGAGAGCTTCAGAAAGTAAAACGACAAAAAGAAATGGAATGACTGAAGGGGCATGAAAACAGAAAAGAGGAGAAAATCTCCAAATCTTTTCTTACCACAAGATTAAAACCTTAAACCAAATAGCATTGGGACTTGGGGATTGCAAAGATTTCATCCAAACATCAAGAATTTCAGAATTTTCCCAAAACTGAAACTTTTCAGAGAGAGGCACAACAACTCAAATTACTCCCCAACCTTTGATCCTATGGCCATGAAACTTTGAGGATATGTTAGCAATAGCCATAGGATAATTCAGATCAAATTTCATGCCATTTCTCCAAAGAAATCAAGATTTCACCAAAACCCTAGAAGAGGAATATGAAGAACAGAGCAAGCCCAAACTTCAAAACAGAGATTAAACCAAAGTTTGCTCTTGGGAACTTGATCAAATGATCTTGAAGCACTAACCCAACACAGAGCAACCCATTTTGGCCAGTCCCAGCAGGCAAGAACTCAAAACCAAGAAATCAAGAAATCTCCAAAAGAGGTCATCGAAGGAAAAATGACAGAGAGCTCAAGAACTGAACCAATCACCATCTCATATTGATATAGATGAAGAGAGATGACACGATTACAGATAGAGGAATGATTACATGATTCTCAATCCATCTCCTCACTCTCCCAACTCAAGAACACACACACATCCATGCTTGAGAGGAGGATGAACACTACACAGACTCTCTGGAAACCAACGAAGGGGACAAGCAGGGAGCACTCACTGCCTCCACCAATAAACCTCACCCACTAAAGCCTAAAGCCAAAACAGCCACTAAAGACTCTTTTGATTAAAGGAAACCCTAAAATCCTCTCAAGTGCTCAAGTGGGCATGCAGCCCCTCACATGTATTTATAGCCTACGGCTAACGGGTCTCCGCCCCGTTACGCCCGCTAAGTCCAACGGAGCCCGCTCCCGCTTGTGCAGCCACGCGAATTTCCCGATTCGCCCTTCGTGCACCTTCCGGGAAGCTTCCGCGCTCCTTGCCTCACACGCCTCGCAACCACCTCGAGTCCACGTCGTCTTCGACACATCCCGACCGTTCTGACCTCAGCGCCACCTGCGCCTAGTCCGGTCCACCGTGTCTCGCCACGACTTCGCCTCGACGTCCTGTAGCCACACAGACAAGAAACACGTCAAATAGCACCGCTCGATACATGAAAGCGTAAATAACATCACTTACCATGCCAAAGTCCAAACCTGTCGAACATATGAGAATATGCATCCTAATCCCATACGACTAAGTTTGACCAAGTCTGACCGAGTCCGATTGCGCCATGCAACGACTCGACTCCGAACTACGCAAACCAAACTCGACTAACATAACCAATGTCAATTATTCATCATACACATGTGGTCACCTCCACATGGTTCATCACGCATCCACTCACGCCTTGATCGGAGGAGCAACCAACTGATTTGGTTCCAGTCCCGGTCACCTAGCGCCACATAAAACCAGAGGGGATTTGGCAGGGCTGGTGCACGTGTTGTTTTAGGCCACGAAAATCCCAGATAGACCCGATCTCTCACGAGCGCTAAGGTGGACGAAGACCGGGCCTCCTTCGTCCCCGTTCACGGCATCAACTATGCCGTCGGCCACCTCTGCATCAACCGAGCACCGACCGCCTCATGGCTTCTTCTAGTTCGGGTATGTTGATTTAGCTTCCGCTCTAACGATTTTTATGTGTGTTCTTGATAGATCTAGGGTAAATGTTTAGTTCATGCTTAGCCTTAGTCTTATTTCCCCACATTTGGTATCAGAGCAACCCTAGAATCATCATGAACCCTAATTAGTCACAACCGAACTCGGATCTAAGGATTAGAGGCTCGGATCTAATGATTAACGGCTTGGTCTAGCAATTAGAAGGAGGGGATCTAAGAAACTTTTGCAAAACCCTAATGAAATCCCCAAATCCAACCATTCAAGCCCTTAAACCCGAATCAAATTTCAAGTCGGCGGCGGAAACTTACGGTTTTGGAGCTTCGGCTTCTTGGTCACAGGCGCCGCCATAGCTCCACTCGACAACCACACGCACAACCTCGGTCGCACGCGCGCGCCGGCGAGGAGGGCTGCGGAGGCGCCGCCTCATGCCGCTCTCCATGAGAGCCACCGCCGACGCCACGTTGCTGCTCTCCGCGAGCACTGCCATCGACGCCATGCTGCCGCCGACGCCGCAAGCGCACCATTGCTGCTCCGTGTTTTTCGCAAGGAGAAGGACCGAATGAAATTAGGGTTAGGGTTTGCGGGGATTTTAACTCAGCTGCGGCGCGCGCTCGGCCGTCCGATCAAATCCGACAACACGCGCGTGTTGTGGGCCAAGCATGTTGATTTGGACGCGCGCTCGGCCGTTCGATCGAGATCCGATGGCGCATGCATGTTTTGGGTCACGCGCGTGTGCGTGTTTTTTGGTGGGCCGCACGCATGTTTTGGGGCCGGCTGCAATAGTGTTTTTCTTTTTTCCAGTGCATTTTCTTTTACTTAAGTCTACCTTTTGTGCACTATTTTAATTATTTTTTCGGCTGCCTTATTACGATGTATCATTACCACATTATTATGTCTTATCTCTGATTAAAATTGAACCAATGAGATATTTTAATTAGAGATTTTACGTTTTGTTTTGGCATTATGTATGCATATGACTACATTCTGACCAACGTTGATTGTAATCATGTATCGCCATATAAATTGTTAAGTTCTTTTTCATTTTCTGCCCAACGGTGATATGAATTAGAACTATAGTTTTGCATGTTATTAATCAGACCAACGTAGGGTTAATTGCATGCAATATTTATTCTTATGTTATTTCTAATTTTGCCCTGTATTTTGATATGCAGCAATAAATGCTTCAAATGTTGCCGCCACAATTGACAATATTGAGCAGCTCACGGGGAACAATTTTCTCACATGGAAAGAAAGAATCCATGTTGTCCTTAGAGTTTTGGACCTTGATTATGCTTTAAGGGTAATCGTTCCCGTTCCCCCCACCGAAGGTGAGGAAAATTATGATGAGAAAAAGGAAACTTATGAAGCTAATGCTGAGAAATGGGAGCGGTCCAACCGTCTATCACTAATGATTATGAAGACTTCTATCTCAGTTGGGATCAGGGGAGCAATCCCCGATTCCGAAAATGCTAAAGAGTATTTGGCTTCAGTAGAGGAGAAATTTAAAGGCTCCACTAAAGTTTATGCTAGTACTTTGATCCAGAGGCTCTTAACCACTAAGTATGATGGGCCCGGCAACATAAGAGAACATATCATAATGATGACTGATATGGCAGAAAAGCTCAAGGGCATGGACATGGAGATATCTGATGGTTTCCTAATCTATTTTATCGTGACTTCTCTTCCTTCTGAGTACACGGCATTTAAAATCAATTACAATACTCAGAAAGAAAAATGGAACATGAGCGATTTAATCGCTATGTGTGTCCAGGAGGAAGAAAGAATAAGGATGGAAAAGAGGGATTTTGCACTTCAAGTTGGTGGCTCTAACAAAAGGAAGTTCCAAGAGGACTTCAAATCTAAGAAAAAGCTGCAGTTCTCCCCTAATTCAGATAAGTCGGGGCCTAAAGTGCACAATGCACCTAAGCCACATGTTGCTCCCGCTGGAGCACTTAAAAGGGGGAATGTCACTTCTGCAAGCAGCCAGGGCATTTCAGATGGATTGTGTTGGTTTTCTAAAGTGGCTTGCAAAAAAGGTAATGATACAATAATGTTCATTGATGAAACTCTTTATGCTGATTTTTCTCTTAATTATTGGTGGATTGACTCAGGTGCAACTGTGCACGTTACCAATTCTTTACAGGGATTCCTTACCGCAAAAACACTAAGAAAGGGGAGCGAAGTCTTAGAGTCACGGATGGAAAAGAAGCCGAAGTAGAATCAGTTGGATCTATTTCATTAGTTTTAGATAGGTCCAAAGGAATATTAAGTTTATCTCTGAAGGCATACATTGACAGAGTACTGAAGAGATACAATATGCATAAGTGCTCTGGGTCACCTGCTCATATTGTTAAAGGCGATAAGTTTGGGACATTTCAATGTCCAAGGAACCAATATGAAACTAATCAGATGAAGTCAGTTCCTTATGCTTCAGCTGTCAGAAGCATTATATATGCTCAAGTATGCACGCGCCCTGATTTAGCTTTTGCAACCGGGATGCTTGGCAGATATCAGTCAAATCCAGGATCGGACCACTGAAAGGTCGTTAAGAAAGCTTTGCGCTATATGCAAGCTACTAAGCATTTCATGCTCACATATAAAAATTCGGATAGCCTTGAAGTTGTTGGTTATTCAGATTCAAATTTTGCGGGATGTGTTGATACTAAGAAATCCACGTCAGGTTATATCTTCACACTCGCTGGAGGAGCTATCTTGTGGAAAAACTCCAAACAAACCCTTACGGCATCTTCAACGATGCAAGCTGAGTTTGTAGCATGTTATGATGCTACCGGGCAGGCTGTATGTCTTAAGAACTTTATCCCGGAACTTAGAGTGGTAGACAACATCTCTAAACCACTCACCTTATACTGCGATAACGAACCCGCAGTTGGTGCTGCCAAACACATTGACATTAAGTACCATGTTGTGAAAGATAGAATCCAGAATTAAACTATTAGTATCACGCATATTAGTACTAAGTTAATGCTTGCGGATCCACTTACTAAAGGCTTACCACCCAATATTTTTCATGATCATGTTGCCGGCATGGGTTTATTGAAAAGCCTCTGATTCTAGATAAAAGGACCTTAAAGCAAACCAACTCCCATTAAGTATAATAAATATCCATTTCAAGATGGGATAGTACACTATAGGTACTGGAGTTGTATGGCACTTCATTGGCTATGCAACACATTGCCTTGGTATGCTGTTTTATTGAGAATGAGCTTATGATGTTAGCCTTACGATCAAAGGGGAGAATGTTGGGTTGATCTCGGCTAACGGAATCCCGAGATTCCAGGGAGGCCATGCCTCCACTCGCGCCTTGATCGGAGGCGCAACCAACTGATTTGGTTTCGGTCCCAGTCACCTAGCGCCACATAAAACCAGAGGGGATTCGGCAGGGCTGGTGCACGTGTTGTTCTAGGCCACGAAAATCCCGGACAGACCCGATCTCTCACGAGCGCTAAGGTGGACGAAGACCGGGCCTCCTTCATCCCCGTCCACGGCATCAACTACACCGTCGGCCACCTCTACATCAACCGAGCACCGACCGCCTCATGGCTTCTTCGAGTTCGGGTATGTGGATTTTGCTTCCGCTCTAAAGATTTTTATGTGTGTTCTTGATAGATCTAGGGTAAATATTTAGTTCATGCTTAGCCTTAGTCTTATTTCCCCACACTCAATACTTTCCAACTATTTCTAAGCATATAAACTTACAACCAAATAGTTTGTCCTTTAGATCTATACATATGGTGTACCACTATAGAGTAAAGTATAACCAAGTCTTAATTTTAGCATTAAGGTAATCAAATTACCATTATTACGAATGCACATTGTACCTTCATGGTATAAAAGGATACTGCCACTCCACTATCTTTTGGCAGAAGGTGCACTTTGTAGGTGCTTATGTGGCACACTACTGGTCTTTAGACTTCTCATTACATTCTCTTGGGTCTTGATTGGTCTTTATCTACTTCTAGAGACCATATAACCATTGGTATAATTTAGAGGTCGACTGGTACGATTACTTTCTGATGCTTGCTTTAGGTAAGAGATTATTTTGTATGAGTTTTATATATGTTACAATTTTGTTTCCTCTTATACTAGGAATTTTGAGTCCTTTAAGGATCTCATCAAGGATTTTCATAATCCATTTACTGCATAATTTATTTATTCATTCATGCCATCTGCCAGAGTTATTATGTAACAGAATATTATTTTATTTATAATGGGAGAGCATCTTTCTCTACAAAGATCTTTGAACTATAGCTTTCACCACCTCATTTTATTCATAATGACCCATCAAGTCTAAACTAGCTCGTTTCAATACTTTCATCTAGTGATTATGGTTCAGCCTCAGTTGCTTCCTTTATGTGACTTAATATGAGCGCTCCAAACGCTCAGCCATGGACTTTAGTTCCGGGTCTGTGTTCTCATAAGAGAAACTTTAGCAACTATAAAGGCAAAATAGTTGTTGACAGTTTTTCTCCCATATACTCATAATTGAGGGTATCTCAATGTAAACAAAATATTCATCATTTCCCAAATAAAGATTCTTAGTCGTTTCGTGTTCCTAGCATTGTAAGATGCGTGCTTCAAGTTGTTGTGGTTCTTCAAGTTGCTGGGGTTCGATGAAAAGTTCGTCCCCGTTGCGATTTTTGGCCACTAGTTGAAAGTCAAAGCCTTAATGAAGTAATGAGCAATTCAAACAACAGTTGAAATGATACTGGTAATCCATTCGGCTGACTATAAAATAACCAGGCCACAATGACGTAAATACTCCCAATAAGCAAACATCAGTTGAAAGTCGAAAAACATATTTAGGAAATACAGGGGGGCACAAAAGGGGCAGCTAATACAGTCAAAACCCTGCTTGCTCAAAGTACCAGAACAAAAAAATAGTTGGAGAAGCAATGAGGCATCACATGAACATTAGGACAACGAAATTAAGACAATCCAGTTGCTTCATAGATATCCACAACTGAAACTTGGATCACATTGTGAGCAGTAAGATCACTAGTAGTTCTACAGCTGAAATCAAGATTTGAAGAAAAAGATATTACCATGAGTGAACATTAACTAAGGAGCATCAGAGCATGTGATGTTGCGTTAGATATAAGCCAGAAAGATAGAACGAACCTCCAATCTCTCTGTCAAATGTTGTCAAAGTTGGATTTCGGCGGGCACTTTCCCTGCACAAACTGCAGCATAAGCATCTGCGAGCCCAGGAACAGCATCCTTGTGACGGTCAATGTATTTTGCTATGAAATCCCTGTCGGCATAACAAAATAATTGGTCAAGGCTAACACCTTTCTTCATCAATCCCTTCGCCTGCAGGATCTTCACGATATAATGCCGTGGCACCAACCGCTTCTCCAGGCTGAGGGTGAACAGCACGGGCCTCTCCACAATGTACTCTCTCTCTAAGCCAACCTCAGTGACCATGAACTCTATCTTGCAGTGAAGTTTCTCCTCGGTCAGTCCTAGAATAGATGGCTTCTTGCAGACCGCTACGCTGAGCTTCTCCATGGAGCAACCAAGAGTGCTCCTCAAGAACTCTATATTGCAGCGAAGTCTCTCCTCGGATAGTCCTAGAATATTCGGAAAGATACAAACAGCGACACAGATCTACTCCATGGAGCAACCAAGAGTGCTCCTCAAGAACTCCAGCCTCGCGGCGACCTTGTCTTCGGTGACAGAACAGGCAATGGCCACCGTGTACTTGAAGGCATATGAGGAGTGGGGCACGCCGAGTTTGTCGGCGCGGAGCACGAACGCCTTCACCCGTTCTTGATTGTACATGAGCAGCCCTGTGCGCGCCGACAGCTTGACCATATCACAAACACTTAGCCCGCACTCCCCAAGCAGCGCGATGTTCGGCTTGGCGACCTTCTTGAGCTCGGCGGTCAGGATGCGATTGTTCCTCCTCACGGCCTGGAGGAGCTTGTCGAAGGAGCCTAAGAAGGGGATCCAGAACTCAAGCCTCGGGGCGACGTCGTAGGAGCGGAGTGAACAGGCGCCGCCGGCCAGGAGGAAGCGAGCGATCTGAGGATCGGAGAGACCGACGCGGTCGCGGAGGGAGGCGAGGCGGCGAGCGATGTTGTTCGCCCTGGCACGGAGGAACAGCTGGTCGGCGGCAACGACGGCGACGATGTCGGGGCGGGAGAGGCCGACGCCTGAGAGGAGTCCGAGCACGGCATCGGGGTTGGATGCAGACTTGAGATGGGGGAGCTTCTTGGACGCTTTGGGTGCTTGGGCGTGGGAGAGGCCGCAGGTGGCGACGAGGTACTCCTCGATGGAGAATGGGGTTTGGGACGCGGAAGCGGAGGCGGAGGCGGAGGAGGAGAGGAGACAGCAAAGGTGGAGAGAGGAGGAGGATGCGGGGGCGGTGGGATGAGTGGCAGCGCGGAGCAGCGGAAGAAGGCGACTCCGGAGGTGGAGCATGGCGCCGGCGGATGGCCGTCAGTGATTAGCGACCGCTGCAGATCGGCTCATATAGCTTCCGAGTTTCATTTTTCCCTGTGGAATTGGTTATAAAGTTTTGTAATAATTAGATCAAGGTGCATCTTGATCAAGTGAACTACTCACGCATAAAGCTTTCTTCCTGTATTTCAGGTAACCTTTCATCAAGTATGGGATTTCCCATTCCTCTATATTTGGTTTCGATTAGGGATGAGATAATTTTGATCTATGTGCTATCTCTCGTCTATTAAGAAATGTTAAGCTTAAGTTTGTTGTGACAAGGTTGTATTCTTTGGCTTAGAAGGATATCATGTGGGTTCTACTTTTAGAAACAGTGTAGAATTGACAATGTAACTTGTCAAGATGATTTAGTTGAAGCTGGTTTACCAGAAGTTATTTCTCTTGTACTTTTAGCTTATGTATTTTTGAAATCAAGATTGTTAGAATGGCGATCTTGAATTGAATCGTAGACACTCCAATAGGATCATATTGGGCATATTCTTTTTTGTTTTGAATTATGGCTTTTAGCTGCGCCTTATGATTTTTAGATTGTTTATGAGAAAGGGTATAGAGTAAAAGAAAGTCGCATGTGGTTTTCGTCGATATAAATAAAGTCGCTATACTGTGTACTACAATCAACTTGTAGGCCTTGCCAAAAGACATTTCGTTTGAAAGCTAGTTATTGTAAAAAAAGCCCAAAAGCAGTTTTTTTGAAGTTGATAAGAAAATGCCCATTTTAGGATTTATTCTACCAAAAATACATTCTTTTCATTTTGTCATATGGGCCCAAGTAACATCGAATGATCGGACGACATCCAAGTAACATCAAAAGATTGGACGATGTTCGAGTTTTGGAGTATTAGACGGTGTTCAAGTGGCTTCGGAAGATCACACGACAAATCGACCATGGCATTTTGACCACATTAGACTTCGACCACAGCGAAATAACCACGTAAGGTAATCATAGGCTTTAACCTCAAATAGTGAACCGATCATAAGCATAAGAAATAGTGAACAAGACCTAACTACAGCGATCCAGTCGGTGGTCATAAGCTCGTCTGCTACAATATTTTGTCGTTGGTCGTAAACTTTACTGGCCAGTACTCGATAGTCATAGACTTTTCTAGTCGATACTCGATAGTCGTAGACTTTACTGGTACTTGATAGTTGAGGACTTTATAGTCAATGATCATAGACTTCGTGGACTGCTGTTCTGACATTCCAAAAATTTCTAAATTTTATTTGTTATTTTCTAGAATTTAATTCTCTATTTTCATTTGAGCATAGATTAAAAATAATTAATGTTTAGGAGAAATTGTGTTCAAAATGAATTTATTTAATTTTATTTGAGTTCCTTGCATTTTGTTAGAATTATAGGAATTTTCTAGGATTTATTGGATCTTTTTGCTAATTTCCAAGCTTTATTCCCCTTTCTCGGGGTTTCTGAAAATCAAAAAGAAAATAAAATACCTCTCTCCCTCTGGCCGACACGTGGATAGCTAGGATCCGCCCATGTCACCGCCATCCGACTGCCCGCTCAACCCGCCTTCCCTTCCTCTCTGAACGACACGCGTGCGGCCCGATTCCGCCCACGTCGCCCTGGCCCATCTTACCCATCCCCTTCCACTTAAATGCCTCGACCGCCCGATCCTTCCCTGGCCATGCGTCACAGATCCAAGCTGCCTGCTCTCCCCCTCCCCTCTCTTCCGCTGACACTTCGGGCCCGCTTGTCAGGCCTCTCATCTTCCCCGCGCCAGTCTCCTTTCCCGGCCACGACCCCGCCCCGACCGTTATGCCACCTTGTCTCTCCCGGCCACGTTCACCCCGCGCAAGTGCCGCCCCTACTACCTCTCTCGTGCGCCGCACTCACCGCACCCATCGCCCCACTTTCCCCGCTCCCCACTCGCCCTCTGAGGCCGAAATTGCCACCACGTTCTCGCGCTCTCCAGCGACAAATCCCGCCGCACCTTCCCCTCTCCAGGCCCATATAAACCCCCTGAGCACCGCCATCTCTCACTCCACCTCACCCCTTGCCCCCACTACCCCTCTCGTGCTCCCCAACGCCCCAACATCATGCTTCCTTCTTCCTGAGCGCCGCTACCAACTCCAGCGAGCAATCGCCGCACCTTCGGCCATAGCCAGGCCAATCCGACGGCAGTCCAAGCTTCGCCGTGATCTCCTCCGTCTCCTCTGCCTTCGGCCAAGCCCTAGGACAACCGGAGCACAATCGTCGTCGTTGCCCGAGCGCATGCCACCGCCTCTCTCGCCGCCGACCATCTTCCAGCCCTTCTCGATGAGCACCCCATGCACCAAAGCAATCCCCGTGATCTCCTCTCTCTCTCTTGCACCCAACACCAGCCGCTGCCGCCTGCCAGAACACAGGTGACCCTCGGGTCCCGAGCGCTCCTTTGGCTAGTAAGCCACGTAAGCAGCCCGGGCATCCGTGGCATGCCACATGGCGCCCGGTGGCATACCACCTCGACCCTCCCTCGCTCTGTCAGCGCCACCATCCCTTTTGGCCCATGTGGAGCCATGTATCTAGCCACCTCAGCATTCAAGCCCACATGGCAGCCACGTGTACTGCCACGTCAGCACACGAGATCCCTCGACCCACGTGGCAGCCACATGAGCGCCACCTGGCTGCCACATCAGCAAATTTGCACAGTCAGCAGCCATGTCAGCCTCCCTGCCACCTTAGCCTCCCCTCTGGTCCACGGACCTGGTCCATGTAGACCAGGGCCCACCTGTTAGTCAGTCCACCCCTAGGGTCGACGCCAGCATGACGCATAAATCCATTTTCCAGTAAAAATAAATCAGCCGAAAAAGAAATCCCTACTGATGTCATAATTCCAATTTTTCTTTAGAAAAATAATTCCAAAAATCCAGTTTATTCATTTTCTCTGATTTTAAAGTTCCGAGAGCCCGTTCTCCTTCGTCCTAACTCCGATTGAGCCCATTCAAATTTCTAAATTCATCAAAAATTCCTCTCTATCCATTTATGCCCTCAATTTAAATATTTTAAGTTATTTTGAATTTATTTTTAATTTATTTGAGTTTGGTGGGATATTTTCACGTGTAGATTACGACGATTCGAGAGATTTCTTCGATGACGATTCTCACCCCACTGTAGAGCAAGGCAAGTCACACTCCTTGACCATGTTGTACCCAGTTTGCAAATAAAATTATTTTATTTTAAATTACATTGCATGCTTAATTTTATTTCAGCGTACTTCAAATTCAGTTTTAAATTTAGTTATTGTCTACTTGTTAATTCCTCCATTGGCATTTGAACTCCTCGATATCTTGTAACCCTAGAACAAAACTCTAGTTAGTACACTAGTATGGCTGGAGAATTTATGTAGCAAATACTTAGCCTTGCAAAGATATAACTTAGGCTTGGGATATTTTTTCACATGAAATGATAAGCTTTTGAAATATATTCTTGACTTTGGTGAGTTAAGAAGGATTACAAAATTATTTCAAAACAAAATATTAAATCTAGTTTAGACCTAGGCTAATGGTTAGGTGGTGGATACAGGCATGCGCTATTGTTTGGAGACACAGTGTTGATTGTCGTGCACAGGGGTATGTGGTTGAGCCTAAGTCAATTAAGGACCGGTCTATGAGCTACTGTTGCAAAGCCCTATCGTACTATCACAAGGCTGGTATGAGACAGCCCTGACTAAATAATTTATGAGTCCCAGCCTAATTCATGTTGTAGGCTGAAAGTGAGCGTGGTGTAGGCCATGAGAAGTCTTACTTGGCTCAAGAGGGGGTCCCGGTCTGGTGGATACCTTACTGGGGTGAAACCTTAGAGTTGGCTTGGTCAGGTTGAAGGCTTTGCATTGTTAAGGCCTTATCATGATCTCCTCGCCGCACACCTAAGAAAGTGTGTAATCCGGTGGCAATTCGGGATGATCATGTCTTGTGGGTAAAGCTGTACAACCTCTGCAGAGTGTATAATCTATCCTGGATAGCCGTGCCCACTGTCATGGTCATGTTGAGTGAAGGTTTTTCGTGGATTAGACTTTGTTTCTCAAAAATGGTTTTTGAAAGCCTTGTGGATGGATGGAATCCATACGAGATCTTTTGGAAAAGATGGTCCGGGTGGGATGCCCGTGGTTAGGTTAGTGTTTGGTCGGAGCCTGAACTAACGGTATTAATTTCATTTACAATTACTATTTTTACTTATTGTATTAAATTCATTAATTTCAATATATTTACTGTATTTCTTTAAATGCTGTTTTAAGCTCAAACTAACACTATAAGCCTTCCATTTATGCCTTCATCATTATTTGCATTTCTTCGAGTGACTTGTCGAGTATAATTTTGTACTCACCTTGCTATCTTATCTCAGAGGAGGACGTCTACGACTACGTGAGGACCTGGATGAGTAGGACGCGTCTTACAGTCGTCTGCCTGCGGGCAAGCTGTTGGGCTTCGCTGTTTATCAATTTGTTTCTGCTGTTACCATTTTTATTTGTGTTATCAATGAACCTAATGTAAGACTTGGCCATAAGGTTGTACTCTTTTGTTTAATATATATATTTGGTTGGTCATTTGTGCTAGATATGTATCTTTGTTTCACTGTGTGCACTAGCTGTTTCTAGACTAGTGCGATTTACACAAAGGGTTTCAGAGCCGTTACTCCGGGATCCAATAGCTGTCATAGTCGTAGACTTCGCAGTCTTGTCATCATAGTCGAACATTTTATGATCGGTACCCGTAGACTTGTTTATTAACATGAGTGCTTTATTTCTTGTGATCTCCGAGTTCTTCGAGTACTCGTGTTAGGCTAGCGGTATGACTGGCTGGTGCAAGGCGATCGGTGATCAGTGAATAGTGTTCTGAGCGGAGTGATAGTAATTCCTGAATACCAGTGTTTGATGGAAAGTTCGATCCCTTTAGTGATAATGGCCACTAGATGAAAGTTAAAGCCTTACAGAAGTAACTAATGATCAAATGAAACAGTAGTGGAAATAATTCTAGCAAAACATTAAGCTGAAAATGAAATAACAAAGCCACAGTGAAGTAAATACTCCTAACAAGCAAAGAAAACCTTAGATCAAAGTTGACAAAAGTACTTAGTAAATACTCCCAATAGGCCACACTACTACAGCCTATGTGTACGGCCCACACGACCGGATCTTCCTCGTGTTACATCCGTAGCCCATGGGGTTCTCACGTTGTCTCGTCCTTTTTCATGAATAAAAAAAATCTGATGAAAATTGTGGAGACAGCGAACGAGGCGAGGAAACGTGGTGTGGAATTTTAGTATCAAATGAGACCGGCACATGGAGAAATGAAAAAGGAGAAAAAAGGGCAGCGGCGATGTCGTGGCGAGAGAGGCCGACACCGGAGAGGAGGGCCATCATAGCGTCGGGGTTGGAGAAGTGGGGAAGTTTCTTGGACACTTTGAGATCTTGGTCGTCGGTTAGGCCATAGGTGGCAACGAGGTAGTCCTTGACGAAGGATATTGCTGTGGCGGAGTTGGAGAGGAAAGTATGGAGGTGGGGGGAAGACGGTGAGGAGGTGGTGTGGTGGGAAGTGGCACAAAGTAGCGGGAGAAGGCGCTTTTGAAGGTGGATCACCACGCTGGCGAGTTGTGTTAGGGAAAATATTCCTTTTCCCTTTTTTTAATATGCCCCACAAGCATGGACAACATTAAAATACCCTTGTGTATGTTGGAAAACATGGACATCGTAGATACTTATTGTTGAGGAACCGTCGCTGGCGACCAGTCCGATCGATTTCTCTGCTTAATGAAAACAAGATCAATCATAGAAGACAGAAAATAGTAGATTGAAATACATAGAGGTAGAGAGAACTCCTGGTCTTTCTTTATTGCTTTCTTTCTAATTGCATGTACAAAATAGCCAATAGTGCTCCCTATTTATAGTCTACTGGTGAGGTGCCCACCGTGGGCCGACACGTTCATGCCTCATTAAAAACCTTGGTCGAGAAATTTCAGAAAAACTCGTCAAGGGAAAAAGAGTACAATCTACCCAATTTCGTTCAATCTTCAGACCTATTCTTTTGGGTACTTGATCTTCATGATCAAGATTTAATAACAGGCTTGAGAAAATTCTCCCCCTGAATTTTGCACTTCTCTAAGTCTCATCATTCCAATTCCTTGTATGCATCTTTCAAAGCTAGATGTGACTTAGTAACTTAGTGAATAAATCTGCCAGATTTTCACATGACTTAGTATGCATTACCTTAATCTCATCCATCTTTTGCAATTCATGAGCATAGAAGAACTTGGGATTGATATGCTTTGTGAGATAACTCTTCACATAGCCCATCTGCACTTTGTACAACGCAAGCTGCATTATTTTCATAGATAATTGTGGGAGCTTACAAAATATTTATCCCACATGACTACTGGATGTGGTGAACCATTCGCCACAGCCAAGCACATTCTCGTGCAGCTTCATACAGTGCTATAATTTCTGAGTGGTTCGTCGAAGTCGTTACAAGACTTTGCTTAGATGATTTCCAGAAAATTACAGTTCCACCACACAAGAATACATATCCTGTTTGTGATCTTGTGGTATGCGGGTCCGACAGGTACCCAGCATCTGCATAGCCAATCAAGTTCAAATCTTGATTCTTTCTGTAGAACAATCTAAGGTCATTGCTTACTTGGAGGTATCGAAAGATGTCCTTTATTTCCTGCCAATGCCTTTTGGTAGGTTTTGCATTATTCCTTGCTAACAAGTTTATGACAAATGTGATGTCCAGTCTAGTGCAATTTGCTAATACATAAGTGCTCCTACTGCACTTAAGTATGGGAATTCCGGTCCCAAAACTTCCTCCCCCTCTTCCCTAGGTCGGTATGGATCTTTTTCTTGCTGTAAAGACCTCCCGATCATCAGTACTTTCGATGGGTATGCCTTCTCAAAGCCAAACCTTTCTAACACCTTCTGGGTGTAGGCCGACTGATGTACTAATATTCCTTTCGGGACATACTCGAGCTGCAGGCCTATACAAAATTCGGTTTGCCCAAATCTTTCATTTCAAATTCCGACTCCAGGTAAGAACTTGCTTCTTTTATGTCTTCCATTGTCCCGATGATATTCAGATCATCTACATACACTAAGGTTATACAAAATCCATTCTGAGATCGTCGTATAAACACATAAGGACAATCTTCATTGTTCATGTAGCCTTTCTTGCATAGAAAGTCGCTTAAGCGATTATACCACATCCTGCCAGATTGCTTCAGTCCATACAGTGATTTCCTGAGCTTCACACTGTACAAATTTCTATTTACAGATCTGCGACTAATGCCCCCTTGCCACACTGAAGCAGGATTGGTCCTGCTGACCATAGGTCTTGCCACTCCGCTTTGGTTTGTTTGCCTTATTATCACTTGGAGCGTCTAATTTGCCTTTCTGGGTTGCGGCCTTACCCTTCCTTCCCCTTCTCTTCATCAAGGGCTTTCGCACCTTGTAGCTCCCAGCGTTGGCTTCATGGCCAGCTGAGCTCCCAGGTGGCTAAGTGACGTAGTTCTTGCGGAGAACTTCATCCTGAGCCTCCGTAACCTGCATCATATCAATCAATTCGGCATACTCCTTGTAACCGTCTTGACGATAATTGCGTACGGATTGTACTACATTGGGGTGGAAGGTGGATAGTGTTTTCTCAATCTTCTACTCATCTGTGATCTGTTTGCCACAGAGTTAAAGATTGGTACAAATCCTGTGCAAGGCAGAATTGTACTCCCCAACCGTCTTGAAGTCGGCAAACCTCAATCTGATCCATTCTTGCTCTGCCTGAGGAAGAATAGTGTACTTTAGTCTCTCAACCGCTTCTTGAGTGCAGTCCAGAGTCCTAGCGCGCTCTTCTCTGCCATGTACTCTTTCTTGAGAGTGAGACAGAGGTGGTGCCTGAGAAAGTGAAGTGCCTGATCATTTTCCTCAGGGGTGGGTTGGGCGCCATGCGGTGTGCTAATCCCAATAGCTGCGTGAAGCTTCTTGGCTACAAGTACTATCTTGACATCGGAAGCCCAAGTTAGATAGTTTTGGCCATACTGGGCCAGCTTCTCGAACTCCCGGTTCGTGATGTCAATCATCTACATGTGCATGAAAGGAATAAATAAGTTTACTGCTGGTAAATATGCATGGAATAATACAAAAGATTCTTGCAATGTTCCAGAATTTTCTATTAATTTTCTATAAATTTTACTATTAATTTCAGCCATAAAAGGCAATTTAAATAATTACAATTAACCAAAACAGTAAATAAATACAGAAAATATAGAAAATAATAATGACAGAAATAAACATTCTTCAAATGCTAAAAATAATTCAAAATTTGGATTCCCGAGGCCCTTTTTATGCTAAAATATGAATTTTCAGTGAATTCTGCAATTTCCAATGGTCTACACACAAATTTTCAGTTCAGAGAAAGATTTCGCGTAATTTTCTGATTTTTTGAGGGGTTTTCTGAAAGATTCGGGACCTACGAGGGCCTTTCTGCAAAATTTGGGACCCATATGCAAGATCTGAGGGCTCTTCGGTAATTTTCATAACTCAGGGGTCCTTTCTGCAAAATTACCGATGCCTGCCCTCTAGGCCGAGTTTCCGGCCTACTTCCTTCCAGGTCATCACGACCCATCCAGTTGACGCCCAAAATCGGGGAAAGGGGTAGGGGACCCTACCCCTGTGCATACGGTGGCGGCGGCGGCCCGAGTTTTGTCTCCGGTAGGAGCGGGGCGATGGTGGTCGGCTGAGCAGGCGGAGTGGCAGGTCCAGTCGGCGCGGCAGCGAATCCGGCTTCGTGCCGTGCTAGCGGCGGCCGTGCGGCGACTGAGGGGTTTCGGGCAGCGCTTTAGAACAAGGCCGACCGGGCAGGAAGGCCGAGGCGGCGGCACTTCGGACGCGCGTTTAGCCGGGAGCGACACCTCAGGCAGTAGCAAGCCGGCGGCGACGCCTCGGGCGTCGGCCATGCGGTGGCCTTCGGGCGCAGCGGCGGCCGTGCGGTGGCCGTCGTACGGCGTAGGTGGAGTCGACTGTGGCTTTGGGCCACCATCGACAGCACTTCAGCGCATCCTGCGCACACGGCACGTGGCACATCGGGTCGCTAGTTCGTCGGCCCAGGTGGCGCTGCGGGGCCGGCGACAGGCCGGCGGTGCTTCAGGTGATGCGCAACAGGGAGGCCGGTGGCCAATGCATGCTGGGTGGTTGGCGGCCGGATGCATACATTGTGACTGAGGTGGCTTTAGGCACATGTGGGAAGGAGGGCAGGTGGCCGGCGGCAGGTCGGCGGTTATTGTGTACAGCGGCCGTACGGGGCCGCCCGTGTACACATTTTTCTTTTTTTTGATCTACAGTGCAATCAACATCTACTCTGTGATGTAATTTATTGATCGACATTGTGCCAGCGATTTCAAGTCTACTCGTAGGAGATTATGGTGGATTTGCACCATAGAAAATAATCTAGAAAGCGAAAACTGTGATTTTAGAGTGATCTAGACAATTCAATCTACTAATGTTTCGATGATTACCTTTGATTCACCGGAGCGAGTTGTGCTAATAATGTGTTGAGTAACTGTCACTGGCGATCAGTCCGATCGATTCCTTTGCTTAATGAAAACAAAATCAATCACTGTAGGATTGGAAACGACAACAGAGGGGGGTGAATGGTGCCTTCAAAATCGCCCCGAAGTATCCACGCAACTTTCTTCTCCGAAAGCTATAGAAGCTATGAAGCAAGAAATTTGCTCACTGGAAGCAGAAAACATTTTTGTCGAACATTGAAAAGATTGGATGCCATAAAAACAAACTTGCACAAAGACTGTGAATGCTCATGGAGAAACAAGCTGGACTGATGAAATCTTCTTTGAAGAAGCAAAAGAAACAGGACAGAGTAGTGATGACTTAGCTGAGTCCAGTCTGCTGACACATAAACAAAACAGAGGAACCAATTTGTTTGACTGCACCTAAGTGAATGAAGATGATCAATTCACAAGATTCAAATCAGACTGTAGTCAACCAACTAAAAACAGACTTCATAAAACTGATCGAAAGAACCACAACTGAAGAACCAAAAAACTAACAGAGACTTCACTGAAAAAGTCAGTCTGATAGAAAAGAGCAAGAAGAAATGTGGAGGCCGGTCTGACTACCGTGAGAAGGCCGATCAGACCGTAGGAACCCATCTGGTCTGACCGCAGGTTCAATCTCGGTCTGACCGCTGGTTCTGCTTTGGTCTGTCCAGAGAAGAAGCGGTCTGGTCTCTGGTTTTGCTTTGGTTTGACCGGAGTTACACAGGATGAGAACAGTCAAGCAGCTACACAAAAACTCCCAACTGAATTCTGAGATTACCGAGCAGATAAAACAAACTGAAAGAGGAGAGCAAGAAACTGAAAAGAACAACAAACCAAAAATGACAGACGGAGAGAAAACGACACAGAAAATACAGAAGAACCGAAAGGTAGGGAAATTGCTGAGCGAACGCTGCTTATCTCAGACCAATATTCAGAGTAGTTTGGCAGAGGTATTGATAGAGCAAGGAATGCATTTGATTGAAGAACCGAAGCTTTGAAGATTGAATCAGCTGCCGAAAATAGAAGACACAGTAATTACTGTATAGCTGAACCGAAAAATAGAAAGTAAGGCAAAGAATAGACCTGAACGTTAAGCCAAAGACTGAAAGCTGACCGTAAAACTGCTAACACAGTGAATACTCCCGAGAACAAGAAACAAAGAAACAATGGTGGATCGATTTGTGCTTTCTTCAGGTCATTTGATCGGGACTTTAAACCAAACAGTAGACTGACCTTAGAAACAAGTAAATGAAGACCAAAAGCAGTTCGGCTGGAATATGGACACAGACAGAGAATGAAAACCAAAAACTGCTAGTATTGTCAAGAACCAACAGACAATGAGACCATATGCCAAAATGCTTGAGATTCTCAAAGGAAAATGGTCTCAGATCTAGAGAACACATAACTCAAAACACTTCTTTGCCGAGATACGAAGAGGCCAAGATTGCTCTGTTTCAAAACCCTAGAAAGGCATGAAAGAGGAAGTTGTTCCCATAAATCTGATTTCTGCAAAAGCTTGAGAGTCTAGCATCTTTTGGACTTGAGATTTTCCATCATAGCAGGAAGTAGTCTCAGGATGAGAGAACATAAATCAAAGACAACATTTCGCCAAGGAATCAAGAAACCGAGAGTGCTTTGCCTCCAGAAACAGTAAACCCTAGATTTTTAGGAAACAGAGGAAATGAGCAGCAGTCCATTTCTTGAAAGAAACTACTCATGCAACTTTGCTCTCAGGAATGGCTAGCCAAATGGCTTTGACCCAGTTCATGCCATTTCTCACTACATGATTACATAGTGTGGCTTACACCCAGTTCATGCCATTTCTCACTACATGATTCCAACCTGGGACGAACTAACGCACACACACTCGCTGCCTTGAGAGCTCACACGCAGGAACTCAATATCCCTACTGAGCAACACACACAGGAACCACTACATGAGCTCACATTCTTGACAAGAAGGCAACACCCCTGCCTCCTCTTATCACACAGCACTCACATCCTCAAAGAAGAAATTCAAGAAGTGGCAGCCCACATCCACTACTTGGCTCTTACACACACAAAAGGCAAACGGTCAAAACCCTTACAACACAAGGAGGAGGGAACCAGAATACAAAATCCAAACCCTAACCTCCTCCTACTACCGGGTCTCCAACCTATTCTCTTCAACCGAACCCGCTTCCATTTTGCAGCCTCGCGCATTTTACCGAAATGCCACTGTCGCACCTTCCTAGAAGCTTCCTCTTTTCTCGCTGTCGACGCCTCGCAACCACTGCGAGTCCTCGTCGTCTTCGGCATCTCCCAACCACTTTGACCTCAGCACCGTCTGTGCCTAGTCCGGTCATCCCATCCCTCGCCACAACTTAGCTTGTCTTCAACTGACTGGACCTTAACTCCTCCCTGAGTCTAGTCCCTGTCTGCTTCGTTGCACATGACCGCACTCAACATCCTAACCATCTGGACCTCGACTCCTCCCTAAGCCTAGTCCTTGGTCCTCCTCGTCGTTGCCCATCGTGTTTACCTCCGGCAGCTCCATCTCCGATTCCTCGTCTTCGGCTTGCAACCACCTCAACAGCCTTGATCATCTTCAGCGTCTCCTGACCGTCTGGACCTTAACACCTCCTGTGCCTAGTCCCGGTCCTCCTACGCCTCACCATGACCTAGCTCCGAAGTCCTGCAGCCACACAGACAAGCAAACCATCACATAGCACCGCTCGAAACCATATAATCATACATTAGCATTAGTGAAACACACTCAAGCACGATCGATCAAGAAAAAGAACAAGCGTCCTAAGCACGTCCGACCGCGTTCGACCAAGTCCAACCGAACTGGACTATGTCGTGCACCGACTTGGCGCGAATCAACTAAATCAAACTCAAACTTTCCATAACACGAGTCAATTACTTATCACAAATATGGAGACACCTCCACATGGTCTCTCAATCACAGAAGACAGGAAATAGTAGATTGAAATACAAAGAGGTAGAGAGAACTCCCAGTCTTTCTTTATTGCTTTCTTTCTGATTGCATGTACAAAATAGCCAATAGTGCTCTCTATTTATAGTCTACTGGTGAGGTACCCATCACGGGCCAAATGGATTCTTTATTGTTGCCTTCCTCGTCTTTACAACAAATGATTTCTAATTACTCGTAGTCTCTATTTATAGACATAAAGTGTAGAACCTGTTAGATGGCATTTTGGTAATGAATATAGTATGTGCTCCCTTGAAGACGACATCCTGTTGAAGTCTTCTTGCCTCAATGTCTTAGTACATTTTTCATAAATGAATATAAGTAATAATAATGTGAATAAATCAACTAGATTATCACAATGACTTGTCTTCTAGACATTCATCCCACTATTCATTTGAAAAATTCTTAGAATAAAATAAGTTTGGAGAAATGTGCTTAACTTTCTAAATACCACATCTAATTGTGCAACACAAGCAAAAATATCCTAACAAAGGATGAGGTTAAAATTAATTGCAACATCACATGCCATCTAGCTATGACTTATCTAAGCCATCTGGGTTTTAATATTTTCCAACTATTTCTAAGCGGTTAAACTTATAACCAAATAGTTTGTTCTTCATATCTATACATATGCTTGTACCACTATAGAGTAAAATATAACCAAGTCTTAATTTTAGCATTAAGGGGATTAATCAAATTGCCATTATCACAGATGCACATTGTACCTTCATGGTATGAAAGGATACTGCCACTCCACTATCTTCTGGTGGAAGATGCACTTTGTAGGTGCTTATGTGGCACACTACTAGTCTTTAGACTTCTCGTTACATTATCTTGTGTCGTGATGGTTTCTTGTCCACTTCTAGGGACCATATAACCATTGCTGTAATTTAGAGGTCGACTGGTACAATAACTTTCCGATGCTCTTTCTTCGGGTCAGAGATTATTATGAATGAATTTTATATATGTTGCCATACAAGGAATTTTGAGTCATTCAAGGATTTCATCAAGGATTGTAAGAATCCATTAACTGCATAATTTATTTATTCATTCATATCATCTACTAGAGTTATTATGTAACAGAACATTATTTTATTTATAATGGGGGAGTATCGGAATCTACAAGGACCTTTAAACTATAGCTTTCGCCACCTCATTATATTTATAATGACCCATCAAATCTGAACTAGCTCGTTCCATGATTTTCATTTAGTGATTATGGTTCAGCCTTGGTTGCTTCCTTTATGTGGCTCGATATGAGCGCTCCAAGTGCTCGGCCATGGACTTTAGTTCCGGATATGTGCTCGTAAGAGAAACTTTAGCAACTGTAAAGATAAATGATTGTTGACAACTTTTCTCCTATATACTCATAATTTAAGGTATCTCAGTGTTAACAAGATCTTCATCATTTTTCAAATAAAGATTCTTAGTTGTTTCGTATTCCTAGCATTATAATATGCACGCTTTAGGTTGCTGTGGTTCAAGTTGCCGGCGTTCGACAAAAAGTTCGTCCCTGTAGTGATTTTTGGCCACTAGTTGAAAGTCAGAGCCTTAATGAAGTCACTAATGAGCAATTGGAACAATAGTTGAAATGACGTAAATACTCCTAATAAGCAAACATCAGTTGAAAGTTGAAAAAAAATACATAGGAAATACAGAGGGTAAGCAGCCCGGCCCTCTCCACGATGTACTCCGGCCATGAATCTCAGTGACCATGATCTTACGGCGAAGTTTCTCCTCAGATAGTCCTAGAATTTGTGCGCTCTTGCAGACCGCCAAGCTGAGCTTGTCCATGGAACAACCAAGAGTGCTCCTCAACAACTCGATTTTGCAGCGAAGTCTCTCCTCGGATAGTCCTAGAATATTTGGCACACCATGCAACACGGATCTTCCCCATGGAGCAACCAAGAGTGCTCCTCAAGAACTCCAGCCTCGCGGCAACCTTGTCTAGTGCGGGGCACACCGAGCTTGTTGGCGCGCAACACGACCAGCCTTGGAGAGGGCATTGACATCATGACAATATCACAAACAGCACGATGTTCGGCTTGACAACCTTCTCGAGGTCGGTGGTCAGGATGGATTAGTTCAGATTACTGTGAAGTGTGAGGATTTCTATGTTGTTTATGTTTTTGTTGAGAATAAACTGCACTAGACGTCCACTGCCTCTAGTACGGATGCTCTCAATTTGTCCAGAGTCCAAACAACGCACCATATATTTAGCTTCACTACTCGTAAATACCACAATCTACTGCTATGTATTTTGTTTTGTTCCGCTGTTTACATGTTCCCAGAAAGAATAGAAAAGAACAAACGAAATGACTAAAGTATTCTTACTTCAAAGGAACAAAAAGAAATAATGCCAGAATTAGAAGTTGTGCACAGATTGTTTTGTTTTCTTTTGCAAAGAACGGTGAAATTACGCGTAACATATTTTCCAACAAAGGAAGTGCCGGAGTGCCGCCAGCGGTCAGCTGTGTCGGCGAGTTGGGGATTGTTTTGTTTTCTTTTGCATGGGGATCTGATCTGATGTGATGTTCGCTAAGATGGGCCGTGGCGACCACTGCAAATCAGCCGGATGTTCCAGCCACACTGCTACAGCACACACGACCGGATGTTCCTCGTGGTTACGTTCTAGCGCCATCTCGTCATTTTTCACGAATCAAAAAATTCCGACTAAAGGGTGCTATTTTGCGACTTATGACTTTTAACTGTGATTTATTAATTTAATAAATAATGATTACCACACCAGATCTAGCGTGGATGGCGCTACCACACCAGATCCAGCTGCCTCCGGCCTCCTTGCTGCCGAATCCAGCGCCCTCCATTCATCTCCCAGCTGCAACGCCACGCCTGCGCCACTGCCTCACGGCCGCCGTGCCCCGCGTTGCCGCCTCAAGGCTGCAGCCCGCGGCCTCAGCTCCCTCTTGCCTAGCCTCGCCCCCTCCTACTCTGGCTTCTCCCTCAGCTCTATCTCTCCGAGCTCGTATCACCTGTCAAGCGTCTTCTTTGAGCACATTTTTCTCCTAGCCACTACCCTTCTTCCGCTCATCTAGATATTCGTAACTCTGATGGATTACTCAGTCCGCACCCCACTGGTGTACCGCAGTGACCTCTACCCATTTCAATGGCCGGCCATTGCTTTCTTCTTCCTTGCCTCCCCTTGCTCTCTCTCCTCCCCCTTTCTTCTCCCCACCGAAGCCGGCGAGGGCGGGTCAGACTTGCCGGCGGCCACCGACCTGCTTCCTTCTTTTTTTGCCACTGCCCCTTCCTTCCACTACTCCTCTAGTCACCACTTCCTCTTGGTCGCTCCCACAACTCCGCTGCCGAGTCATGCTGGCTCCATCAGTTTCATTTAGAGCTCCAACGACCCCTTCAGAAGGCCATGGTCATCTTCTGCGACAGATTAGTGCAGTATATCTCTCGACTAACCCCGTTAACATCAAAGGACAAAATATGTTGAGATAGACCTACACTTTGTACGGGAACACATCGCTCTTGGTGAAGTCTATGTGCACCACGTTCCTACTAACTCCCAGTACACCGACATCTTCACCAAAATGGCTTTCGACAGCGACCTTCAAGAAATTCTACTCTAGTTTGAATGTCCAACCAGCTCCCGTTCCAACTGCAAGAGGGTGTTAGCTTACCATCCCCTTCCCACTGTGACTGTTAGCCTACCATCATGTTCACACAGTGATGACTCGGTTCAAGATGACATATGTATTCACATTACCATTGCTATATGTATTCATATTAGTTACATGTATTCACATTAGTATTCACGCAGCTGATCTCGGAAAACTTAGCCCCAGCGCAGCGTGCAAAGCCAACAGTACTCTGAGCCGTCCGAGCCGGATCTGATGGTTCTCTTTGCTGTGTGCGTGTTAACACTGAATTGGGCTTTTGTGCTAGATTTGCTTGTAACTTTGAACAGCATGACCGATAAATATTATACATGGATATTTCTACATAAATGCAGAGGAACTTAACATATATTATATGTGTTGCATGCATTTTTCTCATTAGGCTCTTGGGCTTGACTTTTAGGTGGCAATCCAAAGGCTTTTACATGCACTTCAGTGTCATTGCATATGTTTTGTTGTGAAACTAAATCTTGCAATGCTCACTCCTTTGCACTTTGTCCAACTCATTTTCCAAAAGAATTTAGGGTCGCTTTGGAACAAAAGAATTTTAGAGGAAAAAAGAGAAACTCAATCAATCCAAAGAAATAATTCCTACGCGGGGTATTTGATTTGTAAGATTGCTTTAAAGGAATTTCGTAGGATATGAAAATTTCCTACAAATTTTGGAGGCCTCATGTTACCAATTACTTTTGAGTTGTGATGCATCTTCTCTATTCCTCAATCCGCTCTCTCTCTAATCGTATGAGACATCAAACACATCTTTTTTTGGATAATTCATGTGATTTTGTTTTCTGCGGGATTCAGGATTCAACAAGTTATGATGCTCCTATCGTATATCTTTATAAAGCACTACATTTAGCAAGCTAAAGACTTTGTACCTCGACGGCTCATTGGGTGTGGAGGCCATGTGGGAGTATCTGCTATTAGATTTATTTTTGTTTTGATTCCCCCCCCCCCCCCCCCCCCTCTTTTTTCCTTTTTATAAGCTCATATAGCTTCCGAGTTTAAAGGTGCATCTTGATCAACTGAAATCATGAGTTAGGAACATCATGATTTGAAGCTGGTAGTTATGAGTTAGATAGCCGGTAGTTCTACAACTGAAATCATGATTTGAAGAAAAATATATTACCATGAGTGAAAATTAACTAACGAGCATCAGAGTATGTGGTGTTGCGCTAGCTATAAGCTGGAATGATAGAATGAACCTCCAATATCTCTGCCCGAACTTGTCAAAGTTGGATTTCGGCGGGCACTTTCCCAGCACAAACTGCGGTGTAAGCATCTGCGAGCCCAGGAACATCATCCTTGTGACGGTCAATGTATTTTGCTATGAAATCCTTATCAGCATAATAAAATATTCTGTAAAGGCTAGCACCTTTCTTCATCAATCCCTTCGCCTGCAGGATCTTCACAACATAATGCCGTGGCACCAACCGCTTCTCCAGGCTGAAGGTGAGCAGCCCGGGCTTCTCCACGATGTACTCTGGCTCCAAGCCAACCTCAGTGACCATGAACTCTATCTTGCGGCGAAGTTTCTCCTCAGATAATCCTAGAATAGATGGCTTCTTACAGACCGCCATGCTGAGCTTGTCCATGGAGCAACCAAGAGTGCTCCTCAAGAACTCTATTTTGCAGCGAAGTCTCTCCTCGGATAGTTGTAGAATATTCGGCGCCATACAAACAGCGACACAGAACTTCTCCATAGAGCAACCAAGAGTGCTCCTCAAGAACTCTATTTTGCAGCGAAGTCTCTCCTCGGATAGTCCTAGAATATTCGGCGCCATACAAACAGCAACACAGATCTTCTCCATGGAGCAACCAAAAGTGCTCCTCAAGAACTCCAGCCTCGCGGCGACCTTGTCTTCGGGGATACAACAGGCAATGTCCACCGCGTACTTGAATGCAGATGAGGTGCGGGGCACACCGAGCTTGTCGGTGCGCAGCACGAACGCCTTCACCCGTTCTGGATTGTTCACGAGCAGCCTTGAGGAGCGCGCCGTCAGCTTGGCCATATCACAAACACTTAGCCCGCACTCCCCAAGCAGCGTGATGTTCGGCTTGACGACCTTCTCGAGGTCGGCTTTCAGGATGCGACTGTTCCTCCTCACGGCCTGGAGGAGCTTGTCGAAGGAGCCTAAGAAGGGGATCCAGAACTCCATCCTCGGGGCGACGTCGCAGGAGCGGAGCGGCCAGGCGCCGCCGACCAGGAGGAAGCGGGCGATCTGGGGATCGGAGAGACCGACGCGGTCGCGGAGGGAGGCGAGGCGGCGGGCGATGTTGTCCGCCCTGGCGCGGAGGAACAGCGGGTCGGTGGCGACGACGACGGCGATGTCGGGGCGGGAGAGGCCGACGCCGGAGAGGAGGGCGAGCACGGCGTCGGGGTTGGATGTAGACTTGAGATGGGGGAGCTTCTTGGACGCTTTGAGTGCCTGGGCGTGGGAGAGGCCGCAGGTGGCGACGAGGTACTCCTCGATGCAGAATGGGGTTTGGGACGCGGAAGCGGAGGCGGAGGTGGAGAGGAGGAGAGAGCGAAGGTGGAGAGAGGAGGATGCGGCTGCGGTGGGATGAGTGGCAGCGCGTAGCAGCGGAAGAAGGCGACTCCGGAGGTGGAGCATGGCGCCGGAGGAGGGCCGCCGGCGGTTAGCGGTGTCGGCGTGTCGGGGATACCAAGCGGATGGGGATCTGAATATCTGATGGGCCGTGGCGACCGCTGCAGATCGGCTCATATAGCTTCCGAGTTTCATTTTTTTTCCCAATGAAATTCGATTAGGGATAAGATAATTTTGATCTATGTTATCTCTTGTCCATTAAGAAATGTCAAAGCTTAAGTTTGTTGCGACAAGGTTGTAGTCTTTAGCTTAGAAGGATATCATATGGGTTCTACTTTTAGAAACAGTGTAGAATTGGTAATGTAACTTGTCGTGATGATTTGGTTGAAGCTGGTTTACCACAGCAAATTATTTCTCTTGTACTTTTAGCTCGTGTATTTTTGAAATTAAGATTGTTAGAATGATGATCTTGAATTGAATTGTAGACACTCCGATAGGATCATATTGGGCATATTTATTTGCTGCGGATTATGGCTTTTAGTTGCGTCTTATGACTTTTGGACTGTTTGTGAGAAATGGTACGGAGTAAGAGAAACTTGCGTGTGGTTTTAGTCGATATAAATGAAGTTGCTACAGTGTGTACTACAATCAACTTATAGACGCCGCCAGAAGACACGTCGTTTGAAAACTAGTTATTGTAGAAAAGCCGAAAAACAGTTTTTTGAAGCTGATAAGAAAATGCCCATTTTAGGATTGATTCTACCAAAAATACATTCTTTTCATTTTGTCGTGTATTACAAGAGTGATATGGGTGTTTGTTTGATCATTCGACAACTCATTTGATTAATTATGTCTATTTTATTCATGACTAAAATTACAGTTTTGATTCCACATCATTGGGAGCTCTAACTAGAATAGAGAGTTTAACTTTGCCATTACTTGAGCATTTTACAGTTAAAATAGTCAAAGAAATCATTAATCAAATAATTTATATTATTTTAAACCTCTGGATCTTAATGTCTAAACTATTAACTAATTAGTTCATATCATACAACTTGAATTGAGGGTTAGGACAATACTAAACACCTAAGTCTTTCATAAACTGAGAAGATGTGTGATCCTATGTGATTATATTGTGATCCTACACGATTCCATGACTAAGATCATGATTCTACTGTGATCCTACCAATTATGACTTAAGGTATGATTTGAATCATGTTGGTGTTGGTGGGTACGATTCATTGTACCCATATCATAATAAATAGTGTACTTTCGACTATATGGAAGGTTGGCATAAATCCTTATGTATTCTGTATGGTTGCAGTTCACGAGAATGGGGCATGCTCTATAAAGCTCATGAGCAGATAAGGGAGCATAACCATATAACGTTCCGTACAAGTCATATTACCATTCCAAGCTACTTTCGATGAACGGGACGGACATAAGGACCCAGGCAGACAAAAGGCAGCAACCCCATGGCCGCAAATTTCAGAATAATCAAGAGATAGGAGAATCATCAAAAGCCCAAAATTTAGGGTGCATTCTTTTCAGCTAGAGTTGATAGCTTATGGTTTGGCAATCTAGCTCTTGTGCTCGGTGTTGAATTGTGTTCATCAAGTGGGATCGTGACGTTATAGTCGGCCTTGAAATACAGGAAATGCCTGTACACTTCGATCAGCACGCCACTTAAGCAAACTATTGCAAAGCTAGAAGGATGTGTTGTTAACATATAACTGATGGAAAATTTTGGCTTGTTTTGTGATAGGCAGCCTTCTGTGGGTAGTATTTTTTTTTTTGTCAATTTCGTCCTGTCTTCGAAGCTCCCAAAAGGAGCGTCGAGCTAAGCTGTCTCATTAAGCTACGTTCCTGCTTTTGGTACGGAGATGCTGATTCTCACCATAGTGTGGCGACCTGAACCATTTAGGGCTCTTGTTAGCATGATCTACTAGACAATTCCTTTGGCATGGATGGACTAGATTTTTGTGGGCCCACATCCACCAATCCAGCGTTATTTTCCTGCTTTACTCTTTGCTATGATCCAATGGAGTGGTGCTAAGTTGCTGACCCTCTACCGTTGTCATAGACATGCCGCTAATTTTTTTCATTGTTAAAAATGCAAACTGCATAAACACCAAAATCACTACCTACGTAAGCACAACGTCACGTCACGCTAGCCACCGTGTGGACCAAAGTAAAAGAGACGATAATTCGTGAGGCGTTTCTAAAAAAATCGAGGACGCATGCATAATTTCGGAAATATCAAAGGGCTTTTTCGCAAAAAATCAAGAACCTGCAAGGACCTGTACGTAACTAAATAAGGATCTATACATAATTTTGAAAACTATGGACTGCATCGGTGAAGTAGAGGGTGCTTTCTGAAAAAAAACTAGTAGAAACCTGTTTGCGAAAAGCAAGGATCTGTTTGTGAGAACGGATGACCTCTACGCGATTTCGCAAAACGCAGAGGCTTTTTGAAAAAAAACGTGACTTTAATATACGAGGTACATTATTACAATAATATTTAATAAAATTATATTGTATTTATCTTTAAAAGAAATAGTATTATTATAACTATTTAATAGGAGTAACTATGTTCTAATTTAATTAAATATTTACTTAAACAATACGTTTTCTAAGTATGTACGTCGGATTTATATTATGGATCGGAGACGGTAATAATTAATTTATTGTCAGAAGCCCAAAAGTTCCGTTAATTGCGAACCATCGCATCTTCCGAATGACATTTTATTTCGACTACCTTGAGATGCTTCGATACCAAGAACTGAACTACCTTGAGATGCTTGCGGAGCACCTCGTCGCGGTCTTCGTCGTCTAAGGCGAGCGGCCGCGGAGGAGCAGCAGGTGGCTCACGAAGCTGTTCAGCTTCCAGGCGCACCACTCCCGCTGGCTGTGGCGGGTGATGCGCAGCGCGGGCGTGGACCTCCGGAGGTGGCACCAGCGCCGGGGAGAGCACGTGCGTCCGCACCGCGTCGTCCGACGGTAGGAAGGACGGGCTGACAGCGCGAGCTGGAGGACGTCGTCGGGCAGGGCGCCGATGCGATCCTCGCCGCTCGCCGTGGTCGCTTTCTTGGTCTTCCTGCGCCTCCTCAGCATCCCGTCGAACAGGTGGCGGGCGCCGGTCCTGCGGGGCAAGAAACCAACCGGCGTCCGGTCGAACAACGCGGAGGTAGAGATGGAATGCTCACTGCATCAGCACCCGTGCCGCGGCGGCTTCCCTCGCCGGCTCGCCGGAGGGGAGGAAAAGTGGAGGGAGGAGAGGTGGCCATCGTACGTAGAACAGCCCCCGAAGAACTCGTAATTAAGCCCCCACGTTCCCAATAAAATAATCCCTAACTTTCGCGCTTAACAAAACAAAACAATCAGCCTCAAAATGATCTCCCGGCTGCCACGTATGTATTCGTGCACGTACGTATGCTCGTGTGCATCAATGGAAAAGAAAAACACCGGCAAAATGGCAAATGCATTGCAAAAACCGTTAATAAATTCGTAGCATCACAGGGCATAGACCTCATTCTTTTTAGTCTTTTAATTTCTTCAAAAATAAAATACATAGATGACTTATTGAAACGGGTTTTTAAATAACTTTCTGATCTTAAAATCGTATATATCATCTATATCAATTTCTTTGTTGTCCAATACTATAATAAAAAAATATAAATAAAATTTATAAATCGTAACTAAAAACTATAAATCATAGTTTGAAAGAATAGATTCGCGTACAGGTGTTTTCTTGCTACGACGCAATCGTTTGTACATGCTAAAGGCGAAACCTGAAATCAAGCATGTACTGGTTGTTGCGTACACATTTATTAGTTCCCATTAATCAATCAACTAATGATCGTGTCACGTCACACATACACACACTATGATCTGAAAATAAAAACGGAAACAGCTGTACAACGCGAGCCCAAACATACGTATCATATATTATTACCGGTTGTTTTACGCGTCTATGGGAAAAAGTTGTTGCGCATGGCAAGTAAAAATTCGCCGCCGCACTGAATTAAAAAGAAAAAAAAAGTTCTGCTCATCTACTTGCTCTTTTCAACTTTAGCCTATAGCTGCTCCTCTAGTATAAATATTTGTACGAACAAACCGAATACTGATAAGTCAATGAGTCGCTTCGAAAGACTATCCCGATAAATCGCTTTAAAATAACGATAAAGAAGTTATTCTATTTATTTATATGAAAAAACTATAAACCAGAAAAAGACCAAAACATAAAAATCAATGGACAGAAGGCAACCAAAGAGGAAGTAATTAACAGGTCATGTTGACTTAATTAGAACGGTGCGATAACAATGTCTCGTTTCTTGGCAGCGCGTCCGTGCTGCTTGATAACTGTTAGGAAACCTGGACTCTATCCAAGAGTCCTGATCTAATTAGGTACCCCACCATGGACTATAAATAGGGACCTAGACCCCCTCATTATGTACCCGATGCAATCTAAAGCAATAAAGAAAGACCAGGAGTTCTCTCTACCTCTCTGTGTTCAATCTATTCTCTCTGTGATTCTGTGATTGATTCGTTCTTGTTCTAAGCAGAGAAATCGTTCGGACTGGTCGCCAGCGACGGTTTCTCAACACGTTATCAGCATGACTTCGCTCCGGTGAACAAGGTAATCATCGAAGCACAGATTGAATTTTCTAGATCGCTTTTGAATCTGTATTTTCTTTTCGCGTTCTAGATTGAATTTCTATGGTGCAAATCCGCCCTAATCTACCGCGAGCAGACTTGCAGTCGCCGGCACAATGCCGATCGGTAGATTGTGAAACAGGGTAGATGTTGATTGCACTGTAGAACGATGCAAATCCGCCCTAAATCTACCGCGAGCAGATCTGAAATCGCCGGCACAATGTCGATCGGTAGATTTGGAAACGGGGTAGATGTTGATTGCATCGTAAATTGGAAACGAAAAATTTATGCATTGTTTTCCTGTTCAGTTTCTGCACAATCATTGCATAAAAAAAGGGGGGGGGAATTTTCATCCTCCTCTGTTCGGTCCTGCATGACCATGGCACGAAAAAAATTGCATGATTCGGCCCTGCATGGCCGCCGCATGTAACAGCACCGCCGGTCGCCAGAGCTCGCCCTGGATGGCTTGAAATTTTTGCATGTCTAATTTGATCCTGCAAGATCTCTGTTTAGCCATTGCACAAAAAAAAACAGGCGTGATCGCCGTGCCAGCATGCACGACAACCGGCCAGCAGCCGACCATGGGCCCGAAGTCCAGTCGCCGTAGCTCATACACCGCGCCCGCATGCGCGAATCCCACGACGACCGGAGATCGGCCGCGCCGACCCGCTGCCCGAAGTAGCTGCGCCGGCACGCCGACCATGTGCACCGCCTCGACGCCACAGCCGCCGGAACCTAACCTCGGACGGAGCGCCCTCGCACGGGCCACCACCTCCCGCACGAGGTACCGCAACCGCCGCTTGAGGGGACTGCGCCCGAAGCGCCGCCGTGCCCCGCATGGCCCACCGGCGATGCGGCCGTGCGCCCTCCCGGTCCCTCAGCCACCGGCCTCCTCCGCCTCGGTCCCGCAGAAGCCGGCTTCCTCCACCTTGGCTCGAAGTCGACCTCACCGCACTTGCGCCGCCGTACCGATGCCGCCCCACCTTGCGCCCGCATGCGCCGGCCAACCCCGCCGCCGCACGACGCCGCCTCCGTCTCGGGTTCCCCGCGCCGGCCCCACACCATGGCCCGCAGCCGCTAAACTCCCACCACGGCCGCGCGGCGCCCGGCCGTCTCCGCCTCCGCCTCCGCCAAGCCGCACCCCGCATGGTGTTCCTCACGCGCGCCGTCTCGCCGCCGGTTGGCCGCCACCTGCGCCCGGTCTGCCGCCCCGGCCCGCCTCATCTCTACCCGAGCTGCGGCTCGGATTGCCGCCGCCACCACGCAAGGCTAGCAGGGGGAAACCCTAAACGGCCGGATGAAAGTGGCCGGGTGGGCCATTGAGCCTAACGGGCTTTCTAACCGATGGGCCAATTCGGGCGAAAAAAAAACGGGGGGCGGACCGCATGGACCGGCTGGGGGTGGAAATCAGTGGGCCGGGCGAAAAAAAAAGCGGGGGAGTGGGCCGACGCCAGATTTTGCAAAAAAAGGACCCGAAGTCCTGAATATTCCGATTGGCCCTTAATTATTTAATCTGAGTCCCAAATTTTGCATAAAAGGCTTCGTAGTTCCGAAAATTGCGAATAAGCCCTCAAATTTACGAGCGGGTCCAGAATTTTGTAGAAAACCCCTCTGTAAATCAGAAAATTGCGCAAATTTTTCTCTGAACTGAAATTTTGCGTAAAAACCCCAGAAATTGCAGAATTTGCTGAAATTTCATATTTTAGCATAAAAGGGCCTCGGGAATCCGAATTTTGCATTATTCTCAGCATTTGAAGCTTATTTATTTATGCCATTTCTGTTTTATGTATTTTCTGTATTTATTTTCTGTTTTTGGTTAATTGTAATTGTTTTAATTGCTTTTAATCACTGAAATTAGCAGTAAAATTATAGAAAATGCACAGAAAATTATGAAACATTATGAGAACCTTTTGTACCATTTATTTACCCGCAGTGAATTATTCCGTGCATGTCTACCAGCAGTAGACTTATACACATTTAGATGACTAGCATCACGAACTGGGAATTCGAGGAGCTGGCCCAGCATGGTCAAAAACTATCTGACGTAGGCATCCGATGTCAAGATTATGCTTGGAGCCAAGAAGCTCCGCGCGACTATTGGGATTGGCAGACTGAATGACGCCCAACCCACGCCTAAAGAGAATGATCAGGCACTTCGTTTTCTCAGGCATTACATCTGCCTCACTCTCAAGAATGAGTATATGGTAGAGAATAGCGCGCTAGCACTCTGGACAGCACCCAAGAAGCGGTTTGAGAGGCTAAAGTACATCATTCTTTCCCAAGCAGAGCAAGAGTGAATCAGACTGAGGTTTGCCGAATTTAAGACGGTCGAGGAATATAATTCTGCTTTGCACAGGATTTGTACCCCAATACAGAAAATTGAGAAAATCCTTCCACCCTAATGCAGTATAATCCGCACGCAATTATCGTCAAGACGGCTATAAGGAATATGCCGAATTGATTGATATGATGCAAATTGCGGAAGCTCAGGACGAAGTTCTCCGCAAGAACTAAGTCACTCAGCCATCTGAGAGCTCCACTGGCCGTGAAGCCAACGCCGGGAGCAACAAGGTGCGAAAGCCCTTGATAGAGAAAAGGGGAAGGAAGGGTAAGACCGCAGCCCAGAAAGGCGAATCAGACGCTCCACATGAGAATAAGGCTGTCAAGCCAAAACGGGATGGCAAAGGGCACATGAAGCCCACTATGCATCGGTTGAGGGGGAGCGTTCTGAGCAGCTGCCTGCGCTGATGGTGTTTGAGACCATTACGACAGCAGCACCCCTCTCGACCTAGAAGCAGCCACCGTCATGATTTCTCGTGAAGAGAATGTCACCCCGAGAAAATAGCAGGAGAAGTCTAGTGCACTGAATGCATTTTGACTTTAGTTGTCATTTATTTTGTGTGGAAGAATATGTTAGAATTTGCATGGATGGTACTTAAGAATTGTTCTTTTCTCGTGATGGTTAGATGATATTTGAAGAATTCATTCATTTATTCAGTTTATGATGGCATGATATGTTCTGATATTGGAGTATTTTATTTATGTGTTGATTGCCTTCTCATACATGTTAATAAATACCCTATATTAGAATATGTGTAGCGCCCTATGAAGGAAGTGTGCTTAGCTAGCAGCGGCACAATGCATACCATCTTAAGAGAGACTAATATTTCCAGTCGATCCGTAAGAGCACTAGAAGCCTTACGATAATCGCCGGAAGCGATGTATGTATAATTGGTTCGGGAAGAGCCACAATGGGCACAACTTTGGTCATTGAAGAAGCCTTATTGTACCCAGAATCGACTAGAACTCTCCTAAGTTTTAAGAATATCCGCGCAAATGGTTTCCACGGTGAGACTAAAAAAGAGTACGGTAAGGAATACCTGCTCATTACGAAGCGCGAAGAGAATGAAAGAGAATTAGAAAAACTTCCTTCATTAGAAAATGGGCTATATTATACCAACATTAAGGCGCCTGCAGCGTGCACTGTCCTAAAGACGGTATTTAGAAGCTCTGAACTCTTCTGTCTCTGGCATGACAGATTAGGCCACCCAAGTCTTAGGATGATGAGAAACATAATAAATAACTCGCATGGGCATAATATTAATGAGATGAATTTCCCGAATCATGAAGATTTTGTGTGCCCTGCATGTGCCACCGGGAAACTAATAACTAGACCCTCCACTCTGAAAGTGAAGGATGAAGTCCCTGCATTCCTGGAATGCATCCAGGGAGACATTTGCGGTCCCATTCAACCCGTCTCTGGGCCATTTAAGTATCTCATGGTGCTCATTGACGCTTATTCGAAGTGGTCATATGTGGGTTTTGTTGTCCACAAGGAACCACGCCTTTGCAAAATTGATCTCGCAGATCATTCGCATCAGAAATGTGTTTCCTGAACATCACATCAAGTCCGTTAGAATGGACAACGCCGACGAATTTACTTCAAAGGCATCTGATGATTATTGCATGGCGATGGGAATTGCAGTTGAGCATTCGGTACCGCATGTCCATACCCAAAATGGTTTGGCAGAGGCTTTAATTAAAAGAATTATTGCCCAACCCTCTTGCATAATTGAAATCTAGCAGCTACATGTTGGGGACACGCAGTCCTGCATGCAGCGAATCTCATCAACTTTAGACCTTCGGCCTACAACATCCATTCACCTATGCAACTAGCGCAAGTGTCACCACCGAAAATTTCCCAACATTAGGGGGAGGAAATCAACCCCTTGATGAAGAATGTCGGGAAATTACGTTGCAAGCCTGGAGAATCCATGCAGATGACTCGCGCACTAGAGAAGTCCAGAAGACAAGAGAAGTCTAGAAGACAATAGAAGTCCAGAAGACAAAATAGATTTGCAAGCATTAGCAAATCAGCTGCCTGATCACTTTAGTGATTTGAAGAGCGTGACTAAGTCGCATGTGCCTGCACGCACTGCACCGGAGAGGGTTGAAATACCAAATAAAGCAGAAGGTATCCCTAATCTCGTCCAGAGGCCTCAGAAAAAATAATAAAGGACGAGAACTCTGGTTCCTCGAATCCTTAGTAACCGGGGACGCCTGGCGAAAAAGGATAAGCGGGATTTATCACAGCCGATCATTGAAGTCCCCCAGAATGAGAAGGGGAGCCAGTTGAGACCTGGCACGAGTATGACACCTTCAGAAAAGGGCATATCGGATCTGAATATCCCCATCGGCATGGATGTGTGCGCACACATCGGAGCCGAAAAACTAAAAGGAATTGCCACCGCAATTGAAAGAAGCGATGCGCAAGGTGAAGCTCCAGCAGAAGCAACTCATGAAGAAATAGCTATAAATTATGTGCACATGGGAGAGTCCCTGACTAGGACAACAGCTAATATCGATATCTACTTCGCAAAGAAAATTGCCACCATCATCGATCTTGATCCCGAGCCTGCATCGCTCGCTGAATGTAAGAAAAGATCAGATTGGGAAGATTGGAAGAAGGCAATAGCAACTGAATTGCTATCTCTGAATAAAAGAGAGGTGTTTGGGCCTGTATGCCGCACACCTCCCCACATACACCCCGTTGGGCACAAGTGGGTATTTGTTCGAAAGAGAAATGAAAGAAATGAAGTAGTGAGATACAAAGCAAGGCTGGTAGCCCAAGGTTTCACTCAACGTCCTGGAGTTGATTATGAAGAAACCTATTCCCCAGTCATGAGTAGAATTACCTTTAGATATTTGATCTCAATGGCAGTAAACTTGAATTTGGAAATGAAATTGATGGATGTTGTAACTGCATACCTTTACGGTAACTTGGATTCGGAGATTTACATGAAAGTCCCTGAAGGAATTCCTTTCCCGAACCAAGACAGAGCAAATAGAAATCTGTACAGTGTGAAACTCAGAAAGTCACTGTATAGACTGAAACAATCTGGAAGAATGTGGTATAATCGCTTGAGCGACTTTCTCTGCAAGAAAGGCTACACGAACAATGAAGACTGTCCTTGTGTATTTATACGGCGATCCCAGAATGGATTCTGTATAATCTCAGTGTATGTAGATGATCTGAATATCGGGACAGCCGAAGACATAAAAGAAGCAAGCTCCTACTTGGAGTCAGAATTTGAAATGAAAGATTTGGGCAAGACCAAGTTTTGCTTAGGCTTGCAGCTTGAGCATGTCCCTGAAGGAGTCTTGGTACATCAGTCGACCTACACCCAGAAGGTGCTCGAAAGGTTTGGCTTTGAGAAGGCATTTCCCTCGAAAGTACCGATGATCGGTAGGTCTTTACAGCAAGAAAAAGATCCTTTCCGACCTAGGGAAGAGGGGGAGGAAGTCCTGGGACCGGAATTCCCATACTTGAGTGCAGTGCGAGCACTCATGTATTTAGCAAATTGCACTAGACCGGACATTGCATTTGCCGTGAACCTCTTAGCAAGGTACAGTGCAGAGCCCACCAAAAGGCATTGGCAGGGCATAAAGGACATTTTCCGATACCTCCAAGGTAGCAAGGACCTCGGATTGTTTTAAAGAAAGAATCAAGATTTGAACTTGATTGGCTATGCAGATGTTGGGTATCTGTCAGACCCGCATACCGCTAAGTCACAAACAGGCTATGTATTCCTGTGTGGTGGAACTGCAATTTCATGGAAATCGTCTAAGCAAAGCCTGGTAGCTACTTCGATGAACCACTCAGAAATTATAGCACTGTATGAAACCGCACGAGAGTGCGCTTGGCTCCGCCGAATGGTTCACCACATCCAGCAGTCATGTGGGATGAACATTGTACAGAACCCCACAATTATCTATGAAGATAATGCCGCTTGCGTTGCACAAGTGCAAACGGGCTATGTGAAGAGTCATCTCACAAAGCATATCAACCCCAAGTTCTTCTATGCACATGAATTGCAAAGAATGGACGAGATTAAAGTACTGCATACTAAGTCATGTGAAAATCTCGCAGATTTATTCACTAAGTCACTCCCCGCAACTAGCTTTGAAAGGTGCGTGCGTGGAATTGGAATGATGAGACTTAAAGAAGTGCAGAATTCAGGGGGAGAATTCTCACAAGCCCGCTAATAAATCTTGATCATGAAGATTAAGTACCCAAAAAATAAAGTCTTGCAGACTAAATGAATTTGGGTGAATTGTACTCTTTTTCCCTTGACGAGTTTTCCATGAAGTTTCTCGATCAAGGTTTTTAATGAGGCAATTCGTGCATCGTAGCATCACATGTATCATGTACTCTTTCTCCAAATTTTTCCCACTGGGTTTTTATGGAGTTTTGATGAGGCATGAGCATGTTGGGTGAGTGCCCAAGGGGGAGTGTTAGGAAACCTGGACTCTATCCAAGAGTCCTGATCTAATTGGGCACCCCACCATGGACTATAAATAGGGACCTAGACCCCCTCATTATGTACCCGATGCAATCTAAAGCAATAAAGAAAGACCAGGAGTTCTCTCTACCTCTCTGTGTTCAATCTATTCTCTCTGTGATTCTGTGATTGATTCGTTCTTGTTCTAAGCAGAGAAATCGTTCGGACTGGTCGCCAGCGACGGTTTCTCAACAATAACATCTTCTTGTGCATATCTTTAGTGTGTAACCATCTCTAATCAAATCAGTTGTGATTTGTTGTAATGTTATAGATAGGCAAACTGTATTTAGCAGATAAGTATAGCATGCAATTTAGCTGATCATGGTCAGGACCGGAAGGGATTTTATCCTATGTAAACCGCACCGCTATAAGGGCATGTACAACCCATAGACAGGCTGCCGTCTGTAAGTTCATTTCTCCTCACACACAGACGACTGAACAGACAGCTTGTACAATGGACTGTCTGTTTAACTGTCTGCAAAGTTTCTAATGCATACATGCAGCCATGATTAAGTAAGAATAAAATCCTTGTATACCATTTTGTTGCTTCTGAATACAAAACAGATCAAGAATAAATAAGATAAATATAATTACAAAATTTTTGCAGCTATCAATTTAGTTCCACTTCACATGCAGGAAAAAAAAGGATCCAATTCTTTGGTTCAGCTAGTACAAACATACATGCATCCATGATCTCTGTTTGGAGTCAATCAAGAAACAGCATGCACAAAATAGGCAAAGCTTTGGCTGTTGGACAACAGAAATGACAAGAAGATAGCTGAGATCGGACCCAAAAATCGTTCTTGGAAAGTTTCTCAAGATTCTCACTGAAACAACACGTTTGTAGCTGCCATCCAGAGAAAGTCAAGTATCTGTTCACTGGGGACCTGATAAAGCAACAAGCAACTAGGATTCAGTCCAAGTATTAACCTACATATTTGCTCTGAACTAAAATTTTGAAATATTTACTAAGCTGCAATTCTAAATTGTAGTACTGCAATTCTAAATAGTAGGTTGATAATAGAACTAGTTATGGACTGCACATCACATTAGACACTATGAATTGTAGTACTGCATGCTTATTTTGGCCGCTACAATAACTGACAATTTTTTCTATACTCTCACAAGCTAAGATAACCCAACTTCTATCAGTCTATGGAAGCTATAAACTCTGAAAACTCTGATAATTACAGCCTGAAACTCAGTTTTGGACACTGAAGCTCTGAAACCAATGGCCTGAAACTCAGTTTTGGACACTGAAGCTCTGAAAATTTTGGCCTGAAAACAAAGCTGCAGTGCCCGATTTGAGTAAACATTAAGTCATGAATCACAGACTACTTCACTTTGAACATGAATTAGGAAAAACAGGGGCTGAGATAAACCTAGTTTTAATAGGGATTGAGTATACTTTGCCCGATTTGAGTTCAGTGAGTACAGTAATCAGGGGAATACAGTAATCAAGGCAAAGTAGATAGATAATTCTCACTCAATTCGCAAGGCACATGAAAGGCCATTCCTGCAAACAATTAAATTGATAAGAGTGAAACAGGAGAGAAAGCGGTGTCCTCACCAGGCGCCGGGAAAGCCACCTCCGCCAGATCCATCATGGAGGAGCCGAGGAGACCACCGTCGCCGCGCCCTTGCCGACACCAGCCGAGCAGCTTCCGTGACTGAGGGTGCGCGCCACCGCAGCTGCCCCTCCGCCGAGCCGCATCCGCGACCGAGGGTGCGCGCCGCCGCAGCTGCCCCCTCCGTCGAGCCGCATCCGCGACCAAGGTTGCGGGCAGCTGCAGCCTAGCTGATTCCGCGACCAAGGGTTTGGGCCGCCATCGCCGCCGGTGACGTGCCCTTGCTCTTCCTAGCCGACGACGCGCTAGACATCTCGGGCGATGAGGGAGAACGGCGAAGGTGAGGACACCGCGGATATATGGGAAGATGGGGTGGATTCTGGCGCGCAACATCATCCCGCGCGCGTCCGCGCGGGATCCGCGTGCGCCATCGAGATGAGAAGACGAGCCATACAACGCTGCTCCTCGCGGCGCTTGGGCCTCGGAGCACGGGCCCTCGCCGTCGCCTCGCGAGGCGACGGGGCGACCGTCTAAAAGCCAAATCGAGGTGATTTTTGCAAAAACGCGAAGATGGAGACGGGCCGAGACGACGCGTTGTACATGCCCTAAATACTTGACAAACGAAATGTTACCGTGTGTAGCGCAATTCCTCCTTTCTTCCTCTGTTTGTTTTCCTGTTCGCCATCTTGGTACCAGATAAGCTACGTTTACCTGGCCTTTTCTTCTTGTCCGACATGGACACTGAACCTTCACTCTCCACTACTTCTGCACTCTCCACCACCTCTTCCAGCATAGCCTCTTTCCTTAGCAACATCGCCATCAAGACTCATCACTACTACAACAATGCTATACTGAATGACGACATCACATACAGTTTATAGGGAACCGTCTGTTTCACAAGCGTGAACGTATACCATCTGTGATATAAAACTATCACAGACAGTTCATACGAATAACCGTCTGTGATATTTTCACAGATGATTCATACGAATAACCGTCTGTGATATTTTCACAGACAGTTCATACGAATAACCGTCTGTGATATTTTTACAGACAGTTATTTATACGAACCGTCTATGATAATGCAAGACATCACAGATGGCTCCTATTAATAATCATCTGTGATAATTCACAAACGGTTATTTATACAAAACGTCTGTGATAATGGCAGACTGCAGGACCAAACAGGCAACAGAGGGGGTGAATAGTGCCTTCAAACCTCTCCAAGTATTCACACAACCCTTCTTCTCCAATAACTATAGAGCTATGAAGTTAGGGATTGAATGCTCACTAGAAATCAAGAGAACAGACCGAAACAGAGAGTAAACAGACGTTGACCGAAGACAGTCAAGAGCGGTTGAAGCCTCTTTGCCGTGGTCGAAAAGAAGTGCGTGGTCATAAATGAAACAAAGGAAGAGGGAAGGCGCACGACCGCAAGATCCGATTTTCGAATAAATTTTGATTCACGGATCAATTGGTCATGAGACTTTAAACACAGCAAGACCCCATCCTCAAAAGACTTCTCTGATCTTTAATTGAAAACTTATCAAGCCTACAGAGATCTTTCGGGAAAATCACGAAGACCGCTCAAAACCACGACTATGAAAGAAGGAAGATAATCAGATCATGCAAATGGAATTAAATGGGCCAAGAAGGCTTCGAGTATGTTCTTCTATTACTAGGCAAGTTAGATCATCCAAAGAACAACCGAGAGCAAAGACTTAAGTCAAAAAGCAAAAGAGCGAAGAGAATAACAGAGAAAGAACACTCAAGACATACAAGCATCAATTAGACAAAAACAAAACAACTCAAATAAAAGCACAGAGATAGATGATTACATTCATGGAGGTTTCTACAGCCACTCCATCCAGGAGAACCAGGAACACAAGCGCTCCGGCACCGAGAACAACTCACACAAGAATGGAAATAAAACCCTAGAGCTGCTCACCAAAAAGCTCAGAGCTGCTCACCAAAAACCTCACCGAGCACTGGTGCTCTACCCTCCTATTTATAGCCTTTAGTAGCGGGGGGTAACCCATTAACCCCAACTAACACCGGGTTTTAGCATGCACACACCCACGACAACCCACTAATCACAGTTAGACAATAGTTGCTTTAACATTGTTTTAACTAGAGAGCAGTTTCCTTTGCAGGCTTTTAGTATTTCTCCAAAATGCCCCTTCTGCACCTTCCCGGAAACTTCCCGTTCCCTTGCCGACCATGCTTGCAACCACCTGGCAATCCAGGTCATCTTCGGCTTCTTCCGATCGTTCTAGACCTCAACACCACCTGTGTCTAGTTCCGATCCTTCCAGCCTCACCATGACCTACTTCCAAAGTCCTGCAAGCACCACTGACAAGCAAAGCATCACATAGCACTGCACAAAACACTGTGATCATAAATCTGCATTATAAGAATGTACTCAGAAATCACCCCAACTGGTCGTAAGACACTTATGACCGGTCAAATGCACAAGACATGAAAAGCTCATTGCCTACGACCAAATGGCAGATCGTTATGACCACCCCAGAAGTCGATACGACCGCTTACAAGAGGCAATGACTGCCTCCCGCTGCGTTACGACCACTCTGTTGGTCTTACGACCACACAGACAGTCGTTTCGACCACGTTATAGCTCCTTCGATCGCTTCGACTTTGTGGTCGTAAACCTTCTACTGAAGTTTCAAGCACGTTCACTTCTTCACAACGTGGTCAAAGCCCCTACCGACCACGTTCAACGTGGTCGAAGCACCTTCCAACCACATTCAACGTTGTTTTGTATTCCTAGCATTGTAATATGCGCGCTTCAGGTTGCTGTGGTTCTTCAAGTTGCTGGGGTTCGACAAAAAGTTCGTCCCTGTAGCGATTTTTGGCCACTAAGCCTTAATGAAGTACCTAATGAGCAATTGAAACAATAGTTGAAATGATACTGGTAATCCATTCGGCTGAATATAAAATAGCTAGGCCATAATGACGTAAATACTCCTAATAAGCAAACATCAGTTGAAAGTTGAAAAAAATACATAGGAAATACAGAGGGTAAGCAGCCCGGGCCACTCCACGATGCACTTCGGCTCCAAGCTAACCTGAGTGACCATGAACTCTATCTTACGGCGAAGTTTCTCCTCACATAGTCCTAGAATTTGTGCGCTCTTGCAGACTGCCAAGCTGAGCTTGTCCATGGAACAACCAATAGTGCTCCTCAGCTACTCGATTTTGTAGCGAAGTCTCTCCTCGGATAGTCCTAGAATATTTGGCACCATGCAAACAGCGACACAGATCTTCTCCATGGAGCAACCAAGAGTGCTCCTCAAGAATTCTAGCCTCGCAGCAACCTTGTCTTCGTTGACACAACAGGCAATGCCCACCGCGTAGTTTGAAACTACTGATTCCATGTACATTTCGCTTCAGTGTAGAACTCTTAAGATCTTCAGTCTCCACTCGACCGATTCCATGCGCCATTGTGTTCCAGAGATAACGAGGATTATGTCAGTGCATTGAATTAGAAAATAATCGATTAAATCAGGAGAATGGCTCTAGGGCTCACCGACGCAGGAATGGCGATTACCGGCGACTCGGGCGACGGAAGCTCGATTAACTGGAGGAGGGGATTTGTGAGGATGCCAGAAGTTGCTGGGAGGTGGAATTAGGCTCTTATAACCAGCGCAAGGTGGGTTCCCCGGGAGATATTTCCCCGACTGCGTTTGGCTCACGCGATGCAGGGAGAGAGGAGATGCACTGAAGAGGTGCAGAGGCTGTGAGAGGGAGCTGGCATCTCCCCTCTGCCCCATGGTACGGTTGGTGGACTCCCGAGAAGAGAGGTCGCGAGAAGGAGGTGAGCTGTAGCGGTGGCAGAGCTGCGCGCAGGCGCCGGCGCGCTGAGCGAGGGGAGGAGCGCAGGCGACATTGTCAAACTATGTCAATCTACAAAAAATTTCCAACATGTATCATCTGCAATACATAACGAATTTTCAAAACATATGTCGTATTTTTTGCTTTCTATAAATAAATAAATATATTACATAATATTACTATAATTAAATAATCCAAATAAAAATACAACTAGTAATTCATTTTGCGAAAAAAAGACTGATCGGTGCAAACCCTAAACAGCCGAGTGTCTGCAGACGTGGCAGGCAGCTAGGCGCCACGTGGCAAGCAGCTCGGAGCCGTGATCCACGGCTCCGAGGTGCCTGCCACGTTGGCGCCACGCGGGTCGCCACCGCACCACGCCATGCTGGTGCGGGCGTGCCACCTCGGCGCCGTGGACCACGGCGCCGAGACGTGATACCTCGGCGCCGTGGGTCACGGCTCCGACCCCCTGGGTCCAAAAACGGAATTAAAACTACCAGGGGTCTAAATGTGAATATTTTTCCAAAAAAAGGTTAAAATAGAAAAAATTCGGGCATGACTAGCATATCCTGAGGCTAGCCAAAAAACAGCAAATAAAATGGATGATGCACTTGGTATCACAGACGGTTCGTTGTTAAAAACCGTCTGTGATACAATATCACAGACGGTTTCAAAGAGTGCCGTCTGTGGTGTGAATGATATCACAGACGACCTTTACTACTAACCGTCTGTGATATACACAATATCACAGACGGTTAGTAATAAAAACCGTCTGTGATATTGTGTATATCACAGACGGTCTTTATTACTAACCGTCTGTGATAGACGAGTATCACAGACGGTTGTTTATAAAAAACCGTCTGTAATAGTCTCATATCATAGACGGTTAGTAATAAAGACCGTCTGTAATGTGAGTTATCACAGACAGCTCGGGAACCGTCTGTGATAACCACCAACTATCACTGACACCTAAACACTGACGGTTCAGGAACCGTCTGTGATGACGATTCTGAACCGTCTGTGATAGGGCTGTCTGTAGCAGTGGATGGATTCTTTATTGCTACCTTCCTCGTCATTACAACAAATGATCTATGATTACTCGTAGTCTCTATTTACAGATATAAAGAGTAAAACCTGTCAGATGGCATTTTGGTAATTGCCCACATAAAACCCTAGGTTTCATAACACTTCCCCTTTGGCAAAAACTACACAACACATATGCTTCATTAAAAACTCCTTCTAAAAACCTAGTGGAAATAAAAGAGATAGAGAAAAGAGTACATAGCATACATTAAATTGCATTGCACTTGTTGCCTCGTCAAAAATCTTTATGTGAGAAACCCAATAGGAAAAACTCATCGAGGGGAAAAGAGTACAACACTTATCATTAGGATATAGTAATGATCATTGGGATCTAGCATGACCTTAATGATCTTTGCAATGTTGATAAATTGGATCTATATCATGTGTCGTAAAACATTCAAGGCAGTGATCGTTAAGTCGATACCATCTAGGTTTGTCTAAATATGAGATTTTTGAAATCTCAAGTTTAACAATCATTGTTATAGTATATGCACCCTTGAAGACGACATCCTATTGAAGTCTCTTTGCCTCAATGCCTTAATACATTTTTTAGAAATGAATATAGGTAAGAATAATGTGAATAAATCAACCAGATTATCACAATGACATGTCTTCTAGACATTCATCCCACTATTCATCTAAAAATTATGAGAATAAAATAAGTTGGAGCAATGTGCTTAACTTTCTAAATACCACATCTATTTGTGCAACACAAGCAAAAAAACATCCTAACAAAGGATGAGGTTAAAATTAACTGCAACATCACATGCCATCTAGTAATGACTTATCAAAGCCATCTAGGTCTCAATGTTGGGTTGATCTTGGCTAACGGAATCCCGAGATTCCAGGGAGGCCACGCATCTACTCACGCCTTGATCGGAGGCGCAACCAATTGATTTGGTTCCGGTTCCGGTCACCTAGCGCCACATAAAACCAGAGGGGATTTGGCAGGGCTGGTGCACGTGTTGTTTTAGGCCACGAAAATCCCGGACAGACCCGATCTCTCACGAGCGCTAAGGTGGACGAAGACCGGGCCTCCTTCGTCCCCGTTCACGGCATCAACTATGCCGTCGGCGACCTCTGCATCAACCGAGCACCGACCGCCTCATGGCTTCTTCTAGTTCGGGTATGTTGATTTAGCTTCCGCTCTAACGATTTTTATGTGTGTTCTTGGTAGATCTAGGGTAAATGTTTAGTTCATGCTTAGCCTTAGTCTTATTTCCCCACATTTGGTATCAGAGCAACCCTAGAATCATCATGAACCCTAATTAGTCCCAACCGAACTCGGATCTAAGGATTAGAGGCTCAGATCTAATGATTAACGGCTTGGTCTAGCAATTAGAAGGAGGGGATCTAAGAAACTTTTGCAAAACCCTAATGAAATCCCCAAATCCAACCACTCGAGCCCTTAAACCCGAATCAAATTTCAAGTCGGCGGCGGAAACTTACGGTTTTGGAGCTTCGGCTTCTTGGTCACAGGCGCCGCCATAGCTCCACTCGACAACCGCGCGCACAACCTCGATCGCACGCGCGCGCCGGCGAGGAGGGCTGCGGAGGCGCCGCCTCATGCCACGTTGCTGCTCTCCGCGAGCGCTGCCATCGACGCCATGCTGCCGCTCTCCGCGAGCGCGCCACCGCCGCAAGCGCACCTTTGCTGCTCCGTGTTTTTCGCAAGGAGAAGGACCGAATGAAATTAGGGTTAGGGTTTTCGGGGATTTTAACTCAGCTGCGGTACGCGCTCGACCGACCGATCAAATCCGACAGCACGCGCGTGTTGTGGGCCACGCGTGTTGATTTGGGCCGCGCGCTCGGCCGTTCGATCGAGATCCGATGGCGCGTGCATGTTTTGGGTCACGCGCGTGTGCGTGTTTTCTGGTGGGCTGCACGCATGTTTTGGGGCCGGCTGCAATAGTGCTTTTCTTTTTTCCAGTTCATTTTCTTTTACTTAAGTCTACCTTTTGTGCACTGTTTTAATTATTTTTTCGGGTGCCTTATTACGATGTATCATTACCACATTATTATGTCTTATCTCTGATTAAAATTGAACTAATGAGATATTTTAATTAGAGATTTTACGTTTCGTTTTGGCATTATGTATGCATATGACTACATTCTGACCAACGTTGATTGTAATCATGTGTCGCCATATAAATTGTTAAGTTCTTTTTCATTTTCTGCCCAACGGTGATATGAATTAGAACTATAATTTTGCATGTTATTAATTAGACCAACGTAGGGTTAATTGCATGCAATATATATTCTTATGTTATTGCTAATTTTGCCCTGTATTTTGATATGCAGCAATAAATGCTTCAAATGTTGCCGCCACAATTGACAATATTGAGCAGCTCATGGGGAACAATTTTCTCACATGGAAAGAAAGAATCCATGTTGTCCTTGGAGTTTTGGACCTTGATTATGCTTTAAGGGTAATCGTTCCCGTTCCCCCTACCGAAGGTGAGGAAAATTATGATGAGAAAAAAAAACTTATGAAGCTAATGCTGAGAAATGGGAGCGGTCCAACCGTCTATCACTAATGATTATGAAGACTTCTATCTCAGTTGGGATCAGGGGAGCAATCCCCGATTCCGAAAAATGCTAAAGAGTATTTGGCTTCAGTAGAGGAGAAATTTAAAGGCTCCACTAAAGTTTATGCCAGTACTTTGATCCAGAGGCTCTTAACCACTAAGTATAATGGGTCCGGCAACATAAGAGAACATATCATAATGATGACTGATATGGCAGAAAAGCTCAAGGGCATGGACATGGAGATATCTGATGGTTTCCTAATCTATTTTATCGTGACTTCTCTTCCTTCTGAGTACACGGCATTTAAGATCAATTACAATACTCAGAAAGAAAAATGGAACATGAGCGATTTAATCGCTATGTGTGTCCAGGAGGAAGAAAGAATAAGGATGGAAAAGAGGGATTTTGCGCTTCAAGTTGGTGGCTCTAACAAAAGGAAGTTCCAAGAGGACTTCAAATCTAAGAAAAAGCTGCAGTTCTCCCCTAATTCAGATAAGTCGGGGCCTAAAGTGCACAATGCACCTAAGCCACATGTTGCTCCCACTGGAGCACTTAAAAGAGGGAATGTCACCTCTGCAAGTAGCCAGGGCATTTCCAGAAGGATTGTGTTGGTTTTCTAAAGTGGCTTGCAAAAAAAAAAGGTAATGATACAATAACGTTTATTGATGAAACTCTTTATGCTGATTTTTCTCTTAATTCTTGGTGGATTGACTCAGGTGCAACTGTGCACGTTACCAATTCTTTACAGGGATTCCTTACCGCGAAAACACTAAGAAAGGGGAGCAAAGTCTTAGAGTCACGGATGGAAAAGAAGCCGAAGTAGAATCAGTTGGATCTATTTCATTAGTTTTAGATAGGTCCAAAGAAATATTAGGTTTATCTCTGAAGGCATACATTGACAGAGTACTGAAGAGATACAATATGCATAAGTGCTCTGGGTCACCTGCTCATATTGTTAAGGGCGATAAGTTTGGGACATTTCAATTTCCAAGGAACCAATATGAAATTAATCAGATGAAGTCGGTTCCTTATGCTTCAGCTGTCAGAAGCATTATATATGCTCAAGTATGCACGCGCCCTGATTTAGCTTTTGCAACGGGATGCTTGGCAGATATCAGTCAAATCCAGGATCGGACCACTGGAAGGCCGTTAAGAAAGCTTTGCGCTATATGCAAGTTACTAAGCATTTCATGCTCACATATAAAAATTCTGATAGCCTTGAAGTTGTTGGTTATTCAGATTCAAATTTTGCGGGATGTGTTGATACCAAGAAATCCACGTCAGGTTATATCTTCACACTCGCTGGAGGAGCTATCTTGTGGAAAAACTCCAAACAAACTCTTACGACATCTTTAACGATGCAAGCTGAGTTTGTAGCATGTTATGATGCTACCGGGCAGGCTGTATGTCTTAAGAACTTTATCCCGAAACTTAGAGTGGTAGACAGCATCTCTAAACCACTCACCTTATACTGCGATAACGAACCCGCAGTTGGTGCTGCCAAACACATTGACATTAAGTACCATGTTGTGAAAGATAGAATCCAGAATTAAACTATTAGTATCAAGCATATTAGTACTAAGTTAATGCTTGCGGATTCGCTTACTAAAGGCTTACCACCCAATATTTTTTGTGATCACGTTGCCGGCATGGGTTTATTGAAAAGCCTCTGATTCTAGATAAAAGGACCTTAAAGCAAACCAACTCCCATTAAGTATAATAAATATCCATTTCAAGATGGGATAGTACACTATAGGTACTGGAGTTGTATGGCACTTCATTGGCTATGCAACACATTGCCTTGGTATGCTGTTTTATTGAGAATGGGCTTATGATGTTAGCCTTACGATCAAAGGGGAGAATGTTGGGTTGATCTCGGCTAACGGAATCTCGAGATTCCAGGGAGGCCATGCCCCACTCGCGCCTTGATCAGAGGCGCGACCAACTGATTTGGTTCCGGTCCCAGTCACCTAGCGCCACATAAAACCAGAGGGGATTCGGTAGGGCTGGTGCACGTGTTGTTCTAGGCCACGAAAATCCCGGACAGACCCGATCTCTCACGAGCGCTAAGGTGGACGAAGACTGGGCCTCCTTCGTCCCCGTCCACGGCATCAACTACACCGTCGGCCACCTCTACATCAACCGAGCACCGACCGCCTCATGGCTTCTTCTAGTTTGGGTATGTTGATTTAGCTTCCGCTCTAAAGATTTTTATGTGTGTTTTTGATAGATCTAGGGTAAATATTTAGTTCATGCTTAGCCTTAGTCTTATTTCCCCACACTCAATATTTTCCAACTATTTCTAAGCAGTTAAACTTACAACCAAATAGTTTGTCCTTTAGATCTATACATATGGTGTACCACTATAGAGTAAAGTATAACCAAGTCTTAATTTTAGCATTAAGGTAATCAAATTACCATTATTACGAATGCACATTGTACCTTCATGGTATAAAAGGATACTGCCACTCCACTATCTTTTGGCAGAAGGTGCACTTTGTAGGTGCTTATGTGGCACACTACTGGTCTTTAGACTTCTCATTACATTCTCTTGGGTCTTGATTGGTCTTTATCTACTTCTAGAGACCATATAACCATTGGTATAATTTAGAGGTCGATTGGTACGATTACTTCCTGATGCTTTCTTTAGGTAAGAGATTATTTTGTATGAGTTTTATATATGTTACAATTTTGTTTCCTCTTATACTAGGAATTTTGAGTCCTTCAAGGATCTCATCAAGGATTTTCATAATCCATTTACTGCATAATTTATTTATTCATTCATGCCATCTGCCAAAGTTATTATGTAACAGAATATTATTTTATTTATAATGGGAGAGCATCTTTCTCTACAAATATCTTTGAACTATAGCTTTCACCACCTCATTTTATTCATAATGACCCATCAAGTCTAAACTAGCTCGTTTCAATATTTTCATCTAGTGATTATGGTTCAGCCTCAGTTGCTTCCTTTATGTGACTTAATATGAGCGCTCCAAACGCTCAGCCTTGGACTTTAGTTCCGGGTCTGTGTTCTCATAAGAGAAACTTTAGCAACTATAAAGGCAAAATGGTTGTTGACAGTTTTTCTCCCAGATACTCATAATTGAGGGTATCTCAGTGTAAACAAAATATTCATCATTTCCCAAATAAAGATTCTTAGTCGTTTCGTGTTCCTAGCATTGTAAGATGCGTGCTTCAAGTTGTTGTGGTTCTTCAAGTTGCTGGGGTTCGATGAAAAGTTCGTCCCGTTGCGATTTTTGGCCACTAGTTGAAAGTCAAAGCCTTAATGAAGTAATGAGCAATTCAAACAACAGTTGAAATGATACTTGTAATCCATTCGGCTGAATATAAAATAACCAGACCACAATGACGTAAATACTCCCAATAAGCAAACATCAGTTGAAAGTCGAAAAATATATTTAGGAAATACAGGGGGGCACAAAAGGGGCAGCTAATACAGTCAAAACCCTGCTTGCTCAAAGTACCAGAACAAAAAATAGTTGGAGAAGCAATGAGGCATCACATGAACATTAGGACAACAAAATTAAGACAATCCAGTTGCTTCATAGATATCCACAACTGAAACTTGGATCATATTATGAGCAGTAAGATCACTAGTAGTTCTACAGCTGAAATCAAGATTTGAAGAAAAAGATATTACCATGAGTGAACATTAACTAAGGAGCATCAGAGCATGTGATGTTGCGTTAGCTATAAGCCGGAAAGATAGAACGAACCTCCAATCTCTCTGTCCAATGTTGTCAAAGTTGGATTTCGGCGGGCACTTTCCCTGCACAAACTGCAGCATAAGCATCTGCGAGCCCAGGAACAGCATCGTTGTGACGGTCAATGTATTTTGCTATGAAATCCCTGTCGGCATAACAAAATAATTGGTAAAGGCTAACACCTTTCTTCATCAATCCCTTCGCCTGCAGGATCTTCACGATATAATGTCGTGGCACCAACCGCTTCTCCAGGCTGAGGGTGAGCAGCACGGGCATCTCCACAATGTACTCTGGCTCTAAGCCAACCTCAGTGACCATGAACTCTATCTTGCAGTGAAGTTTCTCCTCGGTCAGTCCTAGAATAGATGGCTTCTTGCAGACCGCCACGCTGAGCTTCTCCATGGAGCAACCAAGAGTGCTCCTCAAGAACTCTATATTGCAGCGAAGTCTCTCCTCGGATAGTCCTAGAATATTCGGAAAGATACAAACAGCGACACAGATCTTCTCCATGGAGCAACCAAGAGTGCTCCTCAAGAACTCCAGCCTCGCGGCGACCTTGTCTTCGGTGACAGAACAGGCAATGGCCACCGCATACTTGAAGGCATATGAGGAGCGGGCACGCCGAGTTTGTCGGCGCGCAGCACGAACGCCTTCACTCGTTCTTGATTGTACATGAGCAGCCCTCTGCGCGCCGACAGCTTGACCATATCACAAACACTTAGCCCGCACTCCCCAAGCAGCGCGATGTTCGGCTTGGCGACCTTCTCGAGGTCGGCGGTCAGGATGCGATTGTTCCTCCTCACGGCCTGGAGGAGCTTGTCGAAGGAGCCTAAGAAGGGGATCCAGAACTCAAGCCTCGGGGCGACGTCGCAGGAGCGGAGCGACCAGGCGCCGCCGGCCAGGAGGAAGCGAGCGATCTGGGGATCGGAGAGACCGACGCGGTCGCGGAGGGAGGCGAGGCGGCGGGCGATGTTGTTCGCCCTGGCACGGAGGAACAGCGGGTCGGCGGCGACGACGGCGGCGATGTCGGGGCGGGAGAGGCCGACGCCTGAGAGGAGTCCGAGCACGGCGTCGGGGTTGGATGCAGACTTGAGATGGGGGAGCTTCTTGGACGCTTTGAATGCTTGGGCGAGGGAGAGGCCGCAGGTGGCGACGAGGTACTCCTCGATGGAGAATGGGGTTTGGGACGCGGAAGCGGAGGTGGAGGTGGAGGAGGAGAGGAGGAGAGAGCAAAGGTGGAGAGAGGAGGAGGATGCGGGGGCGGTGGGATGAGTGGCAGCGCGGAGCAGCGGGAGAAGGCGACTCCGGAGGTGGAGCATGGCGCCGGCGGATGGCCGTCAGTGATTAGCGGTCTGATCTGATGTGATGTTTGGTAAGATGGGCCGTGGCGACCGCTGCAGATCGGCTCATATGGCTTCCGAGTTTCATTTTTTCCCTGTGGAATTGGTTATAAAGTTTTGGAATAATTAGATCAAGGTGCATCTTGATCAAGTGAACTACTCACGCATAAAGCTTTCTTCCATATTTCAGGTAACCTTTCATCAAGTATGGGATTTCCCATTCCTCTATATTTGGTTTCGATTAGGGATGAGATAATTTTGATCTATGTGCTATCTCTCGTCTATTAAGAAATGTTAAGCTTTGTAGTCTTTGGCTTAGAAGGATATCATATGGGTTCTACTTTTAGAAACAGTGTAGAATTGACAATATAACTTGTCAAGATGATTTAGTTGAAGCTGGTTTACCAGAAGTTATTTCTCTTGTACTTTTAGCTCATGTATTTTTGAAATCAAGATTGTTAGAATAGCGATCTTGAATTGAATCGTAGACACTCCAATAGGATCATATTGGGCATATTCTTTTTTGTTTTGAATTATGGCTTTTAGCTGCACCTTATGATTTTTAGATTGTTTATGAGAAAGGGTATAGAGTAAAAGAAACTCGCATGTGGTTTTCGTCGATATAAATGAAGTCGCTACACTGTGTACTACAATCAACTTGTAGGCCTTGCCAAAAGACACTTCGTTTGAAAACTAGTTATTGTAAAAAAAAGCCCAAAAGCAGGTTTTTTGAAGCTGGTAAGAAAATGCCCATTTTAGGATTTATTCTACCAAAAATACATTCTTTTCATTTTGTCATATGGGCCCAAGTAACATCGAATGATCGGACGACATCCAAGTAACATCAAAAGATTGGACGATGTTCGAGTTTTGGAGTATCAGACGGTATTCAAGTGGCTTCGGAAGATCACACGGCAAATCGACCATGGCATTTTGACCATATTAGACTTCGACCACAGCGAAATGACCACGGAAGGTAACCATAGGCTTTAACCTCAAACAGTGAACCGATCATAAGCACCATTTATCCAATCGTAAGAAATAGTGAACAAGACCTAACTACAGTGATCCAGTCGGTGGTCATAAGCTTGTCTGCTACAATATTTTGTCGTTGGTCGTAAACTTTACTGGTCAGTACTCGATAGTCATAGACTTTTCTAGTCGATACTCGATAGTCGTAGACTTTACTGGCACTTGATAGTTAAGGACTTTATAGTCAATGATCATAGACTTCGTGGACTGCTGTTGTGACATCCCAAAAATTTCTAAATTTTATTTCTATTTTCTAGAATTTAATTCTCTATTTTCATTTGAGCATAGATTAAAAACAATTAATGTTTAGGAGAAATTGTGTTCAAAATGAATTTATTTAATTTTATTTGAGTTTCTTGCATTTTGTTAGAATTATAGGAATTTTCTGGGATTTATTTGGATCTTTTTGCTAATTTCCAAGCTTTATTCCCCTTTCTAGAGGTTTCTGAAAATCAAAAAGAAAATAAAATACCTCTCTCCCTCCGGCCAACGCGTGGATAGCTAGGATCCGCCCATGTCACCGCCATCCGACCGCCCGCTCAACCCGCCTTCCCTTCCTCTCCGAACGACACGCGTGCGGCCCGATTCCGCCCACGTCGCCCTGGCCCATCTTACCCGTCCCCTTCCACTTAAACGCCTCGACCGCCCGATCCTTCCCTGGCCACACGTCACAGATCCGAGCCGCCTGCTCTCCCCCTCCCCTCTCTTCCGCTGACACTTCGGGCCCGCTTGTCAGGCCTCTCATCTACCCCGCGCCAGTCTCCTTTCCCGGCCACGACCCCGCCCCGACCGTTATGCCACCTTGTCTCTCCCGGCCATGTTCACCCCGCGCAAGTGCCGCCCCTACTACCTCTCTCGTGCGCCGCACTCACCGCACCCATCGCCCCACTTTCTCCGCTCCCCACTTGCCCTCTCCGGCCGAAATCGCCACCACGTTCTCGCGCTCTCCGGCGACAAATCTCGTCGCACCTTTCCCTCTCCAGGCCCATATAAACCCCCTGAGCACCGCCATCGCTCACTCCACCTCACCCCTTGCCCCCACTACCCCTCTCGAGCTCCCCAACGCCCCAGCGTCATGCTTCCTTCTTCCTGACCGCCGCTACCAACTCCGGTGAGCAATCGCCGCACCTTCGGCCATAGCCAGGCCAATCTGACGGCAGTCCAAGCTTCGCCGTGATCTCCTCCATCTCCTCTGTCCTCGGCCAAGCCCTAGGACCACCGGAGCACAATCGTCGTTGTTGCCCGAGCGCATGCCACCGCCTCTCTCGCCGCCGACCATCTTCCAGTCCTTCTCGATGAGCACCTGTCGGGCCCCCGGATTACCAAACCCGGACCCTCTGTGTATTACCGCACTAGTCCCAGATCAAAGCTAGTGCACACAGTTAAACAGAAATGATTACATCACCATCAACGATTTATTACAATAATAGAGAGTACTGACCGAAAGGTCTCATTATTACAAATGAGGTTTCAAGACCTCGCACACAAGAAACATAGCGGAAGCAATAGATAAACTCGATGAAGACCATCAATACGCCACAGGCAATTGACTAGGGAAGCGCGACCTAGTACTCCAGGAATCCTTCGTCCAATCCACACGCGAAGTAGTCGTAGTCTCCCTCTTGAGCTTCGTATTCCTCTGAGTATGATTTTTGAGTGCAGCATGTGAGTACATAAAGTACTCCGCAAGTCTTGGGAAAAATGCAATAGATGCAAGGCTTGACAAAGGAAGGCTATATGGTTCTTTTGCACAAATCAACATTTTAAATTTCAATTACTACTTAATTATTTTCAAAGGCATTAATTTAACAAAGTAATTGCTTTTAACAGAAACTATTATCTTCATAGTGAAGGTTCCATCTACCAACACTAGTTAATCCAGTCTATCTGATTAAGTTTAAAACTGCGGGTTACATCCACCCTCTCTGGCTCCAACTGCCAGGATATCCTTTCGAGAGTTCCCTCCACTCTCGGAATACCAAAACTTTGATTTTAAAACCAAAACCAAAAAGCCTACCATGTGAATGCATTCCTTGCCCGCCCTTGACCGTGGGCACGGCTATTCGAATAGTTTTACACTCTGCAGAGGTTGTACAACTTTACCCCCAAGAGATAAATTATCTTAACAGTCACCACGCTTCCTTTGGCATGAGACACAGATAAAATATCACAAAGCCTTTACCTCACTCTAGACTAGCTAGACACCACCCGCTGAGGTTTCACCGCAGAAGGGTTAAATCTGCCCAATCCGAAGCCCCCTCTTGCGCCATATGAGTATAGTAAATCCCTGTCCCCCACTGTGAATAACCAGTAAATCCCTGGCACCCACTTTCCACTGGTGGCACCTAAACTAGACTATCATGAATTAATCAGCTAGGTCGTACCCATATAGACTTAGGGTTGTACGGTAGTGCTCAGTCTGGACAAACACAAGCGTCGGTCCTTAATTGACTAGGGTGGAGCATACACTTTTCAAGATCTCGTGCTTACTGCACCAACCCAAACCAACCATCCACCCTAATCTAAACCAACTTTCACATTTTATTTTATTTTAAAAGAACAGTGGCAACTCCAATCACCACTAACTTTATAAACACAAGGGTATTGTAATAAATCATAATTTCCCATTTTCAAGAATTCAAAGGTATTAAATAGCCTGACTAAGCATTATACTACCATTCTATTACTCACAAGTATTTATAATACTCTCATTATTGAGACAAAAGAAATTCTAGGGTTACAAAGGTACATGGCATTCAACTTCAATGGAGGGTATAACAAAGTTGGATTAACTAACACCTTAAGATTTGAACTAAGGTTTAATGTAAATAGCAATGCACATAATTTAAAATAATTAAAACATTTCAAAATCATAGGTTCAAGATGATCAAAGGAGACTTGCCTTCTTGCACGCTCTCTGGGTCTTCCTGCTGCGGAGTGGAGAGATCTTCGACAACGTTGGATTCAACGCGCGAAAAGACAGAGCAACAAAACAAATAAATACAAATAAAATTCAAATAAAATCCAAAAATTCAAAAGAGGCCATATTTGGATAGATTATGATTTTAGATGAATTTAGAAATTTGAATGACTGAATTTGGAGTTACAATGAGAAAGTTATGTTCATTTGAAAATCTCAGTTTGAATAATTCCAGAAATTACGAAATTTCTGACAGGTGGGGCCCACTGGAAATATTTAATTTTTAATCTTTTATTTTTATTTCTTTATTCTGAGTCTATGACAGATGGGACCCACTAGACAGTGAGCCCACTGGCCCTGCCTCTGACATGTGGGGCCCCTCTGGGCTCTGGGCCCAGATGTCAGTGGGGAGCGCAGACGGGTGGGGCCCAGACGGCAGTGGCCAGCGCAGACGGCAGCCGCTGACGTGTGGGGCCCAGCTGTCAGTGCTGAAAAACAAAGAAATGGCTCAACCTCAGCGTGCGGAGCCGGGGGCTCGAACGCGCGTCGAGGGAGCCGGGAGGGAAAGAGATCGCGCTGGTAACCAGTCGGGCGGGGAGGCTTTGACTACCCATAAAGGGTAGGTAAACCCTTTGAGGGGTACCTGCTGGAGGGCCGGGCAGAGGTGGCCGGAGGCGGCGGTGCCGACGGCGAGGGAAGGCCGGAGGGGTTCGGGGGAGTTCAAAAACGGGGTCCTGGCGCGGAGTAGATGCCGACGGCGGGGTTGGCGGGGTTCGGCGACGAGCGGGGATGGCCGGCGGCGAAGAGGAGCGGTGGCGCAGCACGGGTCCTCCGGTGCGGCGGTGCTCCGACGGCGAGGAGGAGCGGCCGAAGTGTCGGGGAGGTTCGCCCGGGCATGGGGATGCTCGGAGTGGCGGCGGCGGGCTCTGGAGGATCGAGGCGGTGGCGATTGCTCGCCGGAGAGCGGCGGAGCTCGGGGAGAGAGGTGGCATGGTGCTGGGGTGCTACGGAGCTCAGGGGAGAGAGCGGAGGGCAGTGGACGGTTGTGCGGAGGGAGGCGGAGCCGAGGGGGCTATTTATAGGGATGGAGGGGGGCACGGCGCGGCAATTGCTCGCCGTTGCTGGCGGCCGGAAAAGGAAGGGAAGGGGGAAAGGAAAGGGGAGGCGTGGAAAGGAAAGGGGGCGCGGCGTTTGGGGGATTCGGTCGCGCGGGTTTCCAAATCGGAGGGAGCCGGGGAAGGAAGGAGAGGATCCGGGGGGAATCGGTCGCCGGCGCAAGAAAGGAAAGGGGAGGAGAGAAAGGAAGGCGGCGCTCCGCGGGGAAGACGACGGGCCTGACAGGCGGGGCCCGGGTGGCAGCGGGAGCGGGGTGCGGGCGACTAACGGGCGGGGCCCGCGGGTCAGAGAGGAGAGGGGAGCGGGGTGCGGATCGCGGCCACGTGGCCCGGAGGTGGATCGGGCGGCGGGTGCGGTTTAAGTGGGAGGGGACGACCGGATGGTAAGCGGGGTGACGCGGGGCGCATCGGGCCGGCCACGCGTCGGCCCGAGGGCCCGAGGGGAGGGGAAGGCGGGGTGGCTGATGGGCCGGGCCCGCTTGGCGGAGGGAGAGGGAGAAGAGCGGCCGGGATTGGGCCGGGCGGCGACATAGGCGGATCTGGGCCGTCCACACGTCGGCCGGAGGGAGAGGGGATGGAATTGTATTTTTGGAATTTGATTTTGATTTTTAGAGAAGGCTAGGAAATTATTTAGGCCTCAGAAAAATATGAAAATACCTCCAAAAATTCCAGAAAAATTCACAGAAGCTCCTGGAGATATTTGGACTTAATAAAATTGTTTCCAACTACTGTTGATATTTAATTTTCATACTTTAAATTACTTTTTAAATTTTAAAAATAGGTTTTAAACTCCAGAAAATTCAGAAAATCAAATAAAAGCCAAATAAAATTCAAATACTTTAAAATAACTTATTTGAAATTAAGTTTTTCCAAAAAGCAAATTTTGGGATGTGACAGCACCCCGTGCACCAAAGCAATCCCCGTGATCTCCTCTCTCTCTCTTACACCCAACACCAGCCGCTGCCGCCTGCCAGAACACCGGTGACCCTCGGCTCCCGAGCGCTCCTCTGGCTGGTAAGCCACGTAAGTAGCCCGGGCATCCGTGGCATGCCACATGGCGCCCGGTGGCACACCACCTCGGCCCTCCCTCGCTCTGTCAGCGCCACCACCCCTTTTGGCCCACGTGGAGCCATGTATCTAGCCACCTCAGCATTCAAGCCCACATGGCAGCCACGTGTATTGCCACGTCAGCACACGAGACCCCTCGACCCACGTGGCAGCCACATGAGCCCCACCTGGCTGCCACATCAGCAAATTTGCACAGTCAGCAGCCATGTCAGCCTTCCTGCCACCTTAGCCTCCCCTCTGGTCCATGGACCTGGTCCATGTAGACCAGGGCCCACCTGTTAGTCAGTCCACCCCAGGGCCAACGCCAGCATGATGCCATAAATCCATTTTCCAGTAAAAATAAATCAACCGAAAAAGAAATCCCTACTGACGTCCAATTTATTCATTTTCTCTGATTTTAAAGTTTCGAGAGCCCGTTCTCTTTCGTCCTAACTCCGATTGAGCCCATTCAAATTTCTAAATTCATCAAAAATTCCTATCTATCCATTTATGCCCTCAATTTAAATACTTGAAGTTATTTTGAATTTATTTTGAATTTATTTGAGTTTGGAGGGATATTTTCACGTGTAGATTACGATGATTCAAGAGATTTCTTCGATGATGATTCTCACCCCACTATAGAGCAAGGCAAGTCACACTCCTTGACCATGTTGTACCCAGTTTTCAAACAAAATTATTTTGTTTTAAATTACATTGCATGCTTAATTTTATTTCAACGTACTTCAAATTCAGTTTTAAATTTAGTTATTGTCTACTTGTTAATTCCTCCATTGGCATTTGAACTCCTCGATATCTTGTAACCCTAGAATAAAACTCTAGTTAGTACACTAGTATGGCTGGAGAATTTATGTAGCAAATACTTAGCCTTGCAAAGATATAACTTAGGCTTGGGATATTTTTTTCACATGAAATGATAAGCTTTTGAAATATATTCTTGACTTCAGTGAGTCAAGAAGGATTACAAAATTATTTCAAAACAAAATATAAAATCTAGTTTAGACCTAGGCTAATGGTTAGATGGTGGGTACAGGCATGCGCTATTGTTTGGAGACACAGGGGTATGTGGTTGAGCCTAAGTCAATTAAGGACCGGTCTATGAGCTACTGTTGCAAAGCCCTATCGTACTATCACAAGGCTGGTATGAGACAACCCTGGCTAAATAATTTGTGAGTCCCAGCCTAAGTCATGTTGTAGGCTGAAAGTGAGCGTGGCGTAGGCCATGAGAAGTCTTACTTGGCTCAAGAGGGGGTCCCGGTCTGGTGGTTTCCTTACTGGGGTGAAACCTTAGAGTTGGCTTGGTCAGATTGAAGGCTTTGCATTATTAAGGCCTTATCATGATCTCCTCGCCGCACACCTAAGAAAGTGTGTAATCTGGTGGCAATTCGGGATGATCATGTCTTGTGGGTAAAGCTGTACAACCTCTACAAAGTGTATAATCTATCCTGGATAGCCGTGCCCACTATCATGGGCATGTTGAGTGAAGGTTTTTCGTGGATTAGACTTTGTTTCTCAAAAATGGTTTTTGAAAGCCTTGTGGATGGATGGAATCCATATGAGATCTTTTGGAAAAAATGGTCCGGGTGGGATGCCTGTGGTTAGGTTAGTGTTTGGTCGGAGCCTGCACTAACGGTATTAATTTCATTTCTTCCCTCACCGCCTCCTATCTGTCAAGAGACATCCTCCGTAGCTTTTACTTTGTTGGCTTCGTGTCATAGCGGATCGCCAATCAATGCTCAATCACAGATCTGTTGACGCCACTAAGGTCTCTTGGGGACCAGGTGAACATGTCAGCATTGTTGTGGAGGGTTTCTAGCAGCTGGCACTCCACTATCGCACACCTGTCACACCCTATTGATACTTGCTTAGAGGGGTCCCCTTCAAAGAGGGACACCCATTTTACCTCACCACTAGGCTTCAACTTCGAGATCCACGCAAAAGATGAAGGGGGTGAGGATCTTTCTTGGTTCACCAAGGTGGCTCCTGTGGCTAGCCATGTACCTTCCTGAGGGGTATCACAATGTACCTTCCACTTTTTCATATTAAATAGCTTTCGAACAGAGTGTCTTTTCAATATGAGGTCTATAAGTCAATTGTAACAAACATTGTAACAACTTCATTTATATCGGCTAAAATCGCACTTGAGTCTCTCTCCCTCTCCCTCTGTACTTTCTCTCGTGAATAGACAAAAACTATAAGTCTTAGACCAAAAGAACATGTCCATAGTTTGCTCTAGAGTCCAAGAAACCAAATAAGCCTAATCTTGTACGCACTCGTGGGGCTGTCCGTAAAAAGGGGAAAGAAGGTACAATTTGAGCGACAACTTAGGGTTCACTTTGTAATATCTCCTAACACAAATCAAGGGGTAATTGACTATCTCACACTGCAATCATATTCTGTTTGAAAAATACCATTGCAACCATATTCCTTTGAAAAATGCCACTTTAATCGTTAAATACTCCTAGAAATACCATTATTCTCAATACTAACCGATTTTTATTGATATAAAATGGGTTTTTATTTATTATAATGGTATTTATATGACTACAAGATGATTGGAGTGGTATTTATATACACAAAAATACATATTAGAATACGGAAGGTGTATGAATGCAAACGCGGTGACATGCTATATTTCAATTATGTTTGCATGGATGAAATACATATCAACATAAGAGAGGTGTATTCATACAAATGGGCTTTTATTGATGCCATTATGATCAATATAAGCCAATTTTACATTAATATACCTTCCATATTCTAATTTGTATTTTTGTGTACATAAATACCACTGCAATCATCTCATACTCACATAAATACCATTAGTCAATAAAAACCCATTTTATATCAATAAAAATTGGCTACTATTGAGCGTAATAACATTTCTAAGAGTATTTCATGATTAGAGTAATTTTTTAAATAAATATGACTATAATAGTATTTTTAAACCGAACAAGATTGCAGTACCATATCATCCGTATATCAAAGATGGGGGACTCTCTAGCCAGCGACTGCGTCCACATCGACTTTGCTTTCTCTGCAGCTGATGCGTGTGCGTGCTTTTGCTTCCGCACTGCTTGCCGCGTGTATACGCACTCGCTTTATCTTCGCCTAACGCGTGCGTACGTGGGTTCGCTCTTAATCAACGGTTTGTGACCCGCGGTTTGCACGGTGTAGCACCGCATGTCGTCGCCTCTTCTCTCAAATCTTCGCGTCGCTTTCCTTGTGGCGTGTTGCTTTCCTAGTGGCACACTGCGGCTACCTTCTTCGCAGTGCACGTCGTCTCACTCCCAACCCCAGATCTACTCCTCCCACTCACAACTGGCGTCGCTTGCTCCACCTTCGCCAGTCAAGCTGCCAGAGAAGTCGAAGCCAAAAGCGTGAAAGAATAGAGTCTAATCCCGTTCTTTTTAACTTATGGTTTGATTTTCCTCTAACAAACAAGACAGATTCTTCGCTGTCTTTTTAAAGCAGTTTATTATAATAGTCTTTTCGAAAGGGTTTATTAATATTTTATTTATTCGTACAGGTACTTATACTAGAATCAAAAGCCATAAACACTAACGGAAAAGAACTTACTTAAAGTAAGCGGTGATATTGTATGTGCGGCTGAGTCCCATTGATATGGGCCATTCGCTAGTTGGCCTGTCAATTCGGTACTTCCAAGAATGAACTTTTGAGTGGCATGTAGGACTGGCAAAAAAGCTCGGGCTCGTGAGCCAGCTCAGGCTCATGGAGGCTTGGCTCGGCTCGTGGATGAAACGAGCCGAGCCGAGCCAGCAAAAAAGCTCGGGGTCTAAACGAGCCGAGCCCGAGCCAGCTCGTGAGCGACTCGATTGGCTCGGCCCAATAGGCCCAACCGCCCAACTAAAAACCCTCCTGAGTCTGTTCCCCGTCTCTTCCTCTCGGCTCCACTTCTCCAGTTCTCCTCCCCGTCTCTTCCTCTCAGCTCCCTCTTTCTCTGCGCTCCCTTGCGCCGCCTCTCCGCGGTTCGACTCCCCGGCCCCAACTTCCCACGCCTTGCCGCCGCTTCACCCGGGTGCGGCTCTCTCGCACGCGCCTTCTCCTCGCTCGACCGATCCCAGTTAAAGATGGCAATGGGTACCCATAACCCGAAACCCGATGGGTAATTACCCCATTAGGGTACATATATGGGTTAAAATGTCTACCCATGGGTCTACTAATGGAGAAAAATAGGACCCAATGGGTACGCGAGTGTGGGTATGGTTTGACACTACCCATACCCATTACCCAATGGATACCCGAGTATTTATGGGCCATCTATTTGTAGCCCAGCCCACACAACAAATAATTATATTTGGCCCAGCCCAATAGATGTAAACTAAAACCCTAACCCTATTCCCCAGACGGCTGCCAGACCCCAATTCCCCATTTCACAGCCTCCAAGCCGTTCGGGGCTTCGGGCGCCCTCCAAGCCGCCGCCACCGCCCTCCAAGCCGTTCGGCGCCGCCGCCCCCCTCGCCGTTCGGCGCCGCCGCCCTCCAAGCCATCCTTGCCACCCTCTGCCAAGCCGCCGCCGCCGCACTCTGCCAAGCCGCTGCCGTCACCCATCTGCCAAGCCGCCGTCGCCCATCTGCCAAGCCGCCGACGCCCATGGCGGCACTCTCCGGCTCGACGAATGACGACAGTCGGTGAAGCTTCCTCGCCTCCTTTAACCCTTGTTTCCATTGCAGGAAGCTTAATACTAACCTTGTTTAGGTGATTTGATCCTTAATCTTGTATATCATGTCTCGGGTATGGGTCACCCGCCGGGTTTATTTCACCCGCGCGGGTATGGGTTTGGGGGAAATGTTATACCCGCCTGTGTTATTGGGTCCTCCAGCGGGGATGTTTTTGCTTAATGGAGGTGGGTTTGGGGTGGTGAAACCCAATGGGTATAGACCCATTGCCATCTTTAATCCCAGTGGCGACGCACCGCTCGGTTCCACCTCCCCTCGCACCATCTACCCCATCGGCGTCGCACCGCCCAACCCGTTGGTGCCGCGCCGCCGCGCCTCCCGATTCGGCTTCCCTTCCCTGGATTCCTCTCTTCTACGCCTCCTCTCCTCGCCGTCCACCGCCGCAGGGTAAGCTCCGGCTAGATCCGGCCGATCTGGTGTCTTTTCTCCACATCTCACCCCTAATCTACCAGTTTTGGCTTGTTATTTTTGGTTGCCCGAGGTTTTAGGTTGGGAGGCGAGCTGCCCCGGCTAGCCAAGGCCGGCTAGCCGCCGCCCATACGCCGGGGAAGTACCCGGTGGTAGCTAGTGGTGTGGCTCGGCCGGCGGTAGCACGCAGCCGCCACCCTCTTCGGTAAGCCTCTCCTCTCCTCATCTACCTCCGGTGGTATACTTTTGGGTTGGTCCATTGTGCTCTACTGAGGATTGATTGCTTATTGTCTCTAGTTCACTATTGACTAAGCTTGGATGAATGTGGTATGTTGCTGTAAATCCGTGTGCTTCCCTCGGCCGCTCGGCGTGCGACAGCTGGGCGGACTGGCGGAGCCAGATCGGCGCGACGGCTAGCCGTGGTCGGGGGCACCGTGGGCTGAGGACTCCCGCTTGACCCCTCCCCCAGATCTCATCTCGTTACGGGCGCGGCGGCGGCAAGGGGGCAGTGCCCAGTGTTCAGTGATCCGGCGAGGGCACTGTTGGCTCGCGAGCCCTCGTGAGCTGGCTCGAGCCGCACCACGAGCCGAACCAAGCCCACAAAAAAGCTTGATATCCTAACCAAGCCGAGCCGAACCGAGCCTCCATTCCACCAAGCTTTCACGAACCGAGCCGAGCCAGGCTTGGCTCGGCTCGTTGCCACCCCTAGTGGCATGCAGCGATGACAGCAGTTGAGAAATACAAAATCTACCAGACTCGCCACAGGCTTGTTGTTCCAAGAATAAATGCTAGCTTGTTGCTGGAAGCTCTACATCCAGTGCAGGTTACAAAACAGTAGGTATTTATTACGTTAATTACGCTGCTTGCGATTATCTTTGGTGCGGTAGACAACAATGAGCTGATCTCTGACGCATATCTGGATGAAATCGTACGGCACTTATAATCTTTCCGTTTGACCCAACGGTTAATAACTACACTAAAAAGAGAGACACAAACAGCGTGAAGATCCTAATTCATGATGATGTACGATGTACCTTTTCTTTTGACACAGGTAATCCTCTATTGAATCATGAAGAAGAAGAGTAACAAGTGACTGACTAAATTGACAACATTGGAAGAAAGGACAGAACGAACACAACTCGCAACTCGAGAGCTCTTGCTGTGGAGTACTAAAAACAACAACGAAACCGAGAATATAAAAGGCCAGAATTACCAACCCTGACAAAGCATGTAGTTACCTGCTCGATTCACCAGGGAAGTTCGTTGAGGATCATAGCAATTCCCTCGGAAACTAATGCAAGATAACAGCAAGTAAAGAAAATATATGATCAGGAATAGACCAAGCACATTCCATCAGTGAGTTATATTAAGTTCCCAAAATAAAACAAGAGCCTTCAACAAAGAATACAGTTGGGACCGAGGTGCTGCAAATATGTACGTCATGCAAAAGTGCAATGGAACCACATCCATACAAGTCATATTACCATTCCAAGCTACTTTCGATGAACGGGACTGACATAAGGACCCAGGCAGACAAAAGGCAACAACCCCATGGCCGCAAATTTCAGAATAACCAAGAGATAGTAGAATCATCAAAAGCCCAAAATTTAGGGTGCATTCTTTTCAGCTGGAGTTGATGGTTTATGATTGTGACTGATAGCTTTTAACACTAGCATAAGTGCTTGTGAAAACGAATCAAATACCGATAATTCATTTCAAAAATACTATTCCGATAAGCTATTTTAAAATAGTAGAAAAATTGTTATTCTGATTATTTGATTAGAGAAAGTCAAGAACAAAAGAACTGGACCTTGGTCCTTAGCTCGAAACTGAACCCTGTAGAAACATAAGAAAACACAACGAGCATTGAGAGCCAAACAGAGGAATAGGAATTTCCCATTGCCAGGTAGTCTGCCACGGACTTCTCATTGGGCTGTGGCCCATGAAAGCAAGTGGCCCACTTCGGCAGAGAAGGGTGGTACTACAAAAGAAGATAGCAGCAGCAACGCCAGGACCATCGAATCGACCAACATAGAACAGGCGATAGTCTCGGCCCTTCACTTTCGAAATTCCAATTCTCTGATTCCCAGTCTAATTCTTCTTCCCAGTCTATTGCTCTTCCCAATCCTTGATTCCTATTCTCTCCTATTTGTGTCCCCAAATGGTGTTGGTTTGGCAATCTAGCTCTTGTGCTCAGTGCTGAATTGTGTTCATCAAAGTGGGATCGTGACGTTATAGTCGGCCTTGAAATACAGGAAATGCCTGTACACTTCGACCAGCATGCCACTTAAGACGTTGGCCGAAGACAGTCAAGAGCGGTCGAAGCCTCTCTGCCGTGGTCGAAAAGAAGTGCGTGGTTGTAAATGAAACAGAGGAAGAGGGAAGGCGTACGACCGCAAGATCCGATTTCTGAATAACTTTTGATTCACGGATCAATTGGTCAGGAGACTTCAAACACAGCAAGACCACGTCCTCAAAAGACTTCTCTGATCTTTAATTGAAAACTTATCAAGCCTATAGAGATCTTTCGGGAAAATCACGAAGACCGCTCAAAACCACGACTATGGAAGAAGGAAGATAATCAGATCATGCAAATGGAATTAAATGGGCCAAGAAGGCTTCGAGTATGTTCTTCCATTACCAGGCAAGTTAGATCATCCAAAGAACAACCGAGAGCAAAGACTTAAGTCAAGAAGCAAAAGAGCGAAGAGAATAACAGAGAAAGAACACTCAAGACATACAAGCATCAATTGAAAAAACAACTCAAATAAAAGCACAGGGATGGATGATTGCATTCATGGAGGTTTCTACAGCCACTCCATCCAGGAATATCAGGAGCACAAGCACTCCGGCACTGAGAACAACTCACACAAGAATAGAAATAAAACCCCAGAGCTGCTCACCAAAAACCTCACCGAGCACTGGTGCTCTACCCTCCTATTTATAGCCTTCAGTAGCGGGGGTAACCGGTTAACCCCAACTAACACCAGGTTTTAACACGCACACACCCTCTACAACCTGCTAATCACAATCAGACAACAGTTGCTTTAATAGTGCTTTAACCAGAGAGCAGTTTCCTTTGCAGGCTTTGAGCATTTCGCCAAAATGCCCCTCCTGCACCTTCCCGGAAACTTCCCGTTCCCTTGCCGACCATGCTTGCAACCACCTGGCAGTCCAGGTCATCTTCGGCTTCTTTCGATCGTTCTGGACCTCAATACCGCCTATGTCTAGTCCCAATTCTTTCAGCCTCACCATGACCTACTTTCAAAGTCCTGCAAGCACCACTGACAAGCAAAGCATCACATAGCACCACACAAAACACTGTCATCATAAATCTGCATTATAAGAAGTACTTAGAAATCACCTCAGCTGGTCGTAAGACACTTACGACCGGTCGAATGCACAAAACATGAAAAGCTCATAGCCTACGACCATATGGCAGATCGTTACGACCACCCCAAAAGTCGGTACGACCACTTACAAGATGCTATGACTACCTCCCGCTGCATTACGACCATTTTGTTGGTCTTATGACACACAGACAGTCGTTTCGACCACATTATAGCTCCTCCGATCACTTCGACTTCGTGGTCGTAAATCTTCTACTGAAGTTTCGAGCACGTTCACTTCTTCACAATGTGGCCGAAACCTCTATCGACCATGTTCAACGTGGTCTAAGCACCTTCCGACTACATTCAACATGGTCGAAGCACCTTCGAACCACATTCAACGTTGTTTCATATTCCTAGCATTGTAATATGCGCTACAGGTTGCTGTGGTTCTTCAAGTTGCTGGGGTTCGACAAAAAGTTCGTCCCTGTAGCGATGTTTGGCCACTAGTTGAAAGTTAAAGCCTTAATGAAGTAACTAATGAGCAATTGAAACAATAGTTGAAATGATACTGGTAATCCATTCGGCTGAATATAAAATAGCAAGGCCACAATGATGTAAATACTCCTAATAAGCAAACATCAGTTGAAAGTTGAAAAAAAATACATAGGAAATTCAGAGGGTAAGCAGCCCCAGCCTCTCCACGATGTACTCCGGCTCCAAGCTAACCTGAGTGACCATGAACTCTATCTTACGGCGCTCTTGCAGACTGGACCTAGAATTTGTACGGTCTTGCAGACCGCCAAGCTGAGCTTGTCCATGGAACAACCAAGAGTGCTCCTCAACAACTCGATTTTGCAGCGAAGTCTCTCCTCGGATAGTCCTAGAATATTTGGCACCATGCAAACAACAACACGGATCTTCTTCATGGAGCGACCAAGAAGCTCCTCAAGAATTCTAGCCTAGCAGCAACCTTGTCTTCGCTGACACAACAGGCATTGCCCACCGCGTAGTTGAATGCATATGAGGTGCGCAGCACACCGAGCTTGTCGGCGCGCAACACGAACACCTTCACCCATTCTGTATTGCACACGACCAGCCTTCGAGAGGGCAATGACATCTTGACAATATCACAAACACTTAACTCGCACTCCTCAATCAGCGTGATGTTCCGCTTGGCGACCTTCTCGAGGTCGATGGTCAGGATGGATTAGTTCAGATTACTATGAGGATTTCTATGTTGTTTATGTTTTTTGTTGAGAATAAACTGAACTAGACGTCCACATAGCATGTTTCGATAAAAAAAACTGAAGCTACGCTCAAGCAGCATTCCCTAATATTTTCGCAGCATTTTGTTGGTTTACCATGGCATGTTATTTCTCTTGTACTTTTGTTTTATGTGTATTTTTGAAACTACTGATTCCATGTACAACCCGCTAATCACAGTCAGACAACAGTTGCTTTAACCAGAGAGCAGTTTGCTTTGCAAGCTTTGAGCATTTCTCCAAAATGCCCCTCCTGCACCTTCCCGGAAACTTCCCGTTCCCTTGCCGATCATGCTTGCAACCACCTGGCAGTCTAGGTCATCTTCGGCTTCTTCCGATCGTTCTGGATCTCAACACCATTTGTGTCTAGTCTTATCCTTCCAACCTCACCATGACCTACTTCCAAAGTCCTGCAAGCACCACTGACAAGCAAAGCATCACATAACACCGCATAAAACACTGTGATCATAAATCTGCATTATAAGAATGTACTCAGAAATCACCCCAGCTGGTCGTAAGACACTTACGACCGGTCGAATGCACAAGACATGAAAACGGTTAAATGCCATTTTATGCAAACTAACCCTATAAGCCTTCCTTTGTTGCCTTTATCATTATATTGCATTTCTCCGTGTGACTTGCGGAGTACAAGTTGGTACTCACCTTGCTATCTCCACACAGAGGAAGACGACTTCGACTACGGCGAAGAGCTGGACGAGTAGGCCGCGTCTTACTGTCGTTTGCCTGTGGGCAGGCTCAGTGGGCTTCTTCTGCTTCGGTGTTTTTCTTCCGCTGCTTATAATTAATTTTGGCTTATGTGTCGTTGATGTAAACTTTGGCAATCATGCCCATGTTTAGTTAATAAATGTCATTTGCTTGGTATTTATCTTTGTTGTTCGCTGTGTGCACTAGCTGATCCTGGACTAGTGCGATTTACACAGAGGATCCTGGAGTTGCCGCTTCGGGTTCCGACAGAGATGGTATCAGAGCCCATAACGACTCTAAGACGTGACCGTAGGTAGAATAGAATGGTCAGACCCTAAGGACTTATTTTTAATAACCAGTAATTTCAAAAGTTTTGCTTATTCTTACCTCTTAATCTTTGCTTATCCTTATCTCAATCCTTTCTCGTCTTTATGTCATTTTTGGAAAACCTATTTCTATCTCTTCTCTTGTTCCAAAACAACTATAGATGGCAACAATAGGAATTCTTCGATTCTACCACCACTTCAATCTTCACTTTGAAGGATCAAGCTTTGTACCTCCAGAGCTGCGAGGGATCACACCAAGACAACCCTTATCTTTTTTGGTTAAATTGTTAATCTAAACAGTAGACGATGTTATGAGCTGTCAGTTTCTTTTTATTGGCAGCCATAACTATTTCTTGTTATTGGCTTAATAAAGGTTTTGTTAGTTTGGTGATTTGTTTTGGGTTGCGCAAAACGTCCGCTGTTCCTCCTTTGCCTTGAGTCTCCTCTCTCCTAATATTTGAAAGCATGAAGCTGGAGCACCTACTGGCTACAACCTTTGCGAAGGGATGTTTAAACCAAATCTCAGCTCAAGCCACACCGGGTAAGATCCAAACCTATTTCTCTGCTAGCCCGTGCGAATCTCGGGGACGAGATTCTTTTTAAGGGGGTAGATTGTAACAGCCCAGGTTTTTATAAAAATAATAATAATAGTAGTAAAAATAATTTAAAATAAAAATAAGTGTTTTTGTTGCCTAAAGTTTATTTTTGATTTGCCCTGATTTTTTTGCTTTTAGAAAACGCCGGATTTGAAAAGTAATTTAGATAAAAATAGAAAAATATTATTAAATAAATGATATTTCGATTTTCTATAAAAATCCTATTTCTAATTAATTATTTGGAAGCATTTGGCGTTTATCTGGATTTTCCTGTGTTTTTCTGTTTTTAAAAATCAATTTCAAAGCTAAAAAGTATTTTTTGTGAAAATTAAAAGACCAACTTTAAGTTGGAAATATTTTTCCTAAGTCTAAATCATCTCCAAGAATTTCTGTGAATTTTTCTGAAATTTTTAGACATTATTTTCTAAGTGTTTTTGAAATCTCTCTCTTTTCTCGGGCTGACAACTGTCATGCCTAGATCCAATCTTCTGCACCGAATAAATATCGGTCTTCCATCTTCACTTAACCCACTCCATCTTCATCTGACGGCCTGGATTCAATATACGCCACCAGATATGATCCCACGTCATAATCTGTCTTTTTCAGTACAAAGATAATTCAGAAAATCTCCTTTTTCCTTTTTCTTTTTAAACTTTCCGGAGCCCGTTCTCCCTCGTTCTAGCTCCAATTGAACTCCTTAAAAATTTTAAATTCTTTAAAAATTCTAATCTATTTATTTATATCCTCTTTTAATATTTTAAATGGTTAAAATATACGCAAATAAATCCTAAATTATTTTATTTGGTATTTTCGGGTTCCAAGGGTTTTGGTGGAATTTTTCTGAATTTTTTTCGAATTTATTTTATTTTTGGGAAAAAAATTATTTTCTTTTTTCTCTCTCCTCCCACTATCCAGAGCGAGCGCGTGCGCAAGCGCCATGGTAACTTTTGATTTTCTCAACTATTTCTTTTGCAACAAAATGCATTTGAATCGTCTCATCAAGACCTTTCCATTCCTAGTCTTAGCCCCCAATTTAATGCGTCCATTTCGCGGGAATATGCCATGCCACCGAAAGACATTCCCTCGCGGATCTCCCCATCCGGTCCACCTCTGCGCCTATAAAAGGGAGCACCGGGTGCCTCTCCTCATCCTCACCCAGCCCCAAAAATCTCAAAGCCTCTCTCCTTCCTCCTCACCGCAACCGGCATTTTTCTCTCGCCAACAAAATGGCGTTCTTCGGCCATTTACGCCGTCTACAGTGGATTCCAGCCACGATTGACCACACCATTGGCTTCGCCTTGGCGTGTTCTATGTGGTGCTTCCCTCGCCTTCGCCGGAGCATTGCCGGAGCACCGTGGCCAAACCGTGCCGCCGCTTCTCTCCTCGCTGCAGGTCGACCGTGCATCTTCCACCACAACCAAGGTGAACACTGCGTTCCTCATGTTCTCCTCTTCGTTTCACCACAAACCTCATCCGCTAACTCCTCTCCGTTTGCCCAGAACGCCGATGTCAACCCGTCGATTGTTGAATGTCTTCTTCGCCGTGTTTCGCCACCATCCGATATCCTTTGGTCGAGCCGTTTGCACCGTTGAGTTTGCCTCGACGCGTTCTACATCGTGCTTCCATTGCCATCACCTGAAGATCCCCCGAGTCCTCGTCGACCTTGTCAGGCCTAGACACTAAAACTGTACCTTCGTGCGTACACCCCTTTTTGGTAAGCGATTCAATTTTTGTTCGCGTCAGATTGTGTCCTAGCCTCTAAGAAATTTTCCTACCATTTTGTTTAATTTTTCGTGGAGCCAATTGTCAGGAATTGAGCTTTCCGCGAAAATGGCCGTTTGTGACTCCCGACGTCGATTCGTCAACTCCGGTAAGCCTTAGCCCATGCCGTAATTTTTCTTAGACTTGCCTCACCGCGTTCTATGCTGTGCTTCCTTCCGTTTCCCCGAAAAGCCTCCACAAATTTTCGCCTCCGACACCTCGCCATGGCCGCCAATGTCATCTCGTGTCCCCATCTATCCGGTGGTGTTTTTTCCCCAATCCGTTTGCGTCATATCGTGCCAAACCATCTCAGGTAGCTACCTTTCAAATGGTTTTGGATTCGCCTCACCGAGCACCAAGATATCAAGTGTTTCCTGTGTCTCTACCGACGTCGCTCAAACGTCGATGGTACTGACTCCGATGAATTTTCAGCTTAGCCAATAATTTTTCTAGCTTCACCATACCATGTTCTACCCCATGCTCACCCTACATCTCCACATTCCATACCCGGTACTATCTCTCTCCAACCTGCAGCCGTCGCTACCACGTCGTCACTGCCGTTTTTATCTCACCGCCGATGATTGCCACCGTTCCTCGCCGCCATACCTGTGTCACCACCTTCGCCTCATTGCCAGCATTCCATTTTACCCATTCGTTAGCCACCTTGCAGCCAACCGGCACTGTACTATTCAAGAAGTACTTCTCGTATTTTGTTATCATTTCATGTGATGTCCAAAACTTCCAGATATTCGTTCTCTCTCATACGAACTCCGAATCTATTGATTCTTTCTCCTAAATTCATCTAAAATCATTATATATCTGTCAATACATATTTTATAATTTTTGGATTTATTTGGATTTTATTTGAATTTATTCGCTTTGGTTCTTCGCGTGTAGACTGCGACGTTTCGGAAGAATTCGACGACGATTCACACCAGACTATAGAGCAAGGCAAGTCACACTCCTTGATCATATTGATCCCAGATTTCAAAATAAAATTATGTTGGTTTAAATTATTCTGCATGCATATTTTTATTCAATTATTTCAATTCAGTTTTGAATTTAGCTATTGCCCACTTGTTATTATCTCCATTGACCTTGAATTATCTTGATACCTTGTAACCCTAGATTAAAACTCTAGTTGATATATTAGTATGGCTAGAGACTTTATGAATATAAAATGCTTAGCCCTGCTTAGACATAATTATGGATTGGGATACCTTTTTACATAAAATGATGAGTTTTTCACATGAAACGATGATTTCTCTAAATGTACTCTTGACTTTGGTGAGTCAAGGAGGTTTATGAAATATTTTGCAAACAAAATATAAAACCTGCACTACTAGATTCCGACCCTTTAGCCACGAAACGCATCGCAATGACACTAAATTAGTTGCAATAGGTATGTACTATTGCAATGTTTTGCCAAAATCATGGCGATATGTGCACAGTATTGCCTCTAAAATATTGCGTTGCGATAGTCATTGAATTCGTTGTAATAAGGTGGCTTTATCGCCACCATTTAGAAAATGGTTGCGAGTAGTATAACTTTATTGCCACGGTTGTCTTGCGTTGTGATAATATTGATTTTCATTGCAATAGTTAGGAGGTATTGCCACCTTATAGAATTTCGTTGCGAGTGGGTGACAATATTGCCACAATTTTATTGCATTGAGTCATCAATTGCGTTGCAAAAGGTTCCTATACAATGCGTATGAAATAAGTTTGTATTGCCACGAAATAAATTTGTTGCTATATATGATGATTGTTCGTGGCAATAATCTGTTATTGCAACGCTTTGTTTTCGTAGGCCTAACTGCTCAACGCAAGGGCCGAATTGGTGTGGAGGAATTATATTATCTATAGTTATTAATTGCTAGAGGAGATAAAAAAATTGAAAAGTGACAACTAAAACGCAGTTGAGGAGGTCTCACTTGACAAAACAGGAGAGGATAAAAATTAGAATAGAAAAAATAAAAACAAAAACCATGGGTTGTGGAGGAATCGAACCAACAACCTCCTAGCTCGGAGGCCAAGGCGTTTACCACCAGACTATTGTACCCCACTGTCAATTATAATTGTAAATTTCTATTTATCTAAGCATGGTAAGCACCTATCATATAAAACCTTGGGCACCTCCCACCGCACGCCCAGCAGTCACCCCGCCTCCACCATCTGTGGCCACCGCGCAAACGCCACTACCTAGCAGTCGCCCCGTCTCCACAGATGACGCGGATACGCTCATGTCTTGCACTTCACACTTAAAACTTGGATTTTAGATAAATGTTCCAAACTGCATATTGCACTTAATCTATTTTTCTTAATATTAATCTTAAATGCATTTTTAATTAGGATTAACTTTGGACTATATGCTAAACCGTATTTTATTAATGCCTCTAATTGATAATTAGACCTCAATTGAATACTTAAACTATATTAGTTGCTCATGCAGTAAATAACAAGATTTTAAATGTTAAGTAACCTTATTTTACATCCTAATTAAATTTATTACATTCCCTAGATTATTCCCAAATTTTTCCATGATTTTTCTTACCTAATATGAGCCACAAAAATAGAATTAGGGGTGGAAATAGTGCAGCGGGCCGGACTCGAACTCGGGACCTGGGCGGTGTGGCTAATACGTTGGCTGGGCTAACCAAGTGGGCGGGAGCTTTGGCTGACAGAGAAAGCGGGGCAAATTCAAAGAAGCCTCTTGGACAGGGCTCCAAAACAGAGCATGCCGGCGCAGAGCAAGCGGCAGTGTCGCCGGCGATGGGTGGTGGCGGGGGAAGGAGGGGACTAGCAAAACGGGTTGTAGGAGATGTGAGGGAACCGGTGGAGGGGGTGGCACGGCTCGGGGCGGCGCTAGGAAGGATCAGTGGCACCGAGAGTGGCCGGCGGCGGGGTGGGAAGGGGGCGGCGGCGCTGGTGTGGAGAAAGGGGTAAATTGGTGGCCGCAGAAGCAGGAGGGGTTCACGGGGACGCTTACCGAATGCCTGGCCGAGCCGGAGGGGAGCCACGGCGAGCTGGCGGCGATGGCCTACGGCGGCGTTGGCGAGCTGACGGCGCCGGCGAGCTGGGGTGGACCGCAGCTCCGGCCGGTGGTCGGCGGAGCTCCGGGGCGCCGCGGTGAAGCTCCGACAAGGAGGAATTGGAGGGAACTTTGATGTGGAGGGAACGGCGGCGGTGGAGGTGCGTTTGGCCGGCGGTGAGGAAGAAGCCGATTCCGGCGAGCTCGGCGCACGGATTTCCAATTAGGCCGAAGGGGAAGCGGAGGGGGAGTGGGGGCACGCCATGACGCATTCAATTTGGAGAAAGAACCGTCTCGGTGGCCGGAGGGTTGTGCAGGCGCCGGCGGCCATGAATGGAGCTTGACCGAACACAAAAAGAAATGGAGGGGAAGGGAGAGGAGTGGAACGGGGGCGGGGGCAATGCACTCCTGGGGGGCCATTTATAGCCGGCAGAGGAACTGTGGCCGGCGACTCGGGAGCATGGCGCGGCATGGGCGTCGGGATGGTCCGCTCGGAGTGCGCAGGGTATGGCGACGGGACGGCAAGGTGACTGCTCGGGGTGGGTCAGAGCAGGGCATGGCGCTCGGTGCGACGTTGACGGAGGCGTGCGAGGTGCAGGGAGCAGGTGCGGAGTGACGCGTGCACAGGGGGGCGGGTGAGCCGGTCCAGAGCATTGACAAAGCGGAGGGAGGAAGAAAAGAACGGGGGAAGAAAGAGAAAGGAGGGGGAGGGGAAAGAGAGAGAGAGGTGGTGGGGGCCGGGCCCACATGGAAGAGAGTGGGGAAGACGAGAAAAAGTGAGAAAAGGAGGGAAGGGCTAGGCATACTTTAAAATCTGTTTTTTTAATTTTAATTTAAATTTATAGTTTGATTTATATTAGGGTTTACTGATTTTAATTTTTGCATGGCATTTAAAATTTAACTCTTAATCTATACTTTGATTGTTATTATTATTTGGAGACTTATGTTGGGAATATTCTTTTTGCCATTTTTCTTTTACCTAGGTAAATTGAAATTCAAATTCTTATAGTCTTTTTTTAGCCCACATAATTTTCATATTTGTATTTTCTTACTACTAAAGTTGTCATCGCATGTGCACAATTTTGTAGATATATTTATATGTATTATCCATACATATCTGTATTCCATTTATTTGTTTATATTGTTATTTGTGCCATTATTTCCAGAAATGAAATTTTATGTTTTGAATTCGGGCCATCTCATCATTTTATGGATCATCTTTTCAGATTCATATTTTAAATTCTTGTTCTCTATTATTTGAACTTCTCATTTTATGATATCTCTAGTGTTTGGTTCTTTCTTGAGCTTCTAAAATTTTTGGAACCTCAACCAAATTTCAGAAAAATACCACAACTCTAAATTCAAATAAACGTATATTGCAAAATAATTCAAAAAGATTCACATTTTCAAATTTAAATTTTCAGGATGTTACAAAAGCGCTGCTGTGAACGAACCACCATCTGGGCTAAGCATATTTGGGAGCATCGACTATAGTAAGAAAGGATGTACTATCGAGTCACTTTCTAGGTTGGAGTTGCATCGGATGAGGCACTACATAATTACAAACTGTGATAAGGCCATTCCATGGATTAAGTAAGTTGTACTTTAGATGTACTAACTTTCGAGTATATATTATTTTTCATGTTTTCAACTAATGGATGCCCTCTTTTTTTGTTTTAATTTAGTAAGCACAAGGATGAGCTTAGAAATATGAGTGCACAGAATGTTGAAACCCGTCACAAGGAGCAATTTGTAGGCTGGTTTGAGCGTAAAGTGAGTTACTATTTTTTTATTTAATTTAGTAAAGTGAAGGGCGATGACAGCACCGCTCGACTCTGGTCAAAAGCCGCATGACCCGGCTAAAGCCGAGTGACACGGGCGACGTGAGGGAGCCTCCCCGAATCCCGTAGCTACATCTCCGCCGCCCGCTGTCGCCGCTGACACCGCCGCCTGCCAAGCGCCGCTGTCCCCGACGTGCGCGTACGACCCCGCCGTGGCCAGCCTTACCTCGTCGCCTATAAAACCCGGGGCAACCCCCAATCGCTTCGCCACTTCCCGCACTCTATCTTGACCAAAATAATTGAGCTCAAACGCCCTTAATCGCCGGTGAGCCCCTTTCTCCTCCATCTCCGGTCACCGGCAATCCCTGTAAAATTCTACCCATCCTAGATAACAATACGCTTAAATGAAAAGGAATGACATGGATTTAAATGAAAATTTATTTAATTAAATGGATTTAATATGACTAAACTAAACATGAACATTTGTCAAAAATATTTTATTTAAGTTCCTAGATAACAATACGCGACTCCTTCTTTTATAATAGTAAAGATATATATATATATATTTATTTATTTATTATATTTTAAAAAACATAAAAAAATTTCCCTCCTTAGTAACTTCCCCACAATACGCATATCCCGCCTACATGAAGACTTGACAAATTGGAAAAGGAATGACATGGAAGGGGTAAGTGTTGATGCTTCTGTCATAGATAAGGCAGTTCTTGTACCTGAACCCAATGATGAGGACTTAGACGATGATGATGAAGATGATGACACCTACATAGATGATGGAATTGTCACACCTGTGAATTCTGTAGGACATGGAGATGATGATTTTTTTGTTTAAATTGGGAACCTTGTGCTTGTGTAATATTGTGTTTTGTCTCTAATTATTGTTCTGCTGCAACACTCTAATTATTATTGTAATAAACGTTTCAGCTCTGAATCACTAGGCTGCAACACCGTTTATTTATAATAGTAAAGATATATATATATATTTATTTATTATATTTGTAAAAAACATAAAAATTTTCCCCCCCTAATAACTTCCCCACAATACGCACATCCCGCCTAAATTCCTCATCCCCGTCCAAAACCATCGCGGGATATACACCCCTAAATCCCCGCCGCCTCATCCCCCACCTCTCCCGCCGCCGCCTCGTCCCCCACCTCCCCTGGCCTCCCCGCCTCCCCGTCTCCCTCCGCCTCCCCGGCTCGCCCTCCCGGCCTCCCCCACTCCGCTCGGCGCCCGCTCCCACGGGACCCCCTCCCACGCCGCCCCGCCGCCTCATCCCCCACCTCCCCCGCCGCCGCCTCGTCCCCCATCTCCCCCGGCCTCCCCGCCTCCCCGCCTCCCTCCGCCTCCCCGGCTCGCCCTCCCGGCCTCCCCCACTCCGCCCGGCGCCCGCTCCCACGGGGACCCCTCCCACGCCGCCCCGCCGCCTCATCCCCCACCTCCCCCGCCGCCGCCTCGTCCCCCACCTCCCCCGGCCTCCCCGCCTCCCCGTCTCCCTCCGCCTCCCTCCGCCTCCCCGGCTCGCCCGCCCGGCCTCCCCCACTCCGCCCGGCACCCCCTCCGCCTCCGTTCGGTTCGGAGAAGACCTAGGTCAACAAGACCATGGCGATGACTCCATCGACGACGCCGATCACTGGTTCGCCCTCTGCCAATGCCACCGACGGGGATTTCGCCATCACGAGGGCCGACCGACGGGTTCCACCTCGAACTTCTGGCGCTGAAGAAGACGGCACGGATGATGCTTCCCTCCCCAGGTAACAAACCATGTTCATTGGTTTCGATCGGTTAGTTTTTTGCAACTAGTCGGCGGCGAAACTCTCCAAGAGCCCAAATTGGATACAAGTTGCGGTAATTGCCGTAATTGAAGTAGAAGGAGTAGTTGAAGCATCCAAGACATTGTATAGAATCTGACCACTTTCCCATGACCACAGACCCAACTTTGGGAATCTTTCTCGTACAACCTCCTCACGAACAAGCTGGTCAACCTGTGAACGGGACTGCAATATCATTTAAATGTTCACAGGGAAACAGAACATGTATGAAGAATTGAAGAGTACTGAGTACATGAGTACTGCAAGATAAATGACACATCACGGAGAGGGAGTTGCAGACTATAACTGAGGATCAAATTATTTTTTAAGAATCATCATGTACTTTGTACAATTGGTTTTTATTCGGCAACCTGGTGTAACCTCACATGTTTCTTACTGTTAGTATATGTGTTAGCAAAGCGATTGAAGAGGAGAGGCATATTTAGGATTTGTTTTTGTACTTGTGAAAATAACAGGCAAGTCCATGGTTTTGTGATGTAGTGTAATCACACCTACTTTAGCTATGTGTTTTAAAAAATACCTCACTATCTGATCATAGCAGAGGAAGTTTATAAAATCTTGCAGGAATAATGTAGTTCAATAAAATTCTTCATCCTATAAAATGGTGTATATTGCATATTAGTCAATGCACTGGACATGTATATCTCACTCAATGATGTTCATTGATGTGCTGAAATTTCCTATATATTCTGTGTAAAATTGTGTTTTGTGTGCATAAGACATTCCTTGAAGTTGAGGAATTACCTAGATTTTTAACACAAAACTGTGTAACTTCATTAAACATCTAGAATAACTTCTGCAGGGGGAATGACTGAAGAGAAAAGGGTAATGAGGAGGAAAGTTCTCGCCAAGTGGCTGAAGGAGAGTATTTTGAGATTAGGCCCCACATTTATCAAAGTAGGGCAGCAATTCTCCACCAGTGGATATTCTTCCACAAGAATATGTGGATCAATTATCTGAATTGCAGGTTTGTATTTTGAACTTTATTGTGCTTGTAGTTACGCTTTGATGCTTCGCAAAATAATACTGGACATATTCTAAAACAGCTGTGGAGGCTATTAGTTAGTTGCAAATCTGCATCTCAGTCTTTGCTTGCCATAGGAAATGTGTGCTTTCCTATTAGGTTTGCATTTAACCGGGTCTTCCGTTGGCATTCGCTAACAAATTTACACTTAAATATGTATCATACTTTAGTCCAGTTGATCATTAGATCATCCTAATGGATAACCAAACTTGTCAGTCTCAGGTGATCAGTCTAGTAGATAACCAAACTTTTCAGTCCCAGGTTGTCCACCATGTTTCGCTCTAGCAGTATAGCAGTCAATGTCGGATGAAAAAGAAGAAAATTGCAGTCATATCCTGTGTGATAGTTAAAAATTCTCTTGTGTTTTTTAAATTTTTGGTAATTAACAGCCTTATATTTATACTATTGTTATCATGGAATCATGGTTCGCTCTTTTGCAGGATCAAGTTCCTCCATTTCCTTTGGAGACAGCTGTGTCAATTATTGAAGAAGAACTGGGGGCATCTGTGAGTGAGACATTTGATGGGTTTGACTTTGAACCAATAGCTGCTGCTAGCCTTGGTAATAAGCTTGCACGCTCTGGAAATATACTTGTGAAAATGGACTAAAACTACGCCATTTTAGTGAGCAACTTGACACCATAATAATCTACCCCTTTTTGGCAGGCCAGGTTCATCGGGCATGCCTGAATGGCCAAGAAGTTGTCATCAAAGTGCAAAGGCCTGGTCTGAAGGATCTATTTGATATTGATCTGAAAAATTTAAGGGTAAGTCACTTAAATGTGTATATTTGTCTAACATATTGTACCTCTCTAGTATTATTTATTATACCCAAAACTGTGAATATTATGGCTGTAGCTTACTTAAATATGAATTCTTTTGAAACCATTTGCTGATGGATCAACTGATTCTGTTCTAGGTAATAGCAGAATACCTTCAGAAAGTGGATCCTAAGTCAGATGGTGCCAAGAGAGACTGGGTTGCTATCTATGATGAATGTGCATCTGTGTTATATGAGGTAACTTAGGTGCTATTGTCTTGTATTTCACAACCTATGTTCTGTTGTTATCTCATGCTTGTCAAAGTTTAGGTTTTTGAAACGTAGCCTGTTCTATAATAGCCCATTTTAACAAATTTTTGCATTAGAATCTTACCTCAATGGAAGTACTGAGATCATTTGATGAATAGGTAAAGTTCTCTAGGTATCACAAAACAGTGTATTGCTGTCAATGCTTACATATTAATGTGAGGCTCACATGTGACTTCAGAGGCTTGCATCTTGAAGTTGGCATTGTTCTGTCACTCATCACAAATTTATTGTTTCCTTCTGATCATCTATTATTTTCCTCTTAGATTTTGCATACTGACAACTGCATTTTGACTATTTAACCTTTCTCTATGTAAACATACAGAACGAAACAAGGGTCGGGTCAGCAGTGGACTTTAGTTATTCAATGCAAGGGAGCACCACCAGAAAAAGAATTCTTCGAGTGCGATCTTGATAGGACTAATGTCTCATTTATGACATTGTTAAGTTTAAAAGAACAGCTTGGATACTCAGTTAGGGACTTCTTATACTATAAGAAGCGATGTGGCAGGGCCGTAGCAACTCTGGAGCCGATCGATTATAGTCGTGGTGCAGACAGAATACTGCTACAACTTGTTCGAAGAAAAGGAGGGACCAGCAGGTATGAAATGAAAATGTGACCAATCTTCATCTGTCATTATTCTTATGTCAAATATAGCATATGTTCTAAACTACTAGAAAATTATGCCAGGTGAAGTAGGGCTACTATATATCGGTAAATGAAATGAAATTAAATAATTTTGCTGGAATCACTTGCTAAATACTTTGCTACGCAACTGAACTAGAGAACTCAGGATTGCTATTTTCAGCTGTAACTCGTATCTCTAAACTTGCACTATGATGTACTTAAGTATGTGCTGCTGGACAATACTCACATTAAGGTCCCACTTTATTGTTCATGTTCTATCAGGATGAAACAATTTGATCAGAGCAAATAGAGTCGTGGCGTCATCAAGTCAGGAAATGCAACATGGCAAAGAAGCACGGACAAATGGAATGGAAGTGATAGTACTTTTGTTATTAGTTACAAACTTTGTAGTTTAAGTATGGAGATTGATATGTAATTCCTGCATGAGTGGTGGCACTTTTAAATTATTATGTGTTGAATTAATATATGTGTTTTTGATCCAGCCGTGTTCCTAATTTGATTATTAATTTGCAACAACAAATTATAATAAACTATCATATGCTCAATATGTTATCGCAAATTTTACCATTGCGATAAACCTGTATGCAAAATTGGTATTTCGTTGTGATAGGCTGTTGCAACGTCGCTACTATGTTGCGATTCCACTATATGCCATGAACAATGTTCGTTGCTATAGGATCTATTTGCCACAAAACATATTTCGTCGCAATAACTTTATGACAATGAAATGCCTTCCGTGACAATAAAACATATTGCAACGAAACACCTCCCGTGGCAATTAAACCTGCTGCAACGAAACGCCTCCCATAGCAATATATCCTGTTGCAACGAAATGCTCTCCGTGGCAATAGGGTCTATTGCCACGAACCATTGGCGTGGCAATAGAACCTATTACCACGCAATATATTCGTGGCAAATGATACTATTGCCACGACCAAACTTTGTGGCAAAAGAAGCCATTGCCACGGAGTCAGCCGTGGCAATAGCCTATATCGCCACGACATCATTCGTTGCAACAACAAACAATTGCCACAATACATTACATGGCAATAACCATAGGTATTGCAACGAAACCACAATCCGTTGCACAATCTTTTAAGCACGCAAGTACTTGCCACGCTTGCCAACGGAAGTGATGTGTTGCAATAGGTACATATTGCATCTATTTTGGCCCTATTGCAACGATTTCGCTCTGTTGTCCTAGACCTGAAAACTAGTAGTGCTAGTTTAGACTTAGGCAATTGGTTAGATTGGTGGGTGCAGGCATGCCCTGTTGGTCGGAGCCGCAGTGGTTGATTGTCGGGTACGAGGGTATGTGGTTGAGCCTAAGTCAAATTAAGGACCGGTCTGTGAGCTACTGTTGCAAAGCCCTAACGTACTACCACAAGGCTGGTATGGGACAGCCCTGGCTAAATAATTTACGGGTCCCAGCCTGAGCCATTTCGTAGGTTGAAAGTGAGCGTGGCGTAGGCCATGAGAAGTCTCACTCGGCTCAAGAGGGGGTCCCGGTCTGGTGGATTCCTTACTGGGGTGAAACCTTAGTGTTGGCTTGGCCAGGTTGAAGGCTTTGCATTGTAAAGGCCTTGTCGTGATCTCCTCGCCACACACCTAAGGAAGTGTGTAACTCGCGTGGCAGTACAGGATGATCATGTCTTGTGGGTAAAGCTGTACAACCTCTGCAGAGTGTATAATCTATCCTGGATAGCCGTGCCCACGGTCATGGGCATGCTGAGTAAAAGTTTTTCATGGATTAGACTTGGTTTTCCAAAAATGGTTTTTTTGAAAACCTTGTGAATGGATGGAATCCACGAGAGATGAAAACCTTGCGGATAGATGGAATCCGTGAGAGATTGAAACCTGGTGGATGGATGGAATCCATTAGAGTTGCGCAGTGAAAGTGTGTGGATGGATGGAATCTATACGTGATCTTTTGGAAAAGATGGTCCGGGTGGGATGCCCGTAGATAGGTCGGTGTTTGGTCGGAGCCTGCACTGACGGTAATATTTTCAAATACAAGTACTGTTTTACTTACTGTATTAAATTCGGTAATTTCAATCTATTTATTGTATTTCTTTAAATGTCGTTTTATGCAAACTAACCCTATAAGCCTTCCTTTGTTGCCTTTATCATTATATTGCATTTCTCCGTGTGACTTGCGGAGTACAAGTTTGTACTCACCTTGCTATCTCCACACACAGGAAGACGACTTCGACTACGGTGAAGAGCTGGACGAGTAGGCCGCGTCTTACTGTCGTTTGCCTGTAGGCAGGCTCAGTGGGCTTCTTCTGCTTCGGCGTTTTTCTTCCGCTGCTTATAATTAATTTTGGCTTATGTGCCATTGATGTAAACTATGGCAATCATGCCCATGTTTAGTTAATAAATGTCATTTGCTTGGTATTTATCTTTGTTGTTCGCTGTGTGCACTAGCTGATCCTGGACTAGTGCGATTTACACAGAGGATCCTAGAGTTGCCGCTTCGGGTTCCGACAGATAGTCATAGACTTTACTGGTACTTGATAGTCAAAGACTTTATAGTCAATGGTCATAGACTTCATGGATTGTTGTTGTGACATCCCAAAAATTTCTAAATTTTATTTGTTATTTTCTAGAATTTAATTCTTTATTTTCATTTGATCAAAGATTAAAAACAATTAAAGTTTGGTAGAAATTATGATCAAAATGGGTTTATTTAATTTTATTTGAGTTCCTTGCATTTTTTTAGAATTATAGGAATTTTCTGGGATTTATTTGGATCTTTTTGCTAATTTCCAAGCTTTATTCTTCTTTCTCGGGTTTTCTGAAAAATCAAAAAGAAAATAAAATACCTCTCTCCCTCCGGCCGAGCATGGATGGCTGGGATCCGCCCACGTGACCGCCATCCGACCGCCCACTCAACCCGCCTTTCCTTCCTCTCCGAGTGACACGCGTGCGGCCCAATTCCGCCCACGTCGCCCCGGCCCATCTTACCCGTCCCCTTCCACTTAAATACCTCGACCGCCCAATCCTTCCCTGGCCATGCGTCACAGATCCGAGCCACATGCTCTCCCCTCCTCTCTCTTCCGCTGACACTCCGGGCCCGCTTGTCAGGCCTCTCGTCTTCCCCGCGCCCGTCTCCTTCTTTCCTGGCCACGACGCCGCCCCGACCGTTACGCCGCCCTGTCTCTCCGGCCACATTCACCCCGCGCAAACGCCGCCCCCACTACCTCTCTTGTGCACCGCACTCACCGCACCCATCGCCCACTTTCCCTACTCCCCACTCGCCCTGTCCGGCGAAACTGCCACCACATCTCCGCGCTCTCCGGCGACGAATTCTGCCGTACCTTCCCCTCCCCGAGCCCATATAACCCCCCAGCACCGCCATCTCTCACTCCACCTCACCCCCACCCCCACTGCCCCTCTCGAGCTCCCCAATGCCCCAGCGCCATGCTCCCTTCTTCCCGAGCGCTGCCACCAACTCCGGCGAGCAATTGCCGCACCTTCAGCCATAACCAGACCAATCCGATGGCAGTCCAAACTTCGTCGTGATCTCCTCCATCTCCTCCACCCTCAGCCGAGCCGTAGGACCACCGGAGCACGATCGCCGCCATTGCCCGAGCACACGCCATCGCCTCTCTCGCCGCCGACCATCTTCCGGCCCTTCTCGGTGAGCACCCCGTGCACCAAAGCAATCCCTGTGATATCCTCTCTCTCTCTCTCTCTTGCACCCAACACTGGCTGCTATCGCCCGCCAGAACACCGGCGACCCTCGTGTCATGAGCGCTTCTCCAGCCGGTGAGCCACATTGGCAGCCTGGGCATCTATGGCATGCCACCTCGTCCCTCCCTCGCTCTATCAGCGCCACCTCCCCTTTTGGCCCACGTGGAGCCACGTATCTAGCCACCTCAGCATTCAAGCCCACGTGGTAGCCACGTGTACTGCCACGTCAACACCCAAGACTCCTCGACCCATGTGGCAGCCACATCTGCGCCACCTGGCTCCCACGTCAGCAAATTTGCACAGTCAGCAGCCATATCAGCCTCCTTGCCACTCGGCCTCCCCTCTGGTCCATGTAGACCAGGGCCCATCTGTCAATCGGTCCACCCCCAGGGCTGTCGCTAGCATGATGCCATAAATCTATTTTCCAGTAGAAAATAAATCAACTGAAAAAGAAATCCCTGCTGCGTCATAATTCCTATTTTTCTTTAGAAAAATAATTCCAAAAATCTAGTTTATTCATTTTCTCTGATTTTAAACTTCCGAGAGCCCGTTCTCCTTCGTCCTAACTCCGATTGAGCTCATTCAAATTTCTAAATTCATCAAAAATACCCCTATATCCATTTATGCCCTCAATTTAAATATTTGAAGTTGTTTTGAATTTATTTTGAATTTATTTGGGTTTGGTAGGATATTTTCATGTGTAGACTACGATGATTCGAGAGATTTCTTCGACGACGATTCTCACCCCCACTGTTGAGCAAGGCAAGTCACACTCCTTCACCTTGTTGTACCTAGCTTGCAAATAAAATTATTTTGTTTTAAATTACATTGCATGCTTAATTTTATTTCGGCATACTTCAAATTCATTTTTAAATTTAGTTATTGCCTACTTGTTAATTTCTCCATTGGCATTTGAACTCCTCGATACCTTGTAACCCTAGAAAAAAAGTCTAGTTAGTACACTAGTATGGCTGGAGAATTTATGTAGCAAATACTTAGCCCTGCAAAGATATAACTTAGGCTTGGGACATTTTTTACGCGAAATGATAAGCTTTTAAAATGTATTCTTGACTTCGGTGAGTCAAGAAGGATTACAAAATTATTTCAAAACAAAATATAAAATCTAGTTTAGACCTAGGCTAATGGTTAGGTGGTGGGTGCAGGCATGCGCTGTTGTTCGGAGACACATTGTTGATTGTCGTGTACAGGGGTATGTGGTTGAGGCTAAGTCAATTAAGGACCGATCTGTGGGCTGCTGTTGCAAAGCCCTATCGTACTAACACAAGGCTGGTATGGGACAACCTTGGCTGAATAATTTGCGAGTCCCAACCTAAGTCATGTTGTAGGCTGAAAGTAAGCGTAGCGTAGGCCATGAGAAGTCTCACTTGGCTCAAGAGGGGGTCCCGGTTTAGTGGATTCCTTACTGGGGTGAAATCTTAGAGTTAGCTTGGCCAGGTTGAAGGTTTTGCATTGTAAAGGCCTTGTCATGATATCCTTGCCACACACCTAATAAAGTGTGTAATTTGGTGGCAATTCGGGATGATCATGTCTTGTGGGTAAAGCTGTACAACCTCTGCAGAGTGTATAATCTATCCTGGAAAGCCGTACCCACTGTCACGGGCATGCTGCGTGAAGGTTTTTCATGGATTAGACTTTGTTTCTCAAAAATGGTTTTCGAAAGCCTTGTGGATGGATGGAATCCATAAGAGGTTGGAAACGTGTGGATGGATGGAATCCATATGAGATCTTTTGGAAAAGATGGTACGGGTGGGATGCCCTTGGTTAGGTTAGTGTTTGGTCGAAGCCTGCACTAACGGTATTAATTTCGTTTACAAATACTATTTTTAATTATTGTATTAAATTTAGTAATTTCAATCTATTTACTATATTTCTTTAAATGCTATTTTAAGCTCAAACTAACCCTATAAGCCTTCCATTGATACCTTTATCATTATGTGCATTTCTCCGAGTGACTTGTGGAGTACAATTTTGTACTCACCTTGCTATCTTATCTCAGAGGAGGACGTGTACGACTACGATGAGGACCTGGACGAGTATGATGCGTCTTACAGTCGTCTGCCTGTGGGCAAGCTGTTGGGCTTCGCTGTTTAATTTGTTTCCGCTATTACCGTTTTTATTTGTGTTATCAATGATTCTAATGTAAGATTTGGCCATAAGGCCATACTCTTTTGTTTAATATATATATTTGGTTGGTCATTTGTGCTCGATATGTATCTTTGTTTCACTGCGTGTACTAGCTGTTCCTAGACTAGTGTGATTTACACAGAGGGTTTCGGAGCCATTTCTTCGGGATCCGACAGCTGTCATAGTCGTAGACTTCGTAGTCTTGTCGTCATAGTCGAACATTTTATGATCGGTACCCGTAGACATGTTTGTCGACATGAGTGCTTTATTTCTTGTGATCTCCAAGTTCTTCGAGCACTCATGTTAGGCAAGCGGTATGACCAGCTGGTGCATGGCGATCGGTGATCAGTGAATAGTGTTCTGAGTGAAGTGATAGTAATTCCTGAATACTAGTGTTTGATGGAAAGTTCAATCCCTTTAGTGATAATGGCCACTAGATGAAAGTTAAAGCCTTACAGAAGTAACTAATGATAAAATGAAACTGCAGTGGAAATAATACAGGTAAAACATTAGGCTGAAAATGAAATAACTAAGCCATAGTGAAGTAAATACTCCTAACAAGCAAAGAAAACATTAGTTCAAAGTTGACAAAAGTACTTAGTAAATACTCCTAATAGGCCACACTGCTACGGCCTATGCGTGCGGCCCACACGATCAGATCTTCCTCGTGTTATGTCCGTAGCCCGTGGGGTTCTCACGTTGTCTCGTCCTTTTCATGAATCAAAAAAATCTTAGGAAAATGGTGGAGACAACGGACGGGGCGAGGCAGCGTGGTGTGGAATTTCAGTATCAGATGAGACCGGCACATGGAGAAATGAAAAAGGAGAAAAAGGGGCAGTGGCGATGTCCTGGCGGGAGAGGCCGACACCGGAGAGGACGGCTATCACAGTGTGGGTTGGAGAAGTGGGGGAGTTTCTTGGACACTTTGAGAGCTTGGTCATCGGTTAAGCCATAGGTGGCAACGAGGTAGTCCTCGACGAAGGAGGTTGCTGTGGCGGAGTTGGAGAGGAAAGTATGGAGGTGGAGGGGGAAGACGGTGAGGAGGTGGTGTGGTGGGAAGTGGCACAAAGCAGCGGGAGAAGGCGCTTTTGAAGGTGGATCATCACACTGGCGGCGGAAGGGTGCCGGTGGTGATGCACCGTTGGAGCTGTGTTAGGGAAAATATTCCTTTTTTCTTTTTTTTTCAATATGCCCAACAAGCGTGGACAACATTAAAATACCCTTGTGTATGTTGGAAAACATGGACATCGTAGATACTTACTGTTGAGGAACCATCGTAGGCGACCAGTCCGATCGATTCCTCTGCTTAATGAAAACAAGATCAATCACAGAAGATAGGAAATAGTATATTGAAACTTAGAGAGGTAGAGATAACTCCTGGTCTTTCTTTATTGCTTTCTTTCTGATTGTATGTACAAAATAGCCAATAGTACTCCCTATTTATAGTCTACTGGTGAGGTACCCACCATGGGCCAAGGCTTCCATTCTAGGTATGGACATGCGGTACAGAATGCTCAACTGTAATTCCCATCGCCATGCAATAATCATCAAATGCCTTTGAAGTAAATTCTCCGGTGTTGTCCATTCTGATGGATTTTATGTGATGATCAGGGAAAGTATTTCTAATGTAAATTATCCGCGAGATCAGCTTTGTGAAAGCATGGTTTCTCATGGACAATAAACCAACGTGCGACCATTTCGAGAAAGCATCGATGAGCACCATGAAATACTTGAATGGCCCTGAAAGTGGCTGAATGGGACCACAAATGTCTCCTTGGATGCGTTCCAAAAATGCAGCGACTTCATCCTTCACTTTCAGAGTGAAGGGTCTAGTAATTAATTTTTCGGTGGCACATGCAGGGTACACGAAATCTTCGTGATTCGGAAAATTCTTTACATTAATGTTATACCCTTGGGAATTATTGATTATATTTCTCATCATCCTAAGACATGGATAGCCTAATCTGTCATGCAAGAGACAGAAGAGCTCAGAGCTTCTAAATACTATCTTCAGGGCAGTATAGGCTGCAGGTGCCTTGATGTTGGTGTAGTATAGCCCAGTTTCTAATGAAGGAAGTTCTTTTAATACTATTTTTCCATTCGCTTCGCGCTTCGTAATGAGTAGATATTCCTTACCGTACTCTTCTTCAGTCTCAACGTGGAGACCGGTTGCGTGAATATCCTTAAAACTTAGGAGGATTCTAGTCGATTCTGGGTACAATAAGACTTCTTGAATGACCAAAGTTGTGCCCATTGGGAGTATAATTGTGGTTCTTCCTGAACCTATTATACATGCATCGCTATCGGCAATTGTTGTAATGCTGCCAGCATTCTTATGAATCAACTGAAAATACTGTGTCTCTCTTAAGATGGTATTCGTTGTACCGCTGTCAGCTAAGCACACTTCCTCCATAGGGTGCCACACGTGTGCTAATATAAGGTATTTTATTAACATGTATTAGAAGGCAATCAACACATAAATAAAATACTTCAATATCAGAACATATCATGCTATTATAAACTAAACAAATGAATGAATTATTCAAATATCATCTAACCATCACGAGAAAATAAAATGCTAAAGTACCATCCATGCAAGTTCTAACGTATCATTTCACACAAAATAAATGACAATTAAAGTCTAAATGCATTTTGTGCATTAGACTGAATCTGCTAGGAAATCAGAGACTTCATCTGCCATTTTCTCGGGGGTGATCTGCTCTTCGAGAGAAATCATGGCAGTGGATGCTGCTAGGTCAAAAGAGGGTGCTGCTGCCGGGATGGCCTCAACCTCCATCAGCGCAGGCAGCTACTCAAAACTCTCCCCCTCAACAGATGCAAAGTGGGTTTCATGCTGCCCTTTGCCATCCTTCTTCTGGGCTTAGAAGGCATCAATGACATGCTGCGGCTCTTTACAGATTCGTGACCAATGCCTCCCTTGCCACACTTGAAGCAGGATTGGTCCTGCTGGCCATAGGTCTTGTCACTCCGCTTTAGCTTGCTTGCCTTATTCTCACTTGGAGCGTCTGACTTGCCTTTCTAGGCTGCGTCTTCATCAAGGGCTTTCGTACCTTGTAGCTCCAGGTGTTGGCTTCACAGTCAGCGGAGCTCCCAGGTGACTGAGTGACGTAGTTCTTGCGGAGAACTTCATCCTGAGCATCCACAACCTGCATCACATCAATCAATTCGACATACTCCTTGTAACCATCTTGACGATAATTGCGTGTGGATTGTACTGCATTAGGGTGGAAGGTGGATAGGATTTTCTCAATCTTCTGCTCATCTGTGAACTGCTTGCTACAGAGTTGAAGATTGGTACAAATCCTGTGCAAGGCAGAATTATACTTTCCGACCGTCTTGAAGTCGGCAAACCTCAGTCTGATCCATTCTTGCTCTGCCTGAGGAAGAATGGTGTACTTTAGCCTCTCAAACCGCTTCTTGAGTGTAGTCCAGAGTGCTAGCGTGCTCTTCTATGCCACGTACTCTTTCTTGAGAGTGAGACAGAGGTGTTGCTTGAGAAAGTGAAGTGCCTGATCATTTTCCCCAGGGGTGGGTTGGGCGTCATGCGGTGCGCCAATCCCAATAGCTGCGCGGAGCTTCTTGGCTCCAAGTACTATCTCGACATCAGAAGCCCAAGTCAGATAGTTTTGGCCATGCTGGGCCAACTCCTCAAACTCCCAGTTCGTGATGCCAGTCATCTACATGTGCATGAAGGAAATAAATAATTTTATTGCTGGTAAACATGCATGGAATAATTTATTGCAGGTAAATAAATGGTACAAAAGATTCTTGTAATGTTCTAGAATTTTCTCTGAATTTTCTATAAATTTTACTATTAATTTCAGTGATTAAAGGCAATTTAAATAATTATGATTAACCAAAAAAGTAAATAAACATAGAAAATATAAAAAATAATAATGAAAGAAATAAACATGCTTCAAATGCTAAAAATAATTCAAAACTTGGATTCCCGAGGCCCTTTTTATGTTAAAATATGAATTTTCAGTGAATTCTACAATTTCCGAGGGTCTATACGTAAATTTTCAGTTCAGAGAAAGATTTTACATAATTTCCTGATTTTTTTCGAGATTTTACATAATTTCTTGATTTTCGAGGGGTTTTCTGCAAGATTCAGGACCCATCTGAAAAATCGAAGAACCCATTCGTAATTTTCGGAATTACGAGGGCCTTTCTGCAAAATTTGGAACCCATATGTAAGATCTGCGGGCTTTTGGTAATTTTCATAACTCGGTGTCCTTTCTACAAAATCACCAGCGCCTTCCCTCTAGGGAGAGAATCCGGCCTACTTCCTTCCGGCCCATCCAGCCGACGCCCAAAATCGGGGAAAGGGGTAGGGTTTCCCCTACCCCTGTGCATACGGTGGCGGCAGCGGCCTGAGTTTTGTCTCGGGCGTGGAGCAGGGTGATGATGGTCGGCTGAGCAAGCGGACCGGCAAGTCCGGTCGGCGCGGTGGCAGATCCGGCTTCAGGCCGTGCTTGCGGCGGCGGATTTGCACCATAGAAAATAATCTAGAAAGCGAAAATTGCGATTTTAGAGCGATATACAGAATTCAATCTACTAATGCTTCGACGATTACCTTCGATTCACCGGAGTGAGTCGTGCTGATACATGTTAAAGAACCGTCGCTGGCGACCAGTCCGATCGATTCCTCTGCTTAATAAAAACAAGATCAATCACAGAAGACAGCAAATAGTAGATTGAAACACAAAGAGGTAGAGAGAACTCATGATCTTTTTTTATTGCTTTCTTTCTGATTGCATGTACAAAATAGCCAATAGTGCTATCTATTTATAGTCTACTGGTGAGGTACCCACCATGAGCCAAGGCTTCTAGCCTAGACCTAGGTTTCCTAACACTTACCAAGCCATATCTAGTGCGGGGCACACCGAGCTTGTCGGCACGCAACACGAACACCTTCACCCGTTCTGTATTGCACACGACCAGCCTTGGAGAGGGCACTGACATCTTGACAATATCACAAACACTTAGCAGTGCGATGTTCCGCTTGGCGACCTTCTCGAGGTCGTTGGTCAGGATGGATTAGTTCAGATTACTGTGAGGATTTCTATGTTGTTTATGTTTTTGTTGAGAATAAACTGCACTAGACGTCCACATAGCATGTTTCGATAAAAAAACTGAAGCTAGGCTCAAGCAGCATTCCCTAATATTCTCGCAGCATTTCCACATCCTTTTGGCTGGTTTACCACGGCATGTTGTTTCTCTTGTACTTTTGGTTTATGTGTATTTTTGAAACTACAGATTCCATGTACATTTCGCTTCAGTGTAGAACTCTTAAGATCTTCAGTCTCCACTTGACTGATTTCTTTGCTATAATCATTCCTTCCTTCTTTCATCGATGTTTCAACAGGAACCCAACTCATTTATCTAACGGTCAATGTTTGATGTGTTGCTGATCATTGCTTTCATACATGCTTGTTGCTTAAGCAAACCTTTCCGGAGACTCAAAACATAATAAACATGCTAAGACTTCAAGGTCAGCCGCCAATAGAAAACATGATAAGTAAATTATTGTAGGGGTGGCCCCCACCTAAACCCAGCAGGCCTGTTAGAAGGTTACAAGGACCAGAGTGAAACATGTGTAATGACTTAAATATCCCTGACGGGGGTGTACCGATGTAAGGGCACAATTGTAAAAGCATACTCCATATGAATATATATATATATATGGGAAGGCTATGAGAGGGAGAGGACAGACACTCTCCCAACTCCCCACTACCATCTCTCTCTCTGTTTGGTCTGTAACCACAACATAAATCAACTGAGCTCAAATATGTTATAAAGGTGAATCCAGGAGCAGCAAAATCTCTCGAATGCTGATTCAATATAATGCTCTTTGAATAGAAAATTTAATCTCCGAAAACCACAAGCATGTAGCATCGACCGTAGTTTCTGTTTGCTGCGTCTAGGACGGACGCTCTCAATTTGTCCACAGTCCAAACAACGCACCGTATTTTTAGCTTCACTACTCGTAAAGACCACAATCTACTGCTATGTGTTTTGCTTTGTTCTGTTGTTTACATGTTCCCAGAAAGAACAGAAAAGAACAAAGGAAATGACTAAAAAGTGTTCTTACTTCAAAGGAACAAAAAGAAATAATGCCAGAATTAGAAGTTGTTTTTTTTCTTTTGCAAAGAACGGTGAAATTACGCATAACATATTTTCCAACAAATTCCGCATATTACGCATAACAGTGAAATTACGCATAACATATTTCACCGGCGGTCAGCGGTGTCGACGAGTTGGGGAGACCACTGCAGATCAGCCGGATGTTCCAGCCACACTGCTATGCCCCACACGACCGGATGTTCCTCGTGGTTACCTTCTAGTGCCATATCGTCATTTTTCACGAACCAAAAAATTCTGACTAAAGGGTGCTATCTTGTGACTTATGACTTTTAACTGTGATTTATTAATTTAATAAATAATGATTACTAAAATACACGGAAGCTGAAAACTCAAAAAACGGAGACAAAAATAGTGGATACAGGGGAGGGGGTAGCCTAGTGCAGAATTTCAGTATGAGATAAGATCGGCACGAGAAACTAAAAGGAGAAAAATTAGATGGGTTTATAGTGCTAGCCTACCATTCCGTTTTCATTGTGATTGTTAGTCTACCATCCTATTCTCACAGTGATGCCTCGGTTTAAGATGACGCATGTATTCACATTAGCGTCATGTATTCACATTACCATTGCTATATGTATTCACATTAGCATTACCATTGTATATATATCCCTGTACATCAATGAATCAGTAAAGTGCTTCATTTCTATGAGCCTTCATAGTATCAGAGCCCCAGGTTTATATCTAGCTCTGCTCGTCTTTCGCTGCGCTACCCCTGGGAGGAGCGTCTCCACTCCTGGGGGTGGCCATCTCCTCGCCGATCTAGCGTGGATGGCACTACCGCACCAGATCCAGCTGCCTCCGGCCTCCCTGCTGCCGAATCCAGCGCCCTCCGTTCATGTCCCAGCTGCAACGCCACACCTGCGCCACTGCCTCACGGCCGCCGTGCCCCGCGCCGCCGCCTCAAGGCTGCAGCCCGCGGCCTTAGCTCCCTCCTGCCTAGCCTCGCCCCCCTCCTACTCTGGCTTCTCCCTCAGCTCTATCTCTCTGAGCTCGCATCACCCGTCAAGCCTCTTCTTTGAGCAACTTTTTCTCCACGCCACTACCCTTCTTCTACTCATCTAGATACTGGTAACTCTAATGGATTACTCGGTCCGCACCCCACTGGTGTACCGCAATGACCTCTACCCATTTTAATGGCTGGCCATTGCTTTCTTCTTCCTTGCCTCCCATTGCTCTCTCTCCTCCCCCTTTCTTCTCCCCACCGACGCCGACGAGGGCCGAGTCAGACTTGCCGGCGGCCACCGACCTGCTTTCTTCTTTTTTTGCCACTGCCCCTTTCTTCCACTGCTCCTCTGGTCACCACTTCCTCTTGGTCGCTCCCACAACTCCGTTGCCGAGTCATGCTGGCTCCACCAGTTTCTTTTAGAGCTCCAACGACCCCTTCAGAAGGCCATGGTCATCTTCTGCGACAGATTAGTGCAGTATATCTCTCGACTAACCCCGTTAACATCAAAGGACGAAATATGTTGAGATAGACCTACACTTTGTACGGAAACACATCGCTCTTGGTGAAGTCTATGTGCACCACGTTCCTATCAACTCCCAGTACGCTGACATCTTCACCAAAAGGGCTTTCAACAGCGACCTTCAAGGAATTCTACTCTAGTTTAAATGTCCAACCAGCTCCCGTTCCAACTGCGAGAGGGTGTTAGCTTACCATCCCCTTCCCACTGCGACTATTAGCCTACCATCATGTTCCCACAGTGACGACTCGGTTCAAGATGACGTATGTATTCACATTACCATTGCTATATGTATTTATATTAGTTACATATATTCACATTAGTATCACCACTATATATATCTTCATGTATATCAATAAATCAGTAAAGTACTTTATTTCTACGAGCCTTGACGCAGCTGATCTCGAAAAACTTAGCCCCAGCGCAGCGTGCAAAGCCAACAGTACTTTGAGCCGTCCGAGCCGGATCTGATGGTTCTCTTTGCTGTGTGCATGTTAACACTGAATTGGGCTTTTGTGCTAGATTTGCTTGGAACTTTGAACAGCATGACCGATATATATTATACATGAATATTTCTACATAAATGCAGAGGAACTTAACATATATTATGTGTTGCATGCATTTTTCTCATTAGTCTCTTGGGCTTGACTTTTAGGTGGCAATCCAAAGGCTTTTACATGCACTTCAGTGTCAGTGCATATGTTTTGTCTGAAACTAAATCTTGCAATGCTCACTCCTTTGCACTTTGTCCAACTCATTTTCCAAAGAATTTAGGGTCGCTTTGGAACAAAAGAATTTTAGAGGAAAAAAGAGAAACTCAATCAATCCAAAGAAAAAATTCCTACGTGGGGTGTTTGATTTGTAAGATTGCTTTAAAGGAATTTCGTAGGATATGAAAATTTCCTACAAATTTTGGAGGCCTCATGTTACCAATTACTTTTGAGTTGTGATGCATCTTCTCTATTCCTCAATCCACTCTCTCTCTCTCTAATCGTATGAGACATCAAACACATCTTTTTTTGGATAATTCATGTGATTTTGTTTTCTGCGGGATTCAGGATTCAACAAGTTATGATGTTCCGATCATATATCTTTATAAAGCACTACATTTAGCAAGCTAAAGACTTTGTACCTCGACGGCTCATTGGGTGTGGAGGCCATGTGGGAGTATCTGCTATTACATTTTTTTGTTTTGATTCCCCCCTCTTTTTTCCTTTTTATAAGCTCATATAGCTTCCGAGTTTAAAGGTGCATCTTGATCAAGTGAACTACTTGCGCATAAAGTCTTCTTCCTGTATTTCAGGTTCCCTTTCATCAAGTAACTGGGATTTCCCATTCCTCCAGACAAAGCTCCTCAGAACTATTGTGCCTTGCTATATTTGTGTAGGTTTCGGTTTCGATTATCTCGTCTATTGAGAAATGTCAAGCTTAAGTTTGCTGCGATAAGATTGTAGCCTTTGACTTAGAAGGATATCATGTGGGTTTCGTGTCGTGTGTCCGCACACATGTCTATGTCCCTGCTACATAGGCAATAAGGCATCACAAGAGCAGTAGGGCAGTGAAATTAAGACAATTCAGTTGCTTCAAAGATATCCACAACTGAAACTTGGATCACATTATGAGCAGTTAGATAGCCGGTAGTTCTACAACTGAAATCATGATTTGAAGAAAATTATATTACCATGAGTGAAAATTAACTAACGAGCATCAGAGCATGTGGTGTTGCGCTAGCTATAAGCTGGAATGGTAGAATGAACCTCCAATATCTCTGCCCGAACTTGTCAAAGTTGGATTTCGGCGGGCACTTTCCCAGCACAAACTGCGGTGTAAGCATCTGCGAGCCCAGGAACATCATCCTTGTGACGGTCAATGTATTTTGCTATGAAATCCTTATCAGCATAATAAAATATTTTGTAAAGGCTAGCACCTTTCTTCATCAATCCCTTCGCCTGCAGGATCTTCACAACATAATGCCGTGGCACCAACCGCTTCTCCAGGCTGAAGGTGAGCAGCCCAGGCCTCTCCACGATGTACTCTGGCTCCAAGCCAACCTCAGTGACCATGAACTCTATCTTGCGGCAAAGTTTCTCCTCAGATAATCCTAGAATAGATGGCTTCTTGCAGACCGCCATGCTGAGCTTGTCCATGGAGCAACCAAGAGTGCTCCTCAAGAACTCTATTTTGCAGCGAAGTCTCTCCTCGGATTGTCCTAGAATATTTGGCACCATGCAAACAGCTACACGGATCTTCTCCATGGAGCAACCAAGAGTGCTCCTCAAGAACTCCAGCCTCGCGGCGACCTTGTCTTCAGGGATACAATAGGCAATCCACACCGCGTACTTGAAGGCATATGAGGAGCGGGGCACGCCGAGCTTGTCGGCGCGCAGCACTAACGCCTTCATCCGTTCTCGATTGCACGTGAGCAGCCTTGGATTGGGCACTGACAGCTTGACCATATCACAAACACTTAGCCCGCACTCCCCAAGCAGCGTGATGTTCGGCTTGACGACCTTCTCGAGGTCGGTGGTGAGGATGGAGTTGTTCCTCCTCACGGCCTGGAGGAGCTTGTCGAAGGAGCCGAAGAAGGGGATCCAGAACTCCATCCTCGGGGCGACGTCGCAGGAGCGGAGCGGCCAGGCGCCGCCGACCAGGAGGAAGCGGGCGATCTGGGGATCGGAGAGACCGACGCGGTCGCGGAGGGAGGCGAGGCGGCGGGCGATGTTGTCCGCCCTGGCGCGGAGGAACAGCGGGTCGGCGGCGACGACGGTGGCGATGTCGGGGCGGGAGAGGCCGACGCCGGAGAGGAGGGCGAGCACGGCGTCGGGGTTGGATGTAGACTTGAGATGGGGGAGCTTCTTGGACGCTTTGAGTGCCTGGGCGTGGGAGAGGCCGCAGGTGGCGACGAGGTACTCCTCGATGCAGAATGGGGTTTGGGACGCGGAAGCGGAGGCGGAGGTGGAGAGGAGGAGAGAGCGAAGGTGGAGAGAGGAGGAGGATGCGGCGGCGGTGGGATGAGTGGCGGCGCGTAGCAGCGGGAGAAGGCGACTCCGGAGGTGGAGCATGGCGCCGGAGGCCCGGAGGAGGGCCGCCGGCGGTTAGCGGTGTCGGCGTGTCGGGGATACCAAGTGTCTGAATATCTGATGTTTGCAAAGATCGGCCGTGGCGTAAGTGAACTACTCACGCATAAAGCTCATATAGCTTCCGAGTTTCATTTTTTTCCCTGTGGAATTCGTTATAAATATTTGGAATAAAGCTACTCACGCGTAAGTGAACTACTCACGCATAAAGCTTTCTTCCTGTATTTCAGGTAACCTTTCATCAAGTTTGGGATTTCCCATTCCTCTATATTTGGTTTTGATTAGGGATGAGATAATTTTGATCTATGTTATCTCTTGTCTATTAAGAAATGTCAAGCTTAAGTTTGTTACGGCAAGGTTGTAGTCTTTAGCTTAGAAGAATATCATATGGGTTCTACTTTTAGAAACAGTGTAGAATTGGCAATGTAACTTGTCGAGATGATTTGGTTGAAGCTGGTTTACCACAACAAATTATTTCTCTTGTACTTTTAGCTTGTGTATTTTTGAAATTAAGATTGTTAGAATGGTGATCTTGAATTGAATCGTAGACACTCCGATAGGATCATATTGGGCATATTTAGTTGCTGCAGATTATGGCTTTTAGTTGTGTCTTATAACTTTTGGACTGTTTGTGAGAAAGGGTACGGAGTAAGAGAAACTTACGTGTGGTTTTAGTCGATATAAATGAAGTCGCTACAGTGTGTACTACAATCAACTTATAGACGCCGCCAGAAGACACGTCGTTTGAAAACTAGTTATTGTAGAAAAGCCGAAAAATATTTTTTTGAAGCTGATAAGAAAATGCCCATTTTAGGATTGATTCTACAAAAAAAAATACATTCTTTTCATTTTGTCGTGTATTACAAGAGTGATATGGGTGTTTGTTTGATCATTTGACAACTCATTTGATTAATTATGTCTATTCTATTCATGACTAAAATTACAGTTTTGATTCCACATCATTGGGAGCTCTAACTAGAATAGAGAGTTTAACTTTGCCATTACTTGAGCATTTTACAGTTAAAATAGTCAAACAAATCATTAATCAAATAATTTATATTATTTTAAACCTCTGGATCTTAATGTCTAAACTATTAACAAATTAGTTCATATCATACAACTTGAATTGAGGGTTAGGACAATACTAAACACCTAAGTCTTTCATAAACTGACAAGATGTGTGATCCTACGTGATTATATTGTGATCCTACACGATTCCATGACTAAGATCATGATTCTACTGCGATCCTACCAATTATGACTCAAGGTATGATTTGAATCATGTTGGTGTTGGTGGGTACGATTCATTGTACCCATATCTTAATAAACAATGTAATTTCGACTATATGGAAGGTTGGCATAAATCGTTATGTATTATGTATGGTTTAACTGTATGGTTGCAGCTCACGAGAACGGGGCATGCTCTATAAAGCTCATGAGCAGATAAGGGAGTATAACCATATAACATTCCGTTTAGGCATAGTTCATTGGCAGCCTAGTACTAGTTGAAATTTCAAGTGAAATCTGATCACGAAAAGCTGTGAATTCAAGGCATAGTCCATTCATCAGCTGTGAAAAGATGAATCTTGTCATTCTAGGTGCAAGTTCAACCTGTACGAGATTTACACTAAAAGACCGGTATATTAACAGTACATCAGAACAATATCTTTGACATCTTTTTTTCTTGCATTAGAGTTGGTGAGGGATTGTTAGAAATAGGCCTATATGAGTGAGGCCCATTTTTTAATTCTAAAATATGCATGGTTTAGTACCATATTGCTTAGCTAAAGTGAAGGAGACCAATTTATAAGGTGGAATCCTCGTCACTCCTTGAATATGGATGGGGATGGCATGAAGAGGGCTTTGTCTAATTACACACACACGCACGCACGTGCACACGCGTATTCACATATTTTCGCGTAAAAATCGTGTGACTTGCGACAACGCCGTGACATGGCGCGCCACATGGCAGATCAAGTCCACCTTATTTTTGCTGAACCATGTATCATCTCTCCTTTTAACTGGTCTTGAGACTGCATAAATATCATAATTTGATTTGATGAGGCAGTTATCAATGAGTTAACATTGCTTAATATGTGTTTTGATGAGGCAGTTACCAGCGAATAATTATATTTTAATCGTAGCAGTTACTAGTGAATAACTACAGCGCCCTTAAAAGGGCCTGGAGACATCTAGGAAAAGAACAGAGCATTCCACCTCCATTCTTTCTATACTTCCTTCTCTGCAAACTTGTGCTATTGTGTTGCGCCGTCTGAATCTCGTCGACCTTTCTTTCCGGCGTGTACCTGGAAGGAGGGAGAGCAGCTATCACCGAACCATTGCCGCAGAAAGTACCTGCACGGGACAGCAATAAGGTTTCTGGGCAGCGCATTTTGCAACTGCTCCTGCACTACATCGTCTATGTTCTGTACTGCATCAAGCCTGCGCTGCTTCCTGTTCTTCATTAAACCTAATAGTAAGTTGTTTGTGCGTTTGTTCGACTTTGATACTATACTTTCTAAGAGCATAATAACATTTCTAAGAGTATTCCATGATTAGAGTAATTTTTTAAATAAATATGACTATAATAGTATTTTTAAACCGAACAAGATTGCAGTACCATATCATCCGTGTATCAAAGATGGGGGGCACTCTAGCCAGCGACTGCGTCCACGTCGACTTTGCTTTCTCTGCAGCTGACGCGTGTGCGCGCTTTTGTTTTCGCTCTGCTTGCCGCGTGTATGCGCACTCGCTTTATCTTCACCTAACGTGAGCGTACGCAGGGTCGCTCTTAATCAGCGGTTTGTGACCTGCGGTTTGCACGGTGTAGCGCCGCATGTCGTCGCCTCTTCTCTCGAATCTTCGCGTCGCTTTCCTCGTGGCGCGTTGCTTTCCTGGTGGCACACTGCGGCTACCTTCTTCGCAGTGCACGTCGTCTCACTCCCTACCCCAAATCTACTCCTCCCGCTCACCACTGGCGTCGCTTGCTCCACCTTCGCCAGTCAAGCTGCCAGAGAAGTCAAAGCCAAAAGTGTGAAAGAATAGAGTCTAATCCCGTTCTTTTAACTTATGGTTTGGTTTTCCTCTAACAAACAAGACAGATTCTTCGTTATCTTTTTAAAACGGTTTATTAGAATAGTTTTTTTGAAAGGGTTTATTAATATTTTATTTATTCGTACAAGTACTTATACTAAAATCAAAAGCCATAAACACTGACGGAAAAGAACTTACTTAAAGTAAGCGGTGATATTGTATGTGCGGCTGAGTCGCATTGATATGGGCCATTCGCTAGTTGGCCTGTCAACTCGGTAGTTCCAAGAATGAACTCTTGAGTGGCATTCAGCGATGACAGCAGTTGAGAAATGCAAAATCTACCAGACTCGCCACAGGCTTGTTGTTACAAGAATGATGCTAGCTTGTTGCTGCAAGCTCTACATCCAGTGCAGGTTACAAAACAGTAGGTATTTATTAAGTTAATTACGCTGCTTGCGATTATCTTTGGCGCGGTAGACAACAATGAGCTGATCTCTGACGCATATCTGGATGAAATCGTACGGCAGTTATAATCTTTCCGTTTGACCCAACGGTTAATAATTACACTAAAAAGAGAGACACAAACAGGGTGAAGATCCTAATTCATGATGATGTACGATGTACCTCTTCTTTTGACACAGGTAATCCTCTATTGCATCATGAAGAAGAAGAGTAACAAGTGACTGGCTAAATTGACAACATTGGAAGCAAGGACAGAACGAACACAACTCGCAACTCGAGAGCTCTTGCTGTGGAGCACTAAAAACAACAACGAAACCGAGAATATAAAAGGCCAGAATTACCAACCCTGACAAAGCATGTAGTTACCTACTCGATTCACCAGGGAAGCTCGTTGAGGATCACAGCAATTCCCTACGAAACTAATGCAAGATAACAGCAAGTAAAGAAAATATATGATCAGGAATAGACCAAGCACATTCCATCAGTGAGTTATAGTTCCCAAAATAAAACAAGAGCCTTCAACAAAGAATACAGTTGGGACCGAGGTGCTGCAAATATGTACGTCATGCAAAAGTGCAATGGAACCACATCCATACAAGTCATATAACCATTCCAAGCTACTTTCCATGAACGGGACTGACATAAGGACCAAGGCAGACAAAAGGCAGCAACCCCATCGCCGCAAATTTCAGAATAATCAGAAGATAGTAGAATCATCGAAAGCCCAAAATTTAGAGTGCATTCTTTTCAGCTGTATTTGATGACTTATGGTTACGACTGATAGCCTTTAACAATAGCATGAATTCTTATGAAAACAAACCGAATACCGATAATTTATTTGGAAAAACTATTTCAATAAGCTATTTTAAAATAGTATTAAAAAAAGTTATTCCGATCGTTTGTCCAGAGAAAGTCATGAGCGAAACGAACTGGACCTTGGTCCTTGGCTCGAAACTGAACCCTGTAGAAACATAAGAAAACGCAACGAGCGTTGAGAGCCGAACAGGGAGGAATAGGAGTTTCCCATTGCCTGGTAGTCTGCCACGGACTTCTCATTGGGTTGTGGTCCATGAAAGCAGGTGGCCCAAGGCTGGGAAGGGTGGCACTACAAAAGAAGATAGCAGCAACAATGCCAGGACCATCGAATCGACCAACATAGAACAGGCGATAGCCTCGGCCCTTCACTTTCCCCTTGCTGCCTCTCCCCAAATTCCAATTCTCTGATTCCCAGTCTAATTCTTCTTCCCAGTCTATTGCTCTTCCCAATCCTTGATTCCTATTCTCCCTTATTTGTGTCCCTAAATACTTGTATTCGGTGCTGGTTTGGCAATCTAGCTCTTGTGCTCGGTGTTGAATTGTGTTCATCGAGTGGGATGGTGACGTTATAGTCGGCCTTGAAATATAGGAAATGCCTTTACACTTCGACCAGCTCGCCACTTAAGCAAACTATTACAAAGCTAGAAGGATGTGTTGTTAACATATAACTGATGGAAAATTTTGGCTTATTTTTTGGTAGGCAGCCTTCTGTGGGTAGTATTTTTGTCCATTTCGTCCTGTCTTCGAAGCTCCCAAAAGGAGCGTCGAGCTAAGCTGTCCCATTAATCTACGTTCCTGCTTTTGTTAGAGCAAGTCCAATAATAGAGCCAAGTATTTGGCTATAAGTCAAGTTATAAGAGCCAGGTTATGCAATAATTTATCTACAAAAAGTTTTTTATTATTATGTGGTACCATGTCTCACATTCTCTTTCCTATTCCTCCTCACATACATTTATTATCTAGGCCCACCACTGCATAGGCTCCCGTGCCCAGCTTGTTGCTTGCATGAAGCTCTCATCTCTCTCCTCTCTTCTCTCCTCCACATCAGCAAAAATGCTGACTAGCTTGGCTATAAAACCATTATTGTACTTGCTTTTAGCATGATCTACCAGATAATTCCTTTGGCATGGATGAACTAGAATTTTGTGGGCCCACATCCACCAATCCAGCATTATTTTCCTGCTTTACTCTTGCTATGATCCAACGGAGTGGTGCTAATAAGTGGCTGATCCTCTACGGCTCTACCGTTGTCATAGACATGCCGCTAATTTTTTTCATTGTTAAAAAATGCAGACTGCATAAAACACCATCATCTTGTATAGTGAATACTCCCTTTCTGACCTATAATATAAGTCTGACATATATCCTAAAAGATATATTATTTAAATAATATTTAATAAAATTATATTATATTTATTTCTAATAGAAATAGTATTTAATAGAAGTAACTATGTTCTAATTCAATTAAATATTTACTTAAACAATATGCTTTTTAGGTATATACGTTAGACTTATGTTGTGGATCGAGGACGGTTATAATTAATTTATTGTCAGAAGCCCAAAAGTTCCGTTAATTTGCTCAGGAGCTACTCCATAGGTACTCAGCATCTTTAAAATCTTGCGAACCACCGCATCTTCCGAATGACATTTTATTTCGACTACCTTGAGATGCTTCGATACCAAGAACTGAACCAACCGGAACACCTCGTCGCGTTCTTCGTCGTAGAACTCGCGCCAGAAACTGATCTCGCGCACATCCTACATAGGGCTGTTCCTGTCATCTTGGAGACCCTAGGACACGATAAAAATAAGATCATTTATTTTAGATAGCGTAGATATTACGTTGGACATGGAGTGGTATTTACCAGATAATCAAAGAACAAAATTTTATAAAAATATACCATATATGCAACGACTATATGAGGAGATTTCGAGAAAAACTGTTACAAAATGAAAAATTGAAGGCGAATTGGTTGAAAATCAATGAAATTGGGCACTTCTCTATTAATGGCGGCACTTATTTTGGGGGAAGAGAAGACCGAAAGAGGAGTGGAGAGTTCAAGGGGCGCAAGTGGTGTGCGTGGTGGATTGGATCTGGTGAATGACTTACTTGATGCGTTCTCTCTATAAATGTTCATGTTTGGATATTTAGGGAGCGCTCAGAGATGGATGCACAACATAGACCAAATGAGACTTTGACAGTTAATCCAACTAATCATTAATCAATTATATCTGATATTCAATACATAGACTATATCATACATGTATACATACTAATATATATGGGCTAGGAGCCCCAAGTTTTCGTGGATCCTAGGCGGTCGCCCCTGCTGTCTAGGGCCAGGGCCGGCCCTGCGTCTAGAGGCGAGCGGCCGCGGAGGAGAATGCTCGTGGCTCACGAAGTTGTTCAGTTTCCAGGCGCACCACTCCCGCTGGCTGTGGCGGGGGATGCGCAGCGCGGGCGTGGAGGTGGCACCAGGCACCAGCGGCGGGGAGAGCACGCGCGTCCGCACCGTGTCGTCCGAGGGTAGGAAGGACGGGCTGACAGCGCGAGCTGGAGGACGTCGTCGGGCAGGGCGCCGATACGATCCTCGCCGCTCGCCGTGGTCGCTTTCTTGGTCTTCCTGCGCCTCCTCAACATCCCGTCGAACAGGTGGCGGGCGCCGGTCCTGCGGGGCAAGAAACCAACCGGCGTCCGGTCGAACAACGCGCAGGTAGAGATGGACTGCTCACTGCATCAGCACCCGTGCCGCGGCGGCTTCCCTCGCCGTGGACGGAGGAGAGGTGGCCATCGTACGTAGAACAGCCCCCGAAGAACTCGTAATTAAGCCCCCACGTTCCCAATAAAATAAGGGTCTGTATAGCCATCTCCCGGATGTTTTTTTTGTAAAAAAACATCTAAATTTTCAACCGTTAGATTAAACAAAACACGTCTCAGATGAAACCCCACCTGACGTCCCGTTTCCACCAGATATAACGGGTGGACGGGCTGCGCGGGCCACCGATTCTAGATCCGTTCATAACTTCCAAGCCCGTTAGTGGGTGTTCAGCCCCGTTATTGTTTTGTTTCTCTTTTTAGCCCAGAGCCGCTCCCCCCCCCCCCCCCCGGATAGGTAATTCAGCCTAGAGCACCTAACCCCCGAAGCAAAAAAGAGCCACTCCCCCGGATCGAAAATGCAGCCCAGAGCAACATGAAACCCTACCATGACGACAGACTACATGATAAAAGCAGTAAAAACCCCTCCGGTCTGTGGGGCCCACACGCACCGGGAGAACAACAAACTCATGACGATGGAGATCCTTCTTGCATAGGGGGCAACAAAACAGAAAAAACAGAAGTCTATCTGGAGATCAAAGAGAGAAAAAAGAGAGAGAAGAAACGAACAGAAGCAGGTGGATCAAAAACATGGAGAAACAGCTAGATTTCAGAGGTATTTACCCCCCCCCCCAAATTCCCCGTTCTGGTTTCTTCCGCCCCCACCCCCCCAGATAGCGCCGTTGTCTCTCTGCTCAACCATGCTTTCTGCTCGCATGCATGCTACATATTTTGATCATAAATATTAGATCACACATTGTGTCTGTTCGTCAAAAAAAAAAGATTGGAGAAACATTAGAATTAGTGAAGTCATTTGATCATAATATCAGTTCACATATTCGTCAACCATGATTTCTCCATGCATGTCAACTTTTTTCCCTCAACTATGATTCCATAATAACTGAATATAACAATGCATTTTGGTTAGACATCAGTACTAACAATGTAGAAGTTCTGAACAAAAAACTGATGATCCATAATAACATTAGAATTACTTAATATAATTAGTACTAACAATGAATTAGTAACTTCAGTTTATTAGTACTAGCAATGTAGTAGTAACAAATGTTCATACTAAAAAAGTTTGATGATTGCATATTAGTATTAACAATGTATATCAGTACTAACAATGAAGAAGTTCTGAACAAAAACTGATGTTCCATAATAACTAAATATAACAATGCATTTTGGTGAGACATCCTAACAAAACATTAGATTTATTGAAGAAAACACAACTACTAGTATAAACAGAATTAGATTTGTAAGACTGGATATTAGTATTAACAATGAAATAAGATTGCATATTAGTATTAACAAATGTATATTAGCACTAACAATGTAGTACTTCTGAACAAAAAAATGATGTTCCATTATTGTACATTAGTATCACATATAAGATTGTACACTGTCCACAGGCTTGTCCTAATAATATCAGTTCACACATAATATCAGTTCACACATTACTCGCATGCATGCTACATATTTGATCATAATATCAGTTCACACATTGTCTCTGTTTGTCGAAAAAGATTGGAAAACTTTGACACACTTTCCTCAACTTTGACACATTGTGTCTGTTCGTCAAAAAAATTGGAAAAAGTTAAGAATTAGTGAACAAAACAAAACTAATAGTATTAACAAAAAAAATTCAGATCACTATAAACTAGTCAAAACATATATTTCAGTTAGGTTTACTGAGCAAAAACATTGATGATCCGTAATAACTGAAGTAAGCTTTTCAGTGGGGTAAGCTTCAGACTAGAGTTCCAGGAGGTTACCTGCCATACTGTCTGATGGTGTTACTGCTGCACACTGTCCACAAGCTTGCCCTGACAAAAGGTGATAACAGAAGTGGCTGTACATCAAAGATTGCAAAAACAAAATTAGATATTATGATCACATATAAACATGGTGCATTGTTAAAACATAGTTAGATTTTATTGAACAAAAGTTGATGATCCATAATAACATTAGAATTACTGAAGATAACGTAACTAATAGTATAAACAATGTAGTGGTTCTAACACTGTATATTAGTACTAACATTGTAGTAGTTCTGAACAAAAATTGATGTTCCATAATAACTGAATATAACAATATAGTTTGGTGAGACATCCTAACAAAACATTACAATTAGTGAAGAAAAAAAACTACTAGTATAAACAGAATTAGATTTGTAAGATTGAATATTAGTATTAACAATGAAATAAGATTGCATATTATTATTAACAAATGTATATTAACAGATCAGCCTTTTACTAGTCCATTTCCCAAAAAAAACTGATGTTTCATAATAATTATTAGTGCTAACAAAACAGATTAATTATTACTCGCATGCATGCTACATATTTGATCATAATATCAGTATCACATATAAGATTGAACACTGTCCACAGGCTTGTCCTAACAAAACTATTAGCAGAGCAGAAGAAAACAAAAGTGGCTTTACATCAAAGATTGTAGAACATAATTAGATATTATGATCAAAATAGTGACAAACCTGACAAAAAAATGGATGAACATCAAACAAAAGTGGCTGTACATGAAACAAAAGATTGCTGAACAAAAGTGGCTGTACATCAAACATTAGAATTAGTGACAACCTAACAAAACATTACAATTAGTGAAGAAAAAAATTACTAGTATAAACAGAATTAGATTTGTAAGATTGAATATTAGTATTAACAATGAAATAAGATTGCATATTATTATTAACAAATGTATATTAACAGATCAACCTTTTACTAGTCCATTTCCCAAAAAAACTGATGTTTCATAATAATTATTAGTGCTAACAAAACATTAGAATTAGTGATAAAAAACAATAAGTTTAGGAGTGATAACAAAACAATTATTGCAATCTTATGATTTTTTCATGTTTCTATGCAGATTTCTCAAGCGAGGAGGTTCCTTCAACATTTAACCAGTTTTATGACACAGTACATGACACAGAATACATAACTAATGACATCCAACAATGTTGGTCTATGGTATGTACAGCACATATTTTATTATTACAGTATCCCTTTAACACTGTTTTGCTTGCCACACAACTAACATTTGATATTTACACTGATATGAAAAATAGGATCTCAACCCGTGGATGTCAACAATGATAAGTGAGGGATGCAATTATAGCTGCAACAACTTCCAGGTAATTTACAAAACCATTTATATATTTATGCATGGTTGTAATGTCAGAAACCAAAAATGTTGTAGGGATATAAGTAACATACATACTAATGCAAAAACTGGTTAAAAAAACATTGTGATTTTTTTATGTTATCAGGAACTGAACACTTACTGTGGTGCTGGAGGCATGATGAACAACAGCTTTGTAAGCCTATTGCAGTCAATGGAGCCTACTCAGAATCAGTTTGCCCATGTGCAACAAGACCTAGAAGACATACAAACAACCCATGAGATGGTAAGTTGCAATGAATGACTGCGTTTGCAACATAACTAGAAACATAACTAAAATATATACATCTTTCATATCTGCTTTAACAGATTCAAACAGATGTTTCAAAAGAATCAAATTGCGAGACCTTATCAAAAACTTGCATGACTGAAGGGTATGCTAACACAGAAATTGATGGAGGTAGCGATGAAGATGTCACCCAGCGTGAGAACCTTGCAGAAAATGAAAGAGAAGATTTATCAAAGGAAGACATAGAGAATTTCCTGGAAAATGAAATGATGGATGCCATGAAACAATCAGGTGGTCGCTTTGAGATTGACAGCAAGTTCAAACCAGAAGAAGGGATGACATTTGAGACAGCAGATGATGCACATAGATTCTACAACTTCTATTCATTCCTTTCTGGATTCTCAATAGCAAAGGTGAAAAATTACCGCACACAAAACAAGAAAAGGGAAGGAGATATCACAAAACACACAATGAAATGCAACAAGTTTGGAGAGGAAAAAGTGCAGAAAACAAAAATGCATGACGACATAACCAGAGGAACTCTCACAAACAAGAGGAGGAGGAGCAGCGTAGTGAAGACTAACTGCCCCGCAGAAATGGTTGTGGTGTTCAGAAATGGACTATGGAAGGTAAAGAGAGTCGTGTTGGAGCATAACCATGAAATGTATCCCCAAAATGAGACAAGGTTTCTTAGGTCTCACAAATTCATGACAGATGAAGAAAAAAGCCTAGTTAGGACATTGAACCAATGCAACATACCCACCAGGAAGATGATGTCCATTCTCTCATTCCTAAGAGGAGGTTTGAGATCCCTACCGTACACAAAACGTGATGTGAGCAACTTGAGGACATCTATTAGACATGAGAGCTCTTCAAATGACATGGTTCAACTACTGACACATTTCTGCCAAAAACAGACAGATAACCCAGGTTTCTTCTTCTCCTTTGACACTGATGAGAACAACATGGTAAAGAACATTTTCTGGTCTGATGCTAGGGCAAGGAAATATTATCACATGTATGGGGACTGTATCAGCTTCGACACGACCTACATGACCAACAAATACAACCTACCCTTCGCTCCATTTGTTGGTATCACTGGGCATGGACAAAATTGCCTATTTGGATGTGCACTACTAAAAGATGAGACTGCAGACACATTTAGGTGGGCTTTTAACACTTTTCTGCGTGCGATGAATGGCAAGTCACCCACACATATCATCACTGATCAGGATGGTGCAATGAAAACAGCAATTGCGTCAGTGTTCCCTAATGCAAAACACAGGAATTGCCTCTGGCACATTACACATAAAGCTGAGCAGAAGCTTGGTCCATGCTTCAGGGCAAAACCTGGTTTGCACCAAGACTTCAATGACATTATTATGAATTGTCTGACAGTGCAGGAATTTGAAACATTATGGGTGCAAATGGTAAATTGCTATGATATAGGTCATGTGAAGTACTTTCAGGACATGTGGGCGTCTAGACATAGATGGGTCCTAGTGTTTTTCAAGAATGAGTTCTACCCCTTCATCCACTCAACTAGTAGAAGTGAAGGGATGAATGCAATATTTAAGGATGATGTTGGCCCACAGCACAGCATACTGAGTTTCTTCAGAGAGTTTGAAAGAATTTCTGACACAATACTAGACAGAGAAGAGCAAGAGGATAACAAGTCAAGGACAAAACCACAACTTTGGTCTAGTTACAAGATGGAGGATCAAGCATGGAAGCTGTACAATCGAAAAATATTCATCAAGTTCCAGAATGAACTCAAGGACACAACTTCACTCTACATGGTGGAAAGAGTAAAAAACAAAATCTATGAGGTGTACCAGGCAGATAACCACCCTAGACCAGAATATAGAAGGAGAACATGTGTAGTGCTTATTGACATAACTGAGGAAAACTATAGTTGTATCTGTGCAATGTTCCAGAAGAATGGCATACTGTGCTCGCATGTACTGAAGGTCCTCATAAGCCTTAACATCACAGAACTGCCAGACAAATATTTCTTGGAAAGATGGAGGTTTCGGTTCAGCAATACAAGCACTATAGAGCCAGCACAGATAGCAGCGGAAATAGGAGATGCTGATAGCCTATTTAGATTCAACATACTATCAAGGAAAATGATTTCGGTAGCATCAGATGCTTCGAAATCACGGGGCTTGTTTGACTATGTAATGAATGAGGTAGAGAAGATGGAAACAAAGATGAAGCCAGCTAATAACTCAAAGGAGAACCTTCAGCAACAAAAGACCAGCAATTGCATGGGAAAAACTCAGGAAACCAAAAGCAAAAATCAGCAAGAACAGCCAAACCTAGCAAAGGAGCCACAACCACTGCTTGAGCTACTAGATCCACAAAAAGCACAGACTAAAGGCAGGACTAAGGGAAGGTACAAAAGTATAGTTGATCAAATTAAAGAAGGGAAGTATACGTGCAAGCACTGTGGAGAGGAAGGACACAACATACGCAATTGCAAAAAACTTCACCTCCCATCTGTAAGTAGGTCCAAAAGGAAGAATACATCAAGTAGCAAGTCTCAACCAAAAATGCATGGGTACGTGAAAGAAAAAACCATACCCGAAAAAAAACTGCAATGTACATGAGTATAAACTTCAAAACATTTGTTCTACGTGCTTGCAGGATGACTCTACATGAAAAAGGGATGGAAGAAGTAAAAGATGCAAACAAAATAAGAGGGCAGTAGGAAGATCCATGAAGAAAAAGACAAAAAGCATGGAAGTTCAGAATTTGGAGGGGACAAAACAGACAAGAGCCATGTTATTTCTTTCTATTGTTAAAAAGTAATAGGAAGAAAAGATCAGTGTAATAGCTCAATTGGAAAAGATTGTCTGTTGAATTGTTGATTGTCTGTTGAATTGTTGATCTTTTTTTAGTTCAGATCTATTTTAGTATGAACATTCTTATTATCAGCTAGACCAAAAAAATCATGTTCTGCATGTTCGTAACTTCTTATATTTGCTATGCTATCTAAAAACTTACCTAATGGATGCTAAAAAATAAAGGCAAGGTATCACGGCGCGAGTCAAAAAGTGTCTGAGCCATTAAGCATTTGATTAGTATAACCTTAGCTTCTAAAATAATTGTAACAGTAGCTTACAAAACTACAACTCTTAGCAAACAAAAACATTACGATTAGCCAAACGTCAAGAATAAAGTTCATCAGTGAAGCTAAAGAGAAAAAGTTTCCTTTCCTAGTGTCACATATACCCCAGATCAGCTGCCAAAGCCCCCCCCCCCCCCCCCCAGTTGATGCAAGAGTATATAGCACTACAGGGAAGATAAAAAAATAGGAAGGACAAATAACACCTCCAAAACTCAAATATGCTCATCCCAGATTACTCTCACCGCTACACAGAAAAAAAACATATGTTGGACCTACACAGGTGCAACCACTATTGAGGAACATATAAATTGCCATTAGCCACATATAAAAAGGAAAAATGATAATCTTGGGATATTACTATATTTTTCAAACAAAACTTTAACTAATTCCCCTGAATTCGACAACTTTCATGGTGATCTGGTAGCATGACCCTTGACAACCTTCTACCTATTGGGTTTACATGACATGCTTACCATTGGTCTTCTGCTAAGACCAATCTAAGATTTAAAAGCTCCACTGATACCATGAGAACATGAATTAAAAAATGAATCCCATATCATGACTTATTTTAGAAAAGCTCCACGAAATGCCTCAGGCCAAAAAGCAGGAATTCGCATTAAAAGCTTTTCACCAATCTAAAACCTTTTGTACATACTTCAGCACCACTATAAGCAAGAGAAAAATGGTTGGTGCTGTAGTGAGCAACAAGGAGATGGAAACAAAAAGTAATCCCAGATCGCTGCATACATTGGTTTACTAATCTAGGCTGCTAATGTGCATCACGCTCCCATTAAAAAAATGTCGAACTAATGCAATATCTCCTCCAAACAAAAAAATAATGATTCCACACTGCCAAATCTACCAAAAGGGGGAAAATGTGAGAACACACACACACATTAAAACATTCTTACACATTAGTAACCACATTACAAGAAAAATCATCAAAAACAAGCATGGGTAGGGAAACCCATATGAGGTAGGAAACAAAAAAAATATAAATAAATAAACTGCGCATACTTACACATTAGTAAGCACAGCAGGACAAAAAGAAAAATCAGGAAACAAGCATGGGTAGGGAAAACATATGAATAAACTAACGAAATCATACATATGAAGTAAGCATGCATGGGTAGGAAAATCATACAAAACTAACAAGCTTTCTAATAATTCATATATATTATTTCATCGCGTAAAAATCTTAACAGTACCTGTGGTTGGTAGGAGCTAATACATAACCAAATTTGTGGAATAAGCTTCACAAATCCACTGCTGCCACCCACATCACAATCAGGATTGAAAATTGGACAAAAAAAACTCACCGTAATCAAGACAGACAGCAGCAAACAAGCTTCAGTTTCGTAGAATCTTAAAAAAACAAAACAAGAACACACAGTAAATAAAAAAAGAGATAGATGAAAATGGTTTGTGCTGTAGTGAACAACAAGGAAATGGAAACAAAAAATAATCCCAGAAGCGTATGTTCAACAAAATGTATTGTGTTATTGCTCTCAGATGTAGGGTTACACAAGATTTCAATCTTGGCCGTCCCGCTACTTTGGTCTATACTCTTCATAAATTGAATATGACAAGTGAGATTCAAATTTTGAGCTCTAAAAAACAACAATTTGACCAATCTCAACTATTGACTGTCACCAAAAAAAATATACTCTTGGCTAGCAGAGGAATCAGTGCCAAAATGATCACATAGACAAACAATTAAATCAGCCATAAAACCTTGACAAGCTTCCAGAATTTGGAATTATAATTTTAGCAAGTTATGCGACAAGCCAAACTGACTAATCAAGGTGCAGACAACACAAAACTAGTGATCACAACATATACATACTCTCAAAAAAATCTAACTGTAGGACAGTGAGACAAATGACAGCAATGCAAAAAAGATCTAGAGCTCAAAATTTAAATATTCAATTTCAGTATTAGACCACAATTAGCCTCATCGAGCATATGACAGGCCCACTAGCATCTCTTCTACTGCAGTGATATTCGAAATCACTTGAAATATCAAAACAAATAGGCAAGCACACGATTGCGTTGTCCCCAGAAAACAAATGACACGTCAGTTACTTGGTTATAAAATTGATCAAACAAACCAAACCAAACAAAAAGTAATCCCAGATTGCTGCATACATTGGTTTACTAATCTAGGCTGCTAATGTGCATCACGCTCCCATGAATTAGTATCGAACTAACGCAATATCTCCTCCAAACAAAAATTTATGATACCACAGTGGCAAATCCACCAAGGGGAAAAATGTGAGAACACACACACACACACACATAACAAACATGTGTACACATTAGTAACCACAGGACAAGTAAAATCAGCAAACAAGCATGGGTAGGGAAACCCATATGAGGTAGGAAACCGTACAAAACTATCAAGTTCGACACTACAATATTATAACTACAAAATTTCTCACCTTGCAGACCAAAAAAAATAAACAGCGCATGATTTGGAAAAATCCAGCAAAAAACATCAAGATTCCAAGTGAGACATACTTACACATTAGTAACCACAGCAGGACAAAAAAGTAAAATCAGGAAAACAAGCATGGGTAGGAAAACCATGTGATAAACTAACGAAATCATACATATGAAGTAAGCATGCATGGGTACGAAAATCATACAAAGCTAACACAGCCTTCTAATAAAATCATATATATTATTTCATCGCATGAATCTTAACAATACCTGTGGTTGGTATGGGTTAATACATAACCAAATTTGTGGGATAAGCTTCACAGATCCACTGCTGCCATGCGCATCACAAAATTAGGATTGAAAATTAGACAAAAAACTCACCTTAATCAAGACAGACAGCAGCAAACAATCTTCAGTTTCGTAGAATCTAAAAAAAGAACAAGTACACACAATAAATAAAAAAGGATAGATGTCTGAAAAAGAAGACTAATGTATATATGTACATACATATATATGTATACATACCTTCCAAACTACAGAATTAACCAAACTTAAGTCTTCCAAGTTGTGTTGGCTACGCAACATGCGATTAAGAAGTTGAATCCTTAACTTTGGTATGTCATCAATGGTGAACTGAGATTCAAGTGCAACTGTGTCGGACCCCGGGTTAGCAAAACCCAGATCCTCTGTGATTTCACCGCACTATTCCCTGGATCAGTAGATAGTGCTCACAGATACATTACTGTATATCAAAAGCATATCATGCGGAAGCTTAAATAATACAGTAATACTTACCCATGGGCCGGTTAGGCCGAAATCAATAAAATGCAGCAGCGGAAACTCCACACAGGTGGGGACCCTCAGGACTTGCCCACAGGCAGCCAACTGGGGTTCGCGACCTAGTCCATGGCCTCTTCGTCTTCCAGCTCTGTCGACCCCTTTTTAGCGTCGCAGGGCTTGGCATTCCTGTTCTTTCTGACTGAATGGTAGCAATTAAGCAAGAATGAGTACGATGATACTCAGCAAGCCACCACACAGGATGCAGTAATAATAGATGCAAAGCTGTCAAGGGAGGCTTGAGGCTATTTTATTTGCTAAAAGCAGTGTTTTGGGAATTACAATAAGTAGGAAAACTCCTGAGACTTAGCAATTTTAACTAAAACAGATTTTTATGAAATTGATTGCGAGAATGCGATAATAATAGAAGTGCAGGTTACATCCACCGTTTACAGTGCATGGTTACCCCCACCTATGCTAGTTTTCACCACTGGAGTACTTCCCTCCAGGAAAAATTCAAAACTCAGAGTACGTCCCTCTGACAAGTTTTACCCCATCCACAAACGTTTTTGGAAATAGAACTAACTCGAGTAAGTTCCTATGTCCGCCCTTGACCGTGGGCACGGCTATTCGAATAGTTTACACTCTGCAGAGGTTGTACACTTTACCCACAAGAGATAAATCATCCTAATAACCAGCATGCTTCCTTAGGCATGAGGCCCAGATAATTTATCCCAAAGCCTTTACCTTACTCCAGTCTAGCTAGACATCACCCGCTGAGGTTTCACCGCTGAAGGGTTAAATCCACCACAGTCAGAAGCCCCCTCTTGCGCCGTATGAGTACAGTAAATCCCTGTGCCTCACTGTGAGTAAACCAGTATGCCCTGGTACCCACTTTCCACTGGTGATATCTAACTAAACCTTTGCAAGTTAATTAGCTAGGTCGTACCCATATAGACTTGTGGTTGTACTGTTTTACATAAGGAGGTCATCACCAGATTCAGGCCTTAATTTGTCCAGGCGGTTCTTACCACAAACCACGGGTTCTCGTGCGACATCGGCACCATCCACTCTCACCAACCGCCCAGACAGGTAGAGCAGATTTTGAGGGTTTTGAGAAGCATAAAACAGTCGTAACAAAATACTCAGCCACGTACATCCCATGACTGTCCCAAAATAAATTCTTTTGTTGTAAAGATTGATGATCAGGGCGACTAGCGCCCTGGACTTGACCGGACTAGCATAGCTCTTTAATGTAACATGTAACTAGTAAAGATTATCATTAAAATCTAAGGTGACAAGGATTAAGTGATTCAAGTGTCAAGGAATGGCATATTAAATTTAATACAACAGCAAATGGGCATGTAGCTACCTTAAGCTTTGACATACATTTGCATATCAAATTAGGCATGCAAGTTGATTATTTAAATGAACATAATTTTGCATAAAATGTGGAATCAATATGATCAAAGTGATGACTTGCCTTGCTTGGTTTACCATGGTCCTTGATTCAACTCGAAGCCTTCTCAATCAATGACTTTGAATTACTGGCCCTCGCTTTTACCCAGTCTTACTGTTCGAATCCGTCGCCTTGTCGAGTCTTCAAATTCTAATACGCAGAAAATAAAAGGAAGACCAATAAAACCAAACACTATAGATGCCCGATTAAATTTAAATTGTAAATTCATTACGATTTGGAGATAGAAAGAGAATTCGGATTAGCGTGCCGTGAATACAGTGGTAGCTGGATTTAAACAAAAGAATGAGTTGTCTGAATAGCTTTACCGTGAGGGAAAATTTTAGGAGATCGAGGGATCAAAAGTGAAGATGCATCTTCAGGAATTATCTACGCAGCTGATTGGGAAAAGGCGAGACTCGAACTTTTATTTGATGACTTTCTCTAAATTGTTTTATATTTATCAAGAAAGTTCCATGAGTCAGGCAGGACTCATGGATAAATGAAGGAGAGTATCGATGGTAGCAAAAGGGAAACATGATTTTATGATTTTAGGATACGGATACGTAAAGTGAGTATAATTAAATATTCGGTGTAACTTTAATATTTCATGTGGCAAAACTTATCAGGGATAGCAACGGCCAACTCAATGAATCATTGTTTTTAACAACTTAAATTAAGATATGAAATCTAATTGTCTAACCACTTATTATTATGCACAAGGTTGATTATTTCCTCAACTAATCAATCTTATTATTAGCGATCTGTCTTTTATTGAATGAGTGATTCATGGTTGATATTTTATGTGACCAGGCCTTCCTAAATTGTTTTACTTAGCTTGCGAAAATAATTTAGATCGACGGATGAAGGATAGCGCTTAGACCACTTGAGTTTTCGATAGGTGGTGATATTAATATTTGATTTGCTTGAACGTCAAATTTGAGGGTATTGAAATTATCTTTACAAAGCCCCAAATATGCAAATTTTGATTTTTAAGATCAAATTTCTAGCACTTTTGATTTATAAAAGAAAGTTCGTTAATTAGGTTCAAGAATTATATTTTAACGGCAACATCCATTCAATTTGCGTCAATGTTCTTGTCATACGGAAGTAGACCTTGTATAATCTTGTTTTAGTTGTACATGAAATTCAATGCATAAACCTCACTTGACCCATATGGACTATTGTTAAGTTTTCAATTCAAATGCATACATCTTTTCATTATGAGATTATAAGAAATTTTCTATTTCTTATTCTTAGTCACAATGTGTCTTTACATGCAATTAATCAAACTTAAATTCGTAAATTTCATTTCATAATCCTTTGTAGTTTAATCACACAATCGAATTTTTATTACATTTTCATTTACATATTCTAAGATTGTTCCTTGAAGTAGATTGAGAGGAGGCAGGTGATACCCATTAGCTAGGTGCTAATCTGCAGTGGGGCCCACATGTCATAAGAGAGGGGGGGAGAAACAGAGAGGAGGGCACTGCCTTCGGCTGGAAACAGAGCAGAGCGGCGGCGCAACCGCGAAACAGGGGAGGTGAGGTGGCTACGGCCGTGCGGCGGCGCCGGCGAGGAGCAGCTGGGGAGGCGGCGGCGACCGGCCAAGACGGGACCCCTAAACGGCGAGGAGGCTCGGGGATGCGGCAGCTTCGACCGGGGTGGTGTCATGGCGGGCGGACACAGCTCTAGCGGCCGGCAGTGAGGAGGAAATGGGTGCCGGCGGCCGGACGAGAGGGGGAAAGGATGGAGATGCGCGTAAGCATGAGGGAGGCACGGGCAGCTCACCAGGATGCTTGAAGCGGTCGGAGGGAGGCTGAGGCGGCCGGGCATCGTGCGCGGGTGGCAGTGCGGCCGGGTCGCCGTGGCGGGGAGGGTTGGGCGGCGGAGGGCGGCGACCAACCACGGGGGTGGCTTCAGGACGCCGAGGGGCAGCTCCTGCCGCGGGGAATCGGCCTGGGACCGCTTGAGGAGGGGGCGGTGGCGGAAGTGGCGATGGTCGGCCGGAGGCGGAGGAGGAGCAGGCGCGGCGCTCTCGGGTGTCCATTCTTCGATTAAATTGGAGGAGAGGCAGAGAACACTCGGGTGCATGTCGTGACGCGAGCGGATTGCGGAATGCTCACCGGAGACGGCCGAGACGGGGAGGGGCGGCGGCGGCACACGCAGAGGGAGATCGAGCCGAGCTCGATTTGGGGGAGGATGAGGAGCAATGGGGGTTCGGCTAGCTCCTTAAAGGCGGGCGAAGGTGGCGGACAGCTGGGCGAATTGAAGTCGAGCGCAGGCGGATTAACGCGGGGCGGAGGCGACGCTGAGGAGTAACGCCGGGGTAGGGAGCAGCGCGCGCGGAGCTAGGCCGGTGGTAGGGGGCATACGTGGCGGGTCAAGCAAAACCGGGCGCACGCAGATTCGGGGCGGAGCCAGGCGCGAGCTGGGCCGACGCGAGGGGCAGCGGCGCGGGGGCGGGCCGGCTCTGCGCGACGTGAGGAGAGGGAGGAGGAGCAAGGCAGCAAGGAGGAAGAAGGAAGAGGCGGTCGGGTGGGCCGGAGGCCAGGGAAAAAGGAGAAGCCGCACGGGCTGAGAAGAGAATGGGCCGGGAAAAATAAGAGAGAAAAGAAATGGGCTGGGTGCAATTGGGGAGTTGGGGATTTTTAAGATATTTCTGAATTTAGATTTGATAATTTAATTTTTAGATTGTCGAGTTTTTGGGTGAAGTGATTCTTAATTGCCCAAGTTCGAATTTCCGGATACAAAAATTTGATGGAGGGGTTTATATTATTTCCCATTCCCATTCTTGGTTTTTGGTGTACCCGAGTTTCAATTTAAATTTGACATGAATATTTCCAAGGAGTTTTGGATCTTTTAAATTCTCAAACTTTAAACTTTGGTTCTTGATTCCAGGGTTTTGATTTTTGTTAATTGGGCTTTCGGCTAGAAATCAACTCAGAAAAATTCAAATAACATCAAAACTTTTTGAGAAACTCGGGGGAAAACAATTAAAATGCTTTAAGATTTTCGAAATTACAATAGTTCCCTTTTTGGGATGTTACAAATCCTACCCCCCTTAACATGAATCTCGTCCCCGAGATTCGGGTGGAGTAGAAAGAAGTAGGTGGGAACAAGCTGGCTAGCAAAAAGGTTCTAGGTTACCACTTGATACTACGCGCACTGCTCTTGATGCTGCCGGAAAAGAGGGAGCTACACAAAAGTGGATTAGCACATAGAAAAATGTCACACAGAGAGAACCTTGCTCTTCTGGATATTTTGATGTTGGCTTCCCTTCATTGCTCGACATCTTTGGGGTTTGTGGTTTCTTCAATGCTGGTTGTTGACTTTTCTTTTATGCTAGTGCGGTAGTAGAGCTGAACATCAAGGTGTTCTGACACTGCTTGGGTACTCAGGCTACCCCCCTTAACATGACGGGTGACCGGTAGTAATTGCGCTTGTCAGTTTTGGTCATTGTGAGTCTGATGGCAGTTTGGAGACTCAGCCTTTGTACCTTGGCAGCGTTGGTTAGCAATGAGTTTATGGAGCAGTCCTTGGGGCAATGATCTTATCCTTCACAGAGAAAGCATGTGATCGTGCTCATGGGGCATTCTCCAGGTTGATGATCTTCCTCATAGTTGGGGTAGCTTGTAGTGCATTGGTCTGCTTGGTGTCCTTTTTCCCACAACGTGTACATGCCACTAGGTTCTTGAGACAGCCTTCTGATAGATGGTGTTCCTTGTAGTAAGGGCAGTACGGAGCTGGGCAATTGTAACTATAGTGTCCTGGTTATCCGCAGGCAAAGCATGTAACCTGTCGTAGTGGAGAGTATGACTGGGCGTCATGTCTGGTCTTGCCACATTCAGCATATGTAGTAGCTGGTAATTCTTTTGGACCTGGTAGTAGGGCTTCATTAGGTCCTGTTGGTTCCTGGATGACACACTTGGAGTTAAAGCCCTTCCCTTTTTCAAGACCGAGGCTGATGGCGACGATATCCTTTTCCTGCTTGTTCAACCTCCGTGAAGGGCAGTTGCTCACATAATGTCCTGGGTCACTGTATTTGAAGCAATTGGCCGCTTTGTCTTGCTTCCTCTGGGGCACTGGTTAGCATAGTGTCCAGTACTTTGACAACAGAAACAAACAATATCCTTTTGACGTTTGCTGGGTGTCATACCACTGTTATTCCCATCTTGATGATTGCTCACTAGAGATCTCTGTGGAGTAGATCTGAGTGAACACTTGGATGAGTGGTAGGGGTCAAAGCGAGCAGGGGTCACTGGTTCTTTCTTCGTGCTTCTAGACTTGTTCTTGGCCATTGCCTACTTGATGAGGACTGTATCGGAGAGTTTGCTGTGGAATAGAGGCTTGAGTCTTAATCCTTTCACAGGCTAAGGCTTCTTAAGTGTTGTCCTTTTCAGAGATGTTGCCTCTTTAACTTTAAAGTCTTAAGCGTCTTGACTTAGCTATCTGCTACCTCTTGTCTGCAGACCTGACGGGGTTTTCAGCAATAAGGTGAGGGGGAATTAGCATGAGGTACGAAAAAGATTACGGGGATAAGATACTCTAACCCATTCTAAGGAGTGTATACCCCGAAGCTGGGGCAGTACACAGGCCACATAGAATAACCAAGCTTTTGAAAGCACGCTTTTCCTGTGACTATGAAATACAACGCCCGAGGGCAAGAAGGTAGTGCACAGGGCCAATAAAATTCTTTTGACCAAGCAACGTCTATACGCGGAGACACATAAGAAGACACAGGGTTCTGGTCACTAAGTTTGTTGAAGCGAGGCCACCAAATCTCCACAAGCATTCTTGACACCTTCAAGCTTAAGCCTTTGAAATGAGGGAAAGGAAATAGAGAAAACCAAATCTCTTTTTGTAGACGGAAATAGCAAAAGGAAAGGGTTAAGAAGTGCGTTGGCAGCGAAGCTCATGCTTCTCTTTATCATTTTGAAAACAGAGCTTTTTTTTTTTGAAAGGGCTTTGAAATACTGGAACTTTTAAAATCCCCTTCCGATTGTAAAAGTAACCTAGCATCCTCCAAGATCACAATACTGACAGACTAGTTCATTCTCACAATATTTCCATTTGTAGGCTTAGAATCCATAGCCTTACCAAACTTGCTTATACTTGATTGAATTCTAAAGCTGACTTCTTTAATTACTTAGCCTCAGCATGATTGCTTGGGAATACTCCAAATAGTGAGTGTTGTCATTTGTCTGATGCACAAATTCCATAACTTCCAAGGTACCATCTATAGTTCCACTTGCCAAATCAGAGTTACCTATTCCTCAAATGGAGCTCACTTTCCTACATACAATTATAATTCCAATCGGGGTTCGTTATTCAACAATCCCATTCAATTATTTTCCTGAGCATTACTCCAATTGCTTTACCTTTAAATCCACCTATGTTACTTGTATTATGGTTCTGATATCTCAATCCACCAATAACTTTGTATTATAATCCATTTTTTTCCACCATTGATATATACTCATAATCTACTTATCAAGTGATCAGTCTTGCTATCCACAATTCCCTTTCAAGCGACTTCTTTGTCATAAACATCCACCGGAAATAAGATTATTACTCAAATCTATAAATCAAGGGTTATTATTACGTCTCCTAATTTCTTTAGGCTTTCCAATAATCCATCCAGTATGCAGCTACATTCCATTATCCCACCAGGGTAAACATTCACCGGGGATCATATCGTTTATCAAAATTGAAAATCAACAATGGTTATTATACTCCCCAATTTTTTTTCCTAAAATTCCATCGATCCACTTATTTCAGCCAATCCAATCTTTTGAGTTGGTCCACTCATTTAGTCAATTCAATCATAGATATTGCTCCATTTATTTAACCAATCCGATTATTTTAGCCAATCCAATCGTTTCACATTGGGTCGGCATTTTTAGCCAATCTAATCATTTAAATTGATCCACCCATTTTAACCAACACAATCATCTAAATTGGTCTGACCATTCAATTAATCTGATCATTAAGTTGGTTCACCCATTTTAACCAATCCAAACATGTTAACTGATCTATCCCTTTAGTCAAGTCAATAATCCAGATTGGTTCACCGTGTAGCCACGTCAATCACCCAAATTGATTCGCTTACTCTTCATCTTAAAATTCACAATATTGATCTTCTCTTACGATTGACATGAATCCACCAAGATTTACACATATATCCGAGATATCAAAGCAAATTCTTAGACTAAATTGGCAGAGGGTTAAATTTTGGGAAAACTTTTCATTGGAAGCTTAGGTTTGTCAAAATGAGCTGGGAAATAAGCTTTACAAATTTTTTTTTTTTTGAAGAGAACTCAGGCATGCGCTAATTTGAATTCAGGATAAGAGAGCCTTGGAGCTGAAAATGGCCAGGGCAGCAGGTAGATGAGAGGGAATCATCTAAGAGAGATAAGAGTAGCAATACTACTTATATTTTGCAATTAGGCTTTAAAGAAATAGTCCTAGTAATAGAACTAATGGCCATGCTAACTAGGGTTGCGACCTACAGTCTATATGCTCTGATACCAGCTCTGTCGGACCCCGGGTTAGCAAAACCCAGATCCTCTGTGATTTCACCGCACTATTCCCTGGATCAGTAGATAGTGCTCACAGATACATTACTGTATATCAAAAGCATATCATGCGGAAGCTTAAATAATACAGTAATACTTACCCATGGGCCGGTTAGGCCGAAATCAATAAAATGCAGCAGCGGAAACTCCACACAGGTGGGGACCCTCAGGACTTGCCCACAGGCAGCCAACTGGGGTTCGCGACCTAGTCCATGGCCTCTTCGTCTTCCAGCTCTGTCGACCCCTTTTTAGCGTCGCAGGGCTTGGCATTCCTGTTCTTTCTGACTGAATGGTAGCAATTAAGCAAGAATGAGTACGATGATACTCAGCAAGCCACCACACAGGATGCAGTAATAATAGATGCAAAGCTGTCAAGGGAGGCTTGAGGCTATTTTATTTGCTAAAAGCAGTGTTTTGGGAATTACAATAAGTAGGAAAACTCCTGAGACTTAGCAATTTTAACTAAAACAGATTTTTATGAAATTGATTGCGAGAATGCGATAATAATAGAAGTGCAGGTTACATCCACCGTTTACAGTGCATGGTTACCCCCACCTATGCTAGTTTTCACCACTGGAGTACTTCCCTCCAGGAAAAATTCAAAACTCAGAGTACGTCCCTCTGACAAGTTTTACCCCATCCACAAACGTTTTTGGAAATAGAACTAACTCGAGTAAGTTCCTATGTCCGCCCTTGACCGTGGGCACGGCTATTCGAATAGTTTACACTCTGCAGAGGTTGTACACTTTACCCACAAGAGATAAATCATCCTAATAACCAGCATGCTTCCTTAGGCATGAGGCCCAGATAATTTATCCCAAAGCCTTTACCTTACTCCAGTCTAGCTAGACATCACCCGCTGAGGTTTCACCGCTGAAGGGTTAAATCCACCACAGTCAGAAGCCCCCTCTTGCGCCGTATGAGTACAGTAAATCCCTGTGCCTCACTGTGAGTAAACCAGTATGCCCTGGTACCCACTTTCCACTGGTGATATCTAACTAAACCTTTGCAAGTTAATTAGCTAGGTCGTACCCATATAGACTTGTGGTTGTACTGTTTTACATAAGGAGGTCATCACCAGATTCAGGCCTTAATTTGTCCAGGCGGTTCTTACCACAAACCACGGGTTCTCGTGCGACATCGGCACCATCCACTCTCACCAACCGCCCAGACAGGTAGAGCAGATTTTGAGGGTTTTGAGAAGCATAAAACAGTCGTAACAAAATACTCAGCCACGTACATCCCATGACTGTCCCAAAATAAATTCTTTTGTTGTAAAGATTGATGATCAGGGCGACTAGCGCCCTGGACTTGACCGGACTAGCATAGCTCTTTAATGTAACATGTAACTAGTAAAGATTATCATTAAAATCTAAGGTGACAAGGATTAAGTGATTCAAGTGTCAAGGAATGGCATATTAAATTTAATACAACAGCAAATGGGCATGTAGCTACCTTAAGCTTTGACATACATTTGCATATCAAATTAGGCATGCAAGTTGATTATTTAAATGAACATAATTTTGCATAAAATGTGGAATCAATATGATCAAAGTGATGACTTGCCTTGCTTGGTTTACCATGGTCCTTGATTCAACTCGAAGCCTTCTCAATCAATGACTTTGAATTACTGGCCCTCGCTTTTACCCAGTCTTACTGTTCGAATCCGTCGCCTTGTCGAGTCTTCAAATTCTAATACGCAGAAAATAAAAGGAAGACCAATAAAACCAAACACTATAGATGCCCGATTAAATTTAAATTGTAAATTCATTACGATTTGGAGATAGAAAGAGAATTCGGATTAGCGTGCCGTGAATACAGTGGTAGCTGGATTTAAACAAAAGAATGAGTTGTCTGAATAGCTTTACCGTGAGGGAAAATTTTAGGAGATCGAGGGATCAAAAGTGAAGATGCATCTTCAGGAATTATCTACGCAGCTGATTGGGAAAAGGCGAGACTCGAACTTTTATTTGATGACTTTCTCTAAATTGTTTTATATTTATCAAGAAAGTTCCATGAGTCAGGCAGGACTCATGGATAAATGAAGGAGAGTATCGATGGTAGCAAAAGGGAAACATGATTTTATGATTTTAGGATACGGATACGTAAAGTGAGTATAATTAAATATTCGGTGTAACTTTAATATTTCATGTGGCAAAACTTATCAGGGATAGCAACGGCCAACTCAATGAATCATTGTTTTTAACAACTTAAATTAAGATATGAAATCTAATTGTCTAACCACTTATTATTATGCACAAGGTTGATTATTTCCTCAACTAATCAATCTTATTATTAGCGATCTGTCTTTTATTGAATGAGTGATTCATGGTTGATATTTTATGTGACCAGGCCTTCCTAAATTGTTTTACTTAGCTTGCGAAAATAATTTAGATCGACGGATGAAGGATAGCGCTTAGACCACTTGAGTTTTCGATAGGTGGTGATATTAATATTTGATTTGCTTGAACGTCAAATTTGAGGGTATTGAAATTATCTTTACAAAGCCCCAAATATGCAAATTTTGATTTTTAAGATCAAATTTCTAGCACTTTTGATTTATAAAAGAAAGTTCGTTAATTAGGTTCAAGAATTATATTTTAACGGCAACATCCATTCAATTTGCGTCAATGTTCTTGTCATACGGAAGTAGACCTTGTATAATCTTGTTTTAGTTGTACATGAAATTCAATGCATAAACCTCACTTGACCCATATGGACTATTGTTAAGTTTTCAATTCAAATGCATACATCTTTTCATTATGAGATTATAAGAAATTTTCTATTTCTTATTCTTAGTCACAATGTGTCTTTACATGCAATTAATCAAACTTAAATTCGTAAATTTCATTTCATAATCCTTTGTAGTTTAATCACACAATCGAATTTTTATTACATTTTCATTTACATATTCTAAGATTGTTCCTTGAAGTAGATTGAGAGGAGGCAGGTGATACCCATTAGCTAGGTGCTAATCTGCAGTGGGGCCCACATGTCATAAGAGAGGGGGGGAGAAACAGAGAGGAGGGCACTGCCTTCGGCTGGAAACAGAGCAGAGCGGCGGCGCAACCGCGAAACAGGGGAGGTGAGGTGGCTACGGCCGTGCGGCGGCGCCGGCGAGGAGCAGCTGGGGAGGCGGCGGCGACCGGCCAAGACGGGACCCCTAAACGGCGAGGAGGCTCGGGGATGCGGCAGCTTCGACCGGGGTGGTGTCATGGCGGGCGGACACAGCTCTAGCGGCCGGCAGTGAGGAGGAAATGGGTGCCGGCGGCCGGACGAGAGGGGGAAAGGATGGAGATGCGCGTAAGCATGAGGGAGGCACGGGCAGCTCACCAGGATGCTTGAAGCGGTCGGAGGGAGGCTGAGGCGGCCGGGCATCGTGCGCGGGTGGCAGTGCGGCCGGGTCGCCGTGGCGGGGAGGGTTGGGCGGCGGAGGGCGGCGACCAACCACGGGGGTGGCTTCAGGACGCCGAGGGGCAGCTCCTGCCGCGGGGAATCGGCCTGGGACCGCTTGAGGAGGGGGCGGTGGCGGAAGTGGCGATGGTCGGCCGGAGGCGGAGGAGGAGCAGGCGCGGCGCTCTCGGGTGTCCATTCTTCGATTAAATTGGAGGAGAGGCAGAGAACACTCGGGTGCATGTCGTGACGCGAGCGGATTGCGGAATGCTCACCGGAGACGGCCGAGACGGGGAGGGGCGGCGGCGGCACACGCAGAGGGAGATCGAGCCGAGCTCGATTTGGGGGAGGATGAGGAGCAATGGGGGTTCGGCTAGCTCCTTAAAGGCGGGCGAAGGTGGCGGACAGCTGGGCGAATTGAAGTCGAGCGCAGGCGGATTAACGCGGGGCGGAGGCGACGCTGAGGAGTAACGCCGGGGTAGGGAGCAGCGCGCGCGGAGCTAGGCCGGTGGTAGGGGGCATACGTGGCGGGTCAAGCAAAACCGGGCGCACGCAGATTCGGGGCGGAGCCAGGCGCGAGCTGGGCCGACGCGAGGGGCAGCGGCGCGGGGGCGGGCCGGCTCTGCGCGACGTGAGGAGAGGGAGGAGGAGCAAGGCAGCAAGGAGGAAGAAGGAAGAGGCGGTCGGGTGGGCCGGAGGCCAGGGAAAAAGGAGAAGCCGCACGGGCTGAGAAGAGAATGGGCCGGGAAAAATAAGAGAGAAAAGAAATGGGCTGGGTGCAATTGGGGAGTTGGGGATTTTTAAGATATTTCTGAATTTAGATTTGATAATTTAATTTTTAGATTGTCGAGTTTTTGGGTGAAGTGATTCTTAATTGCCCAAGTTCGAATTTCCGGATACAAAAATTTGATGGAGGGGTTTATATTATTTCCCATTCCCATTCTTGGTTTTTGGTGTACCCGAGTTTCAATTTAAATTTGACATGAATATTTCCAAGGAGTTTTGGATCTTTTAAATTCTCAAACTTTAAACTTTGGTTCTTGATTCCAGGGTTTTGATTTTTGTTAATTGGGCTTTCGGCTAGAAATCAACTCAGAAAAATTCAAATAACATCAAAACGTTTTGAGAAACTCGGGGGAAAACAATTAAAATGCTTTAAGATTTTCGAAATTACAATAGTTCCCTTTTTGGGATGTTACAAATCCTACCCCCCTTAACATGAATCTCGTCCCCGAGATTCGGGTGGAGTAGAAAGAAGTAGGTGGGAACAAGCTGGCTAGCAAAAAGGTTCTAGGTTACCACTTGATACTACGCGCACTGCTCTTGATGCTGCCGGAAAAGAGGGAGCTACACAAAAGTGGATTAGCACATAGAAAAATGTCACACAGAGAGAACCTTGCTCTTCTGGATATTTTGATGTTGGCTTCCCTTCATTGCTCGACATCTTTGGGGTTTGTGGTTTCTTCAATGCTGGTTGTTGACTTTTCTTTTATGCTAGTGCGGTAGTAGAGCTGAACATCAAGGTGTTCTGACACTGCTTGGGTACTCAGGCTACCCCCCTTAACATGACGGGTGACCGGTAGTAATTGCGCTTGTCAGTTTTGGTCATTGTGAGTCTGATGGCAGTTTGGAGACTCAGCCTTTGTACCTTGGCAGCGTTGGTTAGCAATGAGTTTATGGAGCAGTCCTTGGGGCAATGATCTTATCCTTCACAGAGAAAGCATGTGATCGTGCTCATGGGGCATTCTCCAGGTTGATGATCTTCCTCATAGTTGGGGTAGCTTGTAGTGCATTGGTCTGCTTGGTGTCCTTTTTCCCACAACGTGTACATGCCACTAGGTTCTTGAGACAGCCTTCTGATAGATGGTGTTCCTTGTAGTAAGGGCAGTACGGAGCTGGGCAATTGTAACTATAGTGTCCTGGTTATCCGCAGGCAAAGCATGTAACCTGTCGTAGTGGAGAGTATGACTGGGCGTCATGTCTGGTCTTGCCACATTCAGCATATGTAGTAGCTGGTAATTCTTTTGGACCTGGTAGTAGGGCTTCATTAGGTCCTGTTGGTTCCTGGATGACACACTTGGAGTTAAAGCCCTTCCCTTTTTCAAGACCGAGGCTGATGGCGACGATATCCTTTTCCTGCTTGTTCAACCTCCGTGAAGGGCAGTTGCTCACATAATGTCCTGGGTCACTGTATTTGAAGCAATTGGCCGCTTTGTCTTGCTTCCTCTGGGGCACTGGTTAGCATAGTGTCCAGTACTTTGACAACAGAAACAAACAATATCCTTTTGACGTTTGCTGGGTGTCATACCACTGTTATTCCCATCTTGATGATTGCTCACTAGAGATCTCTGTGGAGTAGATCTGAGTGAACACTTGGATGAGTGGTAGGGGTCAAAGCGAGCAGGGGTCACTGGTTCTTTCTTCGTGCTTCTAGACTTGTTCTTGGCCATTGCCTACTTGATGAGGACTGTATCGGAGAGTTTGCTGTGGAATAGAGGCTTGAGTCTTAATCCTTTCACAGGCTAAGGCTTCTTAAGTGTTGTCCTTTTCAGAGATGTTGCCTCTTTAACTTTAAAGTCTTAAGCGTCTTGACTTAGCTATCTGCTACCTCTTGTCTGCAGACCTGACGGGGTTTTCAGCAATAAGGTGAGGGGGAATTAGCATGAGGTACGAAAAAGATTACGGGGATAAGATACTCTAACCCATTCTAAGGAGTGTATACCCCGAAGCTGGGGCAGTACACAGGCCACATAGAATAACCAAGCTTTTGAAAGCACGCTTTTCCTGTGACTATGAAATACAACGCCCGAGGGCAAGAAGGTAGTGCACAGGGCCAATAAAATTCTTTTGACCAAGCAACGTCTATACGCGGAGACACATAAGAAGACACAGGGTTCTGGTCACTAAGTTTGTTGAAGCGAGGCCACCAAATCTCCACAAGCATTCTTGACACCTTCAAGCTTAAGCCTTTGAAATGAGGGAAAGGAAATAGAGAAAACCAAATCTCTTTTTGTAGACGGAAATAGCAAAAGGAAAGGGTTAAGAAGTGCGTTGGCAGCGAAGCTCATGCTTCTCTTTATCATTTTGAAAACAGAGCTTTTTTTTTTGAAAGGGCTTTGAAATACTGGAACTTTTAAAATCCCCTTCCGATTGTAAAAGTAACCTAGCATCCTCCAAGATCACAATACTGACAGACTAGTTCATTCTCACAATATTTCCATTTGTAGGCTTAGAATCCATAGCCTTACCAAACTTGCTTATACTTGATTGAATTCTAAAGCTGACTTCTTTAATTACTTAGCCTCAGCATGATTGCTTGGGAATACTCCAAATAGTGAGTGTTGTCATTTGTCTGATGCACAAATTCCATAACTTCCAAGGTACCATCTATAGTTCCACTTGCCAAATCAGAGTTACCTATTCCTCAAATGGAGCTCACTTTCCTACATACAATTATAATTCCAATCGGGGTTCGTTATTCAACAATCCCATTCAATTATTTTCCTGAGCATTACTCCAATTGCTTTACCTTTAAATCCACCTATGTTACTTGTATTATGGTTCTGATATCTCAATCCACCAATAACTTTGTATTATAATCCATTTTTTTCCACCATTGATATATACTCATAATCTACTTATCAAGTGATCAGTCTTGCTATCCACAATTCCCTTTCAAGCGACTTCTTTGTCATAAACATCCACCGGAAATAAGATTATTACTCAAATCTATAAATCAAGGGTTATTATTACGTCTCCTAATTTCTTTAGGCTTTCCAATAATCCATCCAGTATGCAGCTACATTCCATTATCCCACCAGGGTAAACATTCACCGGGGATCATATCGTTTATCAAAATTGAAAATCAACAATGGTTATTATACTCCCCAATTTTTTTTCCTAAAATTCCATCGATCCACTTATTTCAGCCAATCCAATCTTTTGAGTTGGTCCACTCATTTAGTCAATTCAATCATAGATATTGCTCCATTTATTTAACCAATCCGATTATTTTAGCCAATCCAATCGTTTCACATTGGGTCGGCATTTTTAGCCAATCTAATCATTTAAATTGATCCACCCATTTTAACCAACACAATCATCTAAATTGGTCTGACCATTCAATTAATCTGATCATTAAGTTGGTTCACCCATTTTAACCAATCCAAACATGTTAACTGATCTATCCCTTTAGTCAAGTCAATAATCCAGATTGGTTCACCGTGTAGCCACGTCAATCACCCAAATTGATTCGCTTACTCTTCATCTTAAAATTCACAATATTGATCTTCTCTTACGATTGACATGAATCCACCAAGATTTACACATATATCCGAGATATCAAAGCAAATTCTTAGACTAAATTGGCAGAGGGTTAAATTTTGGGAAAACTTTTCATTGGAAGCTTAGGTTTGTCAAAATGAGCTGGGAAATAAGCTTTACAAATTTTTTTTTTTTGAAGAGAACTCAGGCATGCGCTAATTTGAATTCAGGATAAGAGAGCCTTGGAGCTGAAAATGGCCAGGGCAGCAGGTAGATGAGAGGGAATCATCTAAGAGAGATAAGAGTAGCAATACTACTTATATTTTGCAATTAGGCTTTAAAGAAATAGTCCTAGTAATAGAACTAATGGCCATGCTAACTAGGGTTGCGACCTACAGTCTATATGCTCTGATACCAGCTCTGTCGGACCCCGGGTTAGCAAAACCCAGATCCTCTGTGATTTCACCGCACTATTCCCTGGATCAGTAGATAGTGCTCACAGATACATTACTGTATATCAAAAGCATATCATGCGGAAGCTTAAATAATACAGTAATACTTACCCATGGGCCGGTTAGGCCGAAATCAATAAAATGCAGCAGCGGAAACTCCACACAGGTGGGGACCCTCAGGACTTGCCCACAGGCAGCCAACTGGGGTTCGCGACCTAGTCCATGGCCTCTTCGTCTTCCAGCTCTGTCGACCCCTTTTTAGCGTCGCAGGGCTTGGCATTCCTGTTCTTTCTGACTGAATGGTAGCAATTAAGCAAGAATGAGTACGATGATACTCAGCAAGCCACCACACAGGATGCAGTAATAATAGATGCAAAGCTGTCAAGGGAGGCTTGAGGCTATTTTATTTGCTAAAAGCAGTGTTTTGGGAATTACAATAAGTAGGAAAACTCCTGAGACTTAGCAATTTTAACTAAAACAGATTTTTATGAAATTGATTGCGAGAATGCGATAATAATAGAAGTGCAGGTTACATCCACCGTTTACAGTGCATGGTTACCCCCACCTATGCTAGTTTTCACCACTGGAGTACTTCCCTCCAGGAAAAATTCAAAACTCAGAGTACGTCCCTCTGACAAGTTTTACCCCATCCACAAACGTTTTTGGAAATAGAACTAACTCGAGTAAGTTCCTATGTCCGCCCTTGACCGTGGGCACGGCTATTCGAATAGTTTACACTCTGCAGAGGTTGTACACTTTACCCACAAGAGATAAATCATCCTAATAACCAGCATGCTTCCTTAGGCATGAGGCCCAGATAATTTATCCCAAAGCCTTTACCTTACTCCAGTCTAGCTAGACATCACCCGCTGAGGTTTCACCGCTGAAGGGTTAAATCCACCACAGTCAGAAGCCCCCTCTTGCGCCGTATGAGTACAGTAAATCCCTGTGCCTCACTGTGAGTAAACCAGTATGCCCTGGTACCCACTTTCCACTGGTGATATCTAACTAAACCTTTGCAAGTTAATTAGCTAGGTCGTACCCATATAGACTTGTGGTTGTACTGTTTTACATAAGGAGGTCATCACCAGATTCAGGCCTTAATTTGTCCAGGCGGTTCTTACCACAAACCACGGGTTCTCGTGCGACATCGGCACCATCCACTCTCACCAACCGCCCAGACAGGTAGAGCAGATTTTGAGGGTTTTGAGAAGCATAAAACAGTCGTAACAAAATACTCAGCCACGTACATCCCATGACTGTCCCAAAATAAATTCTTTTGTTGTAAAGATTGATGATCAGGGCGACTAGCGCCCTGGACTTGACCGGACTAGCATAGCTCTTTAATGTAACATGTAACTAGTAAAGATTATCATTAAAATCTAAGGTGACAAGGATTAAGTGATTCAAGTGTCAAGGAATGGCATATTAAATTTAATACAACAGCAAATGGGCATGTAGCTACCTTAAGCTTTGACATACATTTGCATATCAAATTAGGCATGCAAGTTGATTATTTAAATGAACATAATTTTGCATAAAATGTGGAATCAATATGATCAAAGTGATGACTTGCCTTGCTTGGTTTACCATGGTCCTTGATTCAACTCGAAGCCTTCTCAATCAATGACTTTGAATTACTGGCCCTCGCTTTTACCCAGTCTTACTGTTCGAATCCGTCGCCTTGTCGAGTCTTCAAATTCTAATACGCAGAAAATAAAAGGAAGACCAATAAAACCAAACACTATAGATGCCCGATTAAATTTAAATTGTAAATTCATTACGATTTGGAGATAGAAAGAGAATTCGGATTAGCGTGCCGTGAATACAGTGGTAGCTGGATTTAAACAAAAGAATGAGTTGTCTGAATAGCTTTACCGTGAGGGAAAATTTTAGGAGATCGAGGGATCAAAAGTGAAGATGCATCTTCAGGAATTATCTACGCAGCTGATTGGGAAAAGGCGAGACTCGAACTTTTATTTGATGACTTTCTCTAAATTGTTTTATATTTATCAAGAAAGTTCCATGAGTCAGGCAGGACTCATGGATAAATGAAGGAGAGTATCGATGGTAGCAAAAGGGAAACATGATTTTATGATTTTAGGATACGGATACGTAAAGTGAGTATAATTAAATATTCGGTGTAACTTTAATATTTCATGTGGCAAAACTTATCAGGGATAGCAACGGCCAACTCAATGAATCATTGTTTTTAACAACTTAAATTAAGATATGAAATCTAATTGTCTAACCACTTATTATTATGCACAAGGTTGATTATTTCCTCAACTAATCAATCTTATTATTAGCGATCTGTCTTTTATTGAATGAGTAATTCATGGTTGATATTTTATGTGACCAGGCCTTCCTAAATTGTTTTACTTAGCTTGCGAAAATAATTTAGATCGACGGATGAAGGATAGCGCTTAGACCACTTGAGTTTTCGATAGGTGGTGATATTAATATTTGATTTGCTTGAACGTCAAATTTGAGGGTATTGAAATTATCTTTACAAAGCCCCAAATATGCAAATTTTGATTTTTAAGATCAAATTTCTAGCACTTTTGATTTATAAAAGAAAGTTCGTTAATTAGGTTCAAGAATTATATTTTAACGGCAACATCCATTCAATTTGCGTCAATGTTCTTGTCATACGGAAGTAGACCTTGTATAATCTTGTTTTAGTTGTACATGAAATTCAATGCATAAACCTCACTTGACCCATATGGACTATTGTTAAGTTTTCAATTCAAATGCATACATCTTTTCATTATGAGATTATAAGAAATTTTCTATTTCTTATTCTTAGTCACAATGTGTCTTTACATGCAATTAATCAAACTTAAATTCGTAAATTTCATTTCATAATCCTTTGTAGTTTAATCACACAATCGAATTTTTATTACATTTTCATTTACATATTCTAAGATTGTTCCTTGAAGTAGATTGAGAGGAGGCAGGTGATACCCATTAGCTAGGTGCTAATCTGCAGTGGGGCCCACATGTCATAAGAGAGGGGGGGAGAAACAGAGAGGAGGGCACTGCCTTCGGCTGGAAACAGAGCAGAGCGGCGGCACAACCGCGAAACAGGGGAGGTGAGGTGGCTACGGCCGTGCGGCGGCGCCGGCGAGGAGCAGCTGGGGAGGCGGCGGCGACCGGCCAAGACGGGACCCCTAAACGGCGAGGAGGCTCGGGGATGCGGCAGCTTCGGCCGGGGTGGTGTCATGGCGGGCGGACACAGCTCTAGCGGCCGGCAGTGAGGAGGAAATGGGTGCCGGCGGCCGGACGAGAGGGGGAAAGGATGGAGATGCGCGTAAGCATGAGGGAGGCACGGGGAGCTCACCAGGATGCTTGAAGCGGTCGGAGGGAGGCTGAGGCGGCCGGGCATCGTGCGCGGGTGGCAGTGCGGCCGGGTCGCCGTGGCGGGGAGGATTGGGCGGCGGAGGGCGGCGACCAACCACGGGGGTGGCTTCAGGACGCCGAGGGGCAGCTCCTGCCGCGGGGAATCGGCCTGGGACCGCTTGAGGAGGGGGCGGCGGCGGAAGTGGCGATGGTCGGCCGGAGGCGGAGGAGGAGCAGGCGCGGCGCTCTCGGGTGTCCATTCTTCGATTAAATTGGAGGAGAGGCAGAGAACACTCGGGTGCATGTCGTGACGCGAGCGGATTGCGGAATGCTCACCGGAGACGGCCGAGACGGGGAGGGGCGGCGGCGGCACACGCAGAGGGAGATCGAGCCGAGCTCGATTTGGGGGAGGATGAGGAGCAATGGGGGTTCGGCTAGCTCCTTAAAGGCGGGCGAAGGTGGCGGACAGCTGGGCGAATTGAAGTCGAGCGCAGGCGGATTAACGCGGGGCGGAGGCGACGCTGAGGAGTAACGCCGGGGTAGGGAGCAGCGCGCGCGGAGCTAGGCCGGTGGTAGGGGGCGTACGTGGCGGGTCAAGCAAAACCGGGCGCACGCAGATTCGGGGCGGAGCCAGGCGCGAGCTGGGCCGACGCGAGGGGCAGCGGCGCGGGGGCGGGCCGGCTCTGCGCGACGTGAGTAGAGGGAGGAGGAGCAAGGCAGCAAGGAGGAAGAAGGAAGAGGCGGTCGGGTGGGCCGGAGGCCAGGGAAAAAGGAGAAGCCGCACGGGCTGAGAAGAGAATGGGCCGGGAAAAATAAGAGAGAAAAGAAATGGGCTGGGTGCAATTGGGGAGTTGGGGATTTTTAAGATATTTCTGAATTTAGATTTGATAATTTAATTTTTAGATTGTCGAGTTTTTGGGAGAAGTGATTCTTAATTGCCCAAGTTCGAATTTCCGGATACAAAAATTTGATGGAGGGGTTTATATTATTTCCCATTCCCATTCTTGGTTTTTGGTGTACCCGAGTTTCAATTTAAATTTGACATGAATATTTCCAAGGAGTTTTGGATCTTTTAAATTCTCAAACTTTAAACTTTGGTTCTTGATTCCAGGGTTTTGATTTTTGTTAATTGGGCTTTCGGCTAGAAATCAACTCAGAAAAATTCAAATAACATCAAAACTTTTTGAGAAACTCGGGGGAAAACAATTAAAATGCTTTAAGATTTTCGAAATTACAATAGTTCCCTTTTTGGGATGTTACAAACTGTGGGGGCCCATATATCCATATATTTCATAACAAACACACCTGAGTCCTTCCTGGTAAAAAAAATGTAAAAAGTAGATTGATAGACATCATAACCCGAAAAAAAAAGATTGTTGTAAAGGTATCTATGTACATTGACTAAATAAAAAAACTCATAGCCAGAAAACAACAAACGTAATAAAAGAAAAGGATAAAAACATGAGATTATTCATGAAACAAAATGTAAAAAAAAACAAAAGGGAGTTTTACTTAAACTTAACTTTGAAAAAAACAGCAAAACCCTAATCAGCCTTCAATTGTTACCTCCCTAACCTGGGTTGAGGGGCTATTTAGGAGCCACATCCTTTCCTGTACGCACATCCCTCCTTTCTCTCACATTAGGCAAAAATCAATCTAACTCTCCCCATCTTTACCCCTCTCTCTCTCTCCCTCTCTCTCTATCTCTCTCTCCGTGTGGCAAACTATAGAGACAAATCATTAGTCAAGTTCGAAAGTAATTTAAAGAGTAGTATGATTTTTAGCAAACTATATTGTTTGGGACAAAACCACCACTATAATTTGATGTCCAAGTTATCATTTTTCTTCTTCACCTAACTCGTAAACTTGACACACCACAAATATCTGATCTAGTAACTAAAACTCCTTAAAATTTCAAAGAAGGAAAAGAGTTGTACAGGTAATGCTCAGTTTTTCCACATCACTCTTATCATATCACAACCTTAAGTATGAAGCTGACCTTGTATTTAGTTAATCCAACAAAACAGCTTGTTTAAGTGAGGCTAATATAGTGATCTGAATTTGTTTTAGTAGTTTAGATCTGTTTTCTTGCTACATTAGGATAAACTTTTGGTAATAAAAAGAGAAGGATAAAAACAAAAAACATAACTTACTTCAACTTCTGTCGGTGAGGTGATAAATCATCAAAATCAAAATCAAGAGGGTTGATCGATGAACTTTTGGCAGTTGCAAAGAATGATGTGCTAAAATTCCATATCTACAATACAGATAACTTGTTACAAAAAAATATTAATTTAACAGTAAGGTAACATTTCGGATATAGCACACATAGATATAAAACGGGAGAGAAATGGAGGACAAAAAAAGAAAAGATATAGCACACATACTAAATTCATCCTCATGTTTTCGTTGTAAGACCTCCCCCCAATCGCTGAATCAATGAATACAAACTTTTGGTCTTTGATGTCCACAACAAAAAGAAACCAGTGATCTTCATGCAAAATAGGGAAGAAAATCTAGTACATACCATATGACCCATGGGAGATCAAATTAGAAAACAGAATGTACATGGTTACAACATTTTTAAAAAACTAAATACACATACCAAAAAAATTGAAAAAACTGAACAATGATACTAGTATGTTAAAAAACTAACCAGTTCACAAGATTGCAATGACTTAACTTTATGGGCAGTTTCAAATTCATGTTTGACATTTGCAGACCTGAATTCTGATTCTGGCTTCAATATTTGTTGCTGTAAAAAAAAGAAAAATTACCACACATATTAGGAAGAAAAGAAAATAGACTATTAGTGACCAAAAACATTTAGTTTAAGAGAGCAACTACGTCCTAAGTGAAAAACATTAGACATTTAGTTTCATACTTGGTGAAGTTTCATACAACCTAGCATTTATCACTATAATTATATTTTTGGTGATATGTGAAAGACAAATACAACCTGAAAATGAGACTCCAAATGTGATATGTTGAAAGACGATACAACCTAGCATTTCTCTCTATGATTATATTTAGTGATATGTGGAAAGACAATACAACCTAAACATTAGAAAATCCTTACTTATAAAAAGACAAATAAATGACAAAATAAAAACAATACAACCTAAAAATGTGGAAAGACAATACAACCTAGCATTTTTCACTATATTTATATTTAGTGATATGTGGAAAAACAATACAACCTAAACATTAGAAATCTTTACTTATAAAAAGACAAATAAACGACAAAATAAAATACTCCAAAAAAATGGTGACATACCCCAACTGTGTTGAAAAAGAAATGCTTCTTTGACTTGGTGGGATGATTCTCCTCAAATAGAAGCCGGCAAAAACAATTTACCAAGAAATTGTCAATTTTGCCTTCAGGCTTAAGAGAGTACCCCAAACAGCTATATTTCACAAAAGTTTTCCCATCAGGCTTCACTGAAATGGCCTTGCAACTGAATAAAAAAATACAACCTACCAAAATTAGATATGTGGAAAGACAATACAAAACAATATGAAACATACAAGCATAAGGATATATCTGCTTACGACACTTACATGCTGTGTTCGCCCACTGACATGCTGATCACTGCTTGATAATATGCCATGTCTAAGGCGGATACCATGACTCTATCTCTGCCTATGGAGTATGGGTGAACAGTGTATATGCTACCCCTCATTTGCCTTCTCTTCCCATAAAGAGACATGTTGCAAGTTGGTGAACCACCCCCCACACTACCTCCTAATTAAATTATTAGCAAAAAGCTTTAGTTGAATAGACTATCAGTAACCAAAAATGTTTAGTTTAAGATAGCAACTACGTCCTAAGTGAAAAGCATTAATCATTTAGTTTCATACATGGTGAAGTTTCATTGAACCTAGCATTCTCACTGTAATTATATTTAGAGAACAAACAAAACAGATAGCTTAACCTTTAGTTAAATAGTCATAAGAAATATTTTATTTTAAGAGTGCTAGCAAAAATTTATTTTAAGATTAAGGCATTAAAGGCAAAAACATATTAACATATAAGATGGTACATTATTAACATTTATCAGAACAAAACAAAAAAAACATTAGCAGAAGCTTAGTTGAATAGAATGTCAATGACTAAAACATTTAGTTTAAAAAGAAGTGCAGCTACCTCCTAAGTTCAGAGCATTGACGTTGAGTGGCTGAAGGATATTAAGTGCAGAATTGCCAGCACGGGGTTTATCATGTGACGTATTGCTGCACCCTTCCCTACCTTTAACAAACGATTCATTCTTGTTACATATTTGATCAGTTTGTTTACATAAATCAACACATCTTTGATCAAATCGTTCTCTTGAAGAGGTCACAATATCTGGGGGGTCCTGGAGACGAGAAAAAATATGGTAGCTTAATTATTTGAAGTGAAAAAAAAGGAACAGACAGATACATAACACAATGTTAAAAGGCATAGAACAAAAAAAGATGTGCATAATCAGATAGCAAAGTAGATTTACAAGGTTGATCACATTTGTAGAAGAAACACCCATTGCATGAGGGGTTGTATCTGCAGGATCCTGTGACTTAATATCAATAACAGCAATTCCCCCCTATGTTAAAACACAGAAAAATAGTGAATTAGCAAGAAAAAAAATACGACGATATATAGAAAAAGGTACACAAAAAACTCAATTAAAATAGCTCAGCTGATCACCTGATTACACTGCTGGGGGTTATCCATTAGTTGGACATCATTCCCGCTATCAACATTTAAGGTGGTGATATCCTCCAAAAAAAGATAATAATACAAAAACTGTAAATTAACATGAGACAATGAGATATTAAAAAAAAGAAACGTGCATTATATTTAATACAGTACATGCTTACTTTTGTTACATTAGAAACAAAGTTTGCTTCACTTGCTCCTATAGGTTGGCGACTGGTCTTTGACTGACACTGCAGATCAGGATGATCGTCATTGTCGATACCAAGATCAAATGATGGCACCCAGTTATACAATGCCATGAGCTTTGGACTGTGCGAGGATTTAAGTTGCTTGTTGATGTTATCACTTGCCCTTGTTATAGCTTGCTTTGGACTTCCTGCAATTTACAAGGGCAAGATAACATAACTAACAATATTTGACACATGACAATAAGCCTATTGACTTCTTATAGGTGCTTCTTGTGAAACTTAACCTATATTGGTTGTATAAGATAACAAAACCCAACACCATACAGTCATTTAGAAGAACTATAATCCATACACATAATAGGCTATTTGATGAACTACCTGGTGCATATAGTTGTGTGCATTTAACTTGAAACTCTGCCAAAAAAAAGAAAGTAATATTCAAAAATCATGAAGATGGTGTTGAAAAAAATAGGAACCAAGTAGTCATTTGTGATACAAAAACAGATGAAAAAGAAATGGATAAATGAGTCAAGGGTAACATTGGAGGCTTTACCACACACATCGCCTACGGGGCTCTGTTCAGTATGTCCTTTACTAACATCGAAACTCTGAAATGTAATAATGATAACACAAATGTTTAGCACAAAAAATAAATGTGCACCTACCATAATTATATTGGTTTGGAGCAAAGTAGAATTAAACCAACATACCTTTAGTGCAGACGGATAATTGTCCTTCATTCCATTATTATCTTCGTTCAGCTTATGTGATTGCCCATAGTGTTTGGAAGTAGATGCATCTACATGCGCACAAGCAGGAATTCTTTGGTCAACATATGTATTCCCGCTGTCCTTGTCTGCTACATCAGGGATGCTTCCCTTGCGCATACAAAAAAATCATAACAAAAAAAAGTGTTATACAAGCCAAAACTTAACATGCAGGGGATTATAGTTTCATTTTTTGCACTAAAAATGAATCTGATTTAAAAAATGAATGGCACACGCACAGGCCTTTTGCCACTTACATGTGAGACTTTATTGATAGGTATAAGAACTTGGTTAATTTCTTTTGACCCACAATTGACAACATGCGGTTGAGCTTCAGCGAAACCAACTTGTTGTTGACCTTGAGTCTGGGCTCTAGAAATACGACGCCGATGGTAGAAAACTGCAGACCTATTGCTGTCAGATTCTTCACTGCTGAATGTCCTCTTTCTCTTATTGTTAGATGGACAATCTGAAAAAAAAGAGGAAAACAGATAAGTTATCCATAAAATGAAAAAAAAACCCTTGTTTTTACACAAAACCCTATCAGACCTTGCTGAGACATGTGCTTGTCGATGACTCCTTGAGCATCTGCTCCATCCATATGAATATGGTTATCATCCCTAACCTTGTTAACCTCTTTCATTGTACCATCGACACCCCCACAACAATTTCTAATGTCACTAGGGAAATGCTTTGCTATACCAACAACCAAGTTTTCCAATCCTGCTATAAAACTTGTGATATGTTCTTGCTCAAATTGAGCAATCATTGACGATATAGCATCCTTAACCTACAGAACATTGAAATTAAGATCCTAATCAAACAAAAATAGCTAAAATATAAAAAAAAGGATATAAAGAATTGACATAAGCATATTACTAATTACCTCATCAAGCAACGGGTCCCTGACATGGTAATCAAGAATTGATCTAAACTTTGATTTGTTTTGAAAGGCCATTTTTTGATGTAGGTTGAAGCATGCATACAAACCTGCCAGCCAAAAAAAAGGTTAGAAAATACATACATGGTGAAGTTCATACAACCTAGCATTTCTCACTATAATTACATTTGGTGAAACCCCAAAAACAAACGATTGCAGTTGACATCGATAACACAAAAAGATCTCTACCCTGGTTTCATAACTACCAAAACTTTATAACTAAAATTTACAAGTAATATAAATGATTATTGAACCCACCAAAAAAACCACTACAAACCTAACAACCCCCCTAAGATTAGAGAACCTAACAAAAAATATTAGCAGAAGCTTTAGTTAAAATAGACTATCAGTGACCAAAACATTTAGTATTAGAGTGCAAAACAAAAAAATGTTGTTACATTTAGTTTAACAGTATTCATGATATATATTTAGTACTATTGTTGTGCCACGAATGTTACTTCATCGAACAATACAATCAAAAATCTAAGCTAGCATAGCATTTGATACATATGAAAAGCCCAAAAACAAACTACTGCAGTTGGCATCGATAGCACAAAAGATATCTACCCCTGGTTTCAGTAAATACCAAAGCTTTATAACTAAAATTTACAAGTTATAGAAATGGTTAGTGAACCCACCAAAATACCACTACAAAAGCTAACAACCCAACTAAGATTACAGAACCTAACAAAAAAATTTTAAGAACCACTAAGAACTACAACTAAATTCTTTTGAGAAACCATCTTCTTTAGCATACAACTAGTTCTAACTAAACCTAAGTAGGAAGGGTAGATTTATTAATATGATTTACTGAGAAACTAAATACTAAAAATCAGATCTGACCACAAAAAAACACAACATGAAAGTAAAAAACCATCAAAAAATAGTTTTAAGTAATAATTAAAAAACTAAAAAAACAAAACCTGTCTTAACTGAACAGGACAATCAATTGTATAAGCACTGAACTACAACACGTCTAACCTTAAGATAAAGGAACTCAACAAATAAGCCACTTATATCAATTGTATAAGTTGGAAAAGCCCAGAAAGATAAACACAACAAATTCACTACAATAGTTAGGATAATGCCATGTTCAGTGGGCTTAGTGCATAGCACAAATGCAGATGTACAAAAAGATAAAGAACCATAACATTATGGCGAATTCACAAAGAACAAAGTAATCACAGAGTCTGCTAAAAGATTAAAAATATTTGCTCTTCTTTGTAATCACAACACAGCACTCTTGTGTTTAATGACCAATTTATTTTTGCGTTTCATGATAAATTTATTCTCATATATGCAAAAAGGCATCACGCCACAACAGACAAAAAGAAATCCTAGATCTACATACAAGTAAACCAGGGCTACCCTGACTGACAACCTTTAGTCTACCACCTCTTCTAACTTCTTAAGAATGGCACTCATGGCACAACTGTCCCTGCCAGAATAGCGTAGTTCCTGTTCTTGTCAGTCAACACACCAGCTGATGTTGACTACGTTTGGCCGCTTCCAGTCTTCGCGTCATTTGATGCAAGGGCTTGGGGTTGACAAAGTTTGCTCTCCTGTGATGGGTCCCTGAAATTAAAGCAGTTCAAATATCTTGTAAGAGCAAGAGCAAGAACTTCAACAGTTTCATGACCAAGCCAAAAAAACAAATACAGTGGGCTCATATTTAGCAAGCTAAAAACATGCAAATCTAATAACTTTGCATCATTACACACAGCTATTTCATGTAAAAAAAGACTGCATAATCTTCAATAATCAGTACAAGACATTATATAAAATAGGAGGTATTATATCAGAGTCAGAAACAATGAAAAACTAGTAAGTAGCAACTCAGAAAGGATTTCTATTTTCAAAGAACAATGACAAAAAGATTACAGGTACCATTTACGAACCAGCTGAAAGTGTTAGAACTATGTCATCCTGAACAAATCACAAATGAACAAGCCATATCTACATCTTAAAGTGCTCGATACACACAGATATGATGCGCGCGAAGGATAGGCGCGAAGGATAGAGAAAAAGGAATCCATGATTTTGAACCATACTTACTAATGAACAGCACATACAAGCTTCACTGCAGTTAGATAACCACTAATGTGCAATAACATCAACGTGCAATAACATCAACATCTATGTCAATACCTCCTATAGCTGAAAGAACTATCATGTAATTCTAAAGATTTTCTTTCCAAGAAGAGGGCATTCACTATGCTGAGAGTACAAAAAACAGCAATCTCTCTTTAGATATCAGAAACTCCACAACTGGATTAGGGATAGGTACTCTACACTAGCATCTCAGCATAGCTCGGTAAATATGATACGTTAGGATCTAGTGCATAATTCTTTGCAATTAGATAACCACTAATGTGCAGTAGCATATGTCAATAGCTCCTATAGTTGAAAGAATTACTATGTAATTCTAAGATTTTCTTTGCAAGAATAGGACATTCACTATGCTGAAATACAAAACAGCAGCAATATCTCTTCAGATATCAGAAATTGTAGATCAGGATTAGAGATTCTTCAAAAACAGAACCTCAAATGTGTTGCATGGATTACGTTTATACCGGAAACACATAGCACCTATTTTTTAGGCTCATGGATTCTCTTTAAAGCTTACATAAATGCAATGAAGCAAAAGTAGGAAAGCATCTTGCTAAACATGTTCAGGTTTAGTGTGACTATTAGCTAAAACTGCCTACCAGTTTTCTACAGAACAAGGGAAAAAGCAAAGCAGGGAGCCAACCTCACTTCTAGGAAAAAGACTGAAGTGGACCGAAGTTTCAGCTAGAGCTCCAATAGCGACTGCATCCCCCCCACAAGACAGAATGTCAGACAAAACCATACAAGCAACTCTTGCAAACGATAAGGAGATGTACACATCCACACGACCCCTTGCATCTTGTTGAGTTTCATGCACTTTTTATAAACATATGCATTTAAATAAAAACATATGCATTACCATCATCCTCTCTCTGCTGTAGCAGGGTTGCAGGGCTAGAATTACCTAACAAAACATTAGAATTAGTGGGCACATAAATCAATAAAAACCCAAAAATCACACCAAAACCCTAAAAAAAATCATCAAATCCACTAAGTAAATTACTAAAAACACCAGATCCGAACACACAACCCGATTTCTAACCTCCGACGTCGAGGATCTCCACTGGTTAGCCGCCGCACGTGCTTCTCCTCGTTAATCGCCACGCTAGCTCCGCCCCCTTCTCTCGCTTCTTCGCAAACCCAGAGAGAATATAGAGCGCAGACTCCACTGTCGGCGGTAGAGACCTCGCTAGCTCCGCCCCCCCCCCCCCTCGCTCGCTTCTTCGCACGCCCGGGGAGAAGGGGAGAGATCTCTCTGTCGGCGACGCTCTCGCGAGTGCAGGAGAAACCAGAGACTAACTCTGTGGGCGAGCGCGGAGAAAACCAGAGAGCGCTCTCTCTCTCTCTCTGTCGGCGAGGCTTCGAGAGTGGAGGAGGTAGTGCGCTTCAGACAGACGCGTCGAGTTTCGAGCCAACAGAAAAATTCAAAACAACAGTAACGGGCGAAAAACCGGGTTGGTGCTGGATCCATTAACTGCGCGAGCCCGTTTGGAGTCATCAGATCCTCACCAATCTCAAGGAAGATCCAATACTCTAAAATTTGGATGATTTTAACAAACAAAACATCCAGATGATACTTATCAAAACCCATAAAATTATCCCTACCTTTCGCGCTTAACAAAACAAAACAATCAGCCTCAAAATGATCTCCCGGCTGCCACGTATGTATTCGTGCATGTACGTATGCTCGTGGGCATCACTGGAAAGAAAAACACCGGCAAAATGGCAAATGCATTGTAAAAACCATTAATAAATTCGTGGCATCACAGGGCATAGACCTCATTTTTTTAGTCTTTTAATTTCTTCGAAAATAAAATACATAGATGACTTATTGAAACGAGTTTTTCAAATAACTTTCTGATCTTAAAACCGTACAAACCATCCACATCAATATCTTTATTATTCACTGTTATTTTAAAAAAATATAAATAAAAATTATAAATTATAACTAAAAATTATAAATCCTAGTTTGAAAGAATAGGTTCGCGTACACGTGTTTTCTTGCTACGACGCAATCGTGCGTACATGCTAAAGGCCAAACCTGAAATGAAGCATGTACTGGTAGTTGCGTATACACTTCTAGTTCCCATTAATCAATCAATTAATGATCGTGTCACGTCACACATATACACACTATGATCTGAAAATAAAAACGGAAACAGCTGTACAACACGAGCCCAAACATACGTATCATATATCACCGGTTGTTCTACATGTCTCTAGGGGAAAAAGAAAAAGTTGTTGCGCATGGCAAGTAAAAATGCGCCGCCGCACTGAATTAAAAAGAAAAAAATTGTTTTGCTCATCTACTTACTCTTTTTGATTCTCTGCTCATTTTAGCTTCTGGCTTCTGACTTATTTTTTACTATTTATAAATTTTATCTTTTTCAGTAAAATTTCAGCCGTTACAGTGAAATTTCAGTTATAAACCACAGTTTTTCATCCCAATCGAGCGGGGCCAAACTTATAGCTTATAGCTGCTCATCTAGTATAAATACTTGTCCGAATGAACTGAATACTAATAAGTCAATAAACCGCTTCAAAAGACTATCTCAATAAATTGTTTTAAAGTGGCGATGGAGAAGCTGTCCTATTTATTTGTTTAAGAAAAACCATAAGTTAAAAAAATGATCAAAACATAAAAAAAAAAATCTATGGACAGATGGTGCGATAACAATGTCTCGTTTCGTGGCAGCGCGTCCGTGCTGCCTGATAACACATCTCTCTTGCCACATTCAGTTTCAGTTGTGCATATCTTTAGTATGTAATCATCTCTAATCCAATCAGTTGTGATTTGTTGTAATCTTATAGAGAGGCAAACCGTATTTAGCAGATAAGTATACCATGCAATTTAGCTGATCATGGTCAGGACCGGAAGGGATTTTATCCCATGTAAACCGCTATAAATACTTGACAAATGAAACGTTACCGTGTGTAGCGCAATTCCTCCTTTCTTCATCTATTTGTTTTCCTGTTCGCCATCTTGGTTAGGGCTGAAAACGAAAACGGTAATTCTCGGTTACCGAAAATCGTTTTCGAGAAATTATCGATTTTTTCCTCTAAACGGAAACGGTGACGGTAACCGATAAAACGGAAATGAAAACGGTAAAAATATCCGATAACGAAAACGAAAACGATTTAGCTCTCTTCCGATCGTTTTCGAAAAATACCGTATTTTAACCGATAATTACCGTCGGTAATTACCGATCACCACCCCATCCGCCTCCATATGGCTTCCCCGTTGTATTATTGTGTTGTTTTTTAACGCGCAGCGGGAGGCGCAACACAACGCGAGCCCATCCCGTCACCCCGCTCCCCAACCCTAACCTACACGTAGATCTAATTCCGCCGCCGCCAACCTCGACGAACCCTAGGCGCGATCCGCGTCCTCCCATCGCGCTCGTGCGGGTGGGTTGGGCAGGGAAGGGGAAGAGGATCCCGCGGCCCCCTCGCGACGGGGACCATGGAGGCGGACGGCACCGCGTTGGCGGCGGCGGCCGGCGCGGGGCCGCTGACGCCGGAGGAGGAAGCTCTGAGGCGTAACACCGACTGCGTCTACTTCCTCGCCTCGCCCCTCACCTGCAAGAAGGTATACTGCCATCTCGATGAGACCCTTCCTCTCTTTCTCCCTGCAAGCTAGTTTGGTTTGTGGGGTGGTGTTTGCACGATTGGAGCTTAGAATTTTTGCATGGGAAGAATTTGGTTCGGGAATCGGGCCGGGGTAGGATTTCTGAGCTAGGTACCAGAAGAATTTCGCGGTGCAAGATCGATCTTTCAGATGGTTCTTTCCGCATCCACGCTGTTTTGTGCCGATCACATTAGAATATTGGATTATATTATGTTGCGATTGAGCGCCTTCATGGTCTTTGGCGCCTCTGGGTGCAACTTTGTGAGTTTTTTGGTTTGCGATGCTAGGGCCAGGCCAAATTGTGATCCAGTTTCTTCAATAGTTCAATTAAAACTGTGATGGTAGGCTTATAGGGAATTGAAACTCCTGATGAAAGTAACATGTTTACTGTGCGATATGTCCCCAACACTTAACTGTTGCAATGATTATACATATTTTAGGAGTGTTCGTATTGGCTTCTGCTTGGAGAATCTAAAAGCCAATATGAACACTCGGCTTCTCGAAGCGGATTCCCCACTTATCTCGCTCCTGTCTCGCTTCGGGGATAAGGCAGAAATCACAGGCACATCACATACCCTACTCTCGCTCTCATCTTGTGTGCGCATCTCTCCATCACTTTCCCCACTGTCCACTCTCTCTTTCTAAAAGTCACTTCTTTCAGCCACTACTATTTATTTTCAGCTAAAAGCCATCAATCACAGCTAATATTAACACCCCTTAGTTGTGGGGAGAAGGTAGTGACAGGGCTATTAAAAATTAAATTTCTTAATCGATTTTTTAATTTTTCTGGCGTCAATTTTTATAGCTGGTGTATTGTTAAATTCTTAAATCTCATTATGCAACATTATCCCAATTATGCTACACTATCAATCATATAGCATGATTTCTTAATTATCATGGATGATTGTCTGTCATAGTTTTGTTATTAATTTCCAGTCAGAATCTTTTAACTGACCATACTTCTTTATTCCTTCTATCAGGGGAATGAATGCGATTTTCGTCACAGCGAGGGTGCCCGGATGAACCCTAGAGACCGTTGGTACTGGTTAAATGGCAATTGCTTGAATCCAAAATGTTCATTTCGCCATCCGGTATACTCCTTTTCCCTTTCGTTTTCCGCTTATTTACTATGAAATTTCTGTCAAACTGTTCATCAGAAACTAACCAGACATGCTCATAGGGACCCCTGTAGTTGCTCCCAGCCATAGACTTACAATTGTTTGGATGTTTTATCAGTTAAAATTGTTATTTGAAGTCTAATTTTGCTTCTTTTACTTTTGCGCAGCCAATTGATGGTATGTTTGGTGCTCCAACTCCTGGAATACCTGCAATTTCTTCACACTATGCTGCTTATAACTCAGGCCAGCAGATGGTCCCATCCTATTATGCCATATAGTAGTATTAGTGTTGTAGACTTGTAATGTTTCTTCAATGGCATCAACAGCTAGTTGTGATGTTATAATTAAAGCTTATTGCTGTAATGAATGCCCAGTAGCAAACTTGTGCAAAAGGTCACTGGAAAAATGTTCATGCTTACTGTCGTCTGATACAAGCCTTGAAGAATCGGCCTTGTAGCACTAATATGGCACTATTAATGCATCTGATACATCTATCTCAAATTCTCAATTCTAGTAACAATGTATCAGATAGTGTAGTTTTATATAAACACTAAAGAAGCAATACTTATTCTAAATTACATTGACAGATTGCAGACTTGCAATCATGCTGTGCAGATTAGTGTGTAATGTGTTTATTGTATTTTAGATATCGCTTTCATGATTTTCGATCGTTATCGATGCACTTTTGATCGAATAGTTTCGTTTCCGAATTTACCGGAATATCGATGTCGTTCTCGTTTCCGATAATATCGTATCGATTTCGTTTTCGAGAAAATAATGTGAAACTGAAAGTGATTTGACCTCCTACCGATCGTTTTCGACCGTTTTCAGCCCTAATCTTGGTGTACCAGATAAGCTACGATTACCCGGCCTATTCTTCTTGTCCATTATGGGCACTGAACCTTCACACTCCACTACTTCCGCACTCTCCGCCACCTCTTCCAGCATAGCCTCTCTTCTCAGCAGCATCACCATCAAGGCTTATCACTACTATAAAAAAACGCTATAATGAACAGCTACATCACAGACAGTTTATAGGGAACTGTCTATGTTGTAGCTATCACAGATGGTTTCACAAGTGTGAGCGTGTACCATCTGTGATACGCAACTATCGTAAACGGTTCATACGAATTTGATAGATGGTTGTTTATACGAACCGTTTGCGATAATGCAAGACATTACAGATGATTCCTATTAATAACCATCGGTTATAATTCACAGACAGTTATTTATACAAAACATCTATTATAATAGCAGACGTCATAGACGGTTTGTATGAATGACCGTCTACAATAGTTCACAGATGGTTATTAATAAAAATTGTCTGTGATAGTTTCATATCACAGATGATTTATAGTTGGAATCGTCTGGGATATGCCCTATTAATAAATAGCCAACATGGTCTCGACAGTTCTTCTTCATTGCACTGAATTAGAGGAGGCAATCGGCTTTAGGGAGCTTGGTGAAAACATACCGCTTGTAGATCTAGCTTGTAGATTGATTTGTTCTTGGTGATTAGATGTTAGTATTTATTTGTAATGACTTATATGCCTTGTAATAGAGAGAGATAATAGCTAGGATTTTAGATCTAGCTAGCTAGGTTTAGAGAGAGATGGTAGTTTGCTCCAATTTAAAAATGGACCAGTACTTCTAATTTACTTTAATATTTTCTTGCTATATATATTGCTTCATGAATACGTGACTAGCTACTTAATTTCGATATGGATAATTTATTATTAGGTGAATGACAATTATATGTATAAGTAGCTATGCTGGTTAGTTATAGTATCATTAATAATACAATTAGACATTAATTTGTTACACGTGTAGTGTAGATGGACCGAAGCTGGATGTACGTTAAGAACCGTATGAGTGAATAATACATTAATGGTGTGTCTGCTTTTAGAAGAGCAGCCGAACTGGATATGTTGAAGAAGGGGATGGAATATATGTATTGTCCATGCATTGATTGTGATAATCTGAAGATGTTTACCAACTCAGTACAGATCGAAACTTACTTGATTCAAAGGGGTTTTAAAAAGGGGTCCATGCATTGATAGCAATGGGGAGCTTTATCCACTCGGTCGTCTTTCGCCATCAACGTGTTCTTCAGCTTTTGTGTCAACGATCGTGACACCATGGCTTCTCTTCAACGGTCCTTTTTCATTTCTTGCAATAAAGTAGACCGATCCATTTGCCATGCTTGTCAACTTGGCAAACACATTCATCTACCATTTACTATGTCTTCTTCCTCAACAATTTCTCCCTTTCAACTTGTTCATTATGATTTATGGACTTCTCCTATGCTAAGAATTTCAGGTTTTAAGTATTATCTAGTCATCCTAGATAATTTTAACCATTTTGCTTGGACATTTCCCATTTGCAAGAAGTCTGACACACATGCCACGCTTGTTGCTTTTATTTCTTATAGTTGTACTCAGTTTGGTGTACCTCTTCAAGCTATTCAAAACAAACAATGGCATCGAATTCGTCAATACCTTATCTCTTAATTTATATAAAACTCATGGTACACACCTTCGCCTATCATGCCCTTACACTTCTCAACAAAATGGAAACGCTGAGTGCGCCCTCCGTACCATCAACAACCACGTTGGTGCTATTCTCTTCCAATCCCATATGCCTCCAACTTATCTTATTGGGCTGAAGCACTTGTCGCTGCTACTTACCTCTTGAATCGGTTGCCATCACACTCAATCTAGTTCACCACACCTCATGAGTGTCTCTACAACGCTCCTCCCACATTTGGTCATCTTCGTGTGTTTGGGTGCCTTTGTTATCCAAACCTATCACCAATAGCACCTCACAAACTATCCCCACAATCCACCTCATGTGTCTTCCTTTGCTATCCTAGCAATCACAAAGGCTATCATTGCATGGACATTACTACTCGTCGTGTCTATACATCCCAGCATGTTGTGTTTGAAGAAACAACCTTTCCCTTTGCTAACTTCAGCCCATCTGCCAATCCGGAGTCACTTGATTTTTGGTAGGTTTTCGACATTCCCTTGATGCCTATGGCACCATAGGACCATATTGTGCCATAGCTGCATCCTACTTCACCGTAGTCGGTAATGCTAGTAACGTTGCTAATGTCGCCCCCTCCTATGGCACCGGGGGTGATCGCGGCGTCTTCGCCAACTACTATTGTGGCTGCTCCAGCTCCTAATGCAACTGGGCCTCGTCACCCTTGTGCATGCCCTGGTATAGGAACACACACCATGATAACTCGTGCACGGCCCGGCATTGTCAAGCCATTGGAGCATCTGAATCTTTCAGCTCTCCACTCTGCTCCGTCATCGATATGTCATGCAACTCAGTACAACATCGACGAACCAAACATATCGAGATTGATATTCATTTTGTCCATGAAAAAGTTTCTCTCAGTAAAGTCAGAGCCCTTCATGTTCCATCCAGCCGCCAATTTGCTGACGTAATGACCAAAGGCCTTTCGATTCAGCTCTTTGAAGATTTTCGTTCCAGTCTCTATGTCCGAGAGCCTTTCCATCCAGCCGCCAATTTGCTGACGTAATGACTAAAGGCCGTTCGATTCAGCTCTTTGAAGATTTCCATTCTAGCCTCTGCGTCTGGGAGCCTCTCACTTCGACTGAGGGGATGATAACGCATATCTCTCTTGGCACATTCAGTTGTGCATATCTTTAGTATGTAATCATTTCTAACCAAATCAGTTATGATTTGTTGTAATCTTACAGATAGGCAAACCGTATTTAGTAGATAAGTATAGCATGCAATTCAGCTGATAATATCGATATTATCCCATGTAAACCGCTATAAATACTTGACAAATGATACGCCACAATGTGTAGCGCAATTCCTCCTTCTTCCTCTGTTCGTTTTCCTGTTCGCTGTCTCAGCTGATGAATATTATTGTGTGTCCATGAAGTTGTTTCCTGATGCCGAGCACCGGCTTCTTCAGACCCTGCAGCTACACATATGCACGCAGTTAATTAACCCCAGGATCAAACGGAAAATCAATTAGTTCATCAGGAAATCAAGTAAAAGTTTAATTAAGAAGAGATGCTGAGATGATGAACGATTTTTGCTGATGGATCTAAATCACGAAGTTAATTACCTCGGTGAAGATTCGGACGGCGTGTATTTAAAGCATGAAGTTTATTTTTGCTGATGGATCTAAATCATGAAGTTTATTCTTCAGACCCTGCCATTAGTGCGTATTTAGAACGTAGAGAGCTATCCCTGTAAGATCAATCGACCATGCGAGACGTGTAAAAACCAATGGACCAAAAAGAAGCGTAGTTAGACATGCATGTACGTACGTAGGTATGTACGCGCATACAAACTTGAAGTCATCGAGCGACAGCGGCTTGGGCTCCCACTCCGTGGACAGCATACTCCCGGTCTCATCCCATCCGCGCGACGTTCGTATATACGTACATACTACACCTCTTACGTATACGAATACCTCTCGAAATATCGACCGATCCTAGCTAGCTGTGCTGAAGAAGAGAGGCGCCTACCCTTATATATACGGTGAGTCGTTTTCAACTGCTGTTTAAGGCTACGATCAATAGTTTTTGATCCATCGAGAATGTTGTCGGAATAAATCGGATATCGATAAATTAATAAATTATTTTTAAAAACTATTCTAGTAAGACACTTCAAAACAACGATATAAAAACTATCTCATTTATTTATATAGGAAAAATCATAAGTCCTAAATAATATGGTGAAAAGAATAAAAACATGGAGAGCTAAAGGCCTGTTCTTTTCGGCTGCGGGTTATGGCTTTTGGCTGAAATTTTTTAATTTTGGCTGTTTACGGTGCAACTTACGGAGAGACAGATGCTCACTTGCGATTTTGACTGGTACAAATATTGGGCTTTTAACGTGTAGATCGCTTAACTTGTAGACCCCGTCTTGAGAAAACAGGGGCGGATTTAATGGTATTCCTGGGTATTCCCGGGAATACCCAACTTTTTTGGTGTAATCTTTAGTATATATGTATGTATACTTATATATATAAATGTATAATGATGTATTCTATGATATTTTCGCTATTCTAGCCCACAGCGGCCCAAAAAACAGCTTATTGGTCTGAGCTTTCCATTAAGCTTGTTGAAACAAAGAAGCATCTTAGACATGAAGTTGTTTACAGGCTTCTCAAATTGGTGCTAGTGCTTCCAGTAGCAACTGCAAGTGTTGAAAGAGTCTTTTCTGTCATGAATTATGTGAAGAACAAATTGAGAAATAAGATTGGGGATCAATACTTGAATGATTGCTTGGTTACATTTATTGAGCGGGAGTTCTTTCTACAAGTTAAGGACAAAGACATCATCAACTGCTTCCAAGCCATGAAGAATCGCAAGGTTAAAGCAACATTATAGTATTTTGTAAGTTCTCTTTATTACTTATTAGTTTGTTTCATGCATATCTTAGAGCTGAACAATTTGTTATTTGACTATTTTTGTGACTTTAATTATCGATAACTACTACTCTGAACTATATTTTAAATCTATGGATTGGATTTTTTTTATGTGAGAGTGGGAATACCCAAGGTTGAAATCCTGGCTCCGTCACTGTGAGAAAATACTCTGTTTGAAAGTTAGATATTATAGCAAAAATCAAAAACCGTCCGACTTCTCTCCTGCCGAACTGGCCCTAGGCCAAAAAGGAAAAAGCGTGGGAAGGAACGAGGGGGGCAGCAATGGCCGGGCCGTCGGAGTCATCGATCGCGCGGAGGCGTCGTGGAGTTGAAGAAGGGCCGGGCGGCCAATGGGGCGCCGACGTGACCCGTAAGTCGGCGAGGCGACGCGTATTGCTTGCTGCCTATATGTGACACTGTCGGGCCGCGTGTACGCATGCGCCACGTACCTACTCGATCACTTGTCAGGCATGTTAATTGGCCTCTTTTTTAAAAAAAATTCTACAAAGCTATTTTTAGTATTTCTATATTAACTAACTTTTAAATACAGTATTTTTTAAACTATGATTCATAAGGCCAGTCTCAGTGGGAATTTCTTCTACATTTAATAGACTGCCACATAAGCATTTTTGATGATATGGCAATATTTTTAAGAAGAGAGAGAAGAAGTGAGTTTCATCTAGATAAAACTCTCTTGGCACGATTACCAACTCTATATGAGTCATGAAATTAAATGTCTATGAAACAATAGAATGAAACTATGCATTGAGGATGGATGTTTTATCCATGTTTCATTTTATTTTACATGATGTGGCAATCTTGGAAATAACGCCATGAAACTCTCCACTGAGAATGGCCTAAGTTACCTGTAATACACACTATAGCGTTTTTTATTTATATCGGTCAAACTGCACATAATTTCTACTACTCTGTACTCTCTCTTACGAACAGCTTAAAAGTCATAATCAACAACTAAAAGTCATAAGCAAAACCCAAAAAGAACAGGCCCATTGGCCGTTCAAAAATGCTTTTACCCTTGTTTTTTTAGGCTTCGGCGGATGACTTTTGTATATATTTTTTGAGATTACGACAAACGATAGAGATACCAACAGGAATGTGCATATAGTTTTGGACTCAGTAAGCTGTTTGGAGAAGCAGATTCGAGAAGTCGTTTGGAAAAGTTGTCCCATTTGTTTAGGCTTTCGGAGAAGCCGAAGCCAAAAGACACAAAAAAAAAAAAAGGCCAAAAAGAATAGGGTCTTTGTTTCTAGCTTATGGTTTTTGCTTTTGTTTTTGGCTTCTAGATTTTAGAAGTTAGGAGCCATTTTGAACGCATTATTTTTTAACCTAGCCTTTTTTTGTTTGCATTATATGTGGAGATATAACAGTTTTTTCTTTCTTTTTCTTTTTTTCTTTTAATTAAATGTTTTAGTTAAAAGATAACAACCACTATAATATCTATTTCAGTTAAAAACAACAGCCAACAATTACAGCAAAAAGTCATTGCAAAAACTATTTCGACAGGGTCAATATCAACATTAGAATGTGCAGGCGAGTCCTTTGATATATCACATTCACACAGGAGCCTGGTCCGACAGTTTGTACTTTTGCCCCACTAGCCTACGATCTCCACCGCTGGTTTCGGCCAAGCTTGTTCCAAGAGTTTTTTACTTCTATTTCTATCTTTATAATTTTATTTTTTAGCTTTTTTATCTTTTCTTTTTTTCACTTATTTCTCTTGTATTGTTTGTGATAATATAACTTTTTGAATTTTTTATTTTCTAAATTTAATTATACAGAAAAGTTAACAGCAGTTATAATGTATTATCAGTTATTACAGTGAAAAACAAAAAATCTAGATTTATAAGCCCTTGAGAGACTATAGTAGGAATTAGGATACACAAGATAATCAAGAGCCGGTGTGGGCTCGCCCAGCGAGATGAAGGCCTATGTGTGGTTTTGTAAAAATAGTACCCATATTTGGAATGTGAACATGGTGGTATGTGCGTGCATCTTTTTATAATAAAAAAGATTTAATAATGCTAAATTTTAAAATTTCATAGTCCAAGTCATGCTCTTTTTTTAGAGGAAGTCATGCACATCCTTTTTTTGAGAAAAAAAATCTCACAATCTATTACAACTAAATATATATGGGCCGGGTCAATCTGGGCTTGATCTTTGAACGGGAGTTGGAACTCGGACTAATTCAGTCCAAACTCCAAAGGGTTCTTTTGAACATGGACTGATTATTATTCCTTTGGGACTTAGCAGCCGTTGATCTTCCAAACAATAACCTGTAAATATGGTTTTGAACTTAGAAAACTATATAGAAAAGTTGTTTGGAGAAGTCATCTTGTCTATTTTGGCTTCCGGAGAAGCAGAAGCCAAAAGACAACAAAAAAAAAAAGAGTAGTGCCATTATTTCTAGCTTATAGCTTTTATAAGTTGGGAGCCATTTTGGACGTATTTTTTAACATGGTTTTTTCCATTTGCATTGTACGTGGAGATATAACGATTTATTTTCATTTTCTCTCTTTTCTCTTCATTTTTCTTTAATTAATGCCTCAACTAAAAGATATCAGTTGCTATAATATCTATTTCAGCAAAAAAAATAGCCAACAACCACGATGAAAAGTCATAAGCAAAAGATGTTTCAAAAGCGTCAATGGGTAGGTTCTTTGAGCTGTGGCTTATGGCTTTTGAATTCTAATTGTTCGTGAGAAAGAGTATAAAGAAAAAGACAGTCACATATGATTTTGACCGTTATAACTGAAGTCGATACAGTATCTACTACAATCGACTTGTAGACTCCATATTAAAAATACGCATCCTTTGAAAGCTAGTTACTATAACAAAAACCAAAAGCTAAAAGTCAAAAATAACAACCCAAAAGAGTTAGCCATTTATCACACTACTCCGACACAACATTGATGTGATGCATAATGATAAAAATGTAGTTGAAGCTATATGGAACACATGCTTCGATATACTCGATAAGACAAAATATAATGCTAAGGCAAAACAAGATTTAGCTGAGATTTATCACCGTCCTTCACTACATTTGGAGATGAAGGACAATAGGAAATGGCACAAGCCTAGGACTCTGTTTTGCATCAATAAGAATGACAAGACCATTATCCTTAATTGGTTTCAATAAGAATGACAAGACCATTATCCTAGGGCTTGTTTTGCCACTTGGTTTAAACATGTTTAATGCTATGCTGGACTAGATTTGAGACATCCTTCTTTTTGTAGCATGACTGCTTATTGGAAGACCTAATACTTAATAGTAATGAACTTAGTTGACAGGAATTGCTTTGACATTGTAATTAGTTTATGAAATGGCCATATTGAGGGGCATTTTGTCATCAAGAATAAGTTCTGCATAGGCCTTGCAAATTGCATTTTCTTTTTGTTATAATTAGGAAAAAAACAAACAAAGTATACATTGATCCACAATAGCTATGACAACGAACTATTTAATGGGTAGCTATAAAGTGAGCTGCTATCTTTTGAGTCTGTCAGTGTCACTTTCCAAAAAATTTAGATGTCTAACCTACTATCTTTTTGGTATCGGAGCATGATCTGAACTACTTTTCTTTTGCATCTAGTCTTCTTTAGTAATAAATTTACTATTTCCAAGAATAGTTCCTATATATGCCTATAGGAGTGTACAAAATAATATCTTGAACTGCACATTACCATTCACTTACTATATTTCTTTAGTGTTACCTTCTCTTGTTCCTTGATTCCTCATGGCATATGTACTGTCAGGATGGTTTGAACTTGCTACTGGTAATATTGACTATATGAGTGTTTTTTATTAGCACATGTTAATAGACCATTTCTCAGTTATTGTAATTTTTGAAAAAAAAAAGATCAATAATGACCTGTTTCCTTTAGTTTTTGGAAGGGAGACCTATTTTCTTTTAACAACATTTGACAAATGACAAGTATTTTTCATATGAGCAATGGTCCAGTATTTACCCTTTGGATGCATACGCTAGCTGGGAAAGAAAAAAGAAAAAAAGGACAAGAATTAAATCGCATTTGATGGACCGTTTTACAATGGTCTGCTTGAGGAAACTTAAGCAAAATGTACACTGATTTTTTACAATATATGGAAAGGAAAAAACATCGACTTCCTCCAAACTTCACCTTCTAGCAAATTCTAACTGTAGAAGTCCTAGCTAAAAGTGCCCTCCTTTATCTCCTTTGTTCTTTGTTCTAGTCTACGCTTGGGCAGAATGATGCTTCTGCTGCGTACAGATACATATGACTGAGCCGTCTGTGTTAGCTAGCCGCGAGCATTTCACATTTAGACAGGTCTAAGTACACCCAAGTGGCCAAATCACTTGTTATTTAGGAAATGCAAGCAGAATGGTTTTACATGCTGTTATGTACATGAATGGCTGCATCGCTCGGTTAATTTGTAACATCCAGTTCCCTATGTATTTGAAATCTATCATGAAAAACAAGATTTCATCATTTATTTGAGATCCATTGTAACGCATGGGCATTTTACTATTAGTTCTAAATTAAAATTATTGTACGAGATGTTTTGATTTGTTCCACTAATAATGTTGATTGAAATAGCTAGAAAGCCAAAAAATCTAACCTTATGAAGTTTCCAAATATAGATGCTTTTCCAGAAGATGGGTGAAGAACCACCTCCAGATATGCTACGACGTGAAACATCTGCACAATCATATGTAAGAATACTTAGCAACTAAAATTATTGCCAATGCTACCAACAATATCTCATGAAAGTTACAAGATTGTCCAAACCTCTATCATTTGGAGGACAAATTTAGACTAGACACTAAAACTTTTTGGTGTGTCAGAGTAACAACAAGCAGTGCAGCAGTGAGCGAGTGGACTCATGTTGAGTGTTCTATCATATGGGCTTAACCTCATTCCTATTTAGTTATATGTTCACGGTAAGGTGCCAATGGGCTTGTCAATAATTTTTTTTAAAAAAAGGCTTGTCATATATTTTGATTGCTCTAGCTCTTCTTTTAGCATTTATAATGGTTCCAACTGTGCTTAGACAGACTCATAATATTAGTGTCCAGTGGGTTGCTTTACCTACCAGTAAAATTTCTTTTATGTACAGATAAACAAACCATCAGCTTATTTTTGTTGACGGTGAATACTAGTCAAATATCAGAAACCGTCAGGAATAACTAGTTTGACGGTTAACCGTCAGACAAATTGAATTTTCCCGGCTACCTAAGCTCAAGGGGATTTGCCTGATGGTTATGCGTCAAGAAAAGTAAGCCTGGCGGTTTTTTATATTTCGCTGACAGTTTTAAACCGTGGAGATATACCCGTTTTGTGGTAGTGTCAACATCAGAATTGAATGTGCAGGCGAGTCGTGTGATATCACACAGGATGACAGGAACCTGGTCCGACAGTTTGTACTTCGCCCCCACTATAATAAAAAAGGTTTAATAATGCTACATCTTAAGCTTTTTTGATGATATACATCTTAACTATTCGAGGTAACCGTATTTCACTCTACAATCTAACCTACTGTTCACTGTCCTGTATAAAAAACTTTCATAGTCCAAGTCATGCATTTTTTTTAGAGGAAGTCATGCACGGTCCTTTGTTTGAAAAAAAATTCTCACAATCTATATAACTAAAAATCTATGGGCCGTATCAATCTGGGCTTTGATCTTTGAACGGGAGTTGGAACTCGGACTAATTCAGTCCAAACTCCAAAGGGTTCTTTTGAACATGGACTGATTATTATTCTTTTGGGAGCTTAGCAGCCGTTGATCTTCCGAACAATAGCCTGCACCCCTTTGGATTGGATTCCTAGAAAGGAAAAGGCAAAAGCACCTGTGTTCAGTTGTTTAGTCGCTGTTTTTACGGTGCACGTTTGCAACACCCTATGAAGTCAAATTAGGATCAGTTCTTTTTTTGTTGTCTGATGTCTTATAGCTACAGTTGATAGTTTTTTATCCTAGCATAAATGTTTGTGTGAACGAACCAAATGCCAATAAGCAGATAATTAAGTCATTTCAAAAAGACTGTTCGATAAGCCGCTTTGGAAAAACGACGAAGAAACCGTTCTATTTATTTGCTCAGAAAAAACTATAATCCCCGTTCGTTTTAGCTTCAACTTCTAACTTTTGGCTTATTTTTCACTATTCATAAATTTCATCTTTTTCTGAACTTTTGGCTTTTTTGAGTTTTTTTGCCGGTTCTTTTTTCCCGTATTCGTTTGCGTTGTCCGTGATGAGCTAGCATATTTTTTCTATTTTAAAATTTTTAAATTTAATTACGCCAAATAAACCACCTTCAGCTACAGTGAAATTTCAACCGCTACAGTATAATTTCAACCATAAACTATAGCTTTTCAGCCAATCAAACGGGATCTAAGAGGGCTTCCCGCCTGGACCACAGTCCACAGGTACTCCTTATTACGCTCTCCCTCTTTCCTTTTGCTTCCATTTCTTTCATAATTGCTATTGGTCCTTCTGTATTTGGTGCTTCGTAGCAAACAGTGCTTGCCATATATATGTGTGCAACTCGTCGTTTTTGCCCTAGGATAGGCGTATGCTGCTTGCAATTAATGGCGTGTGTAATACCAATACCCGAGGTACAGATAGTTGATAGTTTCTTGACCTTTTGTTATCGATTCATCCAAAAGGATTAATTTGACTTGGTTGGGTTTTCGATTTGGACTAATCTGGGTTGTTTTTTTGACGGGACAACAAGTCCCTTCTACTAACTACATAGGATTTCATTTAAAAAAAAACCACGGATAATTGGCTGTGACAGTAGGTGAGAATGGAATTGTGATCATCAGCTAGAGAAGCAAGTGCCACAGTACCGTTCTGCTATGCAATGGTTGGCAACTACCTATTACAATACAGTTCTATTATAGTGTGGTCCTTGGCATATATATAACCTTTTTCTTTTGCTTATGAATTTTTTTTTATGTATTTGGTACAAAAACCACTATACGTGTGTCTGTGTGTGTGGACACGTACAACCTTTTGAATAGGGGTTCTTAGGCTTCAAACAACTACATGTGAAGTCAAATATACAAATACAACAACGCTTTACGTTTAGGCTTTTGAATTAGTCAAGTCTTAAGTTTTATTGCAACTTTACTTGGTTCGCAAGGGACAAGAGATGGCATGTGCTCTTGGCAGCTCACAAGGGCTAATGAATAATGATCTAGTAACACTAGTTTTTGTAGTGCTCTACCTACCGATATACAGTATGTGGCCAAGTTGCAACGACCTTTGCTCTTGACACATTTGACTTTTGCTATTCTAATAGTTTGAAGTCGCCAATGACCTTTGTTTCGGTCTCCAGCCATCAAGCGAAACCTTCACATTGGGATTCTCAAGTGAAAAGGATAGCACGTAAAGCAGAGATTTGTTGGTGAGATTCAATTAGAGGTTTCTGGGTGAGTAATAATCCAGCTTAGTGACCTGTAAGCCTTGGCATTCAACCAACTTTAATTATTAAATTAAGACTCATAATACAAGGCTACGTGGTACACCTGTAAGGATTAGGATCGATGGAATATCATAACCTCATGTCTGTTCCTTGTGAGCATAATTCCTCCACCGAACTACATGTACATATGCTTCTGAAAAGAAAGACTTAAAACCCATATAACACACGGCGCATGCGACTCGCTCGCTCGGAAGCGTCGTCTCCTATAAAGAAAGAAGAAGAATTGGCTAGAGCTAGCACAATTAGCAAGATGAAACACCAAAAGTACACATAGGCCCCCACAAACCGGTACTGAATTCCGTTTTAACAGCATGCAGGGATTGGCATATATCCATCCATCTGCATCCATCCATCACTGGAGCCTAGCTAGCGTTTGTGTTCTGACTAGCTCTTACATGCCAATGCAATGGCAAGACAGACACATGTGCCCATGGCCCTGGCCCTTGGCCTGGCTTGCAACATGCATATATTTCATGTCAAGTGGGGGCAGATCACTCAGCTAGAACTAGAAGAGAGGAAAGGAAAGAGAAGAGGAGGAGGAGGCTGCCAAAGGGGAGGTGAATATTCTAGGGCTCCTGCTCAGGTCGGCTGTCGCCAATCTGCATGTCATGGCGCAGTGATTGGATATGACCTGCAGCCAACTCCATATGTAATGTGCTTGGATGCATGCGTCTAGTACTGTGTCATTGATCATTTGTGTGCGTTCATTCCATTCTTCATTCACCCGTCTCATCATTCTATGCCGCTGGTAGCTACTTACCTCGCATGTACTGGTGTAGGTAGCTGTGCAATGGCCATGCTTACATGCAATTGCATGTGTGGTTCGTTATCTTATTTATTTGTATGTATGTGCTCTGTTCGTTTGATGATGATATATATATGTGGATAGTAGATGATAGGTTGGTGAGGTGACCAGGCACTGCAATTGTATAATTTTCGAGCTTTTTAAAATCTTTTAGTCAAATTAGCAATTTCCAAAATTCTCATGATTTTCTGGGATTAATTAAAGTTGGAATTGAATTTTCTGAAATTAAAATAATTTAATATGAATAATCTGAACTTCAATTAAATCCAAAAGTAATTTATTCGAGTTCCTTATGTCCAACTATTTTCCTAAATTTTCTTAGAATTTTTCGAGCTTGCTTGCTATTTTTGTGGCTTTATTTCCATTTTAGTATTCTCTAAAAATAGAAAAAATAATAAAAATCCTAGAAAGCTTTGCAGGTCGCGTCCTTTCTCGCGGCCCACTTGTCTCTCTCCCCTAGGTTCAAGGCTCATTTCCTCGTCGGCCCATTTCCTCATCGGTCCATTCCTCTCTCTCCCCTTAACTGATGAGCCAGTCTGCCTTCCCAAAATTGTAACCCTAAGTGGGTCACACTGTCGCCACCACCCTCGAGCCCACCTGGTAGCCACTGCTACGTGTGTGCAACATGGACGCTACCACCCTCGATGTGTGTGCTCAGGCCTCGGGGCTATAAATAGCCCGAGTCAACCTAGGACCCACACCCCAAGCGCGCCCTTTACCACTTTCGCCACTAGAGCCCTGCGCCGCTATCACTTCTGCCTTGGAGCCTCGCCACAGTTACCTCCCCCATCAAGACGACGACCACCACCATTGATCCGGTGAGCCTCGCCATCAACCACCACCTCGGTCGGCTTTGCCTCGTCATCCCTGTCTTAGATCTAGCGACGACAGTCCCAATCTGCCATCGCTAGATCTCGGTCGACCTGAGCGACTCTACCACCATGGGCAAGCTGGTGCTTGTGAGCGGGCATTGAACTGAGTCTGTTCGTACAAGCACATGCTATGTGGGAAGGATCTGGCTTAGTAAGTTACCAAGTTATGTCATTGATACCTTGGGTTATAGTTTAGGCGTAGTGTGTAGGGAAGAAGGGTGTGGACTTATGTGTTGGGACACATCATGGATGGCTCTCCGTTCTCAAATCCAACGGTGGGTCCCTTTGTTTGGTTCACATGTGTTTGGGTTCGGTGGTAGAAACTATGCTCATTTGGAGGGTTAGTGTTAGGGCAAAGTTCCTAAAGGTCTTGTCATGATCTTTCCATCACACACCAAAGGAAGTACGTTGATAGATTGGTGATATGAGATGATCGTGTCATGTGGGGAAAGTTACATGATCTCTACAGATTATTAATAAAATTATTCTACCGTAAGGTTAGAACAATTATTATTTATCTATCAAAGCTCGGTACTTTATTATTTATCGTTGTGTATGGATGATATTACATCGACATTGACACTGTTTGCACCAGCGTGATCTTGGAACAGTGCGATATGCACAGAAGGTTGGGATTTACATATTTGGATCCCGACAGCACTGTACAAGGGCTGGTGAATGGGCATGCATGTCACCTTAACTCCTGTATATGCAGACATCAAGAATTTCAAATGAAATTGTTCAATTCCCACGGGAACTTAGAATATTTCCATGTTCCAAGCAAACATCATGTATTTATTGGCCTCTGTATATCCGTTGTATATCCAGTAAGTACTTTGATGAGTTTTTGGCAGTATTGACACTATTTAACATTGTATTAACAGAAATGGCACATGTCACATGCAATTAGCAGAAATGGCACCTTCACTGCGCGCTTACTACGAGGGATGAACAACAAGCTGACACCTACCCGTTGTTGCACTACCACCATGTGGTGGAGTCGCTTCCGCATGGCCACCGTGCGATGGGGCTAGTTCTCGCACGACGGCAGTGCAGCTTTGTACGATGGCACGCACACATGCATGCACTAATTAATTTGCTTGATAATTAATTGCTTGATAATTAAATTGAGGTTCCGCACGGTCACCATGCATTGCTTGATAATTTAATTTAGGTGCTGCACAGCCACCATGCATTAATCATTAATTTCTTGCATGATTCTTCCATACCACACGGCCCAAATGCGGACGAGGTGTCACTAATCGCATGCATAAAGTACGTCATACAAAGCTGCACTGCCATAGTGTGGAAGCTAGCTCTACTGCACGGTGACCGTGAGGGAGCGATTCCACCGCACGGTGGCAGTGCAACAATGGGTAGATGTCATCTCGTTGTTCGTCCCATGTGGTGACCGTGCGGTGAAGGTGCCATTTCTGCTAATTTCGTGTGACGGGTGCCATTTCTATTAATACAATGTTAAATAGTGTCAATGCTGCCAAAAACTCGGTATCTTGATTTTTTTGTCCTTGCTTCCTAAATTGTAAGACAAACATTGAAGTTAGGTGGAGCATTGTGGTTGGTTTTCACTGACATTTCCCTCAGCACTTGCGACTAGTACGGGGTCAAAGTCAATTAGACTAAGAGTGAGTCGCATGCAGGGGCGGAACCGGAATAAAAATAACCGGGGTTCACCGTACATATAAGATGTGTTCTTTAAATTTTTTGGCTTCTGCTTTTGGCTCTTGCTTCCCTAAAAGTCAAAAAAAGCCAAACGTCAAAACGAGGCAGCCTCTTAAAGCGGATTCTCCAAACAGCTTCACAAGCACAAAACCATGTGCGTCATCCACGTCAGCATCTCTATCGTTCACTGTCATGTTGAAAAGTGTAGACAAAATCCATCAGCTGCAGCCCAAAAGAACACCCCATAATTACATATATAATTTTGCCTCCGATTTGCAATGAAGTTGGTGGGTATTTCAATTTCCAAAAATCCAAATTAAACCGCTAATTTTGAACCCCCTACAATTTGACAAAAACCAACCAACAACCATAATGTTTAAATCATAACTCATAAATTCAAATCATATGCTTAATGAAATTGAAAGAATCAAGAGAAATTTAGCAATACCCTATATCGATTCGGGACTTAATCTATGTCGCCAAGTGCTCGGCGAGTTGATTGATGGGTGATGATGACCAGGATACTCAACCACCAGTGGGCTACAGCCTAGGCCTTCGGGCTTCGACAACCGACAGATGTGAGCCTGTGATCAAGCAAGCGTATGGATTTTGCTTTTACGCAATGCGGGACAGAGGGTGGATGCAGTGAGATGCAGGTGACTGGGGCAATGCAATGAGCGCGTTGTGTGGGCTTTGCCTGCTATCTTCTCTTCATAGATTGGCTTGGCTTGCCGAGCACCTTAGGTCGTGCATGTGTCAGCTGGACTGCACTTGCGTATGCTAGGTTGCATATCCTGGGTCTTGGTTGTTGTCGTCTTGGGCTCAACTACAGGAGCGTCGAGTGGAGCAGTGGGAGGTGGGAGGCCAAGAGCTTTAATCTTTGGGTTAACTGTCCTTTGATTTTTTTTTCACATAGGCTATACAATAGAAAAAAAATAGAATTAAACCCAATGTCCTATGCATCCCGGTAGCTCTCTTTGGATCTACGTGTGGTCGCATGTATAAGCTGGTCTTTTCTTTTCAGCTTCTGAAAGCTATTTTTTCGTTTTTCTACAATAACTAGTTTTCAAACGGAATGTCTTTTTAAGACAGGATCTACAAAGTTGACTGTAGTACATACTATAGTTACTTTATTTATATCGATTAAAATCGTATGTAAATTTTTATTACTTTATACTTTCTCTCAGAAATAGCTAAAAAGTTATAAACCAAAGTAAAAAAGAAGAGGTAGCCTATGCCTCCATGCCCAACGACTGCGCGTGAGAGAGCCAAACGGTTTGTGTGGATCGGATGATCTATAGTCTGTCTATACTTGGTTTGGCATTGCCGTGCTACCTCCAAATGTATTATGACAAAATGTTATGAAAAACTAAGTACATACAAAGAGTCGCTCAATTGCCAGACCTGCTTATTCAGAAAACATATATACTTCACTGCAAAACGAGGCCATAAACCAAGAATTGTAATAAAAAAAAAAGCCAACTCTACCGTGACTCCCATGGCTCAAAAAAAATTGTTGTACGACGAAACTTTGATTGGAATTTCGACTAGTTCGATGCTGGAGTTAGAAGTGCGAAAATGGCCGGTCCAATCAACTCTGTCCACTAAAGCATGGAATTCGGGCTTGAATTTTTTCCTTTTCGTACAGCGAATTAACCGAAACGAAATCCTTACATCACGAAATAGACCGGTCAACTAGTTGTTACATTGGTCTCAAACAATAACAACGATATATTGACCATGGAAAATTCCAATTAGACGGTTGGAATCAAGATGAGCGGAAAACACACCATATATGGCGTCTTCACACTCAAAAGCAGAGGATCCATTTCTGCAGGAAGCATGCATCTCTTCCCAACATTAGCAGTGTAACTACTAGTAATTAGCATATCACTACATGGCCATGTACAAGGAATATATGTATAAATACACACATCTATGCTAAAACAGAGCTGCCTTACATGTATTTGGCGAGTCCATTGATGAGGACCTGTTTTTTTTCAGCTTCTAAAAGCTGTTTTTCGGCTTTTCTACAGTAACTAGCTTTTAAATGAAATGTCTTTTCAAGATAGGATTTACTAGTTAACTGTAGTATATACTATACCGATTTCATTTATATCAGCAAAAACCGCACATGAGTTTCTATTACTCTGTAATCTCTCGCACAAACAGCATAAAAGCCACAAGCTACAGCAAAAAGCCATAAACTTCAGCCAAAAAGAACATGCCCTTAAGCATGCCAAAGGTTCGTTGTGCATAGTTGCATGCATACATAACATATGCAAGTCCTTTGGCACACACATATATAAACCCGACTCAAGAAGGTGATTTTTTTTTGACAGTTTTGAGCAAAAGTCTCTGTACCCTGGACAACTCCATCTGGCCCACCAAGGTGGCCTTTGCATGGATGAAACCAAGCTTCAAAGTGTTAAGCAAGTCCATCAATAGCAATTGATCCAGTATCATCTATGTATTAGCAAGTAATCTAGCATGAGATGATCGAGTACCCTTGCAGAGGCGAGCAAGAAAGCACGGTCTTTTTTGGCACCTGCATGCACCTAAAGAAAAGCATGGCTACGGGAGCAGCAGATACCCGTTGCCACGCGCTCTAAACACAGACGATCGTTTTCTGGTTTCTACAGGCGCACATGCCTCACCATCCATATTTTCAGGGCTCTATACCCTGCGTATATATATTGCACAGCGTCATGGTTCGTTGATTTTTTTAATTCATAAGCACAAGGAAGATGCACCAAGACATATGATACTATACTCATACACACACTTTCATAGGTGTGTCTAACGTATATGTTGAGATAACATAGAGATTTTAAAGTCTTACGAAGCACAAACACATATTTTAATTAGTGAATATATTTACGTACGTGTATACTCATTGTTTATATAAATAATACCCTTGAAAATGAGACGGCTCAGGCTCAAACCCAGACGAGCAGCGCTCGGTCCTTGGTACGTTGACCTTTTACCATCGTAGCAGTTAACACGTTACGTTGATCTTTTAATTCGGTGGGTAGAATTGGACAAATGCCATGTTACTATTACCTTTAGTGAATGGTATTTCCGTATCCATGTGAATCTTCCTACCGAGAAGTGTAGTATAAGTTATCAACGTTACAAAATGAAAATCACTAGGTAATTCCCCTCTTTTTATCAGTTCAATTGGTTTTATATTTTATCCACCGAGACGGATGGAACAATCGAGCGGATTTGAAAGGAAAATATCATCATAACCAAGCACATGGCATAAGAAAAAGAGAAAGAATCGATCACTAGAGATTACTGGCTGCTGAGAGCCCATTTGGATGACAAGAATTCAGTTGGGATAAAAACACTCGACGAGACTGCAAGGCCGGTGTATCTAAGGCCTGTTCTTTGAGGTTCCTAAAAACGGTTTTTAGTTTTTGCTACAATATCTAACTTTCAAATGGAGTATTTTTTCAAGATGAGATCTACAAGTTAATTGTAGCACACGTTAAAAACCCACCATCTGTATCAACCAAAATCATAAGCGAGTATCTCTCTCCGTAATCTCTGTCACAAACAGCCAAAATTCAAAAATTTCAGCTAAAAGTCAAAAGCCACAGCCATATCAAACAGCCCCTAAGGACCTGCGTGAGCTCCGCTTCTCTTTGTTTTAGCTTCGAAGCTAGACTTCAAAAGGAACTAGGGTTTTAAATTTCTAATTTATTTTGCTTAGCTTCTCTTTAACTTCTATGTATTATGAATTAAAAGCCTACACATTTGGTTGGAAAAACGGTTTCAAAGCATTAAAAAAAAGAGAAGTCAAGCTCAGCCAAACGCTTCCTAAATCTATGGCGCGCAAAGCTATGCTCCATAATCCGCTACACCCTATTGACTATCCGAGATTCATGTATCATTCTTTTCGACTTTTAGTTAGCTTTTAACTTCAGTTTCTTTTAGCAACCACTTTACATTATGTTAATAAGCGGTTGCTAAAAGCTACCTCAAATAACGCCCTTGCCAAGCAAATGTGAAAGCAAATATCCTCTCAAGGACACAACCCAACATTTAGCATAGCAATCAGCAAAAGCCTATCCAGAAAAATGCAGCTGCAAAGCGATTAAGGAAACCATTTATGCACTTACAACTACAATTAACATCCAGTTTCTGTATACCGTCATCGTCATCTGCGACAGGAGGATATGGCAAGAAGCCACACCATTGGCCACACCATGCCACGGAGCACGCACTCCTTTTTGACTTCTTTTTAACCTCAGAAACACAAATAATAAAAACTAAAATAAACAAACAAAAAAAAACACACGCCCCTTAATCAAACCCATCTCCACCGCCTCGCCAGCCTCCCCTCTCACCCGTACGCGGGCCCCACGCGACCCTACCCCATCCGTCAGTGAGTGATACCGAATGCGAGCGAGGTCACCGCCCACGGCACTTAATCAAATCCAATGAAATTTTGACGTCCGCAAGGACAAAGTCTCGATATATTTTCTCCTTCCCTTTCTCTCTCCTGTTTTGTTTTGCTTTCTCTCTCCTCCCTCGTTTCGCCTCCCTTCTTCTCCCATAGCTCGCACACAGGAGAGAGAGAGGGAGAGAGATTGACAGATTGGTTTGTTAATTCTGTTGCTTTGCTCCCCAGCGCGCGGCGGGGCCTAAACCCTAGGCGGATCGGAGGCAGGCCGCGCGGCGGCGGCGGCACTGCTCCTTGGCAAGTGGCGGCGCCGACGGACAAGGGTTATTACGCTTCTACCGGCCGCGCCGCGCGATTTGCCGCGGATTGAGCTCCGGATCGCCGGATTTTGGGGGTATTGGGCCGTGCCGGGGTGGCGGCTTCGAGAGACGGTGAGTGCGTGGTATTGCGGCGTGTGTGTTTCTCTTGGTGGGTTCGGGCTGAGGTTGCTGCTGCTTAATTTCGCTTGGTTTGCAAGTTTGGGCGTGGGAGGCTGCGATCTGGGAGGTGTTCGGGAGCTCGGTGTTGCTTAATTCCGCTTGTTTCTGGTGCCGTGGTGTGGTTTTTTTTGGGGTGAATTTGGTGCTGTTTCTTGCTTGGTTGCGGTGGATTTGAGGAGTTCGCTTTTGCTGCTCGTTCGTGCTTGATTCCGGATGATGTTTGGTAGATTTGTGCAGGGGATGCTAGTCTAGATCTTTGGTTGTGTTCTGAAGTTGCAATCTTGGTTGTTTCCAGGGGATGCTTTCTTCTTCCTGCTCAGTTCCGGTGGATCTTGCGGGTGTGCCGGGCTGAAAGGATGGCGAGTTGAGTGGAGGCGCGCTCGATCTTGGAGTGGTTTCTGCGGAGCCCGGAGCTCTCCCATTGCCTGCAAGGATGGTGCCGTCGGGGCCGCCGAACCCGATGGGGCCCGGGCAGCCGGTCGGCGCCGCTTCGCTGCTCCGGACCAGTTCTAGTCTGCTGAGTGGCGGCCAGCCGGGAATGGGTGGGGGCGGCGGAGGTGTGCTTCCATCGCAGTCCCCGTTCGCTTCGCTAGTCTCGCCGCGCACGCAGTTTGGTGGCAATGGCCTTCTCGGAGGCGCGTCCAATGTCTCCTCCCTGCTCAACCGGCCGTCGTTTGGGAATGGTGGCCCTGTGCCGGGTCCAGGGCAAATGCCAGGTGGTGGGCTTCCGGTGAGTGCACTCCAGCAGAGAGGGGGCCTTGATGGTGCTGGCGATTTGGTTGGCGTGGGAGGGTCTGATCCTCTCTCGTTCCCTTCCTCCTCACAAGTTAGTTTGGGCAATCAGCTGGGTTCAGATAACTTGCAGCAGCAGCAGAACCAGCAGCTGGATGCTGTGCTGGATTTGCAGCAGCAGCAGCAGCAGCAGCAACTACCAATGTCTTACAACCGGCAGCAATTGCCACCGCAACCGCCGCAGCAGCTCCAGCAGCCGCAGGCTACAGTGAAGTTGGAGAATGGTCGCAGCATGGGTGAGGTCAAATTGGAAGAGCAGATGGGGCAGCCTGACCAGAACGGCCCAGCCCAGATGATGCGTAATGCTGGCAGTGTAAAACTTGAGCCGCTTGCAACTCAGCAGTTGCAAGCGTTGAGGAGTTTGGGTGCTGTGAAGATGGAGCAACCGAGTTCCGACCCGTCTGCATTCCTGCAGCAGCAGCAGCAGCAGCAGCATCAGCAACAACAGCAGCAGCATCAGCAGCAACAGCAGCAGCACCATTTTTTGCAGCTGACAAAGCAGAACCCTCAAGCTGCTGCGGCTGCTCAACTCAGCCTCTTGCAACAGCAGCGGATCTTGCATATGCAGCAGCAGCAGCAGCAGCAGCAACAGATTCTAAAAAATCTGCCTTTACAGAGAAGCCAATTACAGCAGCAGCAGCAGCAGCAACAACAACAACATCAGCAGCAGTTACTTCGTCAACAGAGTCTAAACATGAGAACTCCAGGAAAGCCGGCACCTTACGAGCCGGGAACCTGTGCAAAGAGATTGACCCATTACATGTATCATCAACAAAACAGACCACAAGTAAGTTTTCGTGGTTTGTTTCAAATGAGTACTTTTATGCTCCAAGCGAATTCCAGGTGCTTACAACTTACTGTATCTACTTGTTCCTTTTGATGCAGGATAATAATATTGAGTATTGGAGAAACTTTGTCAATGAGTATTTTGCTCCAAATGCTAAAAAGAGGTGGTGTGTATCTCTCTATGGAAGTGGTCGTCAAACTACTGGAGTTTTCCCTCAGGTTTAGTATGCTGTTGCCATGGAATCTAGACTTTTTTTTTCATTTTCATATATTTGATTTATGCAAGTAAATTCTGGACTATTATTTAACTGGAGGATGTGGAGTAACACTAGTCTATTATTTAACTGGAGGATGTGGAGTAACACCTAGCATTTCTAGTATATTTTTGCCTTTTAAATTCTTATTTTAAGTTTTTCCATGTGACTTGCACTTGCAGGATGTATGGCACTGTGAGATATGCAATCAGAAGCCTGGCCGAGGCTTCGGTAAGTATCATTTTAATTTGCGCATCTTCTTTCTTATTTTTTAAAATTTGATCTTATGTTACCACCTTACAGAGACAACAGTCGAGGTCTTACCGCGATTGTGCCAGATCAAATATGCCAGTGGTACATTGGAAGAACTACTGTATGTCGACATGCCACGTGAATCCCAGAATGCATCTGGTCAGATTATTTTGGACTATACAAAAGCAATCCAGGAAAGTGTCTTTGAGCAATTGCGCGTAGTACGAGAGGGGCATCTAAGGATAGTTTTTAATCCAGACCTCAAGGTATTATAGTTCATTTTCCAGTTTGTTCTTACCATCATAATGGTGGTTCTTTTATATTATTCTCTGATAAGTGCTGCCTTTTGGACTAAAATATTGCACAATCCTGTACTGTTTCCTTTTATTTAAGATTGCATCTTGGGAGTTCTGTGCGAGGCGTCACGAGGAACTTATTCCACGGAGATCAATAATACCTCAGGTATTAAGCCTTTTCACAGTTGCACTCACAGGTCGCAGATTTCATTTTGAACTTTTAGTTTGGGTAACAAGGATTTAATATATTTTGGCACTTGCGATGTTTTATGCAGGTTAATCAGCTTGGTGCAGTTGTACAAAAATACCAGGCTGCTGTTCAAAATTCAGCGAGTTTGTCAACTCAGGACATGCAGAGTAACTGCAATTCGTAAGGAGTTTGGCCTTGACGCCCTTCATACTTTTCATCTTTGGTTTCTTTGCTAAAATCTGTTTTACATATTCTCTGACTGTTAAATGGTTTATCCAACTTGATGCTGGTGCTATCTATTCTTTCATCATTAAATGGTTTATCCACCTCTTTTCTACATGCATATTGGTGTTGCCTTTTGAAATTTACCACCTGCCTTCCCTGCAAAGAAGCCATTTGTGGGGCCAAGCTAAGTCTAGACTTTTGGAAGGTAGCTCCAGATGCATTGGCCCTACGGTCCCTACCACAGCACTTGATTCCAATTCTACTTAATATTTTATGTCAGCCATAAGAAAACATTTATGCCTGTTGCAATCACTTAGTCATTCACTTATTTTACTATTGAGAAATCATCTATGCTGAAATCATAATCATGGTTTTGTTTTGTTTGTAATTAAGCAAAATGTCGGTAGTGTTGTATTTCACTTGTGTTATGGGACTAATGAAAGCTGGGTAACTGAGAATTTATAGGGAAAAGGAGAGATGGTATAATATAGAAAATGATCTTTTGAACATTGCATCAAAATGGCTTGCAGCGAGACAAAAGTCCTGTTATACTTTATATGTGTGGCGGTATGGCTACTGCAAATGACGGCCTCATGTTTAGATTTTTAACAATGTGTTATTGACCATGGTGGTTACGGCTTCGCGTCAGAGCTGGATGGACGCCACGGATATTTGCCGCGCCGGGGGGGGGGGGGGGGCACCTGGGAGAGGCGGCGGGGCGAGGAGTCGCTGCGGGAGAGAGAGGAGGTCGGGAGAGAGATGGGAGAAGAGAGAGGAGGTCCATATATTATGAGGGGTGACCGGCTACTGCGTATGCATGTACAGGCTTTTGGCGTTTGCCATGGATCTCATGTTTTAATACACTGAATACTCATAGATTGCTCTCAAATAAGGTAATGAGTAATGACAAAGTATAGTAAGGGGAAGTGAAACATCTTTCAATTCTTCTTGTCGCACAACAATTTGGTATATCTACTTGTGCAATCATTTGTTGTTAGTGACTATTTAAATCTATGCTAGGGAGCTGCCTTCCAAAACGAGGATCCTTGGAGTTGGGAACCAAGTTGTACACATATGATACCCCGGACTAGCCATTCAGTATTGTATGTCTATTGTGGTTGATTTGGTCTTAGCATATGACCCTCTAGCTAGGTGCTACCATCATCCGTGTGGTCAGTAAGTCAACTTAAATCTACTCCATCAAATGTCATCCAGTGGTCTACATTGGGAGTTTGAATGGTAGCAATGGTTTTGCACTACTATTAGCCAGGCACTCCTAAAAATAATATGTATTAACAACAAAACAGAATGGTACTGCTCTTAGCCAGGCAGTAACGTACCAAGTAACCAATAACCATATATATCATTATACAATTCACAAAATGATGCCTAGAAGCTGGGCTTGGACAGAAAGGAAAACTTTGGGTGGGGGTAAAATGATTGGTGTTTTCTTCTAGGTGATCCCAGGGATCTACTGATATAAACTTTATTTATAATTTTATAGGAGTTTTCTGTAAATGAGCTATTACGAACAGGGTCCAAGCGAGCGGGGCTCTGGCCCATATTGCTTCACAAATGGAAGTGACCATGTGATTGTTATCATGCTTTCCTTCTTTCTTCATAAGCCAAGTCTGGGCTGAGCCCGGACAGTTCACATGTCTCAAGCTTTTGCACTGTTAGAGTTTGTAATCTTGTTTTTCAGTTTAGAAACCATGGTCAGTAGTCGTGGTCGTCGTTGTGGTCGTGTATGAGTTTGGTTGTGGTCGTATACGAGTCTTGTGTCGTGGAGTTTGAGTCCGCTTCATAGTCATAGCCGAGTGCGAGTCATAATCGTAGTCGTACCTGAGTAGAAGTCGTAGAGCAGGGTATAAAAGGCCATGTAACCGAGAGGGCAAGAGTTGAGGCCAAGGCGATCGGTGTGATCGAGAGGCAAGAGAGAGCGATCGGTGTGATCGAGGGAAAGAAATAAAGAAGAGAAGAAAGAGTAGTTTGGCTCATGGGAAACTATCGAGTATTGAGTTCATCGTGTGTTCTCAGACGTGGTCGTAAACGACTTACGACCACATCAGCGGAGGATCGCAGACGTGGTCATAAATGGAGTTACGACCACGGTGACGAGCGGAGGTGTCCGTAGGTGTTGAAGACGTGGTCGTAAAGAAGTTACAACCACGGTTACAAAGCAGAAGACGTGGTCGTAAGCGCTACGACCACAACGAGAAGGTGTGGTCGTAAGGTGTTACGACCATAGCAGTCGACAGAGCTTTCAGCGTGGTCGATAGAATCACTGCATGGTCGTAAGGAGCTACGACTACGGTGATCGACCGTGGTCGAAGTGCAGCGCAGCGGCAGTGAATGTGGTCGTAACTTCTGCTGAAGTTTACGACTACGTGGTCGGAGCAGAGATGAGTGATCAGAGGGCTCACAGTGTGGTCATAGTGACTATCAGCATGGTCGGTGAACCAGCAGAGCGGTCATAGCCTCTTCAACGTGGTCGTACGGCTACAGGAGGTGGTCGTAAAGACCCTGGGCATAGTCGGGAGGACTGCAACATGCACAACTCTATATGCGATACTCTTGGTCTGGAGATTTAATCCTCTACTACCAAATTTACGGCTTGTATTTTTCATCCTTAGCAGTGAAAGAACTTGGTCTAGCTTTGTTAGGAAAATGAATGAGCAAATTGGCTAGAATATCCTGCACCGCACATATTGTTGCACACTAAGTAGATAAGGGATTATTCGATCTGCAATGTTTTATGGAAATATCATTTATTTCTTTCCTAAAAAGAACTCTTATGGTGTATGGCCAATAAGAAAGTTATCCTATTGAGCATTCTGAATGCAATCTTTAAGTCCTAGGTGATTTACACTACACAGATCATTATCCATGAGTACCATGATATTTGGCCATTCTATTGGTGAGCCATCCTGTGTTACATGTTTGATGTGTGAAAGGAGATCACTGGGTGTGGTTGAAGAATAAAATTTGGTTTAAAAAATAGTTAAAAGAGTTTCATGCGCCGACCAATTCTCCTTAAAGTTCCAAGCTATTAGGGAAGCACGGTCTATTTATTCATGTCTAGGCTCATCTTCAAGCCTGAGATGTGGATTAAATATGGCGAGGTGCTGTTGGAACACAAGCACAGGCCAGTCATCAGCGCAAAGGGTGCTGGAATTGCGAGTGGATGGCCAATCTAATCGCCCAATCACCACAATTATTATTTTATAAAAAATGAGCCTATTGAGTCTCAAACTCAGGACCTTGCTCTAATACAATATTTTCATGCACCGACCAACTCACCTAAAAGCTTATGCTGCTAGGGGAAGGCGGGTAATTTACTCGTACTCAATGGTTGTGCATTTATTATGAAAAAAATGAAACCTCAACCCATTGTCTAGGCCTTTGTAAATCACTAAAATATGGCCCCCTATTTGGAACACCTTGCATGATAGGCATGGTTTGGTGGTTTATCTGGATAAGCTGCAATGGATCAGGTATAAAAAAAATACTTAGCTGATTAATATGTTGGAGATGGGTTTCTGGTTGAATATCACGGTGACTCTGGGACAGTGGAACAGGTATAGAAAGATGGTCTTGCCAGAGAAAAGATAGCATTATAATTTATAGTTGAGTAGGAGACTTGGGAGTGCATATAGGTTACTGGGATATTATGTGATGGTAAGCTCAAGCAGAGGCTTTCACATGTATTCTGTTAGCAATTAGCAATATTATGTTGTCGGGTAATTTCCTTCTAGACCACTCACAATCTGTTGACAAAAAAAGGCTAGCGTTATTGTATGTTCAAGGAACGGTCGAATATTTATAAGCAAATGATGCTTGTATGCAATGGGTGCTCTGTTTTGATTTTTTTATGCTATCATTTTAAGCACATTATCTTTTGCTCCCCTGATCATAACTTATCTGATTTAACTTATCAGGATAGAAGAATATATGCTTATCAGGGTAGCACATAAATTGCATTGTTCTTACTTTTCTACTGACTCTCTTTGAATTATTGTTGCCATGCACCAACTCCATCAATTTTTATTTTGTTTTTGAGTTCATGCAAATTGTCCTTATATGCCAATTTTTTATCATTAGGTTTGTTGCATGTGCTCGCCAGTTGGCTAAAGCACTGGAGGTGCCTTTGGTCAATGATTTGGGATACACAAAACGATATGTCCGCTGCCTTCAGGTACACTGTTTTCTGACACAGTTTCTGTTCAGCTGTTCTGGTTTTCTAAGCTTTAAACAATTTAAATTATCGTTTTATTGTATGCAAAAGTTTGCATTTTGTATATAGTATGATTAACATTCTTTGTTGTGACACCCACCGACTTTACCTATTTTATTGAAGTTCATTATCTGATCTATTATTTTTGTCATCCGAAATATTGATACTCCCAGATTGCTGAGGTGGTAAACTGTATGAAAGATTTGATTGACTACAGCAGGCAGACTGGATCTGGACCAATCGGTATAACACTTTAATCTTTTTTATTGGGCCAATCTCATCTTACTTTCTCTTGTACTTTTACAATACCTCCATTAGTTTTGTTTGGATTGTATATTTTAATCACCATTATTTATCAAGTTTCCGTACTGTACAATTTGTAGTCATGCCCCCTAAATACGTAGGCTAGTTAATGAGGTGGGAGAGCATTCAATTTGGTCAGACGACAGGTGTCGATCTGTCACAACTCACAACCAGGGATCAAGAAACTGGTGATTTCAAATGTACCTGGAGCCAGGAATTAGCTGGTAACCGGCTGGTTTCCTGATTGCCTATCCTTGTTTTTTCTTCAATCGTTTTGTTTATTTAATCTTCAATAATACTTAGCAATGCATTTCCACTGAAAGAACTTTTAACCACTGCAAAACTGGTGGTGCTACATTGTACCTAGCCCTTACACACGATGGCTGGGAACCTGCCGGTTCCTGCCGATTTTTTATCCCTGGTCTCAAAGCACAGTAGTTGGTATGTAATTCGTCACATTGTAGTTTCTAGTCCTATTTGCTGTTGTATGCTATGATTGCCTCATTGCCTATTTTGTTGTAGTTTCTAGTTCTATTTGCTGTTGTATGCTATGATTGCCTATTTTTAACACCTGTTGTTATTGTTTTCTTCAGATAGCTTGCATAACTTTCCTAGGAGGACTCCATCAGGGATCAACCCTCTTCCATCACAGCAGCAACAGCCTGAAGAGCAGCAACCTATTCCCCAGAGTTCTAACCAGAGTGGTCAAAATTCTGCTCCTATGACTGGTGTGCAGGCAGCCTCTGCCAATGCAGATGTGACATCAAATAATTCTCTCAGTTGTGCATCCTCTACATCTGCACCATCACCATCTGTCGTTGGGCTTCTCCAAGGTTCAATAAATTCTAGACAAGATCATCCAATGAGCAGTGCTAATGGTCCGTATAATAGTGGAAATAATGCTGCAATTCCCAAGGTGAACTCCACAAGCTCACTGCAGTCAAATCCGTCTGCCTCTTTCCCTTCTCCGGTGCCTACAACATCCAATAACAACATGATGCTCGCACCTCAGAACCAAAACCAACTCAGCTCCCCAACTGCATCATCAAGCTTACCTCCCATGCAGCCACCTGCAGCCCGGCCACAGGAGCCTGTGCCAAATGTGTCCCAAAGCTCAGTTGAGAGAATCTTGCAAGATCTGATGTCATCACAAATGAACGGTGTTGGCCAGTCAGGGAATGATGTGAAGAGACCAAACGGACTTACCTCTGGTGTTAATGGGGTTAACTGCTTAGTTGGTAATGCTGTCACAAATGCCTCAGGAATGGGGGGAATGGGGTTTGGGGCCATGGGCTCGCTTGGTCCAAATCCTGCAGTTAGTGGACTGAGAACGGCAATGGCAAACAATGCAATGACAATGAGTGGGAGGATGGGAATGAATCACAGTGCACATGACCTATCACAGTTGGGGCAGCTACAGCATCAGCAGCAGCAGCATGACATAGGAAATCAGCTGTTGGGTGGACTTAGAGCAGCAAACAGCTTCAATAACCTTCCATATGACTGGAAACCCTCTCAATAGTGTGACCGAAAACATTAAAGATCAATATGATGATGTTGCAGCTGCCCTCGCTGCGGCTCATTGCTTATGGAGCATCAGTTAAGGTGCCATAACCTCCCTTGGGTCAGAACATTTGGGCTTTGCACTAATGCTGCCATGAAAAAGGAATCATAATCGATAGCAAGCATCTGAACTGGTCGCTGTATGCTGTAACAGTTCGTCTAGCTGTTTCCCTGTGTATTATGCAACTATGGCACTCTTCTGCCTGCTTCAGTTATCTTACCAAAAGATAAAGGATTAGAGCCTGCCTGCACCAGCCGCCGTCTGTGTTGGTGTTTGGTGTTATTTCTCACCCGGAAAGGAAGTTTTCCCCCTTTTTTTCCTTGTCGGATGATATCCGATCTGTAATTTATCGTCGCCCCTCGCCTTAGCAAAGCATATGTGCTGATATCTCCTTTGCCCGAGAATTCTCTTTGTAGCCTTACTGTACTCTGTACAAGTTGTCATATTGACTAGTGGAAAAGTATCAGGAATGTTTTCTTAGGCTTGTCTCCAGATCTGACTGGCAAAACTAGCATTCTTTAGACTGAAGTATTTAAATCAATTTGCTGTTTTTCTTGAGATAAGCTGGTTGGCCTGCAGCTGCTTATCAGCTTAATGCTGTTCTGGCATCACTCATCAGGTTGCTCATTGTAACAGTATTTTAATTTGCACCATGCACATGGACACCTACAAGGTTTCTTGTGCAATTGGTTACCTGTGAAGTGCAAGATTTGTCGGTTGCAGTATGTTCTGATGTATTTGTATTTTGATGTGCTTAGTCCAGACAACAGAGCAAGCATCTCTCTCTAATGTAGTTACACAAATACCGCTTTATTCTTGTCTCCTTTTGAGAGATCACATGAGAAGGTTTATGATATTGTTGTGATGAATTATTGCCAACTTTATGTAGTGAAAATTTGAATTTTGTAAAGTTTGCATTTTGATAGGTTTTTCGTCAAGCAAACCGGTCGGACCACTGGCTTGTTGCCCATCCAGACAACAGAGCAAACATTTCTCCCTAATGTTATGTAATTACACAAATACAACTTTATTCTTGTCTCCTTTTGAGAGATTACATGAGAATGTCCAGACTATTGTTATGATGAACTATTGCCAAGTTTATATAGTGAAAATTTAAATTTTGTAAAATTTGCATTTTGATAAATTTGTCGTTAGGCAAACCGGTCTAACCGTTGGCTTGTTGCTGGTAAGACCATTGGTATGATGCCGGTCAGACCGTTGGTATGTTGTTGATCAGACCGCTTGCTGGTATGATTGCAGTTTTGTTGCCGGTTGCAATTTTTCAGATTGATTGCTTTGCATTGTGTTCAATTAGTCTGGTTGGCCTTTGGTTGGCAGTCAGACTGGTCCAGGAATTTCGTTGTGTAATTTTGGGAAATATTGGTTTTTGCTTGATTTGAATTTTGTCTGGTCAGTGCATTAATGTTGCATGATGCATATTTTAGCTAACGTGAGTTAAGTTGTAAATAACTTGTGATTGAAAACAATTTCTTTTTTAGATATGCAAGAAGCTTTAGAGTCAACCATAGTCAACATTGAGGATCAGAGCTACGCTTATGGATACTGGTGAGATGGTTAAGCTCAAGCATGATATGAGAAAAACGATAAATGTTGAAGTGAAGGTTCGAGCGACGGGTTGCACCAAGTGGTTTGGTCGGTCTAAGTGAGATATGGTATGATAAAACTAGAATGGGAGAGACTTATTGATGCGTGACAAGACATTGGTGCACCTGCACTTGGTGATCATGGTGATTACTTGCATTGAAATATGAAGACTAAGCCAAGGCAAGGGTACTTTGGTAATTTGGGCTGCTAGTGGATAGTATCCATTAGGGATAAATATGGGCTGATTGTCTCATCTGTTTAACGAGTTGGGGATGTAGGCTTGCAAGCTAACCATCCAACCATCTCTCATTATAACTTTGTGTTCTAGGGTTAGGGTTAGAAGAGTGAGTGCTGTGGTGTGCTCTCTTGTCCTCCAAGTGGAGTGGTTATAAAATGTTCATCCTTAAGTAGCAATCTATCAATTTTGTTCATCTCTTATGTTGTCTTATTATTTTGGTTGATTTGCTCTTATTCTTATTGGTTTTGATCTCCTTTCTCGCCTTCTTAACTTTGTTGTGTACCAAGAACGTATAAATGATGGAGATGACTCATGAAGATTATATCCTATCCATCTAGGCATTAAGTCTTGCAGGATTTTGAGGTTGACTGGTTTTGCTTGGTTTCGGACTAACCTTCTTGATCTGAAAGTTCTTTATTCAAATCTTTGGGAGTTCTACCTTGCTGTGATACGTGGGAATACATTTAGAGCCATCTTGGCCATCCTCTACTTATGAGCAAGTCATATATGAGTTTGCGGTTTTTACTCGATTTAATTACAACTTTGCTTATTCTTGAGAGAGATTTGAAATTTGCCAAGAATTCAAGCGATCCTTATATGGAATAGGGTCCTAAGACCCAAAGCAAGGCGTGTGCAAAATTTCATCTTATTTGGCCATGGATTTTGGAGTTACACCAAAAGTGGCTTGGATTCATGCTTATTTTTTATTTTGGGAACATGGGAGCGATCATACTGCTTCTTGGCCTGGTCATACCGCTCACCGGTTAGACTACATTCTTGCCGCTAGTCAGACCGCTAGCTGGTCAGACTACCAGGGCACTATTGGTCAGACCGCCGTGTTGCCACCAGTCAAACTGTTCCTCAGTAGCCGATCAGACTGCTTTGGTGTTGAAATTTTCCTCTCTTCGGTTCTTAAGGTTGTTGTTTTGGTCTAGACTTTCAACTTTAATCTTCATGGCTTTGTAGCTACTAAAGTGAAGAGCTTGAGAATACTTGGGAGAAAATTTGTGAGACGCCATTCACCCCCAGTCTGTTGTCATTAAGTCCTAAAGAGGATATAACGATCCTCAAATTATTATTTATTTATAAATAATATCATGTCATTACACTTCTTGGGTATACCCTTTATGAGTGAAGGAGGAACTCAACCAAATGGTTGTAAGCCTCTCCTACGACCACACTCTGGTCTTAAGTCTCTCCATGACCGCTCCATAGTCATGAGTCGTTCTACGAGCATGGCATGGTCGTAAGTCGTTTTACGACCACCTATGGTCGTAAGCTCCTCTACGACTAGCTTGTCTACGACAACTTGCACATTATGGGTCTGTCTGACAGGGGCAGTTAGCATGCGTGATTATTCTTTGAAATAACTATGCATGACTTCTCTCTGGTAGTAACTGCTACACGATGATGTACCATGTCTCTTTGACAATAACTCTTGTCGGACGATTATCATCCGAAACATTAAGGCGCCTCTTGGCATGGAACAAATTGCCATCGCTTCGCAAGCTATATAAAGGTTGACGTCAGGGAAAAGAGGGGATCCGAGATTTGATAGACCCGAGGGAGAATAGTAGAAGTAAGACTTTCGCCATCTCACTCTCTCGATTGTAATCAATTCATTGAGCAATAGCCACACAGGAGTAGGGTTATTATTTTTTCAGAAGAAGGCTCGAACTTGTATAAAAATCCCTATGTCTTTTCTATGTGTGATCATAGCCAGGTCTTCAAGAGTTCCTCCGAATTCAAATAATCATACGTAAGATCGATATTAAAGCATCGATAGGTCTTATAAGTGGTATCAGAGCCTGATTAGCTCTTCCTGATACATCTTAACCGGTTTTAGAGCCATGGAATTACATAGTATTCAATTAAGCCACCTGTGTTCATTGGCGTTTGAGCTAGTAGCTCATTAGGCATCTGTTCATGAGATCCAAAAGACCCTCACTGACTACCATAAGGACTCTACCACAATAAAAAAATGAGATAGAACCAACTCAAGAAAGAATAATCTAAGATCGACCAAAGGCCCGGTGAATCTTTGAATAAGTTGTGGGGAAGGTTTAACAATATTATCCATGACTTGCGTGCTATTGGCTTGATCTATTCTGACTCTAATAATGCACGCCAACTGCAGGGTGCACTTGATGTGAAAGTTTGGAGAATAAAGATCACTTCTATCATGACAACACAGTCATGAGTGAGTTTACCGTAGATAAACTCTACTCGAGGTTGAAGACACATGAGATTGACTTTATCTCGTGTCTCCCCAAGACATAATTGATGACTATTGTGATTGACCCTACTCAAAGTAGCTCTTCTAGTCCTTTGGACTTTGGCTGTTCTAGATTTTCATTGTCCACCTTGCATTTCCTGAGTGATGAGCAACTAGAGAAAGCTTCCTAAGGATGACTTAGAACTTCTATCCACTAAATTCACAAGAGCTTATCACAAGGCGAGGAACAAAAAGTGGGGTGGTCCTGTCACTTGCTTCGGGTTTAGTGAGCCAAACCACATTTAGGCTAAGCGCCCTAAGTTGGAGGGCAAGGAGGATTCTCGAATGTGTCCTCAAGCTCATGACGCCAAGTCCAAGAAGTCCAACTACCACAAGTTCATCAGCTAGGTCCTTGCCGCTCTTGAGAATGTTAACATGAGCGATGTGGACTCGAAGACTAAGGATGATGAGGATGATTCCAAAGCAAGAAGAAGACCCAGGGCTTTATCAATATGTGTTTTGTGGCCAAGGACAGCGTCACCAATGTCGATACTTCTGACGATCCCTACAGTGATCCTAATGAGGTGCGCCCCTTAAATCAACAAATGAAGTGTGCTCTTGTTGCAAATGAATAAAAATTAAAGAAACAAACTAAGATAATCAAGAATCAGAATCTTATGATTGACAAATTGAATATAGAAATGGTTAGCCTCATGTCCATAATTCCTGATGTTGAAAACTATGAATCTTGCTTGTTTTTGCAGGATCAGTTAGCTATGCTTACAACTAAATAGTTTTCTGTTGTCAGTCAATTCAAAGATGCTTTAGATGAACTAGAAACTCTTAAGTCTAGTAATAATCATAGTTGCTTGGATGTTATTCCTTTGGATGCTATTCCTTCATCATGCTTAAACTATACTTTGCTTGAACTAAAACTTGATAGTGCCACTAAGAAATTGCTCAAATATAGTCCTACTCATTCTTGCTCTTATTGTGAGGATAGAAAAATTAAATTGAAAGAAATAACTGAAACGCTTCTTCATTCTAGAACTGTATCTTGTGAAAATTGTTCTAAGCTCTCAATTGCAATTGATGCTCTTAACATGACACTTGAGGACAAATATAAAAATAAAAAAAATCCTTGTCCGTGGCTACATCTAAGAAACTAATTGATTCTATTTCTTGTGTATTTTGTGCTAAAATTAAGACTGATTTAGATGAAATGTATGAGACGTTTAGAGTCAAGTTCATAGAGCAACAGGATAGGATTAGAGAATCCCCTTATGTGCCTTGTGAGGCTTTGAGACTTGAGGTAGCTGTCCATGAAGAGAGATATGCTAGAAAAACTAAAAACACCAAGTGTACGATAGCCCTCCTGGAAACTCCATAGCTGTAGCTGTTACCAGGTGAAGCCTGGGGAGGATGCAGAGCCTAGGTCCTGAAGCATGTCTTGAAAGGCATTTCTTTGCAAAACTAACCAGATTAAAGTTAATCCTACCTAGCAAGCTGGCTAGCCAACTACTCCTACTTTGTTAGTTTTTGGTTTGGTGTGTTGTCAGAAGATAGATTAGAAGAAGCCAAGTTGCAAATATCATAATGGTCGGTGGTGAGTACGTGGATAGGGTGCTACTGTCGGACCCAGATATAGCCAATCCAAAATCTTCTGTGAATTCACCACACTATTCCCTAGATCAGTAGATAGTGCTTACAGATACAACACTGAATCATTTCATGCACAATGTAAACTGTACCATGAGATAATATTACAAATTATCAGAGCTCAAATACACCAGGTCAGGTCAATTTTACATTAGGACCGGCTAGGCCAAATGGTACATTACACAAAAAAAATGAAAGCGGTAGTGAAAGCAAAAGGGAAAGGCACATCTCACCACGAACAAGCGACTGGGATGACCAGTGTACGATTGATATTAACCAAAGACTTTATTAATATTGGTGCACACAAACATCAACTTGGTCGACTAGACTGGGGTGAGAACTAGACTAGTAGAGCCTAATCTAATCTCCACCGTTTTCTTTGCCATCAATTCTTGGAACATCATAATAGGCGTAGTGACCTTGGTCCATGGGCTTTGAAGGATTTGGTGAGTGAGGGTGAGCACAACAATCGTGCTCTACGAACCAACACACATAATATAAGTACTTAATTATGCAGGGCTTAGCAAGGAAGGCTCAGGTTCTTTTATTTGCCAAGGGCAATATTTTGAACTATAGTAATTAGAAATTCCAATGACTTAGCATTTTCTAACCAAATTAGGTTTATTTAAAGAGAGCGAAAGTATGCAATATTTATAGCAGTGCAGGTTCCATCCACCTGTTACATGGTTCCATCCACCATATACTTAATTTTGATTACTAGGGTTACATCCACCCAATTAACAACATTGGGTTACATCAACTCGACGAATTTTCTTCCCACCCACGAAGGTGTTTGAAAAAAGAGACTAACTCAAGTAAGTTCCCATGCCCATCCTTGACTGTGGACACAATTGTTCAAACAGTTTATACTCTGCAGAGACTGTACACTTTACCTACAAGAGATAATAAACTTGCTATGCTTCACATATTTTCTTAGACATGTAAATCAAGTAGATCATCACAAAGTCTCTATAATACATCCCCCAATGTACCCCAATGTAAGATACACCGGCTAAGGTTTCATCTGAGGGTAGCTACATCTGCCACACCCAGGCCCTCTCTTGCACCACATGGTGGCTTAAATCTAGTGGCACAATCCGTGTCCACAACAGTTTAAAACCAGCGATATGACACATGGGTCACTCCAATGGTGCAACTCGCACTGGCGGATACAAATTATTTAGTTAGGTCGACACCATTATAAACTTGTATTGTACTATTTTATATTAGGAGGTCATCACATGATCAAATCCTTAATTTATCTGGGTGGTACATGCCACAAACCACCATTTCTCGTGCTACATCTGTACCACTACCATACCATCTGTCCAAATATGGTAACAATAGATTTTAGGGTTTTGAGAAGCATATACTAAGTTATCCTAAATACCATCCATTTCCATCCAATGACTGCGTAAAACAAAATTTCATATTTAAAGGATGATAATTAGGGCAAATTAGTGCCCTGATACTTAAGCAAGACTAGCATGGCACTTAAGTACAACTTATAGCTAGTGAGGTTACCATTTAGTATCTCTGGGGTGACAAAGATCACGAAATTCAACTGTCAAGGATGGCATAACAATACTATGATACCAAGTGGGCATGCAACTACCTTAGAGTTTGACATACATGTTGTGTAATAATTTAAGCATGCAAGTTGTTAATTTAAATAAAGATAAATTTGCACAAATTGTAGGGGCAATATAATCAAAATGTGGACTCGCCTAGCTCGAAAGCAGGTTGGTCTTGAAACTCCTATGTCGCCTCGATCTGGGGCTCTTCCACTTCTTTGTATTCTACTCGGATGATCGCACCGAGAAATGAACAATACGCAAACAAGAACAAATAACTATGAAAGAAATTTCAAATGAACTGCAAATTGAACAAAACTAGTGCCATTAGATAGATCTTGTACTTAGAAAAATTTAGAAACGAGTTTAATCAAATTGGAGCTAACACAAGCGAGAACGGACGCTCCAAAGTTTAAATTTGGATTAAATTGAAAAATAAATAGAGGAGAGAGAAATGTTCTCTCTGACAGGTGGGGCCACCTTTTAATTAAATTTTGAAATAATTCTCTTTTGAAAAGATTACAGAGGCTGATAGCTGGGTTCCACAATAATTCAATTTTATTCTTATTTATTTCTTAAAAGGAAAAGGGCAAAGGCTGACATGTGGGGGCCTTTTTACTGTACAAACAATAACTGGGCCTAGATGTCAGTGGCTCTTATGGGTTTTAACCATTTCAACGAGTTTAAAAGCCGACGGGGCCAATTCGCTGGTGAGATAAGACTTAAAATACCATGGTGGGGGTCCATGGGTCAACGGGATTAGGGATTACTAACTACTGCCATTACAGTAATTAAGCACATGAGTTAACTTAGTGACCCTGCTACAGGGCTTCTTCTCAACCGAGCTGAGCAGCTGCATTTCCATGCCCATCGCCATCGAGGGAAGCATCGACGGCTGCGAGCAAGCCCAAAAATGGGATGTTGGTGCCACTCTGCACTGGTACACGAAGCTTCATGGCCCAATTTGGGCTTGGAGGTGACTGGTGGCGAACGTAGCAGTGACAGCGGTCCGATGCATGGCAGCAAGGTGAACGACAACGAGGGGGAGCAATTCCTTACAAGGAGAGCATCTACGAGCCAGGGTGAACTCACCGGGAAGCTTGGCGAACGCTGAGAGGTGGTGGAGAGGGCTAGCGATGGGAGCCTGCAGTGACAGTGATGAGGTAGCTGAGGGCAGCTCTTGGGTGGAGGAGAGGGGAGGGTGATGTTGGGGATGGCCTCAGGGGTCTACGGTGGTGCTCGGGGTGGCTGGGATTGGTCGATGGCACACCGGAGAAGGAACGGTGCTGACAATGGTGGAAAAGACTGGAGCGGAGGAGGAGGGTGGTGGGGAAGCTCGACGAGGCAAGGGAAGCAAAGGGGAGGTGATGGAGAGCAAGTGAGCGACTCAACGACTCCCTTTATAGCCGGGAGGGGGAAAGGGTGGCCGTTGCCCGACTTCATTGTGCACGGTGGGCTCGTGGATGCACAACAGGTGGCGGAAGGGCCGAGGGCAGTGAGGGCAACATGCGGTGGGGCATGTAGGGTGGTGAAGGCGTGGGCGACACGGAGAAGATGGCGTAGCATGGCATCAGCTTGGGAGCGGGTGACGCGGTGCATGTGACATGGCGTGACGGGCAAGTCTGGTCCAGTAGACATGGGGCACGGAGGAAAGAGAGGGGGTCCGGGCGTGCGGCGGGGCGCTGCAGAGGAACAGGGGTGCACTGTGGAGGCGGTGGGCGAGCGTGGATGCAGCGGGGGCGGGTCGAGCACAGGGGGAGATGACGGGCAACACTGTTGGGGCGTTCATGGCGTGGCCATCGAGTATGCCGTGCACGGGAGGCACGGCCTAGGGTGGCTCAGGCCGGCTTGGGCCAGGCCGTAGGCCAGGATGGGCTGGGCTAGGACCGTTGGGCTGAGGGAAAGCAGAGGTTGGGCTGGGCCGAGCCCAGGAGGCTTTGGAAATTTTGGAAAAACAAATTTGGGGTGAGATTTGAGAGGTAACTTCAAATTCAAATTTTGAATGTTGGCAAATTCACTCAAGCACAAACAAGTCCCAAAATGGGATGTTACAGCTGCCATGTTGCCATTGGATTTTTGCAACTTTCGGATTGTGAGGTGGCCAGGGGCTTCAATTATGGTCTGTATGTGGATTTGGTTCTTTTGGGGCGTCACCTGATTTTTGTACCACATGTAGTGGGGTTGAGGTGACATGGATGCATTGCTTGTGTCTTACTAGATTTGTGCAATGGAAACGGATATAAATTAGTATTGGTTCGATATATAGTCTGAACTCTCATTTTTGAGAAATATAATAGAGCTCATGTTCCGTACACTATTCATCGTCCGACAAGCGGGCTCACCGCCGTACACACCGCCGCCGCAACCTCTCGGTGAACCGGCCGTACCCTCAATTGCAGAACCCTGAGTCCCTGACAACCGCCGGACACGACAAGAACGACCCCCAAGCCACCGCCTCTGTTCTCGTCTCACCAACTTGGCCGCCGCACTGCACCCTTGGTCGCAGTAGTGCACCACCCGAGGAAGCACACGGCTGGACCCTGCCGCCCGCCCCGCCGCCAATGCCGAGCCTCCCCGAAGCTCCGTCTCCACCAAAATCCCCTCGGTGAGTATGTTTTCCAATTTCTGCCGATTACTCCTCCGTTTTCCAATTAATCTTGCCTATGGCTTCCTTAGGATCACCCAATCACCGCCAATCACTCGCCATAGCTCCCCTCCCCTCCTACCTTGCCAATCACCTTCTCCCCTGTCGGCCGGAATCACACTGCCGTGGACACACCATCACAGACCACCGTAGGCCAAACCGGACATGTCGTACTCATAAACTCACCCAAAAGATACTCAATCCATCATGCAATCTCCCTGTTAGCCCCCTACAACTATTGCGCCATGAAAATCTCCTGAGAGTTCCCCCACCTCACCGCCGGCCACCCCTTGGCTTCCGGCCGCCACAAACCCCAAAAATGGGTTCTCCTCAACTCTAGAAACCCTTCCATGCTTTCTTTATTCGCCGGGAGTCACTATCACACCGGGAATGGCTGCCGCGATTTGCCCTGTTTCGGTGCTACAGTACCCGGGGAGGTAGGAGGTGATGAACAGTACTAGACTAGGCCAAGCTAGAACAGTGCATTCCAAACTGAGAAAATCCAATCGGGCCGACTCATGTACTGTTTTAGTGTTCACATTAGAGATGGCAACGGGCACAAATCCGCTGGGTATTGCTATCTCAAACCCGTGCCCATGAAAGTTGGACGTGCCCGCTAAAAAACCCATGGCCGTGACGGGTGCAAATTTTTGCCCAGACCCATGCCCACTGGGTTAATGGGTACCCACGGGTCGCCCGTGGGGTTAGTAATGCGAGCTGCAACAATGGTTAATGGAGAGGAGGAAGAAGTTCACCGGCCATCTTCGTTGGAGCCGGAGGGCAGCGCCATGGCCAAGGGCCTACTGCTGCGATGCACGTTGGTTGCGGCATGGGGGCGGCGGGCTGAACTGGAAGGCGAGGCGACGGCGAGGGCGTGCAGGAGGACGAGCGTGCGGCGAGAGTGGCGGGAGCTGCGGGACGGGAGGGCGAGCGTGGAGACTGCCGGAGACCGAGCGCGGAGCGCCAGATGCTCCACCGCTGCGATGGCTGTTGAATCGGGGGTGGGGACTAGGGAGGAGTGAGTAGTGACCGTGACCGAGTGCTAGCTAGGGTTAGCCGTATGGGTAATGGGGCATTGCCTCATTGGATTTGGGGGCTTGGGGCTAAATGGCTAATGGGCTATGGGCTGAGTTGGTTTGCCTGGGAGGCTGGGAGCCTGGGTTTATAACTCCTATGGATCGGGTTTATATTACCCATGGGTTTACGGGTTTGGGTACTATAGGAACATACCCGAACCCGGCAGACCCGATGGGTTGGGCTTTTTGCCCATTAAGAGACCCATGGGTTAGGAAATTGACTCAGACCCATGCCCTAATAGAGTAAAAACCCACCGGGTATCAGGTTTCGGGTACCCATTGCCATCTCTAGTTCACATAAACACTGCAGCACCATGAACCAATAGTGAACAGTAAAAATCCAACACTAGCATTCGGATCCATGATGAACAGTGTCTCCCGCCCCGCGTTGAACAATTAGAGCATGTCACAATTCACCAAAACCCCGAGAACATGTATACACCCATTTTGATTATTTTGACTCCACGAAGCTCATTTTCAACTTTATTTGACCAAATCAGACTCCAATAAAATCTTAGTCAGCCTAGATGTTATTTCAAGCCTACAGACCCATCGAGCTGGTCAACAGAAGAATTACAGATGCAATGAAGTAAGTCTAAAACCTACAGAAAAGATCGAAGATATCGAAAAAGGAGACAAGTCCTTATATATATTAACGTGTGCGCCATGCTTGGCTATCTGCGTCGGTAGCTTACGACGTAGGGCAGAGGCGTCGGAAGCGTAGAAGTTTGAAGAGTTTCTCTACTCTTCTTAGGGCATGTACAATACAAAATGCTTATATATGAATTTTTAAAGAAAGAGAATATAGCCACATCATCAAGTACCTATGCAAAAGTTATTTTCTCCAATGCAAGTATCTCTTCTGTGGGTGCTTAGATGCTATATTATCTATTAATAGATATAGTTATACACATAAGCATCTACTAAGCACCGATACTTATTTAAATATTGATACTTCAAAATAAGCACCTTATCTATCCTATGTGGCAAGAAAAATCAGTTTTTCATTGTTAAGCATCTCTCTCATTGTATATGCTCTTAGCTACCGTTTCATTTAGGAGATAAGATAGGAGATCACGGTTATATCACCCATTTCACTCCTCTTGCTCATGTTACGTGCACACATCTCTTTCTTTCTTTTTGCTTCGCTCGTCACCTTCTAAAAATCACTTTTTTCAACAACTACTACTCATTTTCAGTCAAAAACCATAATCCATCACTAAAAACTATCCGTAAAAACTAATAAAAACACGCCCAAAGTGCATACGCCGCGAGTATAAATGGATGGGTTGTCTACTTAACCATAAAGTGACTTATCTTTTTTATATATCAGACACATTTTTAAACCATTTGATCACATTAGAATAAGAGACTGCACATCTCAAAGCCAATCCAAAGGCAAAAAAAAAAAAGGTCGACTTACAGCTAGGAAAAAAACATGCAACTTTTTTTGCGACGAAAAAAAGTAGGCAACTTACAAACAGGAAAAAACCCATAAATTGATTTTTTTTCCAGCAACACACAGAAGCGTTGAAATTAATCTTGTGCTAGCTCGATCGATCATCGTAGCTTAAACACTTGCACGCCCGTTTGCTCCATTTTTTAGGCAGCACGAAGTACATGCATCAAAGACAAATTCCGTAGGTAAACATTTTTTTAGGCAGCAGCCGCAGCACGCAGGGTACATGCATCCATAACAATTCCATAGTTTAGCCAGATAGAGTAGGATTTCAAATGATGGATCGATCGGACATGTTCGGAGATTTATGGCCCTGTTTTTTCAACTTTTAAAAGCTGCTTTTCGGCTTTTCTACAGTAACTAGTTTTTAAATAGAGTATTTTTTAAGATAAGATCTACTAGTTAATTGTAATACATATTTTACTGATTTCATTTATGGAGTAATGCGCTATTTATGGAGTAATGCGCGCTAGCTGATCTCGGTTTATTTTAGACTAAGGTTCCCTATCTAGCTAAGAAAATCTTGATTTATGTGAGCACATAGCTAAAAAAATGTAGGAGAGTTGAACTCCTGAATTTTATAGCTCCCACGAGGAGCTCAAGGCATGATGACCAATAAACCGGTTAATGCAATGGATAAACCCTACATACATTTGTAACTCAGCATATAGTCCTAAATATTATATTTGTACGCTTGCAAGCTCGTAGCCAGTTCATTTCCAGGAGTTGATCGAAATTCATCAAATAAGGATAAGACACTACGGTTTAAATTAAAATTCTACACTGGCCCATCATACATCTACCTAGTCTAGAATAAAAGGGGGGAAGAAACTACATTAAAAACAAATCCTAAATTAATTCACCTCATCAAATGGCTACTCGGTGCATATTCACTCTGCCCATTGAAGCAGTCTTTTCCTCAGGGCACCCTATGAATCAGTATGCGTAAACTTCGACTATTTGAATCGGGCCAAATGGAATAGGAATCGATTTGTACCTGTATAACATTTGATTTATATTACTTCATTCAAAAATATTTATATGAATATGGTTTAGCCACTATTCAAAAAATAGGACTATAGCCTCTTGTATATTTATTTTTATTTTAATATATTTATTAGTTTTGTGCAGGAAAAAGATGACAGCAGGTTGTGGACTCGTGATAGGAAAGGCACTACCGAAAGAAGGCGTGTTCAGGATGGACAAGGCCAGCAAACGTACAGCAGTAATTTCAGGAGGTTTCGGCCAGGAAGAGGATTAGGAAAATTAGAGGAGTTACAGTAGTATTCGTAATCCTAGACTTAGAGGTTAACAGCATTATATAAGTGAGTCGGATGTAATTGTTATGATCAAGCATGAAAAAATAATCTATTCTGTCCTAAATATCCTCTTATCCCAATCTACATCCATTTCCCCTTCTAAAACCCTAATCCCTTTCAAGCCATGCCATCTAGCCTTCCTCTGCACGGTAGTTATCTCGTTGTGAATCAATATGCATAATAATTACATAGTAGGGTTCTCCCTAGTAGGAATGGCAATCAGGTAGGGGATTGCAGGGGCAACCCCACACCCCCACTAACCTTACCCCCACCCCGCCCTGCGAAGGCTAATGGGAGAGAATGCGCCCCTAACCTTGTCCCCATGCAGGGACCCGACCCTATGGGGATCCTCATAAGGGTTGAAAAATAATTTTTATATATATTTTAAAATATTATATAGCTATATAAAACTATTGTTTGGCACTCCAAGAAAATCAATTTGACATGGCCTAAAAGCCCACCGAGACCATCGACTAAAAATCCCACCGAGAGGCCGTAGCAATGCTTTGCACATGACGCCCACAAAGGGAGTTGTCGCTGATGGGTCAACGCTCATACTTTTGTGTCTGCAAGAAAAATGTGTAATAATTTATAAATATAATCCCGCTCATCTATATACTTAAGTGTACCTAACTTTGTCCGTAACAAAAACTAGGTGATTGCCGTTCAGTTACAGGAAAGAAAAAAAACAAAGAGGTGTACGGGCCACTTAGAGCCTCTTTTATGCATTTGTTATATGATCTGGGGGATGACTATGATGATAACTTTACATAGCTCAAATATGATTTTTTTAATAATATATTCTTTACTTTGAATTACAATATTATACCTGTAGTTTTTTTTACAGTTTTGACCATATATCGCTCTACGATTGGACAAGTTAGACTAGTCGCCAAACCGTTGAGTGACACATGGCCAAGTCAACCAACGGTTGGGCAACTAGTCTCTGTCGCCCAACGTTTGGATGACAATGCCCTTAGTCGGCCAATCATTGGGTGACTTAGCCACGTGTTGCTCAACAGTTAGACGACTAGCCTAATTCGCCTAATCGTGGAGCGATATATGGTCAAAATTGTAAAAAAAAATCCACAGATATAATATTGTAATTCAGAATAAAAATATATTATTTAAAAAACGCTCAAATGCACAGATACTTCGAGTATTTTATCTGGCGCCTTATTTGGAACACATGGAATTTTACATAAATAGTTTAATTCTTACGGGAATGGGTAAGAAAAATCCTGCATTCCAAATACAGCCTCAAGTTTATATAAATCCTACTTAAATTGTTTTTGCATATCTATTTCGTTGGAGATTCATTAATGATTTGGTACAAAGGAATGCATGCATTCCCGTCTCCTATACCTTTTAATTTAACATTAGTGAGAAATTTAACTTTTCCTCACCCTTTTTTTTTTTGAAAAAACGGCATATATCGCTGAGAGAATTACGTAGTTATACGTACCTTTAGGTCTTCTCGAAAAGTTTATAACAAATGTAAACATTATTCTACTATAGCTAGAGAGAAGCTAGGGCTGGCAAAAAAGCTCGGGCTCATGAGCCAGCTCGGGCTCGGCTCGGGCTCGTGGAGGCTTGGCTCGGCTCATGGATGAAACGAGCCGAGCCAGCAAAAAAGCTCGGGGTCTAAACGAGCCGAGCCCGAGCCAGCTCGCGAGCGGCTCGGTTGGCTCGGAGGCGTCAGGCTCCCTCATAAGTCAGTCCCTCGCTAGTCGCCCCTCGGTCCCTCCGCAAACCGCAACGGTGCCGATGCCTCCTCATCTCCTCATCTCCCCCGAGCACAGATCCCCGCGGCCCCGCCGATGCCTCCTCTCCTCATCTCCTTGGCTCCCCCGACCACAGACCCCCACCGATGCCTCCCCTTCCCCACTCACTCGGCTCTCTCTCTCCCTCTCAGTTTCCCTGTCTCTCCACTCACGCGCCCCCTCCCGACTCTTTGCCCTCGGTGCCGCGCTTCAGGTCCTCCGTCCCCGGCTCTAGCCTCCCCTCGGTCTCAGCTCCTCCGCCCCGGCTTCTCACTTCACGTCGTCGCGTCGCACCGGTGCAGCTTCCCCCTCCCGCGCCTCCTTGCCTTTTGGCGCCGCCTGGTGAGCCACGGCCCGGCCACTCCCGCCTTGCCGCTCAGCGCCGCCCGGTGAGCCATGGCCAGATCCGGCCGATCTGGTTCTTTTCTCCAAATCCTACCCCGATCTACCGGTTTTGGCTTGCTATTTTTTCAGAGCAACACAACACACCCAACCCTCGACTCCGGCGGTGAGATCTCCGGTGAAGATGAGCCGCGGCACCGGCGCGGGGTACGACCACCACATCACCATCTTCTCCCCCGAGGGCCGCCTCTACCGAGTCGGTGCGTGCAACTCCAGTCTCCCCCCCCCCCCCGGATTGCTGCTAACTGTGAGCAACTTGTGATTTACCTTTGCTAGTGGTTGGTTGGCTTGTTGTGAGAAGGGCTTAAGGTTGGTTGTCTGTTGGTTTGCATTGTTGGCTCGCGAGCCCTCGCGAGCTGGCTCGAGCCGCACCACGAGCCGAACCGAGCCCACAAAAAAGCTTGATATCCTAACCAAGCCGAGCCGAACCGAGCCTCCATTCCACCAAGCTTTCACGAGCCGAGCCTCGTTGCCACCCCTAAGAGAAGCTAACAAATTAAGGCGTACACACTAGCTATTACTTTGGAGATAGTTAACGGAATGTCAAAGGGATGACTGATGATGGATCTCTTGAGCAAATTAAGTTGACAAATCATGTTGTTAGGAGGCAGCAGCTGGTGATTTGCATCCCTTTCTAGAAATTCTCCTGGGGCCCACTTTGATTTGTAGATGCTTCATTGCTAATCATGGATGCATAAACTTGTAGGACTCACACATATATAGATTAAGACCTAATTAGGGAATGTTTTTCACCATCATAATCATGTTAGTTTTAGGACTACGACTACTTGCAATAGTGCAGCTGAAAAATCGTATAAACTGAATGACCTTTCTTTAATTACTCCATTTTTGCCAATAATCTGCGATTGTTTCTACAGTGATTACACTCCAATCGATCACGACCACTAGTATTAGCGAATGAACTATTTTGAGCAACCAACCTTTCCACGTCAGATCTTGAATCCGGTATGCGTAGATGTAGAGATTATATTTATACAGTTTAGCACAACGAAAGTGTAGATTTTTTATGAATAAATCTGTACATTTTATAGTTTTGGTCTTCATTTTTAAGTTCACACTTCCAGGTAGCCGACCGAATAGTACATTTTCATCTTATAAAAACTTTACATTTAATTTAGTTGGATGCACTAAAACAATACGGTAAATTGGGGCCTTGCTTGGAGATAAAACCATGAAAGTATAAGAAATTTTTGTATATTTCTAAATCGTTCCTCATTACTAGTTCATCGCCTAAATAAACTAGCCAAATTGAATAGTAAGTCTGCATCAAGATGCTGCTGTAATTTCTCTAGCTCTACATATAAGGGACAATTTCTGAGTGGCCAAATTGAGTGGCAAGTTTGCATCACCTGATGCTGCTATTTATTTCTCTAGTTTGACATATAAGCTACAATTTCTCAATATAAGAAATTTTAAAGGACGTTTTCTTTCCATAAAAAATATGCTCCTTCCTGAATAAATTAAAGATACGGGGTCTAATGATAGGAGAAATAAAGAAAAATGAGTTAGGAGTCCTACCTGAATCTTACATGTGTGAAGTTATAGCATATTACATGAGGTTGCTAAATGCTAATAATCATATTTCGTAGTTCAGAAGCATCCATCACATTCCACATCAACTTTGCTTTCATCACAGGGTAGTAGTTGTAATTAGTTGCACACATTACCACAAATAAATTAACCAGATGTGACATTTCTTAATACTAGCTTCTAGCTTTGCAATGAAGGACCTGTACCAGATGGCACAACAACAACCAATTGGCAGCACAATATTGTGATCAAGCCCATATCTACCTTTCCCGTCCAGAAGAGATCTTCATATGATCTAATCCATGACGACAATGAATCATACTTAGTTTGAGGAGTACTCTATCTTTCCTTTTGCAATTCCACTTCAGATAAATCTTCATCTCATCACATAATTAAAGAGAGAAAAAGTTACACTTTGGTTAATATTTCTAATTTTAGTAGTATTTCTAATGAAGCATATCAAACTAATCCACCTATAAAGAAAAACTTGAATGATAAACTAAGCTAAAGGGTTCCTTTATGATGATTGGGACTTCTTTAAAATATGCGTATCAGTATGATAAGAACTTGACATAATCTTTTTGCATTGTTATCCAAGTGTAGCGAGGAAAATAGTATATTTCATAGCTTAGCTCCCAGCTGCAATTAGTTGTCAATATTTCTAATAACTCAAAGAAAAAATAAATTAAAAAATAACCTAGAATTTCACGATTTTGCTCAATTGAACCCAAATATTACCTTGGGTAAAAATGCATGCAAAGGGGGCATGTCAGCTGTGCCACGATTCCAAAACATGCATGTACTACAAATAAAGTTTGCCTCTGATTTTTTTAAAAATATTTTAAAACAAGAATACACAAGAGGAATACTTTTACAGTTTTATTAAAGAAGGGGATGGGGATTTGAATCCAATTGTGACCTAACAACCACAACCTTACTCTACGTCTACCACCATGCTACACATATGGGTGCCCCCAATTTTTTTTAATGTTTAAAAAATCAAAAAAATGCGAAGTGCTAGGTCGGCTATGTAAATTGTGAAAGCTAATTTGTAGAATAGATAAAGAGTTGCATTGCTAGATTACAAAAGTATAATAAAGAACAGGATCTGAATGTTGAAACTCGAACGTACTTGCATTGTCTGCATGCTTGGCCTGTGTTCCAGTTATTTAATTTGCTTGCAATTTAGAAGCCACTTTCGACAAAACAGTAGAAGGAATGTCTATGATACATTTTTTAACCAATGGGCCAATGACCAACATCACAAATTTTCTAAGGACCTAGCAATACAAGCTGTGACATATCGAGGCTATATCGATCTCGAGGACCTTTTCGTTGTTGGACACTCCTTTTGTACGGAGTTCCAATCACTACTACAGAAATCGACATTACAGACGGTTCAGAAACGTCATCACAGACGGTTTTCTGAACCGTCTGAATTTATGGGTCAGTGATGATCGAAGGTTATCACAGACGGTTTTTGAACCGTCTGTGATTATTAGATATCACAGACGGTTTTTAATTAAAAACCGTCTGTGATTATCAGATATCACAGACGGTTTTTAATTAAAAACCGTCTGTGATAACCGATAATCACAGACGGTTTTTAATGAAAAACCGTCTGTGATACATATCACAGACGGTTTTTACTTAAAAACCGTCTGTGATATTCCTTCCTCCTAAACCAAAATCTATTTCTGTTTATTGGCTAGCCTCAGGAAATGCTAGCCATGCCCTCTGAAACAAGCAGATAATCACAGACAAAAAACATACAATTCACACATCTCATTTGCTTTCAGGTACATTTCGCAGACATAAAACATCCAATTGACATCGCACTTCATCTCACAGACATAAAGCATGCATCCATTTCGCAAATCAATTAATTGAATTGAACTGAAATATCCATTAACAAATGCACAGTTACAAAAGATCTACACTGCATTTACACTTAGTGATAAGACCAATAAGAAATCAGTGTGCGCAGTGGAACCGTCCTTCTGGCTGTATGACTTGAGTCAGCAAAAAGAACGCCAACTCTGATTGAACCTCTCGAAGCTCAGACTGTTTCAATGCAGTTGACGGGATTGATACAGCCTGTCGATAGGAATATCAATGTACATATATATGTAACGTGATAAGTATGAAGTAATTATGGGAAGAGTGACAAACCTTGCGATTGGTGACCCTCGAGGAATCGAGGAGTAGTTCCATATGTTGGCAAACGTAGTATCCACATGTGTTGCCCGGCTGCTGCTGGTGGCACTGCAAAAAATGGAATGTGTTAGTTCAAAAGGCATTAGTACCATCTGTTGCATAGGATTAATTAATGTGAAATAGCGAATACCTTAAAATCTCGAACATGTGTCAGCAGGCCGTTGGCCCCGCGCTTCGAGTCACCTCCCTTTTCAATGTACATCGCGAACGCCCTACGTAATTCGAAAAGGTTAACCTTAATCATTCGGAAGGAAAGAAAGAGTACAATGTAGATATGTATGGGGAATATGTGCTTACCTATCGATTACTTGGCTGACAACTGTGAAGTCCATTTTATTCTTACTTAGGGAATCAAGGTAATATACCTTGTTCCATTTTGGTACAATTACTATTAAAATCCAATGAAAGCTCTGATTGAAGGGCATAAGTACATAGTCCTTATTGCGGCAACTCAGCAGGCCTGATGCAATGTACCTCTCGACGAGGGATGCCTCCACGTCGATGGTAGTCTTGGCGACCAATTGTGGGTCCAAGAAACCAGCTGATGAGTTCGATACTCTAGCTTTAATCAGCATGTGTCTATATATATACACACGAAAGCAAAAAATTAGATATGGCATTTATCGGTATGACATTAACGGAGACTGTGATTGTACACACTTACAGCGTCCAGCATCGAACGATTGAGAAGTCAAGAGCGTTGAGCATGAACAGCTCGAATAAATCCTCAAAGGCGACCACGAATGTACACTCTTGAAGATTGTGGTGTAAATCTTCCTCGGAGAATTTGACAGTGATACTTGAAGTCCGTTCTCCCTCTGGCTTATTGGACTGCTGCATATACCACGTGTGCAATTGCATGCAACTATATGGTAGCTTTTGGAGGGCTTTTTGCTCGAGCAACGGCTCGCCAAGCACGAATTTGCGGGCCAAAGGGTGGTACGGAAGATCATCATTGGTCTTCTTTGCTTTGCCTTTGCTGGCCTTGCTGCCTCGGCTATAGGTCGACTTCACGGAAGTCGACTTTGAAGGTAGCAGCGGTGCAAGTTGCTCTGGCGAGAATAGGGCCCGTGGAGATAGCATCGTTGTAGTATCCGGTGGTGGAACCGACTGGTCTTGTACTGGAGATGGCACCAGTGCATGTTGCTCTGGTCCTGCCACCGGTGAAGAAGCCTCCAGGAAGATGTCGCTTTTGGGCCACTGGATGAATGTTCCAATGGCCTGTCCTAGAGTCACGATCTCGTCGTTGGGGGGCTTCGGTAGCGGGACCACCTCAAAATTGACATACACACCATCCACATTAACTTTTGCGAAGCCTGGCGCTAAAGCTTGGCCGTGCACCATGGCCCCGTTACCAGACGAATATGCCTGGCCCCAAGCAGCGTACAAGGGAATGGCGCCATATCTCACTTGGAGCTTGCAGTTCGTAGGCTCCTACATAACGATACAAAATTAGCTACTCGAATAGGCCTACCAATGGAGCAAGCATTCGAGAGGTAATAATTATTACCAGGATGTCGTCCACAGAAAATTTGGACTGGGTATGCGTCGGATTGGACGCGCAGCTACTCGGACGGTTGTGCGGGCTACCTAGCATAGCAGCGGCGGTGGCGGCCTGCTGACTTTCTGTCTGTTTCCGCACCTCTTCTCTGATTACTTCACCCATCTGAGCAAATAGCTCCTCTCGAAGAGATTCCTTGATCTCTTCTCGTAGCTGCTCCTCACGCTCGGCTTTGTTTCTCTTCCTACGCCGACACATTCCGGAGTCATCTTGGAAACCATGTTTCCAAGGAACGTAAAGCCCAAGGCCTCTCGTACGACCCGGGTGCTCCTTGTTTCCCAGGGCCACGGAGAGCATATCATTCTCCCTTGTTCCCTGGAATGATCCCAGGGTAGATTCAAAACTCAGCTCTTCCTGCAAGAGCACGACATGTCATTTCAATTCGTACGAAGTTGTGGAGTAATTACAAGCTACGTAGTTCGATCGATATCTTACCAGGCGCTGGGACACTTGCTGGTCTGCAGGGTTTCGAAAGGAGACGTCCCTCGATGTCGTTGTAGATGACCTTGCTCTAAGCCAATTTCGAGCGCGGTCATCCGGGATATTGGAAAACGGCGGGGCGATGTCCTCTGCAGCTGCCAGCTCATCCTCCAACCTCCACTGCGGGATTTTACCCGCATACCCAGTTGTGCCAAGTCTGTGGGGGTGCGTGTTTTTTGCCTGGAGGGCCTTGTGCGCCACACTTGTACTTTTGAATTCTTCGGTCGTTTTCATCGCCTTGAACTCTTCCCATTGTGGTTCCAGGAATGGGTATTTAGTAAAAGGCGTTTCGTCCGTCTCCACGTATTTCCTGACAAGCGTGCTCTTGAAGTTCTTCCATGCTTTGCACGCCGCTTGGTAGGTTTGTCGTTCCACAGCGTGTAAGTGTTCTTCTGGGAACTCGAACGATGCCAAGATTTCGGTCCACAGCTCACGTTTCCGAGTGTCGGGCACGTTCTTCCACGAATTGTATGTGATCTCAATTCGTTGTCGTGCAACTATTCCGACCATGGTTCGGAATGCGTTTACCGCTTGCTTAGGAAGGATAGGGACCCCAGCTGCGTTTACCGCTGTGATGGTCTGTCGGCTCTGAGGCTTCTTTGATAGCCCTCTTCCTTGGCGTCTTGATGTTGGAGCGGACGCCTCCGGCGATGATGATGAAGAATGCGCGGGTGACATGTTGCTCATTTTGTGGGTCTATTAAGATAAGATGAGAATGTTCAAAGTGAGGAAGCACGAAAAGTGAAACATGATGCTCAATGTTCGGAAGAGAGGAGAGGAGTAGAGGGAAGGGGGAGAAGGGAGGGGGTGATGTGGACACAGAGAGGGGTTATGTGCCTATACTATATACTACATACTATATGTGTATATACATACATATACATATACATACCTACATATATACATATACATACCTACATATATACATATATAATGGTAGCAATATGAAACAACAAGCAACAAGCATCAATAATAGAATCAATAACAGTCTCAACATGAATATGTGCTCTCAAATTGTAGGGTTGCACAAGATTAATCTTAGCCGTCCCGCTACTAAATCATATACTCTTCCTTGATTGGTTATGCCAAATAATGAATTCAGTATTTTGAGCTCTAGATACAAACTCTAAAATCTCAAGATCAAGATATATTCAGCATGCATATATTCAAACAGCAGTATTCATACAGATCAAGACCACACAAGTTAACTTTGCCCAATAATTCAGTCTTTTAACTTGTCAAGATTAAATCCTAACAGATCAATTTAATAACATGCTATAACCTGAAAACTGCATGAACCGACAGCTATTAGAGCTCAAGCACTGAATGAACCAATCTCAGTATATGATTTTATCATCATCGAGCAACTGTAGTAAACAATTAATGTACCAAATAGCAATATGTACCAAATAGCAAACTAATTAAGCTACTGCAGTAAACAATGCTCACAATGCTCAAAACCCTAGTCCATCACAGAAAGTGCTCACAATGCAGTCGGTAATCGAGGGGAGGCGGCCGGCGAGGGGCTCGGGGAGGCGGTCGACGAGGGTTCGGGGAGGCGGAGGCGACGAGGGGCTCGACGGAGGCGGTCGACGAGGGGCTCGGGGAGGCCGAGGCGACGAGGGGCTCGACGAAGGCGGCCGGCGAGGGGCTCGGGGAGGCGGTCGACGAGGGTTCGGGGAGGCGGAGGCGACGAGGGGCTCGAGGAGGCGGCCGACGAGGGTTCGGGGTGGCGGAGGCGACGACGGGCTCGGGATTTACTTGGATCTAGATCGAATAACTGCGCAGCGCACAGGGAAAACCCTAGCCAGAGGGTATATATAGGGAGGTTATCACAGACGGTTCTAACTCAAAAACCGTCTGTGATATTAATATCACAGACGGTTCCAAGTCTAAAACCGCCTGTGATAGTATAAATATCACAGACGGTTCTAAGTGTATAACCGTCTGTGATAGTCATATTATCACAGACGGTTTTAAACTTAGAACTGTCTGTTTTATTGATATCACAGACGGTTCTAAGTTTAAAACCGTCTGTGATAAGCCTTTGCGACTGTAGTTATTAAGACAACACCAATAAGCACAGCTGCATTCATATCTACCACCAAACAGCTGCATTCATATACAACACCAACCAGCTGCATTCATATCAACCATCACATGTGCATCACACATATACATAAATGCCAATACTCATATACATTTTGTCACACATTTTCACATATACATCTCAAAATTGACTACATCATACATTTTCACATATACATCTCAAAATTGTCACACATTTTCACATATACATCTCAAAATTGACTACATCACACATTTTCACATATAGATCTCAAAATTGTCACACATTTTCACATATACATTCTTATTGTACTTGCTTATTTCCTTTAAAAATTAGCCCTTCATCATGATCAATGCGTACGTAACTAGTTTCGTCACGTTGTTCATCGTCGACCCTTATGTCATTTCCAAAAGGAGGTAACTCGTCAAATTGATTGTATTCCTCCTCGTCCACTACATTCTCCACTCCAACAATTCTCCTTTTTCCATGAAGAACTACATGACGTTTCTTATTTGCCGGGTCGGTTACATAGAAAACTTGAACAACTTGATTGGCGAGTACGAATGGTTCGTCTTTGTACCCGACACGTTGGAGGTCCACGGTCGTGACACCGTACTTGTCAACCTTCACCTGTGGGAGATGCACCCAACGGCAGCGAAATAAGGGGATCTTGAAAACCACATAGTCGAGCTCCCAAATCTCTTCTATTAAGCCATAGTACGAGTTTCTCGACCCATCGGTACTGAATGCATCTATGCGGACTCCGCTGTTCTGGTTAGTGCTCTTGACATCCTGAGACTGCATATAGAATGTGTACCCATTTATGTCATATCCTTGCCATGTCACAACTGTAAATGTCGGCCCTTTTGCCAACCATCTCAGCGTCTCACTCGGCGAGCTCCTAGCAATTTGCTCCTTCAACCATTGGTTGAACCAACGGTTGTGTTGCCTCATGATCCAAACATCCGGCCGCTCTGGATTCTGTTGCCGAAGCACATCCTTGTGCTGGTCCACATAAGGCGCCACTTGAGTCATGTGTTGCAACACCGTGAAATGGGCTTGAGTATACGTGTCCATATCTGGAGTGATTGCTTTCCTTCCGATAGTTCCGAGACCCTTCAGCCTCCCTTCATGACGAGATTGAGGGACACCTATCGGTTGAATCTGAGCCATATAATCGACACAAAACTCAATCACCTCTTCGCTTGCATAACCTTCGACGATGCTGCCCTCCGGCCGAGAACGATTCCGTACGTAGGACTTGAGAATTCCCACGAACCTCTCAAATAGGTACATGCTGCGTAGGAATACGGGCCCGCACATTTTTATCTCCCACACAACGTGAACAATGAGATGGACCATGATATCGAAAAACGAAGGAGGGAAATACATTTCAAGGTGACATAGAGTCATCACCACCTCGTCCTGCATAGCATCTAGTCCTTCGGGATCGATGACCTTCTGAGCAATTGTGTTAAAGAAATAACATAGCCTCATGATTGTCTCTCGGACTTTGATCGGCAAAATATTTCTAATTGCAATAGGGAGCATCTGTGTCATCAGCACATGACAATCATGAGACTTCATGCCATTTAACTTCAAATCTTGCATCGAAACAAGTTTCTTCACGTTGCCGGAGTAACTAGACGGAACTTTCACACCATGCAAGCACTGGCACAGTTCTGTTTTCTCAGCCTTGGACAGAGTGTAACACGCAGGGGGAAGGTACGTTCGTCCATTATCAGTGCTTGTCGGTGCTAACTCAGGCCTGATGTCCATGTCAGCCAAGTCAAGCCGTGCGTTGACACCGTCCTTTGTTTTATCACGGATGTTCAGTAAGAGACCAATCAAGCTGTCGCACACATTCTTTTCTACGTGCATGACGTCGATGCAGTGCCGAACATCTAGGTACTCCCAATAAGGTAAGTCCCAAAATATTGATCTCTTCTTCCAGGTGTTCTTCTCATGAGCCCTCAATTTACGTCCCTTTCCGAGGACAACATCTAAATCCTTAACCATATCATAAACCTCGCGTCCCCTTAAATGCCTTGGAGCTGAACCATCTTCCTTCTCTCCGTCAAATTGTTTCTTCATCTTGCGGTATGGGTGAGCCCTCCGAAGGAACCGGCGGTGACGCATGTAGACGGTTTTGCGTGAGTGTCTCAGCCACACACTCTCGGTACCATCTAAACAGTGAGTACAAGCTTTGGCACCTTTTGTACTATGGCCCGATAGGTTACCAAGGGCAGGATAATCATTTATAGTGCAGAACAATAAGGAGCGCAGAGTGAAGTTCTCTCGTTTGTACGCATCCCATACCTGTACCCCTTCGTTCCACATTACTTTTAGATCTTCCACCAACGGTGCTAGGAACACATCGATATCATTCCCAGGTTGTTTTGGCCCTTGGATAAGTATCGACAGCACAATATACTTTCGCTTCATACACAACCAAGGAGGAAGGTTATAGATGCAGAGAGTCACGGGCCATGTGCTATGTCGGCTGCTCATGCTACTGAAAGGATTCATTCCATCTGTACTCAGTCCAAACCTTATATTCCTTGGTTCTGCACCGAACTCTGCAAAACTCCTATCGATGTTTCTCCACTGCGCGGAATCAGCAAGGTGTCTTATCATTCCATCCTTCTTGCGCTCCTCCGAGTGCCAACGCAGCAGTTTTGCCTCCTTTGGATTTGCAAAAAACCTTTTCAAACGGGGAATTATAGGAAAATACCATGTCACCTTAGCAGGAGGTCCTTTCTTTGCCTCTATTCCCTAGCCATCAACTGATTGATTGTTACGTTTGTATCGGGATGCGTTGCACACCGGACATACATGCATGTTTGCATACTCTTTACGGTAGAGGATACAATCGTTCGGGCATGCATGTATTCTTTCTACTTCCATTCCCAACGGACAAAGAACCTTCTTGGCTTTATACGTGGTTTTAGGCAACTCATTTCCCTCCGGAAGCATGTCCGCTAAAAGACCTAGCAGCGCCGTGAAACTCTTGTCCGACCAACCGTTGCTTGCCTTCAATTTCAACAGTTCAAGCACGGCCGACAACCTCGTGTACTTGCATCCCGTGTACAAAGGTTTCTCTGAGTCCTCCATCAAGCCACGGAATTTAACATACTCTCTCTCATCATAGTTCTCTTCAACATCGCGAAGCATCTGATCCAGATTATCATCGTGCAACCTATCCGAATCCGACCCACAATCGACATCAGCCGGCGGCATGTCATTCAGTTCACAGGCGATGTCATCCGGGGGCATATCATTCACTTCACCGGCGATGTCATCCGGCGGCATATGATCATTCACTTCGCCATGACTGGTCCAACACGTATAATCCTTTTTGAAATCCCTCCGAATCAAGTGCGATTCAATTTGCCCTCGGTTCTTAAACATCTTCACATTCTCGCAGTCAGTGCATGGACAGCACATATATATCGCCCCCTTATTCAACATATCCTCCTCGGCAGCTCTTATAAAAACAGAAACGCCATTAATGTACTCTTCACTCACACGGCTCGCGGCATACATCCAGCTTCGGTCCTACGTTACGTACATATATAACAACTTAGTATTAAAATCTAGATTAACTAATTATAACTACATATATACCGGCCACATTTATTATATTGAGACTTTATTTGCTAGATTCATATTACAAACACAACAGCTATTATATAACCAACAATTTTGCAAATTAACCATCTTCAATAACCACTCATGGATTACTTAGAACTAAATTGTAATGCAATTAAAGAAAAAATAAATTGCATTACTAACCATATCTAGAACAACCAGCAAAGTATGAATCTTCAAAGCTCAATCTCTGCCTCTTCCCACCAAATTAACAAGGCCTGAAATCGCCTAGCTTCCTCCCGAGTGAAAAAGTGCGCAGCAGTGGCTAGATCTGGATCGAAATGAAGACAGATGCGGTCTGAGCAGCGCAATAAATGCCTACTGACATTATCACAGATGGTTTTTAATAAAAAACCGTCTGTGAATTATCACAGACGGTTTTTAATTATTAACCGTCTGTGATAACAAGGTTATCACAGACGGTTTTTATTTAAAAACCGTCTGTGATAATCTGGGATTATCACAGACGGTTTTTAATACAGATCGTCTGTGATACAAACGTATCACAGACGGTTCATAGTTAATAACCGTCTGTGATAATCCATTTTCCCGCCACAAATACCACAGACGTCCTCCAAATTACAACCGTCTCTAATAGTGCTCATTAGAGACGGTTTCACAAAACCGTCTGTGATGAGACGTCTACTATTAGGCTTTCTGTAGTAGTGAATGGACTATCTTTGAACTGGTACCATCCGTATAATTATTTTACTTTTTTACCTTATAGTATAATTTTTTTCTTATGTCAACCATCAATTGTCTCCATCAGTCTGGCCTGCTAAACTGAGCTGCTAGTGAACATTATTTTACTTCTAATTAGGCTTACCGAATGCCTAACTAGTTGTGTGCAAGACCGAATGACCGAATGTGTTTCTTATGCATTATTTCCAGCTCCTTCAAGAAAAAGCGAGGTTAGAGGTCCATGCAAAAGAAGGTGAAAGTGGATGCATTTTTATTTTTTTTTCGCGAGCCATTTTTCATCTTTTGACTTGTGAGATAAGAGAAAAGTGTTTGAGGTAGTATTCTACTATATATTCTTATATATATGTATATATATATATAGGAAAATTACATAAGGTACCATGGTGCCTAGGCACCAACATCCGATACACGTGTATGATTGACAATTTTTTTGAGTTTGGGTATGAAAATGTTTTATACCCTTGATATATTTATGGTAAGTAAGTTTTGAACTCAGTTCAAACTAGTTTGAACTACTTTTGAGTTCAATGCAACTACAGTGAGTATATACCATAAAAATAGTTCAAACTAATTAAACTGAAGTTGAATTTAAATTTTTTCGGAGTTTGACATCTCAAATATACTTTTTTATGGGTATATGAAGATACCCACATCAAACGTTGCGAATCTCGAAGCAAATCAACGGGTATTGATATTGGTGCCTAGGCACCTTGGTGCATGAAACACTCGTCCTATATGTGTGTGTGTGTGTGTGTGTGTGTGTGTGTGTGTGTGTGTGTGTGTGTGTGTGTGTGTGTGTGTGTGTGTATACAGGGGTGGAGCCAGGAATTGGATATAGGGGGGCAATATGGACAACAAATAGAGTAGAACCAATGAATCATGCCGGATTTACCGATCCAATAGTCACATATCAGAGTAATATATTTTGTAAATTACAATGCAAAGAAAATTACATCTCTATTAACTTAAACTTAGCTCTACGACTAAAACAGGGTCTAAGCCGATTAAAACAGGGTCTCTAGATGTGATGTGAGAGCAACTACTCAAGTGTGTACTTATGGTTTTTGTTTACATTTTTTGATACCACAGTGAACGGTAATGATATTGATGTGGACGGCTCATATATTTTTAGACTCGAGAAGTCGTTTAAAAAACTGCTTTAAAAAACACTCTATTTATTTTGATTTTCGAAGAAATCAAAAAACAAATCCACGAGAACATGTCCATTGTATTGCCCTAGAAATTCGGCCAAAATATTTTCTTGGCTTTTAATTAAAGGTTCCTAGCGTTACGTACTCCACCAGCTAGTAGTGCTTGAGTGATCTTCAATCACACCTATGACTAGCTACAACAGCTTCTAGTCAACTCACCAGCCTGCATTAATCATCCTAAGATTAAGAACACAAGCATGCATATCCTACAGATCACGGTACGCACCACCTTGTAACCCGTATTTACAAAGATCAGTAGATACAAAGATAAAATAAGAAACAAAACAAAGAGGATTTGGGCTGCATATGACTGGGCTTTAAACATACTTTACATTTGGGCTAAATTGGGAGGGACCAAACCACTAATTAAACACATGTAATTAACTACATAATAGAGGATTAGTAAAAGGTTGGGGGTGCCGGGCCCCCTCCAGCCCCCTCTTGTCTCCGCCACTGTGTGTATATTGTTATGCGTCTGAGTGTAGACCGAGCCCATCCCCTACTGAGCCACATGACCCGCCTATTCCCACCAACTCGCACCAGTTATGGGCCATGAACCCATGACCTGCCTATCCCTAGCCGCTTGCAGTTCATTTCACTGTAAATTGGTATGTATCTAGACGTAAATGTGGTATCCTTTTTGCTTCTGCCATCATATGGCCAGCATGCGTCACGGTAGGTGTGTCAGTAAGTTCTAACGACGTGTTTAGTAAATTTATCAATACAATATAAGCAGTTTCATCTGGCAATAAATTATATGTATCTGGACGTAATTGTGGATTTTCAATTTTACTACATTGTCACATGACCAGCACGTGGCATGGTTATGTGTGGCAGTAAACTCTAACGACACATCTAGTAAATTTGTTAGCACATTGAAAGTAGTTTCATCTGGCCGTCAAATGGAATACATCTGGACGTAATTGCGGTTTTCACTTTTATTGCCGTCATCACATAGCGGTGGTGTTGGCACGGGAGATGACGGAGGTGTTGTGGGGGAAAAACTACATGACATAGGTGACGGTGATTGATTACTACCAATCAGTGGGCTCCCGTACCAGCGTGGTGGATGTTCTCACGCTATTTTACCATTAATAACACGCGGTGCCACCGTGCGGTGCAGTGAAAGAAGGGGGTAGGGGTGGCGCAGTGGAACAGGGGTTGCAGTGGAAGATATGGGGTAGGGCGGCGATGGAAGACAGCGGGCGTGCGGTTTTACTAGCAGTTGTGCAAGGGCATCTGGGATCACACGTATATGGGTTATGGTCATGCGCATGAGGGGGAGGGGGAAGGCGTGGTCTAGTTATGGTTGGTGTAGAATATGCTCTAGTTATGCTATTTGTGTGTGTGATCTTTTCCGTACTCCCATCTTCCACTATATCACTCAAACGGACATGTTATACCTCTTTATCATTTTAGTATACTTAAATACTAATTCTAAGATGCTTCAATGTGATATGGTTGAAAAATTTTACCAAAACCATTTATTTTTGCTATATACCTTTTTCTATATGTAAAAGGAGTACATACATGAATTATATTAAAAAAGTGGACTTTGATTAAATTTTTCATAGAACTCAATTTGGAGTGTTTTATACTCATTATTAGAGTATACTCAAAAGGATAACCATTTTAGTATAACCATTTTACCCCTTTCTACATTCTTCTTTTCTTTCTATTTTTATTTTTTAGGTGGTCCCACATATCATTCTATCCCCTTTCTTTCTCCGTTCTTCTTGTCCCCTTTGTTCCTTCTCTGTTCTGTGCACCCAACACCACTGCCTCCTCTTCTTGAGCCACCGCCGCTGCCCCTTGCCGGCCAACGAACTCCTCCACCTACGGCATCCCTCCTCCCTCTCTCTTCCTTTCTCTCCTCCTCTCTCTCTCTCTCTCTCTCTCTTCCTTTCTCTCCTCTTCTCTCCCTTGCATGCTCCCTTCCTCTTCAAAATAGAGGAGCCAAGGTAGGCTCTGGCGAGCTTGGTGCCAGTGAGAAAAGGTAACGTTGGCGGTCGGTGAGTATCAAAATGGATCTCGGTAGCCAAAGCAAGTATGACAAGGATGGCAAGAACATGGCTCGAGGTGGTCCACAGTGGGTAGGCGGCCAAGACAGCACATCTTCGTTAGCCCCCAAGCGTCGTCTTACGAACCTACCCATTGCTCCAGTTATTTTCTCGCAATTTTATTCATATCACTTCGTCTTCTAGCATCTTATCAACATTTCCACTTAATCAATTTCTCTTTTCTCGCAGTTCATTGCCAGAATCACGTCGTCATCAATTTCTCTTTTCTCGTAGTTCATTGCCAGAATCACGTCGTCTCCACCCGACTCAGGTGAGCCCACCATCAACGTCAAACTCATCATTCTCAGTGAGCTTCTCCCAAATTCGTTGCACCAAGAGCACCTCCTTCATCTCCAATATCTTCTACCCGCGTCAATTCGGCCAATGTGCCATGTTGGAACATTGTCGTCGTGCCACCTTTGTCCCTAGCGCCGACCACCGCCACCTCGCTATCTCTGGCCAATTCCAGTCACATCGCTCACACTGGAAGACTTCATTCACCATCACTATGGTCATGTCAGTTCCCAAAGATTGTCGCTGGGGCACCATCGTCGCCGTCCGCCCACACTGTGGCCACCGCCCGAACACCGCCAGTGCCACTGTTGAACTCCCATGTCCACGCCGCCGACACCTATTGCTATCCCGAGGCCACACTAACCTGTTTTGATTGTCTCCCTTGGCCTTTATCTCGTCGTTGCCAGCCAGAGCCTATGCCGCCCGCTGCTCTATTTTCTTTCTGTATTCTCTGTGTCTCTCCGATCCTTTGGCCTAACTCGTCAGTTTTTTTCCTTGTAAGTGGGGACCATTTGTGAGCACAAAGGGCGAATGAGGGAGCAAGAAAAACACAAGGTTAATATTGGTATTTATAAATTTTCTCTCTTCAAGAAAGACTCTAACAACTATTTTGGATAGAAAATATTAAGATGATGATATTTTTCATAGTTTTTGGATTTGTAAAGATATTTTGTAGCCCCTCTCTTTTGCGAGAAAAACGTATAGGGATATTTCGCAGAATTAACGCCGGAGTACGTAGAAGTTTCTCTAAGCTACTAGCTTATGAGCGACCTAGAAAGCCTCGGTCACTTCAATTTGGCCACTGATTGCGCACATAAACCTACTCACATGATGATGACGTGGATCCAGAGAGACAACAGAACAATACTTGTTAAGCCTCGTCGGCTTGGGGGAAAAAGGCTGTTGGACAAGCATGCACAGCTGCACGCACGTTGTATGAACAGTAAGAGTATGTGTCCAATTCGAGCGTGGTAGTTCAGCTAACATGCTCCAAACAGCCAAAACTTTTTAACGTAGTATTTTTCTTTTTTTCTTTAATTATCTATGAAGATATAATAGTGTTTTTATTTTTTTTTAATTTAATATTTCATAAAACGTTAACAACTGTTATAGTATCATTTTAGCTAAAAATCAAAAGTCATAGCACTTTAGAACATGTTCTTTTTTTGTCTTATGGCTGTTGTTTATGGCTTTTGACTAAATTTTTTGAATTTTGGGCAGTTTGTGACAGAGATTATGGAGAGAGATACTCGCTTGCAATTTTGGCTAGTACAAATATTAGGCTTTTAATGTGTACTATAATTAACTTGTAGAGCCCGTCTTGAGAAAACGGTCCGCTTGAAAGTTAGGTATTGTAGCAAATATTAAAAGCCGGTTTTTAAAGCCGCAAAGAACAGATCAAGACCATAAGCTGTAGCTAGGTAGCTAGTGGGCAATTCGCCACCGCACCTCCAATGGTTTTTGTGTGAGAGAGAACGAGTGGCTGCTTGCTTTGGCTTCTTGCTGGTATTGATCTAGTGGTGCATTGTATGCATGCATGAGTATCATGTTGCTAGCTGTTCATTTCATTTTGCATTGTACGGTACTCTTGGTGAGTAGTCTTTTCTTTTCTTTTTTTGAGCAGTCTTGGTGACACAAGAGTAATGGAATTTATCACCCTCTAATTTCTTGCAATTAAGGGAATGTTAGTTTGCAGCCGCGTCTTATCATATCTCCTTGCATTCTTGATCAAGTTAGATATCCGTTTAGTTTATAGCCATACATATGTAAGATTCTTTTTCTGCTACTTAGGTCCTACGCACTAATGATGGGGTGATCGGTTGGGTTTCAGCTTTTAGCTTCCGGTTTATTTTTCACTATTCATAAATTTCGTCTTTTTCTGAATTTTTGGCTTTTTATTGAGCTTTTTTGCCGGTTCTTTTTTCCCGTATTTGTTTGTATTATATGTAATGGGCTAACATAATTTTTATATTTTTTTAAAAATTTAATTATGCTTAATAAGTCTCTGTCAGCTACAGTGTTTTTTTCAGCCAGGTACAGTGCTTTTCAGTCATAAGTCACCAAAAATAAGTTCAAATGATCACCACCTCAAGAAAGTGTGGCAAGATTCACTTTTGCTGGCCAAAAGTGTGGCTCCAGTTTTGATAAATTAACCTTAGGCAAGTTTGGCAAAAAAAAACATTATATCACGCTTTGACCACCTTAGCATATGAAGTTATGAACCAAATACGCCATAAACTCCCGGTGGCTTAAGTTGAGCTAGAAGCTTTCCTCAAACACGTCCTTGATTCGAGAGTTATCTGAGAAGAAAAGGGAAGGAAAACAGAGCATTGTAGTTCATGTAAACGTGATTTCTATGGACCGGTGGCCTACGGTGTTCTCTCTCTCAAAAAGATTTCCATGGAGTGGCGGCTGGTGTCATGCATGTTGAACCAGCACGTTAGCCACCTCGCTTGGACTTCCATATGGATTTCTAGCCACCTCGCTGGACTTCCATATGGATTTCCAGCCACCTCGCTGGACTTCCATATGGATTTCCAGGTACGATTGGATAAGCATAAATGAACATGGATTGGACGAGGAAACTTCGATGAGTAGCTAGACCAATCACCATCTCTAGAGATGGTGACATGAATACGCATGTAATTAATTAACAGTGATTTTTTTTATGTGTTTGGTTCATGGGACCATGGGAGATGGGATGGGGCGGTCCTCATTCCAGAGCTGTTTGGTTCAGAGTCAGGTGGGATGGGGGATATCCCTCTAGGGAATATTCTGTGGATATGCTCTCAAATTGGGGATGCTCCTATCCCCCAAAAATGAGGGGATGGTGAGGGATGAAGTGGGACGAGTGGCTGACAGGTAGACCCCGCATGTCAGATTGTCATCCTAAACCTTTTGTCCCTAAACCAAACAGAAAACAGGGACCGTCCCGTCCCGTCCCTAAAAAATGGGTTGGATCCATCCCGTCCCACCATGACTCTGAACCAAACACATTATAGTGTGTAATGGTGATGGATTGGGATTGAACAGGCTCTGTTACAATTTTTTTTTCGAGGGCTCCTTTTGTTTTGAGAATTATTTAGAGAAGATAGTATTTATTCTACTAGCAACGCACCACAACTCAAATAATGCACAATGCGCTGCACGATCCTCACTAAATATGCAAGAAAATTAGGGACTCAAAAGAATCAAACTCTTGACTTCCTTTTGTATGTACACGTTCTAATTGTCTAGCTGCACACGTGAGTGTCTAAGTGCACATGTGAGTGCAAGAGGTCTTTAAGAAATTGATCACGCTCTTCTTCATAAAAAAGATGAGTTCTGGTTCAATACGTTCAGTTGTTCTCAACTGTTAAATATAGCTCATCCAACGACTGTTATGGCCTTGACACCTCCAGTGTCATTGAGTGGTGCGAAGAGGTGATGCTAGCGAAGTGGGCAAAAAAGTAAGAGAAGTGGACGGAACTGAACGGGGAGAGTTTCATTTCCTTCCTCTTTTTTTGTAACTGACTAACTGTCCAAAAAAGAGAGGTTCTTGGAGTGATTGTATAGTTTTGCCCTTGATTAATTAACGGTAAGCTGTGGTGGAGGTGCTAACACCTTCTACACCTCTACATGGACTGAACCAAGACTCAAAAAAGATATGATACCTTAATTGGCCTTAATTGGCAGATAATTAAATTAAGCAGAAACTAGTTTTGAGTCGATTTATTTGTCGTGATGTGCTAATTAAATTTTGTTATTTGGCTGCGACCAGGCAAACCGAACCCGGATTGCGGAAATCTCGTAATTTAATTAATTAATTGATGATAATCTCGAGTATAATAACCTTCTCTGGTCTGCACGTCTTAGGGATCATCCATATAAAATTTTGATGATTAGATTCTGGAGAATTATGAAGCGCCCATCACAACGATTTGGATATTTTCCTAAAAAATGATTTTAATACTGACCAATATTATTTAATTAGAGACATTGACGAATCTATGGATATCCTCTTCTATTACAAAATACATTAAAGTATTTCTGGTGGAAGGAAAAAAAACATGTTGTTTACAACACGGCCCCTGGTCACACAAGAGACGACGTCCTAGGATGTGTAACCTCCAAATTTAGGGCATGTTCTTTTCGGCTGCAGCTTATGACTTTTAGTTGAAATTTTTAAATTTTGGCTGTTTATGGTACAGATTACAGAGAGACAGATACTCACTTGTAATTTTGGCTGGAACAGATGTTGAGCTTTTAACGTTAGATCGTTTAATTTGTAGACCCTGTCTTGAAAAATACTCCGTTTGAAAGTTAGATACTGTAGCAAAAGCCAAAAGTCGGTGGCTTTTAAAGTAAAGAACATCCCTTATTTCTTTACAACATCTTTGGTGCCAAACTTCCGTAGATCAAACAATGGAACCCATGGAATCTTAATTTGCTATCTACAACTTTATATTGGCCATGTCGTGCACAGTCTCATGATCGCTGAAATACATTCTTCCATCAGTTGTTAAGGCTTAATAGACAGTCGGAAGGCAACGGCACTTGTAATTTTGGAAAATAACCGCAACAAAGTATTTATATCCATGGACAGAGAACCTCTTGATTTCACATGTATACAGTGTCAGCCACAGATTATTAAACTCACTAATTCTATTAATGTTGAAAACAGGCGGTACAAATGATGTATATCGCATATGTCAGAAGAAGAACATCCCAAAGCTTGTTCGTGTGACTCGCCCGGCATCACTGTCAGCGCTGGCGGATGAGGCTGACGGACAGACACACGGAGGTAGTGCTAGCTGGCTGGCTAGATTTTTCTCTACTGTAGTAATCGTAGTAGTAAAAGGAATCCTTCTAGTAACCGCGTCACTAGATGTTGGCCTTCGATTCAGTCCATAACCTTTTCTGAATAAATAAATAGAACATATTTTTAAAGTGGTTTATCGAAACAGTATTTTTAAAAAGGATTATCTGCATTCAGTGCGATCACACAAACAATTATATTAATATAAAAATTTACGGTCATAGTTAAAAAAAATGCACATGGTGAATTGACGAAAATGGCTTAATATAGACTTTGGAGTCTCCTTCCAGTAACTGGGGAAGCAGATCTTGATACTGATTGATGGAGGCTGCTTGCATATGGAGGGCGTGCGTCATGCATGACGCTCCTGGGGAAATTCTTTATGTCTACATGCGCATTACGCCAAATGTCACAGTGACGTGTAACTTACAGCGGTTAGGACAGGAACATACTTTAAAAGTAGAAAGTTATCATTCGGGATTGTCTTAAATTTAGATCACTAAGTACACATTACTGTCATAATTATTCTAGAGCTGCAGATGGGTTAGGATATTTCTTTCTCAAGCCTCATGAGTTGAACTTCGAAACAATTTTACTCCTCTACCACTACCATAGTGCATAATCAAGCCTCTAAAGTCTAAATTTTATTGATGTGAACGTATACATTACCTGGTCTTTTTTTTTTATCATATCTACCCAGTATTATTTTGTTGCTTTAAGCCCCTATGGTACGATGAATTATTTGATTGAGCACTTTGACTTCCCAGCTACCAAGCTATATTATACTATCTTTAAATTTTTATACAAACTTTAGTAACATAGCCCTGTTCTTTTTGGCTGAAACTTATGCCTTTTGGGTTGTTCGTGCGAGAGATTATAGAGTAACAGAAACTCACGTGCGGTTTTTGCCGACACAAATGAAGTCGGTACAGTATGTACTATAATTAACTAGTAGACCCTATCTTAAAAATATACCTAGTTTAAAAACTAGTTACTGTAAAAAAACCGAAATGCAGCTTTTAGAAGCTGAAAAGAACATGCTCATCATATGAAGTTGTGTCAGATATATACAAGGATTCTGTGTTTTATGTCGTTTGCTTGAATTATAGAGTTTAACCTTACCAACATAAGATGGTACGTTTTCTTTCCTGAAATTAACTTGATCACATGACCTTGAATATCGTTGGACCACCAATATATCCTCGGCATGTTTCTCACTGTGGCCGACACGTGTGGGAGCACGTACAAAACCGGTGCGGTGCGGTGCGGTGTGTGTGCGCCGAGTGATTTAGCTTCCATGGCACGTCGATGCGACGGGACAGGCGAGCCCGGATGGACGAACCGACGCGTACCTGTCTGCCCCCATTAAACGCGGAAAGGCCGCAGCAAACGGAGGCGATGATTATTATGCTCCTACCATACCAATGCGTACCGTACCTGCGTGCAGTGCATCTGAACTCTGTCCTGCACATTCCCTGCACCCAAAGCTACATCGCCGATCGATCGTACTAGCAGCAGCTAACACATCCAAAACGTCTCCCAAAAGCAAAAAAAAGCAAAAAGGACTTGCCTGGTCCAGGCAACTGATCCCAGGCGTTCATTTTCCTTTGTCTGGAACAGGATTTCTGCCTGGCTGTTCAGCTGCCTGCCAGGCAGCATCCAAACACGCCCAAAGAGCGGATCCGTTTTTGCCTATCTACGGTTTTGTATCTACTACCTATAATAACTAATTTTTAAATAGTATATTTTTAACAAAGTTAATAAAAAATTATAGTAAAAAATATACTGAGTTCAACTATACCGACCAAAATCATACACAATTATTTTTGCCTATACACGATTTATATTATATACGACCAAAATTATAGCAGCAGCTAACACATCCAAAACGTCTCCCAAAAGCAAAAGGATCGCCTTTATCCTGATCCGGTACCCCGCACGAAGGCGGATCTTTTTGCCTATACACGATTTATATTTATACTACCTATAATAATTAATTTTAAATTAGTATAATATTTAAGGTGGAGTTAATAAGAAGATTATAGTAAAAGTATGCTGAGTTCAGTTGTACTGACCAAAATCATATATAACTATTATATATATATATATTACCTCTTACGAACAGTCATAATTTAAATATTTAAGTTATAAATCATAAGCTATCAGTCCAAAAAAATCTATCAAAAGTCTGTGGGCTCCACTGCACATATTACTATTTGGAAATTAACCTAGGTTTGCTGTTTCATTACGAGTTTTGCTAAATTTTAAGTAGTGCTTTTATGTCCTTTAAAAAGTGAGAAGCATACATTTTAAAGCTTATCTGACGGCCTGATTCGCAACTACCGTCTGCTCTGCACGCTTGCAGTTCTGTCTTAACATCTAGTTTTTGGATGGTACTACTCAAAACATAAAATAAATATACTAGGAAATGTAGATATGATCCGACCGTTGGATCGTCTAAACAGGGTAGCATCTCGGTTGTCTGGTCAGAAACCATGATCGATTTCCCTTAGTTTACATGTCAAAATATTAGTCTAATCGCTACAAACAAGATACTCAACTACGCTCTACGTAATAAAGAGAAAAAGATCGTGGGTTCGTCTATATGCAGAGTGGAGCCAGCTCAGGAAAAGAGCCTGGGTAGATAGCTAGCCGGTCCAGAAATCTGAAATTTGGACACTGTTGGACCCATAGCCCACCGAAATTCTATTTTTGGCCCCCCAAAGCAAAAAATTCCAAAAATGGACCCCATTTGAGCGCGCGTTTACGGGAGGGGGACACGTGGCCACTGTTCATCCGGTCGTGCGGTCTGTGACCGCACGACCGGCCTGGCGCCGCGCCCGAGCGCGCGAGCTCCCGCCCAGCGCGCGACCGCCTCGCGTGACCGCGCGTCCCCCGCGCCGACCGCGCGTCCCGCCCCGCCAGCGCGCGTCCCCGGTCCCGCGGTCGCACGAGCGCGCGTTTGCTCCCCCGACCGCATGTCCCCGACTGCAATACTCGTGAATATTTGTATAGTTTCGCAATTTTGTAGTTATAAACTGAGAAAAAAATAGATAAAATTACAATAATAATTTATGTTCATTGTTAGTTGCAGATGTAAAAAAAATTGGATAAATATTTTTTAAAAACGATTAATCATAGAACGATCGTTTCGTAAAGTGGTAAGTGATATTTAGGGTTTCGTATGGTTTTTAGGTTTGCAATCACCATGTTATTTGTATGTTTTGTCAATTTTGTAAATGTAAACTCGGAAAGAATCTGACCAAGTAGTAATAAAAGTTTATATTCATTATAACTTGTAGATGCCAATAAAATTTTGGTAAATTTTTTTTAGGAACAATTGACCGTAGAATGATCGATACAAATAGTGGTAAGTGACTTTTAAGGTTTGCTGTGTTTTTAGGGTTTGCAATCTCCGTGATTGTTTTCAGTTTTGGCAATTTTGTAGTTATAAACTGGATAAAAATCAGATAAAGTTGTAATAAAAGATTATGTTCATTGTAAGTTGTAGATGCATAAAAAATTTTGGTAAATTTTTTGTAGGAAAGATTGACCATAGAACGGTCGATACATAAAGTGGTAAGTGATATTGTGAAGGTGAGTAACATGGAATGCGATACATAAATTTTGGTACATTTAATATTGTTAAATGAGGTGCTACGTGAATCATGGAATGCGAAAATACTAGATATTAAATTTCATAATACAGTTGGGAGTAACATGCCGCGTAGATTTTTATTACATGCATAACATATAGCATGATATGCGACTAACCCACCCAACTGCTCGTACGACCTACTGTGTGGACCGAGGCCACTTTCCCTTCCTTGCCCGCTCGGCGTTGAACTCCTCCGCGGCCTCTTTTGCCTTAGCCGCAATTTCTCTCTTTCTCTCGCGCTCCATCTCGCGAGCCTCCCGATCCCTACGCGTGCACGCTTCAAGATGAGCTTGCGTCTCGCGCTGTATACGCAGGGTGTGCTCGTGCTTGCGGCGCTCCTCCTCCAGCAACTCCTTCTCCTTTGTGACATTCCACTCCTCGAAGTCGAGGGTCCATTGGTCCTCAGGGTGGATCTCAAGATCGATCCATTTGCGGTAGGCACATAGGGGCTCCGGAGACTGTAAAAAAAAGAGAGATATTGTTAGTGCGTGTTGTGAAGGAGAAAAGGTAGGGGAAAATGGTGCATGTGGTCGTTACCGGCTGCCGATAGGTTGCGGTGTCAAAACGGCGGTTGGGGTAGTCACTGGAGTAGTTTGCGCAACCCCAGTACCGCATACCTAGACTGATGCGGTGCTTAGACTTGAAGAACTTGCACACGTCCCCGCACCAACAAAGGGGAGGTGTCTCCCCCTCAGGTGGTAGTTGTGGCGAACGCTCGGTGGGGACGTCCGGGATGGGGTTGTTGCTACGCGGGCGCTCTGGGGGGGACCTTTCATCGTAGCACGATGGGCTTGTTCTACCCGGGCCTGTATCGCCCTTATTTTCTCATCGCGGGCGGCATCGCGGGCTGCAGCTGACCGTGCTATGTCACGGGTCTCCTCCCAATCCTTCACCATCTTGTCCCATTGCTTCTTCTTGCCTTTGTCCATCCCGGTTGGGTGAGGGAAGCGCGATGGAGTATGGGGTTTGGATGTGCAATGTTCGCTGGGAAATGGAATGCATACCAATTTATAGGGGCTGTTTTGTGTCTACTCGTACGTGTAAAGATGGTCCGCGTGGTCGTAGCAGTGAGTAAAGATGGGAGTGCTGCGATATCACTGAAAAAAGGCCCCCGTTTTGTCATGTCACTGCCCAAAGCTGGCATCTTTTGTCATCCCACTGAGCAAAGCTGACCTCTTTTGTCATATCACTGAGCAAAGCTGCCCCGTTTTATCATGTCACTGCGCAAAGCTGGCATCTGTTGTCATCTGACTGAGCAAAGCTGCCTCGTTTTGTCATGTCTCTGAGGAAAGCTGCCCCGTTTTATCATGTCACTGCGCAAAGCTGGCATGTGTTGTCATCTCACTGAGCAAAGCTGCCCCGTTTTGTCATGTCTCTAAGCACAGCTGCCATGTTTTGTCATCTCACTGAGCAAAGCTGTCCTCTTTTTGTTATTTGACTGAGGACAACTGCTCTCTTTAGTAATGTCACTGCCCAAAGCTGGCATCTTTTGGCATCCCACTGAGGACAACTGCTCTCTTTAGTAATCACGAATTGGCTATACTCATGCCTTTTGGCATTGTTTAGGTGTTTAGCTCTCGCCAATGGCCTCTTATCTCTAAATACAGAGCATCAGTGCACACTCAGTCACCCAAGCTAGAAATGATGTCCTCCTTATTCAATATTAAAATTTATTTCATTGTCAATATTATGTACATCTGTCCCGGTATGCATTTTATGCTTTCTTATGTAATGCCTTTTGAATGTGATGTGTATCATTGCACTTGGGACTTTCAGGGAATGACTTATTGTCTTTGACACTAGCTCAGGGACTGAAAATGGATAATTGATGAGATAGGCTCGTCCCCTGAAGACCTGCAGGAATTTGTACATTCACTCTCTTACGTGTACGTAGAAAATTGTACCACACGTCATTCTGCCAAGTTAAAGTATTAGCCTAATATGTATATGTCGTAATGGCCTAGCCAGAGTCATCAAGCAGCTCGGTAGGCGGTAGCTCAACAGCAGCCCGTTTTGTCTAGTCACTGAGCAAAAGCTGACCTGTTTTGTCTAGTCACTGAGCAAAAGCTGACCTCTTTTGTCATGTCACTGAGCAAAGCTGGCCCTTTTTGTGAGGTCACCTCAAAAGCTGGCATGTTTTGTCTCCTCACTGAGCATGGTGTGGGGTCAAGATTTGTGTTGTCTGTGGTCTTTGTGCGTGAGGCTACCCCCCACACAGCCTATAAAACGGAGCCATCCCTCACATACTCCCTGGCCATGTTATCAGTCACCTCCTGAGTAAGTTGTTCACAATCTGTGTAGTTTTATTTCGTGCTCACTCCCCAAGACTAGGCAATGAGTCAGCTCAGCACGTCTTCATGGGCACCCACGGTGATGTGTCCAAATTGCAACTTGGTGGTTAGACGTAGGACATCACAGACGGCCAAGAATCCCGGGCGACACTACTACAAGTGCCCCAATCACTCGGTGAGTCATATTGTTTCGGGTTCATTCAAATCGTGGTGGTATGTTTAAAAATCTTCTTGTCATGGAATCGCAGGAAGCTCATGGTGGTTGCCGATTCTGGGTGTGGGAGGATGAAATGGGAAATAGGAATGACAGTGTTCGCCGTGAGAGAGTTGTCGTGGGGGGTTGCGACCCCGTCGGGATGCAGCATCGTTTCGACAGACTAGAGTGGAAGATAAATTTAATGTTGTGTGCTATTTTGTTTCTTGTGTTTATTGTTATCCTCAAGTTGTAGTGCTGGAGGTTATCCTCGTGTATGTTCGCAATGTTTTATGCTATCTTGTCGTCAAGCTCTTTTGGTAATGTTTTATGTACGGTTGTATTGTATTTTAGTTCTTGTGTTCGTTGGTGTGTTGGTGGTTGTACTACTTGCTACATGTCATGTACGTGAAATGTATGAGTTGTTCGTGTTGTCTTTGCCTGATGCCTTCTCCTCGTATATGTTGATAATTTTTTATGGAATTTTTTGTACGGATAATCCCTTTTTTATTTGATATATACATTGGTAAGTGATATTTTTATGTTACTAAGAATTAGTGTACCAAGAGTATGTTAATATTGTTAAATGACTTGCTATTTGAATCATTGAATGCGAACACACGAGATAATAACCTTATGTGAATAGAAATAAACTTCATAACATGCCCCTATTTGGTTGGTTTCTTTAGCGATAGGCTTTTCAGAGTAGCAATAAATGTTCCTATGTAGGCTTTTCAGAGTAGCAATAAATGTTCGTATGAAGGCTTTTCAGATCGTAGTCTTTATGTAGGCAGTTTAGCTGGCATGTGTTGTCAACTAACTGAGCAAAGCTGCCCCGATTTGTCATATCACTGCGTAAAGCTGGCATGTGTTGGAATCTCACCGAGTAAAGCTGAGCGCTTTTGTCTTGTCTCTGGGCAAAGCAGCCATCTTTTGTCCCGCCATTCGATATAAATAGCACGGTAGAGGTCCCATGAAGTTGTAGCCAGAAAACCCTGTAAATCGAACAAAGAACATACCATGGCGGAAGATGAGGGGCCAGTCGGATATGGGTCACCGAAGGAAGACCTTCCCTTGGAAAGGAGGGAGATGTTCGGACCACAGTACCGCTTGCTACCAAGCCGGCGTGCGCAACCAGCGTGGCCGAAATGCAGACACAATGAGTACATGGTCGTGCAGGTCCTGGAAGGGCCGAACGATGGCGGGCGCCGTTTCTTCCGATGCCCACGCTCCGGGGTAGAAATTACTAATAGTACATTTTTTATTGCTTATGGACCCTCCATGTTTACTGTCATTTTTCGCAGATGGCGAAATGCGACTTCTCCCGCTGGATCGACCCTCCTCATGAACGGTATATTGACCGTTATGTGGGTACTTTATGGGACCGAATAATGGACTTGGAGTACCGAATGGGAGACTCTCAATGAGGAGAACAATGAGCTCCGCCAACAGATGCAACGCGAGAGGGGAAATGAGGACATGCTTCAGTGCATCGTTGGGCACCCACTTTATCTCCCCCGGCCATAATTCCCTGTAGTGCATGTCTACCCCGTAGGAATGGAACTCTGCACTCCAGGTTGCATACAAGTGCTGCATGTCGTAATACTTGGAGATGTACTGTGTCAACGCCTGGTTCCATACAGCGCATGCCGCGTACACATGGGAGCATGGCTTGTGCAGAAGCTGGGGCTTGTTGCAGCTGCAAGATGCTTCATCACCAATCGTGCATACCTGCTTGCGCTCCCCTCTAATTTGACCCATGACATATTTCTGCCTTAGGCGGACCTCAAACTTCCTCCTTAAGCCATCAATGGGCTGAGCAATGTGGGTTCGAGCCTTCTCCATCTTCCTGTCCATGAAGGCCTGCATGACCTCAGAGTATTGCTTGTTTTCCTCAACGTGCTTCTGCGCCATCCTGGCTCTATTCACAAAGTACCCGACGGTACGGTTCCAGGTCTCGGCCACAATTGCCGTGATCGGCAGGGATCTGACGCCCTTCAATACACCATTGTAAACCTCGGACATGTTGGTTGTCATGATCCCATACCTCGCCCCACCGGTGTCGTGCAACAAAGACCACATTTCCAAGTCAGGTGCATTGGACTGAACCCATTGTGAGAATACCCCGACTCTTGTGGAGCCCCCCTCCACGGCCCCTGCTGCTGCATGCACATGCTTCGTAGCCTCCTGATCGAGCTGCCTCCGCAAGGCGTCGAACTTCCGCTTCTGGTTCTGCATGCATAGCTTCTTGAACATCTTCATGAGGTCCTTGCTACGGAACCTTCTGTGGAAGTTCGCTGCAATATGCCTCATGCACCAGCGGTTCTTCACATCAGTCCACGGGACGGGAGCCTGCGTCCCATCCTGCAACGTTCGCAACGCAGACATCAAGCCTGCATTGCGGTCGGAGATAAGGCACACTTCGGGCCTGTCTTGCACTATGGCATTCTTCAAATTGCAAAGAAACCAAAGCCAGCTATCTGTATTCTCGCTCTCCACAATTGCAAATGCCACTGGGAGTAACTGGTCATTTGCATCGGCTGCAACTGCGGTAAGGATAGTGCCCTTGTACTTGCCGGATAGGAACGTCCCATCTACGGTTAGCACTGGACGGCACCACCTGAACCCTTGTATCGCCTGATGGAAGGCCCAGAACACTCTGTCCAGAATGAAACAGTTCGGGCCCTCCGTAGGATGGACCCTCTCCTACCTGTTTATGTAAGTGCCTGGGTTTGATTGTGCAATTTGATCCAGCATTCTTGGGACCAGGTCGTACGCCTCCTCGTACGTCCCATACATACCGTGCAGCACCTTTCGCTTCGCTCGCCACACCTTCTTGTAGCTCACTTCGTAGCCCGCCTCGTTCGCTACTGCTGCCATCAGAACCTTCGGGGTAATTGACACATCCGCCTGGACGAGGTGCGTGACCACCTTCGCAACATAACGTGATGTCATGTTGCGGTGTCTATGTACTGGCCCCGCAAGCTCGCAACTGTGATCTTGCAGCACCGTTATCCGGAACTCTGTGCCAACGCCCTTGTACCGTTGTGCACGGACTTTGCCACCACATGACCCGTCCACACACTTCACAACGTACGTGTCCGGCTTTGACTTGTGGACCCGATACGTCCGGCTTATGTTGACGGCATGTCTAGCAATAGCCTGCTGGACAGCACTCTTATTACGGAAGCACTGCCCCAGAAAGAGTGCGCCCTCGATGAACCCCCATTCTCCCTCCTCCGCCTGTGGCAGAACTAGGGCTGCCGTTGCGATGTCGTCCAGTCTGGACGACACGTACGCACCGTCCGTGGTCACAACACGACCTACCACCCCTCCAGTTGCACCTTCGCCGTCCTCGTCCTCTCCAGAGCTGCCTGTCTCAACCTCCTCATCCTCCTCGCTGTCCTCTTCTTCCACCCGGTCCCCAAGATACTCATGACAGTCAATACGGGCGGCCCACCACCTGTCGTGCACACCTTCGTTGCGCTGGAAATTCTGCGCACGCCTCCTGTCGTCTTCATCACCCACTTCCTCGCCCACATGTTCTCCCGCAGAAGGGTCTTCATGACCGCCGGCCACTTCATCTCCACCAGCGGCATCTGAACCAACCATGCCTGATGATTCTGCCCTCTCCACGAACTCGACATACACCATTGGCCTCCCATATATCGCAGCATCAGGGTTGCGCACGACCTCCATGTAGTTCGCCCATGACGCGTCATTGGTCACCTTCAGAAGTTGCCATATGCTCCCCCTTCCGTCATCCACCATTGAGGCATAGACTGCCTCGATCCGTAACTTCTTCCTTGCGGTCTCTCGATCGAACGCTGAACGGACACACCTCCGTAGCTCAGACAAGCTCATGGCGCTCAGACCGGGTGCCCGGATCACGATCCGCTCGCAATTTGACAGGTCCGCCCCATACGGCCCATCACGTACGAGACCACTCCCATAAAACACCATCAATTGTTCAATGCCAGCCATTGCGTACCTAACATAAGTGCATAATCAACCATTTTAGTACACAGCATGTAACAATCGTATCATGTAATTAACAGTTTCGATTATTATATGTTTTGTATTTCTAAATCTACGATTTATTTGTAACTATTTCACTTTCTAATTGTACCATACATCAAATTAAATATACATATCATTTTTTCCATCAAATGACCTTCATACTACGGTCATTCACTAAGCATACTAATTATACAAATTGTCTCTAATCTAACTACTAAAAATTTACCACCTACAAATGCTCCAACATAAATATTTACTTTTTCAACACATACAGGATCCAACATAAATATGCCTAGAGTAGAGTAGAGGTGGTGGCGCATATTTATGTTAGAGCAATTGTAGGTGATAACAATAGTAGTAGGATTAAAATAAATTAGAAATAAATTTGGTAGATTAGAAATAATGGAGGGTGAAAGGTACAGAAGTGGTAACTGAGCAAAGTAACAGGTATGGTGTGGGGAGGAGCAGGTGAGGACTGTGCAGTAAGTTTGCAAGTGGGGAAGATCTACAGCCAACAAGTGCACTAGCACGCAGACCAAGATCTTCCCCACTTGCAAACTTACTGCACAGTCCTCACCTGCTCCTCCCCACACCATACCTGTTACTTTGCTCAGTTACCACTTCTGTACCTTTCACCCTCCATTATTTCTAATCTACCAAATTTATTTCTAATTTATTTTAATCCTACTACTATTGTTATCACCTACAATTGCTCTAACATAAATATGTGTTTTCTCAACGTCTACACACTACAACTTCATATTTTCCACCTAACTGAAACTACTTTACAGTACATATGTTCACAAAAAATGAAACCCTATATACACTACAATACATCATGCTAAACATATGCAAGATTTGCTATACATACATAGCGTATAAAATATTGACATAAAATAACAGTAACACAAGATGGTTTCGTTAATTCAGGCCTAATGACATACATAAAATTATAGTTGCATGGGCACAAAACTTACCTCTTGTTGATGCTCACGAGACGATCTACAACTTTTCTACTTGCCAAGTCCACTGATTCCAAACGAAAACAATTCAACTCTTCCGGCTTTCGCTCCTCTCTTTTCTTCAGCAAAAACTAACTACATTACAATACGTAACTTCAACATAAAATACAACATTATCTACACTACAATAAAGCATGCATCATATGTTGATTTTTACCTACACATACACACTGTATGACACATTGACTTATAATACATATATTCACATAAAGATTACCTACAAATACATAACGTACCAAATATTAACATCGCGTATCACACATTCACATAAAATAACATTACCAAACGATGATTTGTGCTAATCGACTAATTATGGACTAATCACATACATAAAATTTTAGTTTCGCGGGCACAAGACTTACCTCTTTTTGAAGCACACGAGACGATCTACAACTTTTGTATTTGCAAAAACCGCAGATTCCGAACAAACACAACTCAAATCTACGGGTTTTCACTCGTCACTTTCCTTCGCTTCCTCACTCTCTCGCTCTGGCTTCGTTTCAACTGTGCTTGAGCTTCCTGGCTGGCCAAGCATTTCTTCCTTCTCCTTGCGCTTTTAAGTCTGCATGCGCGTGTGCTCCTGAGGGGGGGCCGTTTTTGGGCTCCTGACGCGTGTGCGGCTGGGTACACGAAAAAGCCCTTCATTTTGGCGTGTGCGTGCTGCAGCTTTTTTTCATTTTGGCCGAAAGGACGGGACGCGAATGGCAAAGATTCGCGCGGTCGGGCGTGAAGACACGCGCTGGGCGCGGAGGTCGCGCGCTGGGCGGGGCGGGACGCGCGCTGGCGGGCGCGGGACGCGCGGTGGGCGGGCCGGTCGCGCGGTGGGCGGGGCAGTCACGCGGTGGGGCGACGCGGTCGCGCGCTAGGCGCGTGATCGTGCGCTCGGGCGCGGCGCCAGGCCGGTCGTGCGGTCGCTGACCGCACGACCGGATGAACAGTGGCCACGTGGCAGCCTCCCGTAAACGCGCGCTCAAATGGGGTCCATTTTTGGAATTTTTTGCTTTGGGGGGCCAAAAATGGAATTTCGGTGGGCTATGGGTCCAACAGTGTCCAAATTTCTAGAAATCGCTATTGGCTGGACTCACCATTCACTACTAGCTATCTTCGAAAATCGTTGAGATTTTAAGAAATGCTCGCTAATGAGTCTGAACAATCTCGAGGTCACCGGGCCTTGGCTCCGTATCTGTTTATAAATAGTGACTTATGACTGAAATTACAATATAACTAATTAAAGTTACATTATAACTAACTTATGGCGTAATTAAAGTTAAAAAATTTTAAAAATAGAAAAATATGTTAGCTCATCACGGACAATACAAACAAATACAAAAAAAGAACCGACAAAAAGCTCTAAAAATTCAAAAATTCAAAAAATACAAAATTTATAAATAGTAAAAAATAAACCGAAAGCTCAAACCGAAAATGAGAACGTATATTTGCAGAAACCTACCAGAATCCGTCACACAGGTCGAATAGTGGTTTTGGCTAAGCTTGGCCGAACGTTTCCCACAACGACAAGATAAAATTTTATTTTAAGCTTTGCAAGTGGTGATGGTGGCACGCACCTTTTTTGAGGGCTCTTTGTTTGTGTGGTTCAACGTGCTATATACGTGCTAATTGAGATCTTCTCATCCTGATAAATGTGTTTTTAATTAACTTTTCCATGCGTGTGGATGTGGATAAGGAGGAAGCTAGCCACAAAGCAGATGATGGAGGCGATACTACTTAACCTTTTCTCTCTCTCTTTATTCTGTTAAAATATTTAAGCATAGTCATGCATTCCTCGTAGTTCTAGATAGAAAGTGGAATAAGTTGATCTTGCAGCGCAGCCATTCTGATATAGCTACTAGTGGTATAAGGGCAGTCCCAATGGTGTATTGATGATGGTTTCTATCCTCATTAAATGACTTACCACGTAGGCAAAATGCTGACATGGCAACGTAATTAATGATGAAAGAGAGCACAAATCCTAGAAACGGTTTCCTCATGAAGAAATCAGGTCTTCACTCCACCCAATGCACCAAGAAACTATGAAATCGCCATTGGGAAGAAACCATCAGTTTCTAGGGGGCTCGTGGCACACTCTCATTGGAGGAAGAAGATAGAGTTGGGAGAGAGAAAGAGAAAATAATTATTACTCGAAGACACCTCCACTGTGGAAAATAGTTTCTATAGATGATTTCTTGTGCTATGAAAATCGTGTCAGTTTCTTCCATTGGGACTGCCCTAATATGCTGATGGTTCATGGATGATTATATTAATTCAGGGATGGAGAATATTCGAGAATTGTGCATTGAAAAGGTTGATTGATGGGATGGCAAGCTTTCACCGAGCTGCAGTGATCACTGATCAAAATAAACAGAATCAATTCTTCTTTTTCACCGAACTGCACATTCCCTGCACCCAAAGCTACACGCCGATCGATCTTACTTAGCTGCTACCCGCTCGTTTCGGTTTTAATTTCTTATTTCTGACTACTAGCTCGCTATTTTTTAATTTTGTTATTTTTTAGTTTTTTGATTTTAGACTTTTTGCCTTTTCTTTTTTCTCCTACATTCATTTGTATTGTTCGTGATAGGCTAAGCTATTTTTAATTTTTAATTTTTAAAATTTAATTATATCAAAAGCCACAGCTAATAAATACGAAATGAGTCAGATATAATTAAAAAAATAATAAGTTAACTTATTTCAACTGAGCGCCCGTAGGACTCCCAAAAGCAAAAGGAACACCTTTATCCTGCTCGGTATCCCGCACGCAAAGCCTGTGGGCTCCACTGCACAATGCTAATGCCCATATTACTATTCGGAAATTAACTTAGATTTTCTGTTTTATTACGAGTTTCTTTAAAACACAAATTTAGATATACCACTCTAAAAATTGATATAATTCACAATACCACTTTAAAGATTGATTTTCATCGTATATCACTCAAAAAGAAGTTTAGATCGACTCCTATCACGTATCACTCAGAGAGATTGAGTTCCATCCCACCTAGCTGCGTGCAGTGCATCTCTCCTGCGCCCAAAGTTATATGCCGATCGTTTCGTACCACGCGCCACTAGCAGCCAACAGACTCAAAACGTCTCCCAGAAGCAAAAGGAAAACCTTTTAGATGGATTCTTCTGAACTGATAGCTTATAATTTATAACTTAAATATTTAAATTCTAGTTATTTATGAGAAGCATTATCACATATAATTTTGATCGGTACAATTAAACTCAGTATACTTTTTACTACAATTTTTCTATTGACTCTGTCTTAAAAAATACATCATTAAAAAATTAGTTACGTAGACAATATAAATATAAATTAATTTTAAGCCTAAAGGGGTGCTCAAAATAGCTTTTTTGAGTGACTTATGGCTGAAAAGCACTGTAGCTAGCTGAAATTGCACTATAGCTGATGGGTGACTTATTTGGCTTAATTAAATTTAAAAAATGAAAATAGAAAAAACAGGTTAGCCCATCACGGACAGTACAAACGGATAAGGGAAAAAAGAACAGACAAAAAAGCTCAAAAAAGCCAAAAAACCAGAAAAGACGAAATTGTTGAATAGTGAAAAATAAGTCAGAAGTCTAAGTCGTTTTGAGCGGGATCCTACCTGATCTGGTATCCTGCACACACAGTACGGCCTCCACTGCACAGTGCCATGCACATATTACTATTTGGAAATTAACCTAGATTTTCTGTTTCATTACGAGTTTTGTTAAATTTTAAGTAGTGCTTTTATGTTCTTTAAAAAAGTGAGAAGCATGCGAGGGTGCTTATTTAGGCTTAAGTTTTTAGTTTCTAGATTCTTAATTTCTTTTTTTGTAATTTCTTTTTTATTATTTGTTTGCATTGTCTGCGATAATATAACGTTTTTAGAAATTAATTACACTGACAAATCTATTATCAACTATAGCCAAAAAATACTACTACAGTAAGAAAAAAAAGCTAGAAGCAGGGGCTTCAAAAGCCTAAAGGAGCATCCCTAAAGCTTCTCTGACGGCCTGATTCTCAACTTCCATCTTCTCTGCTTGCAATGCTGTCTTAAAATCTAGTTTTCGGATAGTACCACTCAAAACATAAATATACTAGGAAATGTAAATATGATCCGACCATCGGATCGTCTAAACATGGTAGCATCTCGGTTGACTGGCTAGAGGACCATGTTCGACTCCTATTAGCTACATGTCAAAATAATAAGGCTCCACTTAAAATAGTTTAGACTTCTGAGTTATTTTTCACTATTCAACAATTTCGTTTTTTCTGGTTTTTTAGCTTTTTTGTCGGTTCTTTTTTTGTATTCGTTTATACTGTTCGTGATGAGCTAACCTATTTTCTCTATTTTTAAATTTAATTACACCAAATAAGCTATCATCAGCTACAATATAATTTCAGCTAACTGCAGTGCTTTTCAGCCTTAAGTCGCTTAAAAAAAGCCATTTTAAGCCCCCTAAGACTAGTCACTGCAAATAATACATACTTAGCTACGCTCTAGGTAATAAAGATAAAAAGATCATGGGTTTGTTCATATATATCCTGCTGAACCTACCAGAATCCGTCACACACGTCGAATTGTGGTTTCAGGCCAAGCCTGGCCGAACGTTGCCCACAACAAGAAGATAAAACTTTTATTTTAAGCTTTGCAAGTGGCGATGGTGGCATGCACCTTTTTCAGAGCTCTTTGTCTGAGCGGTTCAACGTGCTATATACGTGCTAATTCAGATCCTCTCATCCTGATAAATGTGTTTTTAATTAACTTTTCCATGCGTGTGGATGTGGATAAGGAGAAAGCTAGCCACCACTACCAGGCTGATGACAGAGAAGATACTACTTAGCCTTTTTTTTAGCCTTTTTTTGGCTTTATTATGTTAAAAAATTTTAAGCAGAGTCATGCATTCCTATGCCATTCTGATATAGCTACACTAGTAGTATATGCTAATGGTTCATGGATGATTATATTAATCCAGGGATGGAGAATATTCGCGGCTTGTGCAATTGAAAAGGTAGATTGATGGGGTGGCAAACTTTCACCGAACTGTAGCGATCAAAATAAACAAAATCAATTGTTCTCTTCTAGAAAGGCATCTCTTGAGAATTTTTCACAGGAATTGAGTGCAAAAATAAACACAACGTGCAGCTGGGTATACATGGCCTTGAGCAAGGGTATGTGTCACTGTGTGAGTGATAGTGAAGGAGGTTGGCTGTAGTGGGCATGCACTGCATCCGTAGCTAGATAGCAACAAGGGATTCGATGACGACGTGGCTAAGGCAGAGAAGTAATGAAGGTGGCTTGAAGCCAGAGATGCTTAGCTCTATGGCAACTTGATTCGCCGTGATCGACCATGGATACGCCGAGGCAATCCGAGGCAGGCGACAGTTTAGTGATAGGCAGGGGCAGAGTCAACCAAATCAGGAAGACCAGGCAAGTCCAGCTTGACTCCGTGAACTATATCCTATCTGAAGGCGGCGGACCTTCGCGACTTATCGCTAGTGAATCTAGGCAGTCACCAGTGCTTATTAAGAGTGATTTTATCCTAGTGATAGATTAGCTTATTTGTCAGATTTCAAACAATAAATATCCTCAATACAATTCCCCTCTCTTGTTTCTCTAACTTTTAGCACACACCAGTATGGACCAACGGTAGCCCTTTCCTCGTGTGCCCTGTGCGGAAGCTTCTTCTCTCTCGTTTCTCCAACTTTTAGCGCACACTCCTGGAGATCAACGGTAGCCGTTTTCCCATGTGCCCTGTGCGGAAGCTTCTTCTCGAGCGACGGCGAGGAAAGGACGACACGACCTGCAATGCATATCTCCCGTGTGAAAATGGTCGAGGAAACCGGTAACCCTGCGGCGAGACGGCACGCCCGAGGCGGATTTCAACCGGTGACGTCCAGACGCAGACCGGCGCCCGTACGAAAAGGGCACGACGAACCAACCACGAAGCAAAAGGCGTGCCTTTCTGTGCCTTGATTGATGGCTCGTAAAAAGTATTTGAGATTTGAGGGGAAAGAATTGCAACGGACACTCTTGAGCTGTTTTTTATTGGCAAGCAGCTGGTGGAGTAGAGTACTACTCTTCTAATCTAGTTTCTTCCTTTCTTCGTATAAACTAGAAGTAGTAACTTGTTACTGGCTTAAAAATATATAGTTTGTTGCTTAAGTTACAAGGATATATAATAGTAATCATCCTGAAATCTTCCTCTAGAGAGTGGTAGACAGAAAAAAGAAATAGGTCAGGTTTGATTTGAACATGCGTATATATCTTACCGGCTGATACAACCAATTGAAACCTTGATTTTCCCAACCCTTTAGGATCGCTTGGATAGTGAATCCGACTCACGATCCTTATCAACGTCATTCGATAAGGTAAATCTAAGCTATCGTAGTCACTTAAAAAAAGACAATAAAGTAAAAATTTATTACGAGACAGACATCTTTCACATCACTGGCCATTAATACTCTTAACGACGAAAACGCCAATATCCACCTCAGCAACGGCCCTGCCCCACACGCCAGCGGCTTCGACCCCACCGGCTACATAGCCACGTGTACCGCTCCCAAAGAGCAGATACCGCTACGCGTACACGGGGAGCCTGCCCCAGAGGCGGCTGCGGTGGCGGGGCCCGCAACGGCGGCCGCAGTCGCTACAAGAGTCCTTTCTCTCTCCTCTCCGCTCGCTCGCCTCGCGCGTTTACGCTTCTCTCTCCACTTCCTCCTCTTCCTTCCTCCTCCACAACTCTGTGGCCGTCGCCATTTCATCTCTCTCTCTCTCCGTCCCTCCCTCTCTTCGCGCTAGTACTCGCGGCCGAAGGAGCGCTACCCGCGCGGGCGAGCCGTGAAGAGGCAGGATGCGGGCGTGGTGGAGGGGAAAGGGAAGGAGTAAGAGCAAGTGCGCTGCTGCCCCGCCGTCGGGGGACGCCGGCTCAATTCCGGCGGCCGCAGCCGGGGAAAATAAGGACAAGGACAGGAACAAGAAGAAGGCGAACAGCTTCGACGAGGCGCTTCTCGCCAAGGGAGGCCGCGGGAAGCAGCTGCAGCAGCAGCCGGCGGCGGTGGGGCACCCGCTCCCTCGGCCGGGATCCTTGCCGGCGCCGCTGCCCTCGGCGTCCGCGTCCTTGTCTGCGTCGGCGTCCGCTTCCAGCGGGGGCAGCTCGTCGCTCGTGTCCTCGGCGGCGTCCGACGAGCCGCCGGATCTTGGAATTTACAGGTGAGAGAGAGACTACAGAGTATTTGGTTCGGTAGTTGGTTGATTCCTGGAGAGGCTAAAGTTTTGGTTTTTGCTGGTGTTTCCGTGCCGAATTTGGTGTAAAATCTTCGTTTTGGGGGCTAAGGCCCTGTTTTTTCTTTGCTTTGCAGTGCCTTTTGTTTTTGGCTTCTTCGAGCGATCACTGTTACTAATAAGCCTTGAGCAATCATTATTCATCAGACTAATAAATTCTAATTAAAAGACATAATCTGCAGCACAAAAGAACAGTCCTAATTCTGCCGTTCCTGTGCTATTCTGCTGAGGTTTTGTTGTCTGTGGCGTAAAGCGTGGGGTAATTTGCGCCTAATTTGATGCATTTGGTGGGGGATTTGAGGTGGAGCTGTGCTGTCCTTGTCATCCGTTTGGGCGTCAAGATTTGATTTTTGCAGTTGTTTTGATTGATGCTCGTTTTTGGTGGGATTGGAGCTGCAGTTTCGAGGCTTATCTGGTTTGTTTTCCGTCTCTAGGTATGTTCAGAGTGGTGTCGACTGTTTCCCTCCTGAAAGCTGTACACTTGTGCTCTAATTAGTTCTGTGATTGTCTGGGGAATTAGTCTAATTGGAGCCGGATTCTACTGCCCTGTTGACTAATTTTGTCAAGCAGCATCTTTTGATAATGATTTCTTCTAAAAAAAATGAATCTTCATTGGTCCATCTCCTCCTTCGTAACATTTGGGGAGCTCTCTGGCGTCTTTGGTGGGTTCAATTTTGCTGTTCACAGGGATGTTCTTTTTTTTACTTGGAATTACGGAAAAATCTATCACCGAAATTTCACCGATGGTTGCCGGGTTTATCAGTGGGCTCTGTAAAATTTTAGACCGGTAGAAAACTTCGGATTCACCTAATTTTCATCTAAAAAATTCAACAAAAGATTAAAACTTCAATTCAAAATTTTTTGTCTGAAAAAAAAAATCCAAAAATGCGGTAATCGGCTCTGATAAAATTTGCAAACCTATAGATTTTCCCTGATTGGGATTCATTATGTTTGGATCTCCGTTTGGTAAGAGATCTTTTGTGTGATCAGTTCTGTAGATCAGTGTTATTTTTGGCGTGAGCAAATTTGTTATAAATGATGTGTGCATCAATCTTTCGAGGAAATTCCAGTTGCTGATTTACTAAGCTAATCCAATTTTCCTATTAAATTTAGGGTGAACATATCCAAATATTTTTGGATCCCCACCTAGAGCCATATGATTACAACCATAGGAGACAACAGTTGCCTTAGGCAAATAATTGGCGACGTGTTTTTGAATGCGGAATATTGCCATGGACACTATTGCGGTCCCAATTATTGTAGGAGATATGATAGCTCTAGGATGGCGAAAGAAACTTCTGCTGTTAAGTGATTGGTTCATAGATGTGCATATCAACTGAGACTTGCTTTTCATGTGTGATTCAATAGGGTGTCCGATGCAAGTAGCATGCTTCCGGCAGGCAGAGCACTGGCTATTGATCCTCGGAAACGAAGTCATGTGCTAGAAGAAGGTCGCTTTTTCACAAACAATCAGGCTTCGGAGCATCCCAGATTCTCTGAAACTTCAGTTTCTCCAAGGAAAGAACTTCACCTTCACAATTTGGATATTTCAAGTGATCGAACAACATACTGCCGTGGTCGGAAATCAACGGAAATTGTGTTCAGTACACGAAAGCCAAGCTCTCCCCCTAGCTCAAGAGGCTATAACCACTGTCCAAGCTCTCCCGTGCACCCAAGAGCATTTGGGCAATGCCCAGGATCACCTACTGCATGGCAGGATGATTCAGGGAGCTCAAGCTCACCCCACCCTCTCCCTCTGCCTCCAGGCTCCCCATGCTCGTCTTCATGTTCCCTACATTCACAGTGGAAGAAGGGGAAGTTGTTAGGCAGTGGAACATTTGGGCAAGTATACCTCGGATTCAACAGGTGCTTACTGCTTGGTTTGATTCTGAAAGCATTTTATTTTCTCCCATTCTCCATAAGCCAGCTATTTACTTTCTATAGTTTACTGAATTGTTATTCAAAATTTATGTAATGCAGCGAAGGGGGTCAAATGTGTGCAATTAAAGAGGTTAAGGTTATATCTGATGATTCTAACTCAAAAGAGTGTCTCAGGCAGTTAAATCAGGTAATCATCTTTTGAAAATATTGGATAAATCAACATCAATCTCATGGAAGAAAATTTATTTCTTTCATACTGACAATGCTACTTATGGACAGGAAATGGTGCTTTTGAGTCAGCTATCACATCCAAACATTGTGCGGTATTATGGCAGTGAACTGGTAAATATAAAGCCAACAATGATCTTCCTGATCTAGCCTTTTGAGCATGTAATTAGATTGGAAGTTACCAAAACACTTACAATCATTGCAATCTAACATCTGATAATTAGGCATTGCTGCAATAGTTAGATTAATAGTTAGCATATATTTCCAGTCATAAACCACTGTTTACGAATGAATTTTATTTCATTTCTTACTTTGAATTTTGTCTGAGTATACTTTATATTGCAATGCAGTCTAGTGAGACACTTTCGGTCTATCTTGAGTTTGTTTCTGGGGGCTCTATCCATAAGTTGCTTCAAGAATATGGTCCATTTGGGGAGGCAATCCTTCAGAATTACACAGCACAAATCCTTTCTGGCCTTGCATACTTGCATGGGCGGAATACAGTGCATAGGTACGAGCAGTGATTTACATCATAAATACATAATAGAGGATGACCCCCTCTTTTTGTAAAACCACATGCCACTCTTTATTCTTATTGATGAAAACTCACCTTTCCTCACAGGGATATTAAAGGGGCAAACATACTTGTAGATCCTAATGGTGGCATAAAACTTGCCGATTTCGGTATGGCCAAGCATGTAAGTACTATATTGTGTTAACTATCTGATATTTCAATCAACTACCACCCTTATTTTCCTATGATATCCTTTCCTTAATCATTTGTTATATTTATACAGATATCAGCATACACATCTATCAAGTCCTTCAAAGGAAGCCCCTACTGGATGGCTCCAGAGGTAAGGCTACTGAGGTTGGATTTCTTGTGTACTTTTCCCTTGTAAGTTGAACATCAACCAATATCTATTTTTTCTTGTCGAAAATTTTCTCAGGTCATTATGAATAGCAATGGATACAGCCTTTCAGTGGACATTTGGAGCCTTGGCTGCACCATTCTTGAGATGGCAACTGCAAGACCTCCTTGGAGTCAATACGAAGGGGTGAGTTTGTGGCTACGAGTGTGCATGGTTATGGTGACTATTCTTCCATTGATTGTCTGCTAAGCTTTCATAATCGATTTCACAGGTGGCTGCGATATTTAAAATTGGGAACAGCAAAGACATACCTGATATCCCAGATCATCTTTCTTTCGAGGCGAAAAACTTTCTGAAACTATGCTTGCAGCGTGATCCTGCTGCTCGACCAACTGCTGCTCAACTAATAGATCATCCTTGGGTCAAAGACCAAGCTACAGTTAGGAGCTCCAGGTCTGGCATGACAAGGGATATGTTTCCATCTTCCACCAATGGAAAAAACAGCACGGTGCGACTTCTACATACTGTCTATGACTATGCACTGCCTAATAGTTGCTCTCTGTTATGAAATCTGCTTGTGCTCTGTATGATAAACGGTTAGATGGAAGATAGGTCATAGGTATAAATATAAGGAAACAGGAATACATAGGATCATTATCTGCCATGTTGGTTATTTATCTTCAAGTTTCAATGTGGTGCCCTTTTGTAATTTCTTACCATTATGTTTATATTTCAGGTAAAGACAAGCATCGAGTTTTCATCCTACAGAAGCTTATCGCCTCTAAGAGATCCAGAACTCGGGATGAGAAACTTACCAGGACCACAATCTGCCATTCCTTCGATATCAACTAGCAGGATCTCTGCCATGTATGTTCTGCTTTTCTCCTTCTATTAAAGTTATCATTACTTGCAACACTTCCATTGTCTAACAGAATCTGTTAATCTCTTTTGTCCAGCAACCCATCCAATGTGCGTACAAACATGTCCCTGCCCGTCTCGCCATGCTCTAGCCCATTACGGCAGTACAGGCAGTCAAATCGGAGTTGCCTGCCATCACCTCCTCATCCAGCCTATTCAGCTGGAGCAGCCAACTATAGTCCTATCAACAATGCACTCTACCCAACGCGACCAAGCAACTATCTCACAGATCCATTTCTTGAAATCTCTAACCTGAAAGCACAAACATTTGATTCTCCAAGAAGATTGTAGAAATTCCAAACATAATGTTTTGTATACAGGAAGTAAAAGATGTTCCATAAGTTCCGGTGGTAGAAGAACAAAGGGGGTCTCTTTTTTGTTTTGCCCTTTTATGTATGTTTCTTCCTCTCAGGATGCAGTCGCATCGTCGTCATACAAATTCACAAAATGAGCTCTAGTGAAAAAGAGTAGCATTTCAGATTGCACCTGTATCTGTTGTGTCCCTCGTACGATCAATTTTGAAACCGTACAGGTTTCTACTCATGTTCAGAAGCTGGATGATTTTAGACAAGATGTTGCACAGAAATGGAAATTCAGGGCAGTTGGATCTGATGCACATGGAACAGATCCCCTCTGTATGTCACTGCCGTCTCTTCAACACCAAAGCCCCAGAGGTGACCTTGCAGCCTCAACGCTCCCTTCGAATCCTGGCCATTGTTTCTCTTGACAATGACATCCTTGCCATTGTCGTTGCCAGTGGTACCACTGTCAGCATTTGCCGCCTCCCAGACAAACCTGAAGATACCGAGAGCGCGGCTCAGCTGCTTGACACCTCTCCTGACCGCCAATTCATCGCCATGGATGAGGAATTTCGCGGCGTGCACAGTGACATTCTTGTCTCCCTTGCCGGACATGCACTTGCCAAGACGCAAATCGACATCCCGGACAGTGCCATAGAGGTAGAAGAGCAGCAGCGTGTAGAGGCACCTGGACGAGTGCCCCAAGCTCTTGGTCAGCTTCCTCTGCACCAGGCAGTCCTGCCGGCGCGCCTCCTTGAAGCCGATGTCCCTCTCCACGACGATGTCGCGTATCTGGTACAGCCCCTCCTTCATGGCCTCGACCTTCTGCGCATGCCCGGATAGCCGTGCGTCGGTCTCCAGGCTCTTTGCCAGGTCCGTGAACATGTCCAGCACTTCTTGCCAGGTCTTAGCTGGCGGCGGTGCCTCCGCAGGCTTCTTGAACGGCGTCGGGCGCATCCAGGACGGCGACGAGGACGTAGCTCCGTCGGCGGTGTCCGACAGGAAGCTGGCGCAGGCCGACGCGATCTGCTCGGCCATCTGTGTCGCCGGTGAATGGCGCTCCAGCGAGCCCATGTCGGCCTGCAGATCCCTGATCACCTCCTCGAGCGCGCCCCGCCAGACGTGGTGCTGCGTCACCTGCGGGCAGATGGTGAGCCGCACGCTCTTCCTCTGCTGCGCCGACACGCCGAGGACGTCGCACACCCCCGTCAGCGAGCTCAGAGCCGTCGCCTTGAGCGGCGGCGGGTGCTGGCTCGCGGCGAACTTCCCCCCGAGCGCGTCGAAGTCTGCCACCCGGGCGGCGACGTGCGCGTCGTCCAGAAGGGATCCCGTCGCCGCGTGACGCGCCCTGCCATCCGCAATCTCGACGTCACGCAATGACCCGGCGAGCCGGAGGAGCCTGGCGTAGGCGGCGCGGTACCAGCGCCGCGACGGCGGGGCGCGCTGCCGCTTGTCGTCGGAGGCTGGGCCAGACACGAAATGGATGTCTCGGTTGCCACCGCGCCACCCAAAGCCGCCCGGCGCGAGCACACGGAGCACGGCATTGGCGCGCAGCACGGGCTTAAGCTTGCCGCCGCATTCCATCGAACACCTTGCCTGCAACCTGAGAGCGCAAGCCCGTGCGCGCACCGCCCTCGAACAGTAGGCGCGTGCGTGCTCACTTGCTCAGGTATAACCCTTACCTTTGAGATATTTCATAGAGTTATAGGTGGGGATTTGAGATATTTTACTTACAAATAGGTCCCTGGAGTATTACCAGACTAACGGAGCTGGTGCTTTTATTAAAAGATTCACAAATAGCTGTTTTCGCGGGGCTTCCCTGCGTAAAACCTTCGGGGCGCTGGATCTCTCTAGTCTCTAGTATTCTCTCGGCAGCCACGGCGGCGACGCCCTCCGGCACCGGCGCTGCTATCTACGACCGCAGATACGTGCTTCCTCGCCGTTGCCCTCTCTCTCTCTCCCCCCCTCTCTCTCAGTTTCTTTTGGGCGTAGAATTAGAGACTCCGATGGTTGTAGAGGCCTGATGGGGTGCGGAGAAACGAACGGATTTGGTTATATGCAAGCTTGAGGTATGGGTTTTGAATAGTTTGTTGAAATTTTTGTTTCTTTTCTTCCGATGGATTTTTTGGGGTTCTTGCTTCTGGCTATTGCGTTGCCGCATTGCGATATATGATGCATTCGTCAGGGTTTGTTGCCTTGTGAGTGCTGATTTTATTGTCCTCGGTTCAGCAGGTGGTGCTGGGCAGAGCCAAGACCAGTGAAACTCCAATGCCCAACCACAATGCGAGGCATACGAATGCCTTTGGTGTCAAGAACTTAGCAGTCGGAATACTGCATCACGGGGGAAAAATGGATTTGGTCCTGATATATATCCTTTGAAGTGTTACAGACTTAGGTAAATTGCGAAGCAAAAAATCCAGAGAGGGACTAAGTGGCAAGGGATAAAGGCCCTGTTTGTTTCTACTTAAGATTATTATAATCTAGCTTATAGGTGGGGGATTATATAAGCTAACTTATAATAAGCTGGTGGGAAATAAGCTGTCAGGTGTTTGGCAGCCTGGATTATCAGAGTTATGGATTGTTGTATTCGAATGTTTAAAGACTACAATGCCCTTGAGAGAGAGGTACGGGAGTTGGGGGATGGATGAATGGCAAAGGTGGGTAATATTTCTAAAGTTTTATAGTCATTAAGATAAAAGGTGGATCTATAAGCTGAAATAAGCTCCTTTTTTGAGCTTATTAGATTACAATAATCTGGGCTATTAGATTATAATAAGTTGCTTTATAATCTGGGCTGTTTGTTTCCACTTATGATTATAAGCTAGATTATAATAATCTTAAGTGGAAACAAACAGGGCCAAAGTATGCTTGGACCAGCGAAGAGGAGGGATGGGAGCCAGAAATCTGGAATGGTTCTTCACTGGTTATGAAGTTTTCTTTGGGTGTGTACCCTAAATTAATCAGACAGGCCATGGCTGAGCTGATTTGTTCATTTGTGTTCAAGTGTAAACCTCCTCCTATTAGCATGAACATGGAACAGAATGTTAATTTCATCAAGCTTATCCTAGAATATGGCAAGCTTGTCTATCTCTGGATGATTTGTTGAGAACTATCAACTGTGGTAAACATCTGCAGAAATTCCCACAGCTGTTCTCTTGTCAGTTGGAAAACCCATCAGTTTGAGTGGAAAAGGAAAAAAGATGACTTTCTGGAACCTTCGTCTGAAGTGTCTTCCCAGAAGCAACAGCAAAATGCAGACTGTACTGCAAGTGGACACCATCTAATGGACTTGACGAGATTCAGTTATTGCAAAACAAACAAACGAACAAAGATTCCAAACTAGTTGGGTCTACATGCTTTCAGCTTTCTCGAAGATTTGTTGAACGACAAGCATCAGATTCAGATTACGCAGTACAACCAACTTGTAATACCTGTGAGGAGGGAGCTGGGCCGGCTTCGGCCCAGCCCAGCCCATGCCAAGCCACCCTCATAAGGAGGAAAGCCAGGGGAGGAGGACATCCTCTCCTCCCCTGTGCCGAACTTCCCCTGGGCCTCTCCTCTTGTTGCTGTCGACGCCGCCTCTTCAGTCTTCCCTTGATGTTACTGTCGACACCACCGTCCCCCGCTGGCTACTGCCGTCGCCCAACCCTTGTGCATCGCTCCGTCGTTGCCCCAGCCGCCGGCGCCAGCGCCTCTGCCCCTCCGTGTCACTGCCACTGCTAGAGTGCCACCCACTGTCGCCACATATTCACGTGTGCTAGCCTGTCACCATCGACGCCCTAGCGGCTGACGTCACTGTGGTCGCCTGCACTGTCCTCTCCCCGGTCAAGAGGAGTGGAGAGGAGGGGAGAAGCCAGCCAGCTGAGGGAAGAGAAGGAGAGGGAAGTTGTCGGCCAGCTGAGAGCGAAGGAGGGAGGAGTCTGCATGAGAGGAAGAAGGCGCCGGCCGACCGAGTGAAGGAAGAAAGAAGGAGGAGAGCCGGCCGAGAGAAAGAAGGGGAAAAAGGAAGGAGCCGGCCGTGGGGAGAAAGAAAAGAAGAGGAAGAAGTGCTGGCCGTGAGGGAAGAAAGAAAAGAAAAGAAGAGAGACAAGTGAAAAAGAGAAAAAGAAGAAAGGGGAAGACTGATCCAGCTTCTGATCCGTTAGATCTGGCCAAGACAAGAAAGAAGGAGCTCCGATCCAATTATTTGGGCCTAGGGTAACACCTGGATTCCTTCTCCCTACTTGTTTACCAACTTGTGTAGAAGTTAAAATGTCGATTATTAAGATGGATGCTTGGATGGTGAAATTGGTGAGGCTGCTGATGATCTTGTTAATTCATGAAGGGAGAGAGAAGTAGTGCGACTTGTGAGAAGTACTGGAGTAGTAGTAGCAACTAGTAGAGTGTGGTGTAGTGTGTGTGGGTGTTGGCCGTGCAGGCCGTGCGTGTGTGCTAGTAGTAGAAATTGGGTTGTCAATGCACAACCAAATAGGTTAATTAGTGTAGTAATTAGCTAGTGTATGTGATTAATGAGGTGAATGAATAATTAGGTATAGATTAATTAGTAGATGATAAATTAATATAAGATTAATTAGTATAACTTATTGAAGGGAGATTAGAGAAAAGAAAGATTACATGGGAAGAAACAGCAGAGACTCCATTCAGCCGAATAGAAAATTTGAGGGGAGAGAGAAGAAGCTAGGAGATGGTTTGTCTATTCAGTCCAATAGTGAGCAAAGAGAGATTAAGCGTGTAGAATTCGATCTGTGAGTATAGATGACAAAAACTTTAAACTATCATTGGTTGAGCGTCGGGACAGCGAGAAGGTGTCCGGTGAGAGGGGGATTGGTTGTGTCAGTGTGTGCGTAGGAATGATATCATTCGTATGTGTGCATGTATTGCAATGATGTGTTGAGGTGGGTTGATACTTGTTTAGGTAGAGATTCAAGTTTGGCATCATCCACGCATCGTCCATAAGGTTGAACAGGCAAGTGTATGAAAAAGCGGAAAATTTGGGTAGTAATTGCTATTAGTTGAATTTTGATGCACTACCTACCATGCTAACGTGAGCTGATTATTTTTATTTACATACTGACATTGATGAATGATGGGTGCTAGTACATGAGGTGGATACTCAATGATGTTACATTGTCGAATACTGGATAGTAGAACATGACATGTTGATGTGTTTAAATGGGAGTAGACATGTTGACATTGACGACATGCATATGATGGGAGTAGACCTTTTGCACCATACTTGTTAAATAACAGCTTAGCCACCCACCTCGCATTCATGTTTAACTCTTGTTAAGTTGCTTTAGTTAAATATTGGATCGAGGTTGTTTTGGGAATGTTGTAGGTATGCTGGGACTAGAGCTGTAAACGAGTCGAGCTCGAGCGAGCTTGGTCTTCCAAGCTCGAGCTCAGTAGAAGCTCGAGTCGAGCTCGAGGCGAGCTTGAGTTGGGGTCCGAGCCTGGACCTAGGCTCGAGCTCGGCTCGGCTTAAACTCGAGTAGGCTTGAGCTCGGGTTGTTGAAGCTCGACAACAATTAAAATAATTTATTGTGCACTATTTTTCCATAATAAGAAAATTTTGAGTTCGAACTTGGCTCTTGTAAACTCGATAACAGTCAAAATAATTCAAATATACACTAATTTTCAACAATAAGAAAAGCTCGAGCTCGAGTTCGGCTCGAGTAAGCTCGGTAAAAATTAATATGTATCACTATTTGAGCTTGAATCGAGGCTCGCGAACTATTCGAGCTCGGCTCAGTGAAGCTCGTGAGCTCGAGATCAAACTCGAGTTTGGCTCGTTTAAAGTTCGAGACGAACTTAAATCAAGCCTAGAACGAGTCGAACTCGAGTAGCTCGCTTCCCCTTTTGCTTCAAATGGAGAATGAGATTCTTATGTCAGTGCTCATTCCATATGTAGGTCTTACGTGGTTCGCCATTTTGTTTAGTATGTTCTCAAGCTCGTGGTTTTGAGTCTTCATGGGCGTTTAACCCTAAGTTCTGGTTATGATTTGGTTAGCTATGAGATGAAATCAATTATCTTATTGTAGTTATTCTATATATGGTTATTGCTCCTGTCTATAGCTGCATAAAGAGGGGAGGTGCTACCGAAATTTTAATAGCAGTGTCAATTTTGAGATGGTAAGTGTGTAGTGGTAGCATCCTGGCTCTGAGGTGGTGGGTGTTATGCAACCCTCTGATGCAAAATATTTTGTGGATTCTCCTTAATAACAAGTTGCACACTGATGGCAATAGACGGAAACCGGACTAGGATTCATGTAAATACATACGTTTGTAGCCTCTGCAGTGGTCATCCTGAAACAGCTAGCCATTTGTTCGTCATGCGCAGTTTTACAACGTCCATTTGGAGCAACCTAGAATTTGCCGTCACACAGCCATCGTATAGTTTCATATTCATTCATCTCTTTACTTGACATGTGGTTGCCAACAATTGTAAAGGATCAATGACTATAAAATGCTGGAGACCAGTGACTCCAAGGAAACCAATGAGACATGGGGCCGTATAGAGAAACAGAGGGTGTTTTCCGGCCCAGTTCCATTTACCAGACCAGTATCACAGTTTGTCGGTTCCAGCTCCATACAAGGCACATACAGACAATAGAACACGGCAACACCGCACCTATCACCTGAAGCGTTCATTTTCACAACCAAAGCACACATGGGGCCATATTGTCGAAGATGCTATTTACTCAGAAATGTCATCATAAAGAGTCTGAATGGGGAGATGTAACTTTCTTAGATCAGGTTCAGTCCATATTGTCGAAGATGCTATTTACTCAGAAATGTCATCATAAAGAGTCTGAATGGGGAGATGTAACTTTCTTAGATCAGGTTCAGTAATTCTGGATGTATTGTATACTACTTGTAATTGAGTATCTTTTGAGGAATGTCTGAACTGTCAAAATATTTTTCAAGCATTGGAGAAACTATACACCGAAGCAGAAGTTGCATGCTTGCACTATGTTTCAGATGTGAACAACCAGCATCAGTATCGTTGATAGTCTCTTCTCACAATCATCTTTCCCCCCCTGAAATCTCTTCATTTGCAGGCATGCACCAACAGTATCAGCAACTCTGAAGATTAATGCACCAACAACCAGGGTTTGTCAACAGGTTGAATTGGCAAACCTGCACCTGAACAGACTGATATGAGAAGTTGAGAACTTATGGCTGCCATTGATACATTTTTCCAGTTTGGGAAGACAGCCTGTTCAGAAGATGGCAGGACAGGTTGTTGCTTTGTTTCATATGTGGGTAGCATGGAAAGATGTCATATAGTTGGAAGCCTGAAATTTCAAGTCAGTAAACTCTGCAGCCAATATCTACAGCTTTCAGGATGCATCCATGCTTGTTAGATCAATCTGGAATCCAGGTTGCATCATACATCTATCCATGGCGCAAATCAGGGTGATTTGAAGAACATGGCAGCCAACATCTTCTGAAAAATCATGCATATTGGGCTGGACCAATGTGTAAGCTGCTGCAAATGCAGATAAGGGCTATAATGAAGTCCTGGCAATCCAACAGCTCGATCTATCAAAAAATCGGCTAGGAAAGCAACACTATCTAGCAAAATTTATTTGAAAGATGAAAAGGATTCTGTTCTAGACAAGAGAAGGTAACTAGCTCTATGGTAAGCTCCAAGCCTCCAACTTACCACTAGTTAACAACAGTGTATACTATTTGTAAACTCTTGCTTTTCTTGAGGACATTGCTAATTGGTCCAGCTCTTTTTCGACAGAAGAATACAAACATGCAAGCACATGCATTTAAGAACGAAATGATCCATGGTTGGCAGCAGAGTTCAATGATCTCTGACAAAGGCGCATCCCAAGTTTGGGCACCAGTTAAGGTCGTTGCCCCAAACATCTCCTCACATGACATACCCAGATACATGTAAGTTGGGAGAACAGAAGAGGTATATATTTATGACAAAACCAACATGGTTTCTTGTTGCTTTCATGCATGTATATACTGGCATTCTGGCCAAGGTGTTCTTGATTGATTTCCATAGCAAAGTGTAGCTTAATTACATTTGTATTCTTGCGTGTGGCTCTATTGGTACGACCGGCCGGCTGTTGCACGAGTGCTGCTCAGGCAGATTTGTAAAAGTTCGTTTATTTTTGGGCGGTGTAACTCACCCTCATGTTGGCTTGTTTTGAAGAAGATGATGCATATGGTTGGGGAGAAGTAACTGTTGAAGTGAAGTTTGCAACCAACCAACATTTTTTTTTTTTGCGACGACGAAACAAACCAACACTTTGGTGAAAGCCGCATATACGTACGTTATGTGTACTAGCGGCACATACGTATCTAATGCGAACCTGATCGACAATTCAGTGCAAGCAGGCAAATTCTCACAATGTACATGGAACAGGTGTTCATAGCTTTTCAAGATTGAAAGGACAATAATATTGCCATATTTGGATGGCTCATGCTGGAGTTTGCACTGTATTGAATTGAGAGTTTGCACATAATGTTGCTGGGGAAACGTTTGACCGAAGTTCAGGACCGACACGTCGGTCCCATGAGAGAGAAAGAGGCTCGTATATACTACTTTGCTATGCATATGCATGAGAGAGAGAGAGAGATTGGGTTGCTTATATTATCTGTGGCCGATGGGTTTTGATTGAAAATAAATAACAGTGATTGAAAAAATAGCTTTTTAAATGAGAGGACGAATGGTGGGAAAAGTAAAAAGGAGATACGTGTGAGAGAGATGAGTAAGATGCGTCTGTGACCCTTACCTCATCTCCAAAGAGCAAACAGTTCCTCAGGAGCAAACAGTTCACGCGTTGTATTAAAATGACTCAAGCAACGACTTACTGTCTAATCATGGGATTAACTATGACGCAAGCAACGACTTACTGTCTAATCATGGGATCAACTACTCCCTCTAGAGGTATATTAAACTTTGTTGGGAGATTTTGTCAAAGCTAGCTAGCTAGCGATCGAATCTACGCAAGCAATTCCCTTTCCCGGATGTATTGCCCCGTTTACACGAAAATGCTAGCCGGCCAGTACTAAACTAACGACAGATTAACTTCTTTTTTTGGATGAACCAGCACGAAAACTGTCTGATATATTAATAAAGCAGGAGAAAAAAAGGAAATTATTGTTCTGCTAGCTTGATCCTGTGTCACCGAACAATTAATCAGCATGTAATCCTTATGAAAATGGGTAAAAACAATTATTTTTGCACATAAATAAAACGAGTGGTGTTTTGAAGGTCATGCGATTCTCTTGTAAAAAAAAATTATCCATACACGCACGATCGATCCTTGATTCAATGTAACACGAACACACGGAGAAAATCCATAAATTTTCTCTGACTTTTAACCATCAATCGATCGATTTTCAACACGCACGTGCATGTACTACTATACATGCAAAAGAATATGGTTTCAGATGTTCCTGTGTTGCACTGCGGCTGACCTGGTCAGGTCAGACATGACCAAATACAATAATAGTGGCCTAGAAAGTATTGGAGTGTTTTTATAGTTCAAAGCAATTAGAATTTTTTATTATATGTAATATTTTTCGTCTATGTTTTATAATATTATATGCAATAATATATGCAATATATTTTTTATGTATGCAATATTTTATAGCCGAGAAATGTTGTATATATGGTAGAAATATTGTATATATGGACAAAAAATATTACAAATATATACGAAAAATATTATATATATAGAAAAAAATCTGAGCATTCAGAATAAAAAATACTCTAGTGTTGTTTAGCAATTCTGTACAATAATACACTTCTGGAAAACAGAGTTATCGGCGGTGATTATTTTTTTGTGACGGGACCACGTCTCACCGTCACGAAAATATATTACCCTGTTGGGTTCATAACGCCGCCAAAGATAAAAGTAGTTTTCGCGACGGTGCAAAGGATGACTGTCAGGAGAATACTTATTCTCTGAAGGTAAGGACATAGCCGTCTGTAATATACCCACAGAAGCCCAGGACCCCCATCCCAAACCCTAAGTCCAAACCTCCGCAGAGCCACTTCGCCTCCCCAGACTGGTGCACCGCTGACCGCTTCGACGAGCAGCCGAGCTCCTCCTGGTAATCCCCAGCCCCTCCCTCTGACGCTTCCCTTCTCTCACGCACGCAAAAATTCTACATCTAGTTTACCCGCAAAACGTTCAGAACTAATGCTTCTTGTCCATGTAGTGGTGGCTCTGCGATGCAGATTGGCACGGGGGCAGGCGAGTGACCTCAACTGGTAATGACCGTAGCCGAAGTTCCATTCTCCTCTGCTGCTTTGTTTGTGTGCTTGTTAAAATTTAAAGTAAGGTTGTTATTTGTAGTTTCATGGTCTGATCTTGTGTTCTTGTGCGCGCAAGTTGTTTGCCTAAATGGCCAGGTGGTTTGGTTTTGCAAGCCTTTGTATTTACTAAGCACACAATTACTTGGAAATGTTTAATCAAGATCTGGGATAAAAAAAAGCAGCATGGATTAAACAACAGCATAGGGCCATTTCTCTGTTCTAATTGATTGAACAGCTTATTAGTTTGCTGCATAGGACATGTGCTACTTTGAAGAATCGATCTATTTAATTAAGTAGCATTCAACTATTATAGAAGAATATAGCAGTTAACTATTCTTGTGTGCAGGGCATAAATACGTTTTAGAGCATATTTAGCTGATGGTAGAATATACAGGTTATGTTTTGGGCATTGCATACTGTGGGCACCATTGAGATCGTAGCTAGAAATTTGCCATGGTGCTAGGCTAGCACCATGGCAAACTAACTGAGCCCAAGTATACATTTGTCCACTGCCTAATCAGTTGTTCACTTTAATTTGGGAGAGAACGATTTACTTTTGTGCCCTTGATCATTCACTTCCCAAGTCTTTGCATTCTGACCACGTAATCGGGTATGTTTCTTTAGTGTTCACTAAGATATTTTCAAATGGTCATCTGAGAATTTTACCACAATTTCGATTGTATCCGTCTTGTAAGTCTATAATTTTGCTCTTTAGAAAATTTTCAACTAGAACACATATTTTTCTAGCAGACTCGGAGTTCTGAAGCCCATTGGGAACACATTCACAATTGATGGAGTTCTGAAGCTCAGTTCAGAAACATTGTACATCCACATCCTTTCAGCCATTATACTAGGTAATGTGTTCTAGAGCTTTTTGAAAAATGCCTACACGAATTAGTACTACCTTTGGGATAAAATTTCTTAATTTTTTATTTTGTTGGTAGACATCGATCATTTTAACACTTGATACATGCGTGTAGGTTGTTGGAAAAAACCACTTTGTGGTAGCTCTGCAGTTTCTTATGGCCTGTCTTTAACTCTGAAGCTCTTTTCAAGCTTCATCAGGGACTCCTTTGCTTCTAGTCAGTTTTTCAAGGTGAGCGTGTTCTATTTGATAACTTGACTAGATGAATGCCCGTGCGTTGGTACGGATTTTTAAAATTTATCATACTACATGTTTAAAACTCACGGGTGGTAAAAATTTTTAGAATATGCATACAAACATGTTCTAAAAGTTTTTAAATCCGTCAAGTAAGTCGAAAACCGTCGATCACACCTCGTGATCATAAGTCAGAAGACATCGACCACACTTCATGGTCATAGGTCAGGAGCCCTCGAGTATACCTCGTCATCGTAAGTTGGAAGCCGTCGACCATCGCGCGTGATTGTAGGTCAGGGGTGGTCGACCATCACTGGTGGTCGTAAGTTGGTAGCAGTCGATGGTCGATCATGGTGCTAAATCGGGAGCCTTCGACAATGGCTCATGGTCGTATATCGGAAGCCGACAACCATCGTTCGTGGTCATAAGTCAGAAGCCATCGAGGATACCTCGTGGTCGTAAGTCGAAACACATCGACCAATGTTCATGGTCGTAAATTAGAAGCCATCGATCACACCTCGTGGTCGTAAGTTAGAAGCCGTCGACCATCACGCGTGATCGTAGGCCGGGAGTGATCAACCATCGCCGGTGGTCGTACATTGGAAGACCTTCGGTGCGCTTGTGCCTTGTCGCCCAACTGCCAGTGCCAGCTTGCTCGGCCCCGACTTCGACCACAGCATGGACTTCGACCACAACCCTTCGACTTCGATTACGACCCTTCGATTTTGACCACTGCCTCTTTGACCACATTTTGGACTCTGACCATGACCCTTTGACTTCGATCGCGGACCGATTTTGTCCACAGCCCTTCAACTTCGACCACTGCCCCCTTCGACCACGGCTTGGACTTCGACCACAGCCCTTCGACTTCGACAACGGCTTCAACTTCGACCATGGATCTTTGACTTCGGCCACGACCCCCTTCAACCACGGCTTCGACTTCGAACACCCCCCCGACTTCAACCATGGCACCAACTTCAATGACCAGCTTGGAAGACCAAAATCTCCAAACAGCGCGACAGGCTCCGAGCGAAGAGCAGGAGGAGGTAGAGAGGATCACCGGGCAAGCGATCGTTGGGCGGCGGCGGCGGGGGAGAGCCCTGTGGGCGAGCATAGTAAGAGAAAGTCACCGCCATCGCTGAGTGCCCTTCTCTTTGATCCACCGGCTGCTGTCGTCGAGCGCCATTCTCTCTGATCCACTGGCCACTATAGCTGAGCGTCGTGCCGCTAGTTGAAGGGACGATGGGAGATGGAATTGGTGGCGGTGCCCTGGTGAAAGTTGGGGGATTGCAACCAGATGCTGCCGCGCGGGGAAGGAATTAGTGGCGGCACCGAGAAGGAGGAGGTGCGACACGAGGGCTCGGGGGAGAAGGAGGCGGCAGTTGTGGGAGGTGGAGGTGGGGAGGCCGTGGCGGGTAGATGGGGAGAGGAGGCGGTGGGCAAATGCGTTGGGGAGGCGGCGATGAGGGGATGCAATGCTGCTTGGGGAAGTTGGGAGACTACGACCAGACGCTGCCGTACGGGGAAGGAATTGGTGGCGGCACTGAGGAGGAGAAGGCGCGGCATGAGGGTTCGGGGGAGAGAAGGAGGCGGTGGAGTGGTTGTGGGAGGCAGAAGATGCGGGGGAAGAGAAGAGGAGCACGACCCACACGTCGGCCCGACCTTTTCTACGAGGAGCGGAAAATTACCTACATGCAGATCTAGACAGCTGATCTTTGATCGGATGGCTGAGATGAGAGGAGGGAGAACAGATCGACGACCACCAACTCACATTTTCATAATAGTAAAGATATTTGTACGAAGGTTGTTTCTCTTTGGTCGTGTGTAGTTGCATAGTTGTCATTTGTCAAAATTCTGATCATGTACCGTACCCTTGTTAGTAAATATGTATAATGATTGGCATCATTTTGTGAATCTATATTGTCCTGTGAAATGCATTACGACAGGGAGTTTGTGGTATATCCACATATAAATGGAATTAGTAATTATGCCCTGGAATCAGTCCCTAGATGTATTGCTAAGGGTCATCACCTTGTCACAGAGCAAAATAGTTTATGGTGCTAGTAACTGTTTAAGTCAAATGAGTAGGTAGATATGCCTTGTATTGATCTGTCATTCTAGTTCAAGTGGTGCTAAACTTCTAATATTGAGGCTATTCAGAAGAGTCCCTGGATGTACTGATCTGTCACCCTAGTTCAAGTGGTGCTGTTTCGATCACTGTATACGTTAAAGTCTACTTTTCATATTTAGTACTTGGCTAGCTACTTGCTGCACTATCATTGAAGTTGTGCTGTAAATACGAATATACCTGTACCTTAGTATCAGCATCAACTATATGTAATTTGAGTATTTGTGCAGCTATATTATCCTCACTCATCTTTAAAAACGTGTTGGTAAATTGTTATATCTTTCTTTCTTTTACAGGTCATGGCTGCTCTTACTTCATCTAAAGAGGCTTATCGAAATACCATGAGACTAACCTTGTTGTAGAAAATATCCACGAGAATTACGGTGTTAACGCGCGATGGGCTTTTGTATGTTTTATGTTGTGCTGAACTTGGATGACGTGGATACCATGAGAATCAGGCCCCGCCCGCGGGGGGGGGGGGGGGGGGGCGAGCGGGGCGGTCGCACCGGGCCCCCAAAATTCAGGGGCCCCAATCCCCTATATACATAGTATATATACTATGTATACTATCTGTCTATGAGTCTATCCGTCTTCCGAATTCCCGACCGGGCCGACTTCTCGTCTTCGGTCTTCTTTCTGAAATCTGACTTTCCGACTTCTTAGTTCTTTCTGAAATCTGACTTTCTAACAAGGATTACACTGTGGCATCAGCTGAAAGAAGCTTTTCAAAGTTGAAATTGTTGAAGAATCATTTAAGGTCAACAATGTCTCAAGAGAGGTTAAATGGTTTGACAACTTTATGTATTGAGAAGAAATTATTGGATGAGATTGATATCAATACCATCATCAATGACTTCGCATCTAGAAATGTTAGAATAAATGTTTAAGGTAATATCTATAAACTCTTTGATATGAATTTTTCTTTAATACATAACGCATTTTAAGTGTTTGTTGGTAAAATTAGATACATATATATGTGTGTATGTAGATTTATATTTAAATATTTATACTAGGCCTGCTATTTCTAGTTTCGCTCCGGACCCCTAAAATCCCAGGACCGGCCCTGATGAGAATTATGCTTTTGCTTCATCTAAACTGAACGAAGTTTTTATATATGTCGATAAGTCATATGATACAATGTGATTTTATCGTATTTATTTATTTTTATATAATTCTCTTTTTTTTCTGACGGCATAACCAATCCTAACAAGGAAACGAACATTATCTCAACGGTTTCCCGTCAAGAAATAGGTCTAGCGTGAACCTAACGACAGTGAATTTTCCTGTCGGTAACCGTCAGGGTTTTCGTCAGTAAATTTTTTCCTGTCAGTTGACAGTCAACCAAATTAAATTTCCATGGCGCTCTACTCTGACACATATTGTCCGATGGTTAGTCGTCAGGAAAAATTTCCTGACGGTTTTACTACGGTTTTTAACCGTGTTGATTGATCCGTTCTCTAGTAGTGATAGATCAAATGTGTGTGTGTTCCAACCTCAGGCATTTACATGATTTGATTGATTAAAAGCATCCATCCAACAGTGGACTCAATTGCTAAGAAGCATGAGCTAGCTGACCAATCTTACGTGCATGCCCACATATTAATTCACACTGATGAGGAAATTAACCTCTACTTAACCATGAAAGCAATGCATCATATATATACATAGGTTCCCAAACATTTCTTAATCCTTAAACATCCTAATCTCTCAAGTAGTTGGGGCACTCAATAGTTTAATTATACCTTAGCTAGCTTGTTAAGGATGAATACGAAAGCATGTACTTTTTAATGAGCTAGTTTTCTTGTTATTCCTATCTCTTCGGGGGATTGGTTGCAACTCCCTGTCAATGCTGGAAAATCTCCAATTGCGTTTGAACATTAATCGATCCGTGCATTCTTTCTTAATTATGCGCCTACATCATCAATCGCCTACGCACAGGTGCTTTGTTCGTATATAGGTAAGCCTCCTGCTGAGTCAATATACCGTTTAACAATCACAATTGTACACAAATGTTAACCGTCAATCTCCTAAACTAAGCAGATTTTTTTGACATGATCAGACGGATAAGTTGGCTATTAATTTGTTTCACTTCAGTATGGACAAAAAGATTTAGTTAAGGCAGAAAGTAGCATGGAGAGCTAAGAAAGTGCGAAATATTGCTTGTATATACAAATCACTCTAGAAGTGTGTGTGTATAACATTATAATTAATATATTGCATTTTGTAAAATTCAGGATTTTTGGTTAATTCACATGGATTATCCATGTCATCGCATCTGCTAACGAAAGATGTTTCGAAACCTTCCTGAAGAAACTCCTTAGGTTAATTAGTTCGAAAAGATGCATATGAAATGGCCAATATTTAACTAATTATATGATACTATAAGCTCTACAATTAGCTTGTCATAACTCATAGTTTGTCAAAAAGCTCTCAAACTTTTACCAGCTAAAAACTTCTGCAACACTACATTGATCCTGAGATGGTGCTTGGCTACATTTTTCTTCAAATCCACAGCACCTTTTGATATCGCTAACAATCTTTCCGAAAACCGAATCAATTCCAAAGCAGCAAGCTAAAGCTACACCCTTGACGAATGTGAAGTCAGACTGACAAACTAACCTCGATTAGGTACTAAATTATGATCCATATAATGCCAGCCGTTGCAAATGCGTTGTCAAGTTTTCTTGAACGGAATTAGGGACCTGAAATCATATAAAGGTCATGATTTAGGGACCTGAAATCATATACAAGTCATTGTTAATAGGCGTTGTTCGATTCTCAACATCGGTATCTCACGGGTGAAACTCCTTTGACTAGAAAATTCAGAGGCTAAGTTGTCCATATGTATACTAAGGAATGCAATTGGTTGCATACACGAAATGTAAGCAGGTGTCATTGTCAACTCGTAGATAAGCTAAACTGACAGCCAATGGAATGATTAAAAATCAGTTGGTCATTTAAATTAGGAAATTTAAAATTTTAGTTAGCTAAAAATTACTTTATACTCTATAAAAAAAAGGAAGGCTTATGCATTTAGATGTACGTACAGCTAGGATATAGTGCATCTTTTGGTTAGTGGTTGCTGGTGGTATCAAATTTCCACTATGTTTGCTTTTCTGGTGTAGATTTTGTCCATTGTTTTTGGGGCCTACCTGTTTTTTTGGAACAAACTTGTGATCGTGGTTTATTACTTAAGCTAAGCAGCTTCCTGTTTGTATTTGCAGAAAAATGTGCATGCCTCACTAAGACAAAACAAGAGCCTAAAATTATGAGGCTACATGTTTTGGGTAGTACGGGTGAGCAGTTTACCTCCATCAATCAGTTACAATCTTGTAGAAAATGTTGAACAACTGGTGATATATTCAGATATGCAAGTTAGAGGCATGTTTAAGCTTTCTGTTTGTGAGTGTTTTATTGTGCTGTATGGGAACGCACATATACAAAAGTAGTCAGTAGATTGTTCCTTTGTTAGGGCAATTTGGTTCATGCCCTTAAATATTTTGCAACTACTTATGCCACTAACTAGTATAATTACAACTTAATAATGCCTCAAATTTGTTTTAGTTAATTCAAAACGGAGTCTTAATTCACAAAGTGCCTCAAAATGAAATGGTGTGGTTTTTGTGTAGTAATTGATCGAGCTGCCATCTGAACAGACGCTATTTACTTTCCTAGCAAAAGTAGCAATTGCAGAAATTAAGTTGGGTCAAAAATTATCAAAGGTCAGCGATACAATCGGTAACCGCCGATTACCGGAAATCTCAAAAAATTTTGGCTGATATAAAATTTTATCGGTTCCCACCGATAAGGCCGGCGGTAACCAGCGGTTACCAATGAAATTTTGCCGATAACATTTTCCCTGGTCACCATAGCCCATAGCTTCAGGAGTGCACTTGTTATGGATAGTTACAGCCTTACTGGTGTACATGCATCAAGCCCAGTAGTGGAGCAACACATCTCTGCAGGTAACAAGCTCCTTACAACTAGCTATCTATCTGTCTGGTGTCTCTACGTTAATATCAGAGAAGGCTAAAAGTTGCCATATTAATCAAAGAAAAAAAGCTAGACATTCCTACATTAATCAATAAAAAGAAAAAATCTAACCCGTTGATCCTCAGTATCGTTGGCTCAAATCTCATGATATTTCGATCCCTGACAATAGGAAGGAAAGTTGTATTACAAATAGAACTCTGTAATGCATGGACGCATGTATTGATGGAACTGCAGACTTGCAATAATAAAAGGAATCCAAAGAAAGCAAGGAATCCTGGAGAAAATAGTACCCCATACAGGAAACGTTTGCAACCCTTCCGTTCAGGCATAAAGTAGCGGGAAAATTGCTCTAATGCCACAAATTTATATGCCATCCTTCCTTTTGCCACATACTTCAATGCCTTTGTTATTATGCCACAAACTTTGTGCTTATTGCTTTCTTTTGCCACTTCCTCCACTTAAGTTACCGTTTTGCCCATCTTCTTGCTCCTTCCTCCCTCTTCCTTCTCCAAGTCCGGCGCCGGCGCCGTGCGGGAGCTCCGCCGTTCCGCGCGCCGACCTGCCCCTGACCCCGCTCGCCTTCCTCCGCGACCACGTCTCCCCGCATCGTCTCCGCCGCCGCCACCCGCCGCCTCCCTCTGGCCCACCACCTCCTTTTCCCTAAAGTAGCATTAGAGATGGCAATGTTCAGTGTACGTATCTTGGCTACTTTATTTTATTCCGGTACATTTTTAAGAGAAAAACTAGAGAACCGTTGGACACTAAATCGAAGGGATACGACGGCAAATCGAAGGGATACGATGGCTCTGTCCGATAAGGCCCATGTGTGGTTTTATCCATCAATTTTTTTCAATCACTTCAACCTTCCTCTCAGACTCAATCTGCACCTCTCATCTCTCTCGTTCTCTATTCTCGATTCTCTCTCTTCTGCCTACGGGGATCGGAGACGCTGTGAGCGAGCAACAGGTGTAGGCAAGCTTACGATGCACGGGAAGGCGACTAGCCATGACGGTCCTACCAGTCACTGGGCTTAGGCCAGTGGGCGAGCACACCGACCACGGTGCTCGCACAGTAGCCATGGGCTCGCGCTAGCGTGGTGATAGGCGAGTGCGGCAACGAAACTTGAGAAGGACAGCGGCGGCCATCGATGAATAACATGCTACGTGTTACAATAACATGCTACGTGTTACAGTTCTTCTGACTGTGGCCAGGATCTTACGACCACCTTGTAGCCGCTACGACCACCTCCTGCAACCGTACGACCACGTTGAAGAGGCTACGACCTACTCCTGAGTCGTTACAACCGCTTCTGCTTGTTTTCCGACCACGCTGACAGTCATTACGACCATGTTTTGACCACTCCGATCACGTAGTCATAACTTCAGCTGAAGTTACGACCACGTTCACCGCTCCTCGCTGCACTTCCTTCGACCACAGTCGATCACCGTAGTCGTAACTCCTTTACGACTACGCAGTGATTCTGTCGACTGCTGTTGTCGTAACCCTTATGACCAAGTCTTCCTGTTGCATGACCGTGGTCGTAACTCCTTTACAACCACGCCTTTAGCACCTACGGACACCTCCACTCTTGTCGCCATGCTATGATCGTAATTCTGTTTATGACCACGTCTGCTGCTCCTACGAACACCTCTGCTCTCGTCGTCGTGGTCATAACTCCTTTACGACCACATTTGTTATCCTCTACTATGTGACCATGGTCGTAACTCTTTTACGACCACGTCTGTCGCTCCTACGGACTTCTCCGCTTGATCGCCGTGGTCGTAACTCCTTTACAACCACGTTTGCGATCTTCTGCTCGCCGTGGTCATAACTCCTTTACAACCACGTCTGCGAGCCTCTGCGATCTCACCGACCGCCTATGATCATACTGGTCACCTCCACTGCAATCACACTGACAGCCTGCAACTACACCGGTCGTCTCCACTGCAATCACACCGATCGCCTCTGATCACACTGGTCGCATGTCTCCTCTGCGATCACGCTGATCGCCTCCGACCACACTGGTCGCCTGCCTCCCCTGTGATCACGCTGATTGCCTACGACCATATTGGTCGCCCTCTGCTCTGTGATCACGCCAACCGCCTACGACCATGCCAACCGCCTTCTGCTCTGCAATCACGCCAACTGCCTACAACCACATCGGTCGCCTCTGCTCGGCACCTCCTCTGTGACTACATCGCCTCAACTTGGTGCTGCACTTCTTGGTACAAAGCTCTGCCCTTTATACCCTACTCTTCGACCACGAAATAGACTCGACTACCACTCAGATACAAAGTGGTACTCGACTACGACCACGACCATGACAACTGACTCAAACTCAGACTACGATAGAGTCATACTCGTACATGACCATCAAGACCGACTCGACCACGACTTCGACCACCAACTCGTACACGACTATAACTTCCAAACTGAAAACAAGATTACAAAATCTAACACTACGTACTCAAAACTCACCTCCTGTTCCTCGCCTTAATTGCCTCCAGCTAGCTTTAGTGGCCACAAACGAATGCGGCGGCGGGCCTTGAGTCCTAGTATGCTATCGACTCATTTGCTTGTTTTCTCTTTATTGAGTCCACCACTGTTTAGCTCACTTGACTTAAAATCCATCTCTTCATGTCATGCTCCCACAAATCATGCACTCAAATTTTTTTCTTAAAACATGTTGAACTTTGTGTTTTGGTGTTCTTTGCTTTCGAACACGCTGCAACTTGGTGGAACCTTGTGAAACCCAATTGAAATTTGAATTTTATTTTTGAAGCACATTTGAAAATCTCATGAAACTTGAGTATTGCTTTTAATTTTTTTTTTCTAAAACTTGTTTTTGAAACAAGTTTCATATGGTTTTATGTCTAAGTTTTACAGTGTTTCATGAGGTTTCGTAAAGTTTTTTTTGTAGTGAACTCATAAAGTTAAAAGTTTTTTGTAGCGGATTCATGAAGTTGAATTCTAAGTTTCAAGAAGTTTCATGGCTAAGTTTTATAAAGTTTCATGAGATTTCATGACTTAGTTTTATGTGTTTCACTAAGTTTATAAAGTTTCAGGAGGTTTCATGGCTAAGTTGACTAAGTTTCATAAGGTTTTATGTCTAAATTGACTAAGTTTTATGAAATACATTCAAAACTCTCTAAAACCTTGTAAAACCAATGAAACTTAGATGAAACTTGGTGAAACTTGCTTTACTACTACTACTACAGAAAAGGTCATCACAGACAGTCCAAAAATGACATCACATATGGTTTCGTAAGCCATCTGAGTTTATGAATCAATAATGACATGAGATCATCACTGACAGTTTTCGAACCGTCTGTGATATGGACTATCACAGACGGTTATAAGTTAATAACCGTTTGTGATATTCTTTTTTATTCCTAAATCTATTTCTGTCAAACCATATCTAGATTAACTTACTATGACATGTAGAAGTAGATCTAGATCATCCTTTGATTTAAAACTCCTTTAGCAAGAACTAATTTTGATTTTATGATTTTGGGTGTTCTTGTGACATAGATTTGATTTCCTTGAATTTAGTGAACCTGAGCCCAAACACCTTATGATTCTTGATCAGTTTAGGTTTATAATGCCTTAAATAAGTCTCATGCAAAATTTGAAAGTGTTAGATGAGATTTGAGCAAGTTCTCGAAATTTGAGTACTTTTGGACCTTGCGGTTTTTAAGTATGGGAACAGGGGGCTGGTCAAACTAGCCCTAGACCTATGGTCAGACCAGGTGACCATTCGAACTGGCTCTAGGCTTGAGATCAAACCAGTTTGGTAATCAGATGAGTCCATCCATGGCGGTCTGACTAGCCCTGAGCTGAATGTTCCTGATTTTGTTGGTTTAGGTTTCAAGTTTTGTTTTTTTGAAGCATGTTAGTGTAATATGAACTTAATGACTTTCATAGTCACTTGAGTGAAGATTTTGAATGCCATTGGGGGAAATGTTTCACAATCATTCACCCCCTCTGATTGCTGGCATTGGTCCTACATATCCAAATACATAAATTTGTAGCTAGAAATTGTATAAATTGTGGCCACAACACATATAAATTACGAATAAACAAAAAAAGTAAACTTTAAATTTTTATAATTTTTTAAAATAAGAACTAAATTTTGCCACTAAAATTTTACTAACAAAATATATATGTTATCAATGACAAAATGTTGTTGAAACTAGTATCAAATCAACTGTCCTCTCACATCAAGATGGGTTACTTGATATCTCCTATACACAACGAATTGTGAGCAACATGGATGCTTTAATGCATCCCATTTTTGCAACACCAACCCATGCTCCAAGATTGCAAATTTGGGGCTTTTGATCAGGATGCAGCCGACCACCTTTCGTGTATGCTCATTAGCCATTACTAGGGTTGCTGTTTTTGTGGATGGTTGTAATGGTCGAGCTAGAACGGTTTGCCTCTAGGAGTGGACTCAGATGTTGACCATAGCAACTTTTTGCAATGAAAATGTTTTTTTCACTAAATTATGTTTAAAGCTAAAAGTTACACACACACACATATGTACATATACACACACATATACACACATATATATATACACATATGTACACATACATATACATATATACATACACACGTGTATATATATATACATATATATACATATATACACACACACACATATACATAGTATAAATAACAGGGGCACCATAGTGCCTAGGTTCTATGGTTGACACTTTTCATCTATAATTAAGACTTTTCAACCATGATTGATTCAACATGCTAACGGATATATTATATATCATTACACTTACACGTATCTAAAAACAATCCAAAGGTAAGGATGCTTGGTGCCTCATTTCAGCGTCCCATACACACACACACATACATACATACATATGTATGTGTGTGTATAGCGCTATTCTGTGCGCGCATGTAGTCTGCGCGCAGTTTTGCGTTCCAATAAATTATCACCGGTTGTTCGAAAGGTTATCATCGATTGTGAAGAAAGTTATTACCGGCTACGTATTGTGAGCATTGGTAGTAACTTCACTCGCTACCGATGGTAATTTCATTCAGAAATGTCAGTAACTTGTCCACGTGTTCTACACCTGTGCACTGGTTAATATATATATGTATATGTATATGTATATGTATATACATGTATATATATGTATATGTATATGTATACATGTATACATGTATATATGTGTGTGTGTAAGAAAGTTGATGAAATAAAATGAGACAGCAATAACATGAAATAGATGTATGAAAAAATAAAATAATATCGAATAAAAGAAATATGGATAAGGAAATAAAATATTTTGTGGGCAATAACCGCGTAGAATTTCCCAGGCTTTCTTTTATTTTTAGATTTGAGAAATCGTTTGGGATCAAATAATCCGACTACAAAACTGTTTAAGAATTATGGAAATAATCATGCCCATACATTTCAACTGTGATCTAAGCGCACATATTAACATGAGAATTCGACGCCGGCCCTGCCAGTTGGAAGTGCTTTTGTTTTTCATATTAACAGCCATATGTATACACATATCAGTACACATGACCAGCTCATTTTTTTCTCCTGAGTCATGTCCCTTACGTAAATGAACAAAAATGTAAACAACACATAAAAACATGATTAGATGCTTAGATCGATAAGATCGATTGTTAACAATATTGATGATATCTTGCTTGTTGGAGAGTATTGTTAGGGAAGTTACAGGAGTACAATATATAAGTAATCCAGGGATAGGTTTGTGTTGGATGAGAGCTGTGAGGAGTGGTCTTTGGCGAATAGCCAAACAGGCAAGTTGGTGAGAGAGAGAGATGGCATGGTAGCTATCTTTACAAGACAGATGCTGAGATAATTATAGACACATTATTACATTAATTATGGTGTGTAATCATCTATCCCCAGCCCTCTTGTCGTGTAAAACCATAGGCCAACATGTGTACATATATATATGTGGGTTAACACCATAGCCTTCATCTCTCACTCTCCCTCTACATATATGATACACCATTTTGACTAGGCCTGCCCCTTACAGGTTGCAGCTAGCTAATAGCCCAGTACACATTTCCTCAATCTTCACTCATCGAGGTAATTCGATCTGAAGCTTTGCTAGCCAGGCCTCTCGTTTCTCCGGTAAATTAAAGATGGCATCGTCGTCGACGACGAATACATCGGATGTCGCCAAGTCGTCGTGCCCGAGGGGTCACTGGAGACCACGGGAGGACGAGAAACTGCGGCAGCTCGTCGAGAAGTACGGCCCGCAGAACTGGAACTCCATTGCTGAGAAGCTGGAGGGCAGATCAGGTTGGTTGATTTCTTAATTTGTTCATCTGTTCTTCGTGCTATGAATACTGCTCCTGTTATCCTACCTCCTTGTTTTGAAGGAGATCATGAACGAAACCTAGGTTGATGCGTTGATTAATTGGTTTGTGTTCAGAAGTTTTATGATAAGCATACTTGAATTCAATTAATCATGGATCAGGTTGGCGTATTTCTATGATCATATATCGTTGCAGTGTTGCATAATCTATAAAGTTTCCCCTCCTTTTAAAGGAGATGACAATTAACTTGTCTATCATGCATGTGTGTTAGTTTTGGGGAAACATTTTCATCATGCGCATACTTTAATCTAACCATTTCAAAGCCATGCATCGATCCAATACGTTCTCTGTAATCATCGTATGAGCTAGCTTTAGTTTTTCTTACTTAGTTTGAGCATATCTTGGAGATAGAAGAATAAAAAGTAGTACTTCTCGTGAGCGGTGAGTTTTTCTTCCATACTACTGCAAAATAGATTAGCATAATTTTTTTAAGAAAATATAATATAGTTAAATCGAAATAAAGGCCAGCAGGTATGCTCTAATCAAACTCTTTATCTAATCTGAGTTATTTATGTTTAGATAATATGTAGGCATGAAAAATTAGTATTGATAAATTTTCATGAATTCGAACCGTTTCAAGTCCATTCAAACATATTCATCTTTGAGGTGTCTTCTCTCTCAGTAATTTGTTGGTCTCAAATTATTTATACCCTTGAAATATTTGTTTAAAAGGAAAACATAATTATGGTTAACGCGCACTTGTAAAAGTTCATGAACAGTTAATATATATCACACATACTTAACACAAAATTTACACAACTTTTGACTACTCAACATGCATCTTTATTTTTAATCTCCTCTTTCAAACTCAAATTAACCCAAAACGAAAATTTCTTTTCCAGGACAAGTTTGCGCATGCGTAAATATATACGAGGCCAAAAGAACTAACAACAAGAAGAAAATAAGAAAGAAGTAATCAACAATTCAACACGCACGCACGGTTGGTTCATAGAAAGCATCCATGCATGCATACATGTGTCAAGAGTTGATCACCTACACCTACTGAAAATTTTTTTTCACTAATCTCTCATGCCATGCAATTAAGTTGGGGTGTGTATAGTCATCACCCGGATGTTTTCTTTCTAACTATCATCCAGTTTTGAGACTATTGGATTAGATATCCAACGGCCCTTTTTTTTTGGAGGGGGAGATTATTTTTTGAAGAGGGGGAGATTTTTTTTGGAGGGGGTGGGGAAGCATTTATGGCCGTTGGATCTCTAATCTAATGGTCACAAATTTAGATGATAGTTAGGAAGAAAACATCCAGATAATGTTTATCAATACCCATTAAGTTGATGCAACTAGATCGATCTGCATATATGCAATCATCTTTCTGTGCACTCTCTTTTTTAATCCTCTCTTAATTGGCATGTAATCATCCTAATTAGTCCTACAGTATCCCTGACCTGATAATTATTTTTTAAAATTTGATTAATTTTTGAAATTGTGTGTGCATGTAAGGCAAGAGCTGCCGTCTCCGGTGGTTCAACCAGCTGGACCCGCGGATCAACAAGAGGCCGTTCACGGAGGACGAGGAGGAGCGGCTGCTGGCGGCGCACCGCATCCACGGCAACAAGTGGGCGCTCATCGCCCGCCACTTCCCCGGCCGCACCGACAACGCCGTCAAGAACCACTGGCATGTAGTCAGGGCACGCCGCAGCCGCGAGCGCTCCAGGCTCCTCACCAGCGCGGCGTCGCTGCCGGCATACGGCGGCGGCAGCTGCCAGCTCGAGTTCGGCGGCGCGTCGGCGACGTCGGCAGGCTCGCTTTGCTTCGGCTTCTCCAAGCCTAGAAGCGGCGGCGGCTTGTTCGGCTCATCGGCGGCGACGGCGGCTCCTCCTACTCCATTGTTCAAGAGCTATGGTAATGCTACTAGTAGTAGCAAGATGAGCCTTTTGGGCACGAGTTTCGAGGCGGCAAAGTACGGCTACGGCGGCAAGCAACCGACCACGGCGCCTGCCGTCTCCATCACCTTCTCTTCTTCTCCAAGAGAAGCACTAGCATTGGACGCCCTTGGCCATGGCCATGGCCATGACCACCACCGGAAGGATTACCATGACCGTGATGAGCCATTGACGATGCAGCAGGACGTGCCCTTCATCGATTTCCTTGGCGTCGGCGTGTCGTCATGAACTGAGAATCGAAGGATCGAAGCCGCGACATCGAATCGATCAGTAAACCGATTGATCGGTGTTGTTAGAGCGTTGCATCGTTAATTGGTAATTGATTAAGTAGATCAGGAGATATGCAGGCTAGCTAGGTGCATGCTCATGCATGCAGGGTTAATTAATGCATGGAACATGGTTGATGATCATGTGTTGATCGATCAAATAAGGTTTGTGACACATGGTTCGGTACTTCTGGTTAATTTGTTTAGAGTTAACCAATTACCTGCTCATTCAATTGAGAGTTCCTGTGTTATATATGTTGTGACAAAAAAAAATGGTGATCAGATCGCTGGGAAAAAAGTATGGTGATCAAGTCCAATGTTGTGAGCTCCTTAATTAAATCTGTTGCCATCCTAATCAATTGCTGATCAGGTTTCTCGTAAAAATATGGTGATAAGATCCGATGTCCGTGCATATTGGACATGGATTACAGGTAACTATATACAATTTCAGGGTCCAAAAAACCTATATATAATTCCAGACCAAATTAATACTATTGACAACCCAGTTCTCTGGAATGTTTAATTCTTCAGTACGTGGCAAAACAAAGTACAAGACGTATGGATCGATCGCTAGCTTCACAATATAATGTACAAATTCCAAATACCTTGCACGTCATGAACGAAATTTTGTACAACAGGTCATGCATGCATGCTTAATTTATCCATCCTACATATGTGATAGTAATAAATCAAATTAACTTTGGAGGAAAAAAAATACGTTCATCAGTATTTGTTACTTGTGTGCTCACAAAAAGGAAACGGTATGAAGTCATGTCATGCGATGCAACTACACGAACAAAACCCCCCAAAAATAATCTTTCATCCAACCTCCGGTTTAACTTATGCATTAATTGCCTTTTGTTTGCTTCTAGCTATACCTATTCGAGTAAAAGTACAAGTGACAAGCTGTTGTGCAGAGAGTTCAGATCTGAAAGAGCACTCCCCTTCAATTCTTTTGGCACTTATATTCAGGTTGTTGCAACTCCTTGCCATTTCTAACACATATAGCAACTGCATGTTTTTTGTTCTATTTTATATTTCAGTCAGAATGTTTAAAGATCGATGTTGGTTAAAACATTGGTCATCAGATGTAACTACCACCGTTTGTGTATATACAGTAGCGCTATTATGTGTACATGTGTATTCTGCACACAGTTTTACCTCCAGCAAGTTGCCATCGGTTGTTCAAGAAGTTACCATCAGCTACGTACTGTGAGCGCAGTAACTTCAGTCGCTACTGATGGAAACTTCATGCAGAACCGATGATAACTTTTCAACACTGTGAAGGTTTAGCGTGCGCGCCCACACACACACAGATATATATATATATATATATATATATATATATATATATATATATATATATATATATATATATATATATATATATATATATATATATATATATATATATATAGTCTAAGTGAACAGCCAAGATGTACATTTGGTGAAAAAATGATATCGATCTGCTGGGATGTTGTTGATTTGGTGTCTACCGACTTAGCTTCTCTGGGGTAGCTAGCCTAGCTGTCTTTCTTGCAAAGTAATTAACGAGAGTATTGTCATGCTGTAATTATCTGGTGCATGCCTCATGGTATAAGAATTCCATTATATACATATATACTAAGGAAATGAGCTCTTGGTGGTCAGGTAGCATGGTAAGAAACCTTCTTTCAGAAGAAGTGTTGGTAGGTTGTGTGGTCGAAGGTAAAACTAGTTAACCAGGTCTGTCAAAAAAATACAATGTAAACTAACCATATAGTAACGAGGAACATAAAATTCAATTTAATTGGCTAGTCCTAAGTCCTACCGGCCACATGTGGTTCTTTTAGACTACTCATCTCTACGTAAACAACAATTATTAAAGGCGACCACTATAAGTAGCAACATCATGGTACAGACATTTTCTTTTGAGATGAGGAATACAATACGGTTCAATATTGGTCTTTTTCATGTCTAATATGGATAGGAATGCAGATACCTCGCATGGTTGAAATTGAACCAGTCACAGATAATCTGAAGGATCGTACACAAAAACAAAGTAACTTCGTAAACTAAAACATCAATTCTATTAAAAAAAACTAGAGAACTGATCACACGACAAACTATATATATAAGAGCAGGTACAATAAGGCTTAGTCAGCAGGCTATAGCAAATATAATATCAACTAAATCTTACGTGGCAGAGAGAAAGGAAGAGAGAGAAGGAACCTGGCTACTAAATTACAGCTAGCTATAGCACGTAAAAATATGCATTTTACTCTCTTACACGTAAGGCCAAATAGTTATTGTAATAGCTACTTTATTGTATGAACTATTTTTTTTGAAGGCTATAGATGAAATGGACAAGTGTTATAGCCACTAGTTGGCTATACTATTGTACTTGCTCTAACACAATAAATGAGCCAACGACCAAAAGTTATCAGCTAGCTTACATTGAGCCAACGACCCCTAGCACGCTACACCAACATTAAGAGCAAGTCCAATAATAGAGCCAAGTGTTTGGCTATAAATCAAGTTATAAGAGCCAAGTTATACAATAATTTGTCTACAAATTTTTATTATTATTATGTGGTACCATGTCTCACATTCTCTTTCCTATTCCTCCTCACATACATTTATTATCTAGGCCCACCACTGCATAGGCTCCCGTGCCCAGCTTGTTGCTTGCATGAGAGCCAAGCTCTCATCTCTCTCCTCTCTTCTCTCCTCCACATCAGCAAAAATGCTGATTAGCTTGGCTATAAGACCATTATTGTACTTGCTCTAAGACCCTGATCTTTTTCAACTTTTAGCTTTAACTTTTAATTTTTCTACAGTAACTACCTTTTAAACGAAATATCTTTTTAAGATAGGATCTACTGGTTAATTGTAGTATATACTGTACCGACTTTATTTATATCGGTAAAAATCACACGTGAGTTTTTGTCACTCTGCAATCTCTCATATAAATAGTCTAAAAACTACAAACCATAACAAAAAAAAATCATAAATTTCAGTTAAAAAGAATATATCCTTAGTCTGTTCATGAGCCAACACGCATGCACCCTTGAGGGCCTGTTTGGAACAGAGGAATTTCACAGGAATTTTGCAGGAAACAGTTCAATTCCCGCAGGAATCGGGAAAAATTCCCGCATTCCAAACAGGGCCTGAGGATTTCAGCGTAAACCACCTGCACCTTGTTTTCAGGCCTAGCTGATGTTTCAAGGCATTATTCAGCGTATCCCAGCCCAGCCCAGCCCAACACAGCTCCAAGGCTTTCAGCCCATGCTGATGTTTCAAGGTGATTCAGTTCTTCTTTTTTCACTTCGATCAACCGGCAAGCAAACATCTGTCCTGTAATTCTCTCTACGGACCCTTCCTGCTATACATTCGCCGGTATCCTGCTATACATTTAGGGGCATGACTTTCTCCTCTACTAGTAAATCCAAGCCTTGAATTGATTTGCCAACGGATAGGTAATTAAAATTCGACAAACATCAACTATTTTCAGAAATTTTGCACACTGTCAGAGTGGAAAGGTCGATCATAACAGTGTAACACTAGAGATAAATACTCCATGACGTCACAGGAGAAACTTGGCATAGACAGAAATTTTACAACATTAGATGCATAGATTTATTTCTTTGATGAATCATATGCATAGATTGATAGTTATAATCTGTACAAGGTCCTAGCATATAAATGCTGTAAAAGATACCAATAATCTAAACACACTGTCCTGGTAAAATACATACAAGAGCTAGTTTAGCCGGACATCGAGTCTATGGTAGACATAAGTCGTTGGCGACATTCTTGGCGTCCATGGCAATACCGGCCAATCCTCCCCTTGCCAACCCAGCAATGTAGAGCCCATTTGCACCTTTCCAATGATTTGGGAATTCTTTCTTAGGCGACCCATCATCATTCAACATGCTCTCACCATTCTGCACTCATAAATCACACATACTTTTGTTAGAACATATAAAAGAGTAAAGTCCATTACCGGTCCTTAAACTTTTTATGCTGTGTCATCCCGGTCCATAGACTTTTAAAGTATGTCATCCCGGTCCTTAAACTTTCAAAGTGTGCCATTACCACCTGTTACGGGTCCAGCTGTAATGGCACACTTTTGAAAGTCTATGGACCGGGATGACACAGCATAAAAAGTTTAAGGACCGGTAATGACACATTTTGAAGTTTAGGGACCGGGATGGCATACTTTAAAAGTCTATGGACCGGGGTGACACAGCATAAAAAGTTTAAGGACCGGTAATGGACTTTACTCCATATAAAACTTGTTGCATCAATGAAATCCAAAGGGGGCTTAATTCAAAGCTCATTGCTAGCTACTACCTTAAGCCACATGCTTGGTGTACTTTTGGGCCTATTCTTTTTTGCTACGGCTTATTGCTTTTGGCTGCGGTTTGTGACTTTTGGGCTGTTTGTATGAGAGATTACAGGGTAATAGAAATTCATGTGCAGTTTTTGTTAATATAAATGAAGTCAGTAAAATATGTACTACAATTAACTAGTAGACCTTATCTTAAAAATATTTCATTTAAAAGCTAGTTACTGTAAAAAAGCTGAAAAACAGCTTTTAGAAGCTAAAAAGAACAGGGCATTTATATCCGATTGTGAACACAATGGCATCGAAGGGGCTTTCCTTCCCACCTTGAAATTCGACTAATGTTGTCCTTGATATTGGCAATCCTTCCAAGTACCTACAGGAGATAAAAGTTTTTTTGGGGTAACTTGACATAGGAAAAATAACTTTCATTTTATGAACTTATGTAATTACCGAGACCATGCTCACTTTGATAATGCCTTTCTTGATTAACCCTACGGTGCCAACGTCGATTAAGTTTTTGACTTGAGGAGAGGACTGTTGGCTTTACCCCTCGAAAAAAACTCACACATTATACAAATAAATAAAAAGAACATAGAAAAATTTGCCCTGGTCACAACTACGCTATCGGGTTTTCTGAATGTCTCTATTCTTTTTTCTTGCTATCAAAATAGATTACATACCCCTCTATTTATATAGCCCAAGGTTTACACAAACACTGGACTATATCTCTAACTCAAACACGTATTACACTGTATTTCCAAGTTAAACACAACTTTAACTTGGGCAACGGACTCGATTATTTCACATTCTCCCTCCTAATTTTGACTTGACATACTCCTAGTTTAGTCTCAATACATTATAAACTACCAACTACGCCTCCACATAAAGCGTTCTACATGCAAACTAAATACATAGCTACATGTAGGAATTCAACTCAACTGACACAAGTCCATCTAGATGCAAAGACTAACTCGTCGAGACAGTTAGTCACAACTACAGCTTGCTCAACTTATACTCAACACATGACGGCGAACACATCTTCTCAACGTCCCAGAATTATCTTTACTTACTTGATTTAGGACGGCAAACACATCTTCTCAACATCCCGGACTGATCTCCACGGACTCAAGTTAGGACGGTGAACACATCTCTTCAACGTCTCGGACTCAACTTCATGTACTTGGGTTAGGACGACGAACACATCTCTTCAACACCCTAGAATCGACTTAGTATCACCATTAGCTTCGTGCATGTTCCCGCAACGTAGCGCTAGATAGCATCTTTGGTTGTTTCCTTTTCGACCAGTAGGAAGAGCGTCTTCTTTGAGATGCTTTGATAGGTGATCATCAATGCCATTTGTTCCTTATGCTTATCAACGTTGTCATTCTCGATCACGTCCTACACTTCTTGAGTCCTCATGTACACCACCTTAATTGCCTAAACTGCATAATTAATACAGCGAGATGATAGAACTCTCCCTCGCCATCACATCTAAAGATGGCTCATTACCAGTGACAGTACTTTTTAGAGAATATGATATAATCTTAGGCACAGATCAATAATTTAGGCTGGCTAGAAATAATCTCTTTATTGTTTCCACTCTCGAACAGAGGAAGCCAAGGAAAAAGCTAGACGCGACGGAAAAAAAGACAGCCGAACTGCTGCCTTTTCTATCGATGTACTTTCTGTTCGTGTGGCTGTCCTGCACAAGAAAAGAAAAATCTTTCCGTGCAGCCGCAGCAACTCACCACCAAATCAATAACTCACACCTTCGGTTTTCCTGCTGAAACAGATGGCCACTCCCGATAGTCCTACGTAAACAATATTTATAGTATTAATTAGTATGCCGAATAGAATTAATACTAAATTAAATAAGTAACTAATGAAGAAAGAGAGAAACAGTGTTTCATACAAAACATTACTTGAATACGTAATCCAACACAAAGGTATTAACTAAGATATTTATTGGAGAGGAAAGTGATGTCTACTATATTATAAAGAAATATAAAGGTGTGCCATTACATTGAACGGTACATTGAGGAGAGAATTGAAAATAAATATTATATTACACTTACAGTATTAATTAATGATAGATATTGTGCATTGAAAGAATAATATCTAGCCTAATATCTATATAAGATGATAATCTATAGATATTGCTACATAGTATCACCGTTGGAAATGCCGTGAGCGTTGCTCTATTCTTGTGTTCCGTGGCTCCGATCGATGAACCGAAAAAGACGTTGCTATGCGCTGCTAATCTCGATTTCCATCAGAACAAAGGAACGAAGAGAGCCAACACCCTGCTTTTCTTCTCCTTGGGTTTCATGCCGTGCACTACTTCTTCGATCTCGCCTGGAATTAATTCTCCATGCACCTTTTATTGCTCAAAACGAAGGACTACTGTGCCTGTAGTTCGGCTAGGTTTCGACAACAAACTGATGTCGCACTTCACAGCAAGATTGATAGAGGCGCTCTGATACTAATTGTTGGTTTTATCTTAGTAGAAAACACACATATTATATAAATAAACAGAGAGGATACGAAAGAATTTGTCTCGGCTGTAACTAAGTAGCTAAGTTTTCTGAATTACTCTAATCTCTTTCTCTTGCTATGATAATAGATTACATGTCCCTTATTTATGTAGCCTAGGGCTCACACAAATATTGGACTCTATCTTTAACTCAAACATGTATAGTGTGTTTGGTTCAGAGTCATAGTGGGACGGGACAGATCCAACCTATTTTTTAGGGATAGAACCGACTCTGTTTCGTGTTTGGTTGCAAGGGATAGGACGGTCCCTGTTTTCTGTTTGGTTTAGGGACAAAAGGTTTGGGATGATAAATCTGACATGCGGGGTCTACCTGTCAGCCTCTTTTCTGGGATTGCAACAGCTCGTGGGGCCAACTCGTCCCACCTCATCCCTCACCATCCCCTCATTTCTGGGGGACAGGAGCATCCCCAATTTGAGAGTATATTCACAGAATATTCCCTAGAGGGATATCCTCCATCTCACTCGACTCTGAACCAAACAGCTCTGGAACGAGGACCGCCCCATCTCATCCCCCATAGTCCCATAAACCAAACACACAAGTAGTGGACTATATTTCGATGTTGAACACACTTTAATTTAGGCAATGGATTCGATTTAAACTCTTAGTCAAGATTATTTCTAATAAAGACCTTTTTTTGAACTCACAATGCCATGCCTCAATAGATTGTAACACCCTGATGCAACCTCTGAGCCCGATATGCTACCACTACTACATAACAATAAATTTAAACATCTAACAAAAAAAACATTCGATAATACTTTTTTGACCTAGTCCTCCATAAAGAACTAATTCATAATAAACATGACTCACTAACCAAAGTACGAATAAATAATTCATAAAATAAAACTTATGTCACTCGCTCCTAAGAACACTCAAGACTACGTGCTCGAGAACACGGACCACACACACGAGAACACTTGGACCCCTACCATTATCATCCATATATCATCATCGTTATTGATGATCATGTTAACATCAATTAACCATGTCATTTACCATTAACATTACCTCTCAACGTGCCAACATCATCTAACTGTATCTCTTACCATTATCATCCACATCAACATGTCAATATCTACTAACTATATCCTCTACCATTACCATTTCCATTAACATGTTATCACCCATTAATTATTATGCAGTTATCATGCAACCAGGGATAATCAACTCATAACACAAGGTGAAAATGAAATCGAACCCAACTAATGATATCACACCACCCAAATTTACCGCTCTAACATGCACTTGTCTGATTAATCACAAAGATGATGCGAGGATGGAACGGGATCCAAACCTTCACCCAGATCGGACACCAAAGTCGACACGAATGTGGAATGCCTCTCTTCTTCCTCCTTTTCCTTCTTTCCTCCTCCTTTGTCCGCTGGCCTTCCCCTCACCTTGCTACAATAGCAGCCCATGTTGAGGCATAGGTTGGCCTCCTTTTTGCTTCCTCTTCCTACTTCTCTCTTTCTCTCTCTTTTTATTTCCTCTTTCTCTTTTTCTCTCCCTCTATTCTTCTACTTGGGCTGGGCCTCTCTTTTCCTCCTCCCATCCTCTTCTAGGCCAGTCCCTACCCTCCCACTTCCCTCCTCCTCGGCGGCAACAGGGATGGCGGTCGATGACGCAAGCAAGGGAGTGGCATAGGCTGGGAAGTGGCGAAGGGGCACCCAGGACGATGGCAAAGGAGGTTGGAGCACGAATCTTGAGGCAAAATCATACGGTGAGAAATTAAAGTGCTCCATCCTAAAATAACTTGAGTACTAATTAGCAATTCCCTATTGGAATATACTCTGCACTATTCCCACCACTTGCCACAACAAGAAACTTTGCCATGTATTTGACTATTGTGGATGTCGGGCGAATATCGAAACCCTCAATGTAGTCATCCAAGTACTCCACAAACTGATTCTTTGGTATGGATGTTGAGGCATCTACTGGGTATGGCATGTGGGGCAACTCGCAGAACTCCTTGGCAAGATGCAGCTTGAGGCGGTCGTACACACGGTTGCGCCACACTGACGCGCTGCAGTTCTCATGCTTGACTGTGGTGTAGGGAATGGAGAGTTGTCTAGCTAAGGCATGCATGCTACCGTCACGAGGCTCGCCTGTCCCGTGCCGACAATCAAAACTACCACCACCTCCATTGCAAACAATCAAGGACAGAAATAGGCCTCGGGCTAGATGGGGTATAGCCCGAGACCTGAAAACCAAAGCCCATAAAGAATAGTGTCTTGGGTGTAAAAGGCTAGGAATATGTAGGACCCAGATTTTACTATCCGAAATCCTTTGTGATTCCACTGCACTATTCCCTGGATCAGTAGATAGTGCTCAAGATACAGAAATGAATATCAAAATACATACCATGCGGAAGCATAAATATAATAAAAGACTTACACATGGGCCGATTAGGCCGACATCAATAAAATGCAGCAGCGGAAGAATGAAGCACACAAGTGGGACTTTCAGGACATGCCCACAGGCAGCCAACTGGAGGTTCGCGACCTAGCCCTTGACGACTTCATCTTCTCCTTCATCATGACCAAAAGTATTTGCCGAAGCGTAGTGATCTGATTCCTGATTCTGGATTTGTTGAGAAAGCGAGTGTGAGCACAAACCACCGTGCTCTGCGAGCCAATACACAGGATGCAATTATATAATATGCATGGCTTATCAAGGGAAAGCTCGGGTTATTTTATTTGCCATAAATCGCTTTTGAAATATGATACATAGAAATTTCTTAAGACCTAGCAGTTTGAACTGAAACATAAGGTGTGAAAGAATGTAATAATAATAGCGATCCAGATTCCATCCACCATTACATGGCTTCTGCACCATATGCTTAATCCTTCAGCGTTATAACTGCTTAACTTATCACTGGGGCGACACCCAGGGCAACACAAATAAGGGCCTTTCTCTGCCCTCCACTTTACCATTTCCACCCACAAAGTTTTTGAAACAGAACTATATCTAGTTAAGTTCCCATGTCCGCCCTTAACCATGGGCACGGTTATTCGAATAGTTTTTGACTCTGCAGAGTTTGCACACTTTACCCACAAGAGATAAATCCACTCGTTGCCCCACATGATTCCTTAGCCATGCGGTTGAGTAGACTATCACAGGACATTTACAATGCATTTTTCCTAGCAGAGTTACGTCCGCTAAGGTTTCCACTTCCTTCGGGGTACGACCACCCTTCCAGAAGCCCCCTCTTACGCCATCACATCAGTGGATGTGGCCACCCTCTACCCGCCCGTGGTCACACCGGCGCAACCCTTACTAAGTCAATGCAAATTAGTTAGTCCTGCCTACATTTTGTCAGCTTGTGGTTGTACTGTTATACACTGGGAGGTCATCACGAGATTCAATCCTTAGGGTTATCTGGGCAGTTCTACCGCTATCCCCTTTGTGCTTCCACTGCACCACACTCACACACCATCGAACCATCCGCCCAGATAATTAAGCAACTTGAGATTTTTGGGGGAGCATAAAATATCCTTAACCAAACATACCAGTCATTTCCACCATGACTGCCCAAACCAATTTCTCATAACTCAAAGTGATGCTTTGGGGCATTTTGGTGCCCCGATTATCTAAGCAGTACTAAGCATGGCATATAATTATGGACTTATTTTCGAAAGGCTATCATTATAATTTTTGCTAGGGTGACAAGACTCAGATATTCAAATGTTCCAAAGGAGGTATAGTACTAGCAAGTCGATTAATGAGTATATAACTAGAATCTTCAAACAAACATATATTTGCATATGAAATAACAGCATGCAATTTGATAATTTAAACAAAAGTAAATTTGCGGAAAATGTAGATTCAACATTATCAAAGTATTGACTCGCCTGGCGCAGTTTACCGCGGTCTTGAGCTCACACAATGATTTCTCTTGAGCTTCTGGTCTTAATCTTCACTTCGAGCTTAATCTTGCTGGATCCACTGAATCTTCACGACTCCTAATTTCTAATTACGCGACAAACGACTGAATCCAAATGGAAGCAAATAACTCAAAAGATCCAAATAAATCCAAATAAACTCAATTTTTGTTTTATTATGAGTTAATGGGTGATTTGGGTGATTTGAGGCAAGGCCGGTGGTAGAAAATGATGACTTGATCTTTTATCAACAGTTTCTTTTATTATATTTATATTTATCAAGGAAGTTCCATGAGTCAGGATGGACCTATGGGTAGGTATCATTTTGTTGAGCATTACTTTTCAGGGCATTTTGGCTTACCGAATTAATTGTTAGAGTCTAAGTGTATAGCATTTTATGGGGTGACATTTTATGTAGCCTTAGTTTTCATTAAACCTATTTCTACTTGAATTATGATTCAGTTGTATGGACCATATGTTGTTATTTCATGCTCATCATTATTATTTGCTACATCTAGTATTAAGATTTAATTAATAGTACCATTATTGTTTAATCTATACTTTAGTTACTATTAGGCTTAGCCTTATTTCTAATTTTAGTTTAGACTTAGCAATCTGAGCAATACTTGTTATGCATCATTTTATGTGACACTAATTACTTGTGTTAATAGTTACATATTTACTTTAGAGCATCTATATATCCGCGAGGTTATTTTGATGCTTGATGACCTAGACTATTACATTTGTTGTATCTGTATACTATTATAGCCTTTTTATTTGAGCGCTCTCTGAAAGTTACTAATACAGATATTTTTATCCCTTTGTAACTCGAGCCTACTGTACTAGGTTATATTTTACTATCAATATTCTATTGAATCCACGGCTGAGATTCATTTATCGATGACACGCTAGGGATGCCTATTATTCACATCACTACTTTATGTAGATTACTTTTAATATTTGAGAACCTAAGGGTTACTTTATTATAATTGCCACATGTATACTTATATATCTTTCTGATAAGACATTTCTACTTGAAGACGCCCTATTAATTAAAGGTTGCTATCAATTTATGTACTTGTTGAAGACATAAGAGCGACCACCATAATTTAAACGACTACATTTTATATTAATCAGAAGTACCCCTAAAAATAAATCTAGATTTGGCGTATAATAATCCCGGGCGGCATCTCTACGTTGCATGAATCTTAATACTATGGTTTAACTCAACTTATCCTTACATCATATTTTTATTATGTCTTGCATTTCAATTAATTATTCAAACTTTTACCTAACTATTTCCCTTAATCATTTATATGTCAATATACTCATAAATCCATATTTAAGGTATAAGTAAACTTTATTTGAATCTAAACTAATTTTCTTAGCTTCCTGGGGTTATTTTCTAATTATCTTCCTTAGACTTTCATTAGTTGAAATGATTAATAAAATAAAGTAATTGAAAAAGATGAAATGCGCCAGGGAGGGATCGAACTCAGGACCTTCAGTGTAAGGATCGGCTGGGCTGACCAGTTGGGCGACGGCCCACTTGTGCTTTGAACAGAAGAAATAGTTAGAAGAAGCGAGCCATTGCCTCGGTAGAACAGAGGAGCTCGGTGCCCTCATGGCCAACGGCATCGTCAGCGAGGAATCACTGGGGAGGCGTCGGCGACGGTCAAAATGGAAGCCCAACGAGGAGGGGAAGCCCTTGGGGGGGTGGCTCGTGCCAGGGGGTGTTGTGGTGGGCCGACGGCGAGCTCAGGCGGTGGCGCAGTGGGGATCACCGCAGCCGGAGGGCTTGGGCGGCGGGGAGCCTCGGCCACGGGTTGTGGTAGCTTTGGCATACTCTGGTGATGCTCTAGCCAAGAGGAATTTGTCCGAGGTGGGCTCAATCGGTGGATTGTCGGTTCACCGGGGTTGGAGAAGAAGGACGCGGCCGGCGGCACTGGGAGGCTCCGGGACCGATTCCCGGTTCACCGGGGTTGGAGAAGAAGGACCAAGGCGAAGCAGATGGAAGCACCCCCTCGCTTTTAAGGGCTCCGAGCCGACCGGGCGACGTGCGAGGCATGGGCACCCGGGGACGGAAGCCGGCAGGGATCGCGCGGCGACGTGCGCGCGGGCGTGCGAGGCACAGAGCAAGGTAGGGGCGGCGGGATTTGGGGGATTTGCCGCTGCTCAGCTTGTCGCGCGCCGAGTCTTGCGGCTTTGACCGAAGCAAGGAGGAGATGGAGGGGGGTCCGGCGCTCAGGAGAAGGAGGAAACAAGGAGGAGAAAGAAAGAATGAGAGGAGGAGAAGAAGCCAGCGCGAGGAGTGAAAACGCTGGGCCCACTGGCAGACAGGGTTTAGGAAAGATGTAATGTGTGAGCTTAGCTTTGGAATTTCAAATTTTGTTTATTATTTATGATCACTGATTTTTGAGTGACACTTAAAATTTAAGCTTCAAATTTTCAACTATTTAAATGAGAGTTTCTATTATTATTAATTAGGTTATATGTGTGTGTATATATAACTTCACATGCTGTTATTTTGCTGATTTACTTAATTTTGCATATATAGTTTTTATTACTATTATTTCCTGTAGTGTTGAGCTCTACCTTGCACAATTTTTATATGCACACACACACACACACACACACACACACATATACACACACACATATGTGTTTGTATTTTATTCATGTACTTTTATTGCTATTTATGTCATGATTTCCAAGATAAGATTTTATATTTTAACTCAGGTTTCTCTCTCCTTATACTGGATCATCTTTTCAGATTCGTAATTAAAAATTTTAGTTTTCCATTATTTACATATTCTCTTTTTGGTATTATTCACATTAGCTTTTATTTTTCAAAGCCTTCTTAAATTTTTGAACCCTCCACCAAAATTCAGAAAACGCCATAAAATCCAAATTTCAACAAAACATATTGCAAAATATTTTAAGAATTTTATATTTTCAAATTCGACTTTTTCAGGATGTTACATAATAAAAGCCCATATCGACCCAAAACCAGTTAGCCCAATTCGGGGTTTAGGCTGAGCCCGATTCTGCCTGTGCAAACGATAGAAGCTAGTGCTGAAGTTGTGAAACAGGGGCGTGGTGGTAGCTAGACTGGTAGCCCTGGGGTAAATGGTGATTGTTGTTTGCTCGATGGGATGTGTGTGTATATATACTGGTAGCCCTGGGGTAAATGGTGATTGTTGTTTGCTCGATGGGATGTGTGTGCATATATATACACACACATCCCATCGAGCAAACAACAATCACCATTTACCCCAGGGCTACCAGTCTAGCTACCACCACGCCCCTGTTTCACAACTTCAGCACTAGCTGGAAATTTGAACATTGTGCCACCGGAAAATGCCATGTTTAGTGTGAAAGCTTGTTCCTGTACAGAAATGGTAGGAAACACATTGTTTAGGAATCGATCTGCTACCTTTCAAGGCTAACTTTTTCCATTTCAGTTCACACTTTCTTTGAATGATTATTTCCTGTCATTGAGATGAGCAGTGGTTTCTATATATCTGCGCAACTAATGCAGATAACTTTTTTTTCCAACTGTTAAAAATTTGCAACCACTATATATCGAACTGCATTGGATTTTTCAAAATTGTCCCTTAGAACTGGCGAGAACATTGGGGAATCGATAAAACTGCTGGTTTTCAGAAGAATAGTATTTGTATAATTTGCCAAATGCTAGTTTTTGCACATATGTGCCACCAAAAACCAGTGCGTGTGTGCAAGTGATGGCGAGTATACGAATGGAAGGTGGCACTCAAGTGCAAGTAGTGGGAAAAATTTACATTATCCTGTTTTGAATATCTACAAGTATTATGGTTTTAGGGGATAAACGCCATGTCTTTCCCTCTCCCTCAGTTTTGTTTTTGAAACGGTTGCAGTTGAGAAATGTTTTCCCTTTTCTTATTTAGGTAAGCACAGTTAAGATTAAAATCTTGTCTGATTATATATACTAAACTGCCATTTCTTTAAGTAGTAGATCCTATAAATCTTTGGAAAAGAGTGTGAAATGTTTTCATGCTCTCCACCAAGCATCTGGTGTAATATCCCAAAAATAATCCTCTCGAGGACCTGTGCATAATTAGAGAAAAGAGGATATGTAAAAATGGGATAACTAGAATTTTAGAGAGGAGTTTCCCTGGAACAAGTGGAATGGGGGAGGGGGGAGTTGGAGATAGAATCGAACTCATGCCGTGATAAAAGGAACGTGGGGAGAGGAAGACCCAAACAAAGAAAAACCCTAACTGCCTTTTTCTTCTTTCCTTGGGCACTGTGTGTTATAGCAAGTCGATCGCCATGTGCTAGTAGAAATCACCATCACCAGGCTTGTCACTGTCGCTAGCAGCTCTAGTGCCCACATTGCTCGCGTCGCCGCATGCCACCTGCTGTGTTGGCCACACACACCATTGCTCCCTTACAGCTGCCTCGCCAGGCTTGTGCTTCGTTGGCGCTCTAGCCATGTGCTACATGTTGCCTGCACGCCTCCGCATGGCCTTCATACTTGTGTGATAGGCGCTGCCATATCCGATTGTTGGCACGTGGATGGCAGAACACCAGTGAAAACATATAGGCCCCTAAAAATGGTTTTCGTAATTAATGACAATATGTGACTATGGGACTAATGTGTTTGTTGAGTGGTTGAAAGGTTTAGTCCCTATGATGAATATGACAACCGAAAAATGCATGCTAAAGGTCAACATGAGAATCAAGATTGTTCAAGACAAAGGTATAAATACTCCCCCTTTTCTATTTTACTGGTCTTAGGAGAAATGATAGAAGACAGGATTATAGGATAAATGCCGTACTATTAAGAGGGATCATTGCTAGTAACTTGACAGCATGTTCTTGTGCCATTTGGATCAATTTAGGATTATGCGTGCACTTAAAACTAAAATTGTTAGCCAACTGTGCATTGACAGGAAAATTGGTAGTACCGGTGTGTAATTAGCGGTACTACCGCTTAGCGGTATGGCCGGAGTGGTAGTGCAGAATTACCAGAACCTGGAAGTACCGATGTTAAGTTGGCAGTACGTTTTTTTCCAGAGAGCACACTTTGAAACAATTAGTCTCTCTAGTAATCGGTACTACCAAAATTTGAATGGTGCAACTACCATAGAACGGTATGACCGCACCCTTGAGCAGTACTATCGAAACTTGGAAGTTTCGAAAAATTTCGACGGTACGTTTTTTCAGAGAGGACTAACTTTTGGCCTCGAAGCAAATGGAAGTACAACGCCAAAATTTTGGAACTACCAGAAATTAGAACTATCATGACTACAACGGCGGTAGTACTGCACCAAATTCAACGCTAGTTCCGACGCTCTGATATAGCTGTTACTGTTGCTATAGTACAGGTGCAATAGTTTCGCATTTTGTACAATGGTACTACCACTTGCCCCGATTTTTCAAGACAGTTTTATGCAACAGCTATATTTGGTTGGTGGGGGTATAAATACTCTTCCACTAACTCAAGGACATAGTTGGACACTTCATTACAACATCCTTGAGCAGAGCATTCACTCCACACCTCATTTACTCTTGTTCCATTCAATTGAGGTAGTTGAGCCAAAATTAAGTGTATTCATCTTAGATTGATTCTTTGCCACTTGATCGCCATCAAGTAAAGCTTTGGTTCATTACTCTTAGTGCTTGCCGGCACGTAGACAGTTTGGCAGGAGCTTACGAGGAGACTTTTTCAAGAAGGTTGTGAAGAACCCCGGCACTGACTTGTGAGTGGTTTGGTGTCCACTATCTCTGGAGTGGAGGAAGGACAACCACTAGTGGATTGAGGAGTTGAGGCTTAATTCGTGGAACCAGTCCAAGTCATTTGGACTTTCCTCAATGTGGATTGGGGGAAATTGACAAGTTTTTGAACACTACGGTAAAACATCGTGTGTCAATCGGTTACTTCTTTGTCTCTTCTTTCCACACTTATATTTATAGCATATTATGATCATTGTGATTGTCATATTTATTTATGTTAGAGATATATTTGTAGAGACGTCTGCTTGTGGTGGCTTAGATTTACTAGAATTGTGCAGGTTTACATTGCTTTGAAATATTGCCTAGCTATAAATTGTGATAACTAGTTTTAGAAGGCAAAATTTTTTAGAACCTTCTATTCACCTCCCTCTAGGAAAAAAGGTTATCCTTTATCCTACAGCTAGCTGGGGAGGGGAAAACAGAAAGAAAAAAGAGAAGCAGATGAGCAAAGATCAGGAGGGAGAAGGAAAGAAAGGTAAGGAAGGGATCATAATTTTAGTGTTCTTCACCAGGATAATGATCTAGATTTTTCATCTCTGTTTTGCTAATTTTTTTAGAGATTAGAGTTGGGATTAGAAAGAGGAGTTGCAAGTTTGTGTGTCAGGGGATTGATTGTAGATCGGTTTGTTTGTGGTAATTTTCTATTGTTGTTTTGGGTGTTGTATTAGCAAATTTTGATAATATCATCTATTAGATAGTTGTAGAGAATTCTGTTAGTTGTTGGATATAGTCTGAGAATAATACCATCTACATGAACAGTGTAGGTAATTGTCTGAGAATTTCATAGAGTTCAAGAACATGAATTTTGGATGGGTAGAACAGAAGTTGTGGATTTTGGAAGACTACTATGTAGAATCGTTGCTGCTAGATATAGTCATGGGAAATTATTAAATTGACTTGGCAGATGACATAATTAAATATTAGGCATAAGTAAAAAGAGGTAGACAATTTGTTGTAGGTTCTTAAATTGTTATGGTTTACTGGATTTGCTTAAGTAGAGTAATAGATATGAAAATATTAAGCATGTTGTCCAGAAGATGATAAATATGTCTTCTGGGTTAAAAACAGAGGGGGTTAAATGTTTAATCTACACTTGTAGGTAAATAAGAACTTGTAAGGAATTTTGTGTAGATTCCAAAACTGGTATAGTTTGCTACGATAGGACTTGGGATTTAGAAGTTGAGTATTATGAATTTGGGAAGCATGTAGGAGCATTATCATTTAATTATTGTCTTGTATTGTTGTGGCCTGTATTGAGATTAGGTAATTACTGTAGGAGGAGTAGCATCTGGGTTGGTGTCATGTTCTAATCAACCCGATTATCGCACCTAGAAAAGATAAGTGCATAGTAGCATGACAGATGATGATTGGTAATTACTCATTATTGTTGAATTATTCTTGTCATGCAATATTTGATTATCTTTTGTTCAGTATGAGATGAATCGATGATGAGAATGTGAAATGTGATAAAGTGATGAATTGTTGTACTCATGACATGATAAAAGTATATGAGGCAGGGAGGTAAGTCAAATAGCTATTCCGGAGTACATGAGTCAGGTCAATGAGGAAGCTATTTGACTATTCTAGAGTGCTCTCAAGTAAGAACTATAGAGGTAGGCATCTCTACGGGATGGAAGAAAAGACCTACTTCGGTGGCACCTCCACGGGATGGAGGCAGTGTGTGAACATCAACGAGTATTCTCTCAGCTATACTAGTATGAGCTAAAAGAGGAGAAAGAGACATGTGCACAACATTGCATTACATTAACCAAAAGAAAGAAGACAGAAAATGGTGGATATTGATATGTGTTAATATTATGAAGTTGTTCCTATTATTTTACTTTGTACTTGCAAAGTCGTGAACTCATATTTATTCTATTATTGTTTTTAAGTGAACGTTGAAGGCAATATGCATAGGTGAAAGTAGAGCATGAGATCTTGCACTTTTGTAGTTCTTCACTTCACGTAGCGATCAATAATTTATCGTCATGATTAATTTAGACTATCCATACAATCCTTAGATGATAAATGGTTTCCTTTAGCTCCTTATGGTGTTATAATATTGCTATTTGTTGAGTTCCTTTGTTTAGCTCTATTATTTATTCATCTTATTGATTATTTAGTTCATCTTAAGATCAATTTGTTGGTTCCTGTGCTGCTGAAATATTCTGTTTATGATTATGTTTTTTGAATATTCTTGAGGCCTAGCTATTGGTAATGTTTAATTAATGGTTTAAATTGGTAGCAATTATAGTTGTGGGTGATATTATGGAATTTTGTTAAGTCGGGGTGTTACAGTTGGTATCAGAGTGAGCTTTAGGTCCGTAATGGAAAATTGATAATTTAATCTAGATAATCAACTTAAACTTAACTTCGGATTGGTAAAATTATAATTTTTTTAATTTGACTAGATAATTCTAAAATATGACTCAGCCTGACTAATTTATTTGAAATAAAATTTGACATATTAGTGCACAGTAGGATAGATTTTTGGATCAACATTGCATTTATGATTCTGATATATCATGATTAATAAGTGTTGTTATGAGATGTTGCTTATAATTGTAAACATTTAGAGTATAAACATGATCTACAAAACGTTTAGAGTCACTGGCCAATGCTGCAAATTAGCATTTAAACCTTTTCCTGCAGACTAATTAAGCCACTGAAGGGCATATATAGTTTTCTACAATCATAAACTTACACCTTGGATTTTAGTTGGTATATGTGGATAGTGGGCTAGTAAAAATTAGTCCATCGGGACAGGCATCAATTTCTTTTAGATAATGCAAATTGTGTGCAACTTTTATAGATATTGTTGGAAGTTGGTAATGCTAAATAGGGTGCTAAACCAGGAAGGGATTTACACACATATAGAAGCCATTCATATTACAGCAGAAACTTTTATTAGTCAATGTCTCACTCAGAAAATTGCGAATGCAGGATGGCATAATTATTGTCTAGACACCATCGCATGCATCAAGGAGCTGCCGCACCATACATTGAGGGTAACAAGAAACCAGACAAATAACACTACAGAATGCATGCATGAAATCTAAGACTTATTAAAGCTAATTAATTTAACCAGATACTTAATCCATGTTAGACATGATGTCGTCGGCAATATTCTTGGCATCCATGGCAACACCAGCCAATCCTCTCCTCGCGAACCCAGCACAATAGAGCCCATCTGCACCTTTCCAATGATTGGGGAAATCATTCGTGGGAAAACCATCTTTCTTGAACATGCTCTCACCGTTCTGCACCCCCCACAAAAATGTTATTTGTTTGTAAGAACCAAAAATATGGCACAAGGTGACTTGAAGGGAAGGAAATCGAAGGAAATTTCAATTTTTGTACCTTGAGCCATGTATTCACTGTGCTTTTGTAGCCTGTCGCAAACACAATGGCATCAAATGAACTTTCCTTCCCATCATGAAATTCAACATTGTGTCCATTGATCTTGGATATTCCTTTGAACACCTGACGGAGGTATAAATATATTTTAACATCACTTGAGGTTAGAAATTTTCTTAGTACGTATAGTAGGAACTTATATCTTCAGAGTACGTAGGCTTATTACATTGACAACGCCTTCCTTGATCAACCTTACGGTGCCAACATCAATGACTGCGGATCGGCCGGTTTTTGACTTGAGGAGAAGAGGACCCAGCCTGGGCCTCACAATGCCATGCCTTGACATGTCTCCAAATATGAACTTTGCTATCATCAAAAGAAGAGCATCCACCATGCTCACTGGTAGATGTTGGACCAAGGTCATCCCTAACCGTATTAGTTCTTTTGTCATTACGTGTACCTGCAATCACACGATGAGATCATTATAGGCATTATAGGCATAACGTAAATTCGCGTCAAGCTAGATCAAATATGCGCATTATACGTACATGAAATACAAATATACTGCATACATACCGGACTGCGAATAACTATAGAGGTATAGGCTCCATGGCTTGCAAGATCATAAGCAATCTCCATACCAGAGTTGCCAGCGCCAACGACAAGCACGCTTTGCCCAGCATAGGTACTCCCTGATTTGTAAGTGGATGAGTGGATGGCCTCCCCTACAAAGGTTTCAAGCCCAGGGATCGATGGAACGTTCGCCACACTGTTCTCACCGGTTGCTACGACCAAGAACCTCGCGGCATACTTGGTCACTGAAGCTGTGGCCATGTCTCGTGCAGATATGGCCCAACGTTTGCTATCCTCGTCGTACGTGGATGACTCGACGGCAGTGCAGTACTTCGGTCGAATATCAAAGTACTCGATGTAGTCATCCAGGTACTTGACAAACTTCTCCTTTGGAACATAGGTTGGGGTACCAGCTGGATACGACATGTAGGGCAGCACGCAGAACTCCTTCGCGAGGTGTAGCTTGACGCGATCGTAGGTGCGCTTGCGCCATAGCGACGCGCTGCAATCCTCACGCTCGACGATGAGATAGGGGATGGAGAGTTGTCGAAGGCACGCTGATGTTGCCAAGCCCGCCGGGCCTGCGCCGACGATCAGAACGACCACCTCCTCCATTCCAAGGAGCAGAAGAAGTGTAGAATATCTATGGATATGTGGTTGGTCTGTGGTGATCGTGGTTTAGGGTTTACTGCATGAAGGGGTGTTAGGGGGTGTGCTTGGCAAACAAAGGGGTATTTGTAGTAAGATGAGTTCTCTTTTTTTGTTAAGAAAAAGGTGAAATCACATTTCTAGCTGCATTTTTGTAATATCCTGGATGTACTTATCCATTGAAGTAGTGAATGTGCCCCAGACTGTGCCTATGTTCTATGTACTTATCTCATTGTGTGTATGTATACTTATCTAGTTGTGTGTATTTTTGGAAACATTTTGGCTAAAGGATATGTTTACATGCATTTATAGTGTGAGGATACGTTGTAACGGTGCTTGGCTGGCAGTTAAATGCTCCTTGGAAAAGTTTTGTTTTCACACAATAGCATTACAAAATTAACTGGAATATACCCTTGGCACTAACTCGTTGATCATGTGTTGCCAAATTAATTGCTAAATATGAAAATAAAGAGTCTGAATACTGACTCTTACTAAGAAGCATATGGCATATACCCTTGGCAGAATTATATAGAATCTTACTCATCCGATCTCGCTCATCAGGTATCATACCATATGCATAGGTAAAAAACCCTTTTTGGAATCATGTATGTTGAACCATTTTAAGACTTTGTCAATGTATCTTATCTTAATCTAATTGGCATTTTAGTTCTATCTCTATAGATCTTTATGTCAAAAATATATGTTATCTCTCCAAAATCTTTTATAGAAAAACTATTTCTTAATGAAGATTTGACATATTCAAGTATAGGAATATCATTTTCGATCAATAATATGTCATCCATATGTAGGATCAGAAAAACAAGTACGCTCCCACTAGCCTTTTTGTAAACACAAGACTCTTCTTCATTTTTGATAAAGCCAAACCATTTAATTACCTCATCAAAACGAATGTTCAAACTTCAAGAAGCTTACTTCAGTCCATAGAATTGATCTCTGAAGCTTGCATATCTTTATACCATTTTAGGGATCAACAAAACTCTCAAGTTGTATTATGTACATATCCTCATGTAGATTTTCATTTAGGAAAACCGTTTTGACATCCATCTGTCATATCTCATAATCGAAATATATAGCAATAGCTAAAATAATCTGGATAGACTTAAGCATAGCGATGGGTGAGTAAGTTTTCACCATTAATCGAGCCTTATGGATATGAACATTTCTATCTATGTCTATCATTTTCTTAAAAACCTATTTACACTCAATGGTTTTTACACTATCAGGTGGATCAACCAAGTTCCAAATTTGATTGTCATGCATGGATTGTATTTTAGATCTCATGGCTCCAAGCCATTTCTTTGACCTTTTGAAAGAAACTTTTTCTCCAAAAAAAACATCATTTCAGGCAACAAACATTGTGTTTTCATCCCTTTTATAAAAGAAATATCATTTAGTTTCGTTAGGATACCCCATGAGGAACCATTTATTTGCTTTGGGTGTGAGCTTGTCAAGCATCAAACGTTTTATATATACCTCACATCCCTATATTTTGAGAAAAGACAACCTGGGAAGTTTCTCAGTCCATATCTTATATGGTGTATTCTCTACGGCTTTTAATGGAACTCTATTTAACATGAACACAAATGTTTCTAGAGCATACCCCCAAAAAGATAATGACAGATTAGATTGGTTCATCATGGACTAAACCATATCTAACAAGGTTCGGATTCGTCTATCGGATACCCCATTCCATTGAGACATTCCCGGCAGAGTTAGCTATGGAACAATTTTACGTTGCTTTAGATGATCACCAAACTCATGTCTCAAATACATTCCCGGCAAAGTTAGCTATGGAACAATTTTACGTTGCTTTAGATGATCACCAAACTCATGTCTCAAATATTCACCTCCACGATTTGATCGTAGGGCTTTAATTGTCTTGCCAAGTTGATTCTGTAACTCATTCTAAAATTTCTTGAACTTTTCAAATGATTCGGACATATTCCTTATTAAGTAGATGTAATCATATCTACTAAAGTCATCGGTAAAAGTTATGAAGTACTGAAATCCACCTATAGCCATTGAACTCATTGGTTCATATACATCTGAATATACTAAGGCCAACAAATCATTTGTCCTCTCACCTAGACCAATGAAAGGTGTCTTAGTCATTTCGCCAAGTAAATAAGACTCGCGTGTTTTAAATGATTCAAAATTAAATTAGTTTAGAAGACCATCTTTATAGAGCTTTGACGAGGATATAACGATCCTTAAATTATTGTTTATCTATAAATGATATAATCACGTCGTTATACTTCCTGAGTATACCCCTTACGACTAAGGGAGGAACTTAGCCCAGTGGTTGTAAGCCTCTTCTACGATCATTATCTAGTCTTAAGTCATTCCACAACCACTCTCTGGTTGTAAGTCGTTCCATAACCACTCTCTGGTCGTAAGTTGTTTTACGAGCATGGTATGGCCATAAGCTATTCTACGAGCATAGTATGGTCGTAAGTCATAATATAAATACCACGTGGTCATAAGTTCTTCTACGACTATCTTAACTTCAACTGGTTTGTCTACGACAACCGACTACATTGTCGATCGATCTGACAAGGCAGTTAGCACATGCATTTATTCTCTAGAATAACTACGCATAACTTTTCTCTGACAGTAACCGCTGCACGACGAGTGAACCAGCATGTCTCTCTAACAATAACTCCTGTCGGACGGTTATCATCCGAAGCATTAAAGCGTCTCTTGGCATGAAACAAACTGCTGCCGATTCATAAGCTATATAAAGGAGGATGTCAAGGAGAAGAAGGGAAGCCAAGGGAGAATAGAAGTAGAGTAAGGCTTTTTCGCATTATTTTCTCCATTGTAATCAGTTCATTGAGTAATATCCACATAGGAATTAGGGCTATTATTCTTGCAGTAGAAGGCTCAAACTTGTATAAAAATCCCTTTGTCTTGTCTCTGTGTGATCCCAGCTAGGTCATAGCAAGAGATCCATGGAGAGAGAGATCCTTTGAACCTAAATAAATCATACGTATGATCGATACTAAAACATCGACAAGCTTCACCATGTGCTTCTCATTTATGTGACCCAAACGACAATGCCAAATATAAATGAAATTCAAATCATTAGGTTAAAACATCTTAGCATTAATGTTATAGGCAGGCACTTTCTCAAGATTTAAAACATATAATCTATTCACCAATGAAGCATGACCATAAAGCATATCATTCAAATAAATTGAAAAACAATTATTCTTTATTCTGAACTCATATCCTTCTGCTCCCAAACATGATAGTCTTCTAAACTATCATCATATGATTAGAGCTTTTCTTAATGCTCTCCTCTGCTGACTTGAGCATCCCATGCAATTCGGTCATTAACTTCTCCATGCCATTCATATGAAAGTTCAAAATGACTAGCTTAAAAGCTTAGAGAGAGCGATTGAAGAATCACATCAGCAGTCAACTCTTGGCTAAAGGGAAAACCAAACTTTTCTAAACTCTTAGTGTAACCAATCATTTTGATTACATGGGGACTGACCAGACTTACTTTAGCTAACTTACACGTAGACAATGACTTAGAGGTGTTATACCTTTCAGCCATTGCTTGGTTCTCAAACATGCCTTTAAGACCCACAATCATATTGTAGTCACCCGTGTTCTTATATTGCTTCTGAAGCTCAGAGTTCATGGTGGTAAGCATGAGACACCTAACTTCAAATGAGTCATTTCTATGTTTTCTATACTCATTCTTTTAAGCACGAGTGGCATCTTCAGCTGGTTTATTAGGATATGGAACCTCTGAAATATATTCCTTCTTTCTTGCTTGAGAACAATTCTCAAGTTACGATACCAGTCAATGAAGTTTGTTCCACATTGTTTTTCTTTGTCAAGAATAGATCGTAATTTAAAACTGTGTACAGAGGAAGTAGATGGTGATCGATATGGTCTATAACATATAAAGTATTTGCAAAAATTCAGCACCATGTTATATAAAATCTTCCATTAAACAATTTAACAAAAGATAATCTCACTATATGTTTAAAACCATGTTCTCTCTAATTATATATAGTGAGTCAAGATCTATATTTCACTAAGTCTAATGAGCTTTGATATCACTGCGAGAAACTTAGCAACGTAAGTAAGTAACCTCTTACTAATTACATCACATATAACTCTTATTTGTTGAGTGACATCCATATGTTTGGGCCTCAACACTATGCCCCCCCCCCCAAGGCCAAAAAATATTTTAATAGGCTAGTCAAGTTAAACCAATATTACGCATGATGGCTAACACTTATCCTATCTTATTAACATAATTAATGGCACTCTACTTTGGTAAATTTATCAATTAACGATCAAAATCTTGATAGGTGCAACAACTGGAAAGGCATAAAGTTTTACTTAGTTTTTCTAGAGGAATACTATTCTATCATATTAAAAACATGTACATTGTTTTATTCTGGCTTCACAAACATAATTTGCCTAAATTTGATGATTAAATGTGAAGGAATGCCAAAGTTTTAGGGTGTAGGTTGTTTTAATGTTCTCACATCACGTCGAGATGCCATTGACCATTGTTTTATCCTGCTTTTAATTAGTACTGTTTTGCGATGAATTCTTGAAACACCAAGACAAGTTGGAGGTTTTGTGAAGCAACTAGCTTCTCTTGTTTCCACTTCCAGGATGCTGTAGTGGAAATAATTCAGAGCTTAGATGATGCTGAAGCTTCTGCTAGAAAACTGATAGAATTAGTTGCGTATGGCCGAGGAAGTAGCGATAGCATCATGCACGTGTGTTGTCATGCGATTCGATAACTTATCATCGTATGAAAACCTCGAAAGAAGATGAAATCTGCACCTGCTTTTGTATCGGTGTTCTTGCTGCCTATAGGCTATAGCTTGCCCCCTTTTGACCCTAATCGTTGGTTGTCCTAGCAGCTGCATAAGCTGCCTGACGTTGCCAGGAAACAGGGCTACTGATGGAATGTTTCTATAGTTGGAAGTACCGGAAGGAAGAGAGAATTTTGCATGGGAGGGTTAGAGAGAGGCTAATCAAGAGACGTGAATTTACAGGCATCCAAGCCGGCCCTGCTGGATGAAGGAAGAAAGAAGCACGCGCGTACGTAGCTAGCGCTGCGTTCGTTGCAGGCGTAGATCGAATTGGGCGGCGCATGCAAGACCATGTATGCGATCGACGCGCGCGTGTATGTTGGCCGGCACAAAGACTATGCGGTTGGGGGCTCCTCGGTTCATCTTCTCCTCGTGGTAAGTACGTTGGTTACCAGCTGTATTGGAAGAACATATCTCTACTACTTAAAAGTTTGAGTTGATGGCACTGCTACAGACAGATCTATCACAGACAGTTCTGAATTGTCATCACAGACGGTTCCTGAACCGTCGGTGTTTAGGTGTCAGTGATAATAGGTGGTTATTACAGACGGCTCCCAAGTCGTCTGTGATAACACACATTACAAATGGTTTTGTATAAAAACCGTATGTGATAGTCTCGTATCACAGATGGTTTTGTATAAAAAATCGTCTGTGATAGTCGAGTATCACAGGTGGTTTTGTAAAATATCACTGACGGTTGCCAGCATCACAGACGGTTCGTGTTAATAACCGTCTGTGAAAATATCACAGACGGTTGCCAGTATAAACCGTCTGTGACAATTTAATCGTTCATACGGAACCGTCTGTGATGTAGCCGTCCAGTATAACATCTTTTGTAGTAGTGTGGTAGTAAGTTCATTCTCCCTTAACTCTTAATAGCCAACCGATTTGAACACTATGATCTTCACCGTCCGTCTCGTTGTCCTCCCCCCACCTCTCTCAAGCGATCTAACAGTCCCTCCACTTTTAGCTTCAGTTACATACCCTTTCTCTTATCTCCCCACCTCTTGTAACCGATGTATTCCTTTTTTTCACGTCACCTGGAAGATGGAGATGAAGTTCAAGATATGGACATACAGGGAGGGCGAATCGCCGCTGGCGCACATCGGCCCGGGCGCGGACATCTACTCCATCGAGGGGCAGTTCATGTACGAGATGGAGGATCCCCGGAACCGCTTCGCCGCCCGCCGCCCCGACGAGGCCCACGCCTTCCTGCTCCCCATCAGCTGCCGGAGGTGAACCTCGCCGACGGCCTCCTTCGCCGCCCGACGTTCGGCCTGCCGCCCGAGAACCGGACAGCCCTCGCCTTCTTCGCCGACGGCATGCATGGCCACATACGCAGGGCCCTCCTGCAGCACTGGCTCGGCAGGGACCCGGACATGCACGTCCACGAGTACCTCCCCCCAGGCCAGGAGTACCACGCGCTCATGGCCAGGGCCTGCTTCTGCCTCTACCCAAGCGGCTTCGAGGTGGCGAGCCCGAGGGTCGTCGAGTCCGTCTTCGCCGGCTACGTGCCGGTGATCATCTCGGAGGGGTACCCGCCGTCGTTCAGCGACGTGCTGGACTGGAGCAAGATGTCGGTCATCGTGCTGACGGCGAGGATACCGGAGCTGAAGGCCATCCTGAGGGGGATATCCGAGCGGAGGTACCGGGTGCTGCGCGCCAGGGTGCTACAGGCGCAGCGACACTTCGTGCTCCACCAGCCGGCGCGGCGATTCAACATGATTCACATGGTGCTGCACTCCATCTGGCTCAGGAGGCTCAACGTTAGGCTCCCCTACTGATGCAGGCTATGTCTATGCGTGCGTGCACGTAAATGTGTCGTCATGTGTGTTTTGTAGAAATCATCTTGATGGCAGTAGATTTTAGTTACTATATTGCACGATCGAATTGGATAACATACGGTTAGCCACAAAGTTTTACCACGTAGGTATTGTAATATAAAGTGTCATATAAATCCTTCGTCGTACACAGTTAATCTCGCCATTAGGATGTAGCCTCCTCCGTATTCCTTTTTTTTTTTTTTGGAACCAAAGCCGCCTCTGTTTTCTCGCCGCGCTATACCGGCAGCAACCTGAACTTGAGAGCGATTTAATGATCAACTGGAAGGGCAAAATACCCTGAGCGCGAGATTTATGGAAAATTGGCAGGTTCTTCTTTGTTCATTGTCTCTCAACACTCCACCCTCATTCTTACATCTTTTTTCTAATAAAATGAATTTGAGGATCGTGAAAATAATATTTGAAACATGATGCATATCATATATAAGTAATAACAATTAGTTTCCTTTTTATATTTTTGGTGACGTGGATCCCATGTGCATGAAAATTAAGTTTTCCTTGCAGTGTAGAATCTGCCTTTTTGGTTGCAGTCGCATTTATGGGGCCTTATTGGCAATTGTTTCTTTGCAGTCTGAAAATGCATGATGAGTCAATTTCTTGGTAGAAGGTCAATGATGATGTTCAAGAAGGTGCTCTTCCTCCATATATGCTTGGTCGTCATCAGACACAACATGCCAAGGTAAATGCTTGTTCCTACCAGTTGATTGTGAATTTGTGATACATGAAACTTCTTGTTGCGTTGATCATTGATAGACTCGTGAAATCTAGGTTTTCAGCGACACAATAAAGCAAAAGAGGAAGGAAAAAGTTGGCAAATAGGATATTTCTTTGCCAAAGGTAATTCTCAATGCACACTATTATTGCCTGCTTGTTTCAATCGGTGGTTTCCTACCTTGACTAAATATTGTCACTATTTATATCCTTTCAGGTTAGACCTGTGGCTGAACAAGAGATGTTCAAAGTTCAATGAACTAGCAAGAGGAAAAGTAAGTCATACTACATGTTCTGAAACTCATGGGTAGTAAAAATTTTAAGAATATGCTACAAATATGTTCTAAAAGTTTTTAAATCTGTAGCAACGTACAGGCATTCAACTAGTATCATTACTATTATAAAAGAACGAGTTGGTGGTTATACGTCCCTTCTCCTCTAACCGCCTCATTCTTAACTTCTCACTGCTCTCCACTTTTCAACTGATCAGAGTAACCCTCTTCCATAGCATGATTCTCTATATATCCAATAAGTTTCGTTGCAGCGCACGAGCAGGTGACTAGTATATGTTAAAGTGTGAGTTGGTGGTTGGTCCATTCTCCCTCCTCTCTTCTCAGCCATCCGATTTGATCTGGACCATTCGTCTCTCTCCTCCTCCTCTCTCTCTCTCTCTCTCTCTCTCTCTCTCAAGATACAGCCGCTCGCCCCCTCCACTTTCCCCCATCTCCTCACGTATTCTGGCCACCCTTCTATCTCTGTCACTTGCTCTCCAATGTTTGATATGTGAAGTTGGCCAGGCAGTACATTTTGTCTCACCATTTTTATTATTTCATTGCAACGCACGGGTCTCTAACTAGTATGTTAGTAAAGAGTTAGGACCAAATCTGCCGAATAACTTGCCTCTAGTCACAAAAGAATAACTTTCCAAAATTCAATATCTTTCTAAATATTTGGATTGGATACATGAAAAAATCATGTGTAGATTTATCTCGAAAAGTACTTTTAAAATATTGTAATTTTATTGGGTTTTAAAAATATATTGCTGCAAAAATTAGTTATCAAAAGTAGTATTTTCAAAACCATGTCATGTCCAAAATGACGTTCCTCTGTGACCGGAGCGAGTCTTTTTTTTTTACAACTAATTATATTATTTGGTATAGTTAATTTAGTGCTACAGCCATGTAGGCAGATACAGAACTACCCAAGTAACTGTTGAGCAGAGAACATTAGTTCAGAGTTAAGATTCAACCATAAACATCATTTGTTGTTGTGTTGTGCTGTTTGCTAATTTATCATCGTGTGAAAACCTCGAAGCAAGCTGAAATCTGCATTACCTTTTGTCCGAACGATGTGTCCTTACTGCCTATAGCTTTTGCCCCCTTTGATCCTAATTGGTCATTGTCCTAGCAGCTGCACAGTATGCCTGCCTGATGTTGCCGAACAGAAAGCACAGCAACTGGTGGAATATTTCCAAATCGGTCGGTTGGGTTTTTGGGTAATCAACTTTCTACGTCCGTTGGAGACGATATGTATTGGGTTCTGGACATAGATTTATCAGTCTCAAACCGCCTCTATCCTCTATCAGCTGTGGTTGATTTCGGGCCTATTCTTTTGGGCTTTTGAAATTGGCTTTTGGCTTCTACTACAGTACCTAACTTTCAAACGGAGTATTTTCTCAAGATAGAGTCTACAAGTTAAACGATCTACACGTTAAAAATCCAACATCTGTACTAGCCAAAATCGTAAGTGAGTATTTGTCTCTCCGTAATCTGTACTGTAAACAGCCAAAATTCAAAAATTTCAGCCAAAAGCCAAAAGCCGCAGCCGAAAAGAACATGCCGAAAAGAACATGCCGTTGCAGTGTTCATTGTGTGAATGACAACTTGTCAAAACCACAAGCTAGCCTCAACACCAAAGCTGGCAGTCAACGGTGAAAACGAAGAACAGACTCTGAACACACCGATCAGATTAAACTCTAAACAAGCCAACGCACAAGCCTGTGCTTAATAATCTGCACAGTACTGGACACCAGAAACCACAACAGCTACAGGCCAGAGGAGCAGTAACCACAGTACAATCACTGGGATCTTCACTAACACCAGCAACCACAGCCAGTGCAGACCTAGTAACCGGCGATCAGGTCGCAGCCTCACTGGACGACGAGGCAGGCTTCCGGTATGCGAGGTGCGACCGGGACAGAGGACGACGCGTGAGAAGCCTCCGCATTGGCTTCCTCCTCTTCATCCGATCCAGTGAGTCCAGTGGCCACAAAGATGCAGGACCTCACCTCCTCAAACCGTTCCTCCGACAGGGAGACCTCGGCGAGAAGCCTCCAGGCTGAAGCTTCCGACGCCTCCTCAAAGTCCTTCCTCCGTTTCAGAACAATGTGGCCACTGATCTCCCATACTGCGGGGTTCACCTGCGTTTCCAGCAGCTCCTGGCTCACTTCACCGAGGGCCTGCTTCTCCGCATAGCACTGCGCATTTGCAACAGGAAAGATTAGGGAAGTTCAGGATGGAAGAACACCATTTATTGGAGAGCAACATCACTGTTCAATACATATGGCAGTGGTCTAATTTAATGTAAAGAGACTAAGACTATATGTGTTTCGCCAAATGTAAAACTATATAAAAAATTCTCATGTTTGTGGGAAATCAACCGAGACATGCATTTCTTGCTGGATAACTTATGGAGTTGTCACTTGTCAGCTGTGAACGGTACCAGGCGGCCCACTATGTTCATGGTCAAGAGTGAAAGAATTCTGCGACTTCGCAGCGAGAATATACCTGAGGGAAGAGGAAGACCCTCCGACCAGAATCAGAGATGAGGACATTGTAAGGAACATTGTTGTCCTGAAGCCAAATGCAAGCGTTGGAAACCACATCAGCCAGATCCTTCAGTGTGTTCCCTCCCTCAAAAATCAGCCCTCTCACAGGGAAATTCGTCAGCTTTGACACCTTCACTCCACTGTTCAGCACACCCTTGGCAAGGGGAATCTTCATGGTAGGCGCCTTCTCAACAGGAAAAGGTACTGATAAGTAGTATGCCTGCAGAGAAAAAAGACGGTCCTCTGTGTTATCACCACAATTATTAACTGTGTTTACAGCGTAGAAGATACGTCTTTGTATAAAATGACCAAGTTTTGGTTAGTTATTCAGACCAAAACGACGATCTATTGGAAATGCGAATTTTTTTTTCTCATGAAATATCTTCCTTTCCCTCTGCAAATCTAAAACAATTTCCTATTGCTGCAAGACTACAGCTGCAACATCTATGAGCACATGCAACAGTGTAGATCTTTAGACTGCAAATTTACTGACTTGCCTAGAAGTAAAAACCAATAGAGTGGAAATTTATCGTCTTCACTGCATCGTTACTGCAATGGCCAATGGGAAGTATTTTCTGACTCAATGATGAAAAGTACCTGGAAGTGGAGGTGATTGATTGTGGCAAAGGCACCCAAGCTGTTGTAACCAAGCCTAAAGTACGGACTTGCAGCCTCAGCCGCCATGTGCAGTGCAAGCAGGAAGCTTTCAGGATCAATTCGCTGAGGCAAGCGGTCAAGCACACGAGGAATGAGAAGCACATGACCATACTCGATAGGGCTCACCTGCAATCCGTTGGAAGTACTAGTGTTGGAATTCAGATACATAATCTTGAATTGAAGTAAACTGTCTGGCTAAAAGATATGTACATTGATTGCAACAACACTGGGAGCGTGGTCACCCTCGGTGGTTGGGGCATTTGCAAGGAAATAGCTGTCGTCACCACCACCATTCTCAAATCGGAACAGCACCTCCTCCTGGCCAACCTTGGTGAAGTTGAACTTGGCAGAGTCAAATGGCTGGAGCACACGGTCGACACGGAACTCAGTCGGACGCTTCTTGAGGTGACGACCTTCATTGAGCTGTGCTACAAACCCAAGCTTGCCAGGGATCACCTTGGTCTCCCAGGCTGTGACATCGTACCGGAATAGGCCTCGGGCCATCCTGTCCTCCCACTATAAGAACAATGGAAAAGCCTAATTACTAAATTCAATAATCAAATAAAATTATAGAATGGAGAAATCCATGTCTTTTCTTAGACATGTTTTCTGCAAATTTTCCATGAAAAATTTCGTTAGCTTTGAACCAACGGCACAAATAAAAGTATCAAGTTCAAAAGCAGTCCTAAATACAGCACTCAACCCTGACAAATGTTCTTTTTGCATGTTTTCTTACCAAGAATTGACATAATTATAAGAAACCATACTGGACTACAATGTTTTTTTTCTTTTTTGACTGAAAGGACTACAATGTTTTGACAAAGATAAAAACAAAAACACTAAATTGAATTTTAATGCTTCTAAATTATGACAAGTTTTATATTTACTCACAAATTCAAGTTGATACACTAAAATCAAAGTTTCTACTTTCTTCTAAAGAGATTGGTAATCAAGCTAAAAGTCCATAATTCTTATAAAATAGCATGAGCACAATACTGTACCAAATTGAGGTATTTAACTACCTCTGTCCAAGTTAGCAAGCCGCAAATTAAGTCACTTACCAAATTATGCATATGTCCAAAATACAATCAAGCTATTTTAACTACCTATGATGTTTTAGCATGTTCAGCATAACCATGTACGAGAATGAACTCTAGTCCTATCATTACAGTTACAGCAGAAAGTTATAACAAACTTCTTTGACCTTCACAGGAATGAAACATGAACCAAAAAAATTATCCTAGTACTACTTCTAGCGGTAGAACTGTGAAGTGTGCGAATTCTTACATCAACATGACCTTTGTTAAGACTAAATATGCCAAGTTTGGCTAGTATTTTCCTTACCTGGCCGAGGAGGAGAGAGTTGAGGAAGAACTCGGCAGGGAGCCCATCCTCCTGTGCAGGCTTCTTTGGGTTGGCCTTGAAAGCATAGAGGGGAAGCTTGGAGGCTGCAAGTGGTAATGCAAACAAATGACTAATTAATCAAAGATGCTTAAACCTGCAACTTTGTGGCAACAAAAGCAAAAGGTTCAGAACTTTGTTTTATCTAAAAAATAAAGACTTCGATTACATTCCTGAGACAACAAAATTCATCCCAAAAATAGATCAATGGAGAAGAAGAAGCGTCTATTCTCATTCTGCAGAAATGGTACCAAATAACGTAAAAGACGGGTATAGTCGTTTACTATGATGCACGGACACGGATACGTCGACACAACACCGACACGAGAATTCGCCGTTTTCTCAAAAATACCGATACAGCGACACGGCTATATATATTTAAGTAATAAATAAATTATATATATGTATTATTTTCTATGTTTCTACGTGCTTATTAAACTGAAAAAATGTAAATTGTAAACTTGTAATTTGTAAAGTGTATACTCGGAATATTTACCTCATGAATTATTTTGTTAATATTGACGACAATTGTTGATGTGAATACTAGTTCCAGAAATAAGAATTCCATTAACCTGGGAGGCAGCAACAGGGACGCCGGGGAGGAGATGTAGTCGGCGGCGAGATGCGGGAGCCGGCGGGCAACAGTGAGATGCGGGAGCCGGCGGGCAGAGGAGATGTGAGTGAGGAGATGGAGGCGGTGGTGAGATGCGGGAGCCGGCGGGCAGAGGAGATGCGAGTGAGGAGATGGAGGCGGCGGTGAGATGCGGGAGCCGGCTGGCGGCGGCGCGAGCGGGCGATGAGGAGAAGCATGAGCGGCTGATGGGAATGAGGCTCTCGGGTGGAATCGGTGCAGCAGCCGTAGGGTTAGGGCAGGCACGGTATGGGCCAGCCTGGGCCGACCATGTCCTGGGCCAGCTGTGTCCAGGCCGTGTCCGACTCGCATAATTACTGTGTCCGATACGTGTCGAGAATTTTAATTATTAAAATTAATTCCGGAATCGGTCGATACGTCGCTGACACGTGTCCGAGACGTGTCTGTGTCGTATCCGTGTCCGACACGTGTCGGACACGGATGCGACGGTTTTTGACACGTGTCCGTGCTACAGAGGTCGTTTAAGAATGGGCCGTCCGACAAGATGGCATGAATCAATTACACACATAATATGATCGAGTAGAGTAGACTGCAAACCTTGTTAATTGTTTTTAGAATCCAATTTTGATGGTAGTAAGAACAAAAGAAGAAATTTCGCCACAAGGAAACTAAATAAATCTCAAATTAGACTAACTAAACAATTCATTTACAAATTTTCCACCCATAGCAGCAAATTTAAGGGGTAAATGAGTTGTAACTCCCTTGAAAACATCACCATCGTACGAAGGAAATTGCCCAAAACGAAAATTACGAGATGAAAATTCCGCATGAGAAGCCGTACTACGAAAAATTGAAAATTCCAAGAAGCTAGGAACGCACCAGGCAAGCAGCAATCCCCGAGGCAGTTCCTGCCGCAGCCGACGCGCGGCTGCCTCTCCCCGCCTCCTTCCTCCTGGTAGTTGGACACCACCGTCGGCACCCTCCTTATCGTCAGCTTCATCTCCATCCCCTCCTCCTCCTCCTCTCCTATCGCCCTGTTTCTTGGACTCGGATTAGTGGTGTGTGCGGACGTTGTTAGCAGGTTAGCGGTCGCCGCGGCGCTCAATCAGAGGGGGGATGCCGCCGCCGGCGAGGAACATTGAGGAGGTCGGAGGGGCTGCTCCCGGCAGGCGTGCGGCGCCGGGCTGCTGGATGCTGTCCAAGGGAGGGCCGCCCTCCTCGCCTCCCCTCGGACGGCGGCGGAGGGGGTGGGGGGTCTGTGTTTGTGGCTGAGCTGCGTCGGCGTGGCAGCGGAGGCGAGGGGAGGCGGGTGGCCATAAATAGGGAGCGGGAAGAAGGTTCGTGCGGTGGATGACGACGTCTCCTACGTACATGGCAACGCGAAGGCTGACGGGGAGAGTGCATCCTATTCCTATTCCACGCAGGAGCTTGACCCTCGTGGAGATTAAGCCCTGTTCTGCAGGGCATAAGCATGCCGACTTTTGGTAGCCGCTACGGTATCTAACTTTTAAACAGAGCATTTTTTAAGACGGAGCCTATAAATTAAACGTAGTACACGTTAAAAGCTCAACATCTGTACCAGCCAAAATCGCAAGTGAGTATCGATCTCTCCGTAATCTGTACCGTAAACAGCCAAATTTCAAAAATTTCAACCAAAAGCCATAAGCCGCAGCCAAAAAGAACAGGTCCTAAAACGATAATGTCTAAAAATAATATATTTTAATATCTTACCGGAACACCGCGGGGCTCATGGATTGGAGAAGCTTTGTTCTCCGCCTCTACCCCGTTCCCCCGCCATCGACCATTTTAGGGAAATTCCTTATGGGTCTCCACCCCTGTAGGGAGAATTGCCCTCTTTAGTTTTTATGTTTCTTACACCCTATTTATTATAGCTTCTGTTTCTGATTTCTAACTTTTTATTTTCGTCTTTTCTAGCAATATAGTTTCTTTGGCTTTTTGTCATTCCTTTTTCCTTATTCCTTTTTATTATGAGTGGTGGTAGAATTTTTTTATTTTTAAAATTTTAATTACTCTAAAAAAGTTACTAGTAGCTACCGTGTATTTTTAACCGTTACAGTGTAAAATAAATCATAAATTAGAGTTTTTAAGCCTAAATAAGCACCACCTATTCTAGTGTATAATGTTGTCGCTTTGACGGTGAATCTAGCTTCTGTTTTTGCTCTTTGTAACTGCAAGGAACTTTATCCTTGGGGCAGAAATATATATTTCTTTAGCCTCTACCATTTTTCTACAAAATCCTACTTTTCTTTGGACTTCCCAGCTAGGTAGCCCACGAATATTGCAGTAGAAAGCTCAACTATGTCGTTTTATTTTGGGATTTATCATGTTTGATCCATTAATTTATCAAGTAAACCTTTTTCTGAAAAAACGCTCGACCATGTGGGTTTGGCTGTGTCGTGTGGTGTTATGTGATGTACAGATGATTGTCATGTCAGCAGTATCTGAAAAACCATAGTGGTACCTTTAAAAGTTTATCAATATCGCTTATAATTGAATTTAATGAACTACTACAGATATTTGTTGCTACTATAGTCTTTGCTGGAAGCACAAACTCAAAAGCTCCATACAACACGGGGCAAAATGCTAGCAAAGCATGCCAGCATTTTTTTCAAGGTAGACCATGGTAGCATTCAGAATATGCAGGGCCTGTTTGGCAACGGTTACGGCTTATAGTTTTTGGTTGAAATTTTTGAATTTTGGTTGTTTACGGTACAGATTACGGAGAGAGATACTCACTTGCGATTTTGGATGGTACAGATGTTGGGCTTTTAACGTATACATCGTTTAATTTGTAGACCCCGTCTTGAAAAAATACTCCATTTAAAAGTTATGTACTATAGCAAAAATCAAAAACCGCCAGTTTCGAAGGAAAAGAACAAACCTGCAATCAGAGGGCGACGGATGGGAGGCAAATCTAGCGGCGGTTAGCCGCGAAAAGACACGGAAGGGAAAGCAGCAGGCTAGTGCACTGGTGGTGGTGGACAAGCCTTGATGCTGTCCAAAATTGCAAGAGACTTCACTGGTCTAGTTGCTTCGTCATCTTTACCCTCATAAACGAAGAACCACCAGAACGTGCGTCCAAACGCACCCGTCGACGCTGTTGCAAACTACGCGCTGGAGATCGTCGTCCAAGCAAAACGAGAGCTCGGAAGGCAACAAACGTGGTGTTTTCTCCGGCCTTTCTTCGCATGCAGTGGCTAAAGCGACCTCTCTCGTCATTAGAAAGCTATATGGCCACGTTTTTTTTTCGAATTTTTAGCTTTGGTGTTTCTCCAGAAACTAAAAATAAACGAAACAGCTTTTTCAAGATGTTTCTCTAAATGGCTTTTAGAGCCTCCTGACGTATACGCCATCTCTCCTAACATCTCTATTATTCTCCATCGTCTTAAAAATACAGTAAAAAAATAATGTATGATGATCTAAAAGCATATTCCTATGCTGCTGTAACCGTTCTGCTTCCTTCCAGTCTAGTTTGGATCCACAACTCACTGTCTCCCATCTCATGTCATGTCACTAATTGCTTGTAACTGCATGCAGCGACCCGGGAATCAGGCGCGTGCGAGGCCACTGGTCACTTCAGCTCGGTCTCACCAGACTGCCAGAGGCATCCTTTTAAAGGAGGAGCATGAGAAAAACTAGTGTACTAAATCACACGAGGATTTTGACCTGCAAAAAAGATGGATTCATCACATGGGGGCATGAGTTCAGCAACTCCGGAAACAAGTGTCCACATACGCGCCACTGAACTGTCTTCACCAACGCATACTGCGGTGAACTGTATCGCAATATGTAATTCGGGCAGAGCAATGTTGCCAAAGCTGGGGAAAAAAAGTTTCTCAAATACACTGTTCTTACTACTAGGCATGCTATCACGTAGAAGCAATTTCTGACACCGACGACGACACGAGTACTACTCAAGGAAATGAAAAGGCTTGGGGCTGCTCAACGAGCGTATGATTCTAGTTTCTCCAACGAGCTTAAGCTTTTAGCTTTTGATTTTTTAATTTCGTTTTTTATATTATGATGATATAGTTTTTTTTATTTTTAAATTTAATTACACAGAAAAAGCTAACAGTACATACAGTGCATTTTCATCGTTACATTGAAAAAAAGCCAGAAGACTGAATTTTTAAGCCCTTTGGAGCACTGCCTAAAATCGGGAAGACAACAAGCTCCTATAGTATGGGACTGTACAGTAATGGTAATTTATAAACGTAGCACATTATTGTTATAAAACGCATGGCAAAAGTAAACGATTAAAAGAACAATAGATAAGGATTTAACATGAAAACCCTCGTGGAAAAAACCACGGATGCACGAAGATGAAAATCACTATAGGAGAAGATATTACAATAAGACTCTTTACTCTTGCTATGGACTACTGGGTACATATATAGAATGAGAGAAACAAATTCCACATAGAGAGAAAACTGAATCAGAGTCGGTCGTTACAAGTTGACACCACATCTGATACAACCTGTGTATGGCCCTGGCACTGGTCATGCCATATCTGACATGAGGCGATACAGTGTCCTACACGAATACGGCACAAATTCAAATCAAACTTCAACAATATCCACCTTGAGCCAAATTCCCTCCAGTAGTCGAAAAATATAATAAATTCCTCCAATTAAATCAGGATGAATATATTGTACGTTGAAAGTCCATCAGACTAATATTCAACAAGAAAGATTAGAACAATCTTATCCAAATGCTTTTCGCGAAGTAAAATTGAGCAAACCACCAGCAGATCTAAACACACAGCTATCAACAAAGTAGACGAACAAATATAAGGTATTCAACAATTCATAACCTAGCAAAAGTCTAAGTCTATGTAACTGACCTCCTGAAACAAATGCTCACTCATCAAACAGCATAAGCCAAAATATCATCTATGACGCTAGATAGCGAAGAACTCATACCATGGAATATGGTATGCTCCACCTGAAACACAAAACTCGGCAAAAACGCTTATTGAAAGGGCAACAATTCCAATATGAAAAGGAAACCAAATCAGAGTCAGTTACTACAAGTTAACACCACATCTGATACAATCGACGCATGACCCTAACACATATCACGTCTGGCATAAGACGATGCAGTATCCTACATAGATATGGTACAAATTTGAATCCAACTTCAACCATCATTGGGTGCCTTTGAATGGGTTTTGGCTCATGCTTATTGGCTTTTTACAACATTAACTAACTTTTTAAACAGTGTGTCTTTTCAAGACGATGTCTACAGGTAAATTATAGTACACAATGTACCGAGTTCAGCTATACCGACCAAAATCATATGTAACCATTTTCTTTTACGTACTGTCTATCACGAACAGTCAGAATTCAAAAACCATAAGTCAAAAATCAAAGCCACAGTCCAAAATAACCCACCCCTCGTCTACTTGATGCTATTGGGATGTCACAGGATATCAAGATTCAAGACAGCAACAACCGCGCAAACACAACCTTTCGTGTCCCAGGTTACTCCTAGCTTCCATGTCTATTGATAGAACACGGTGGATAGGGCAAAAGGTGAAACAGAGGAAGGCAACGGCGAGCAGAGGAAGGGGATTCCGTAGGGAAGCCGGCAACCAAACGTTGCTCTGCTTGATTATAATAGCATGCGGTAGCCCTCTTATATAGATGGCTCCCCCTAACAGATGTAATCTAACTCCAATCATATCTCTAACTATATCTCTAATACAAGGAAACCAATCTCTAACTCAAATAGAAACTAATCTCTAATTCCTAATAATAACCCGTCTGGGCCCAAGGCCCACGCCTATAACATCTATAATTACACTTCGCTTCATGTATGGCTCGGTCGTCACCTACATCCTGTCCAAGCTACGTCAATCAACTGTCGGTACAGCAATGCAGCTCAGGGTCCAAATTTCAATATACTGAACAGCTTCACCAGTGGCAAACCTCCTGGTATGAAGCTCTAACTAGATAACTGCCGATGAATATACAATTGGGGGGAATAATACGCAAGTACAATGCAGGCACTGCTGTGTCTTCCATAGGAGACTCCCAGTATGCGTCATGCAAAACATAATGCTCAGTTACCTGGTTAGCTCGTAGGAATCATGGTGGCGTTAGGGCTGTGCATTCGGTCTGAATGGTATATTCTGTTCGGTACAGTTGGTATATTCGGTAAATATGGCATTATAAGTTCGGTAATATATGGTATTGTTGAAAATATAGTTCAATATCGGTAAATTCTAATTTATTTCGATGCGGCATCAATAAATATCATATTCACCAAAATTGACGTAAATTGCGAACAATATAACGACTGGTAAGTCTGCAACTGGTAGTCTGTTACCACCATGGCGACCATCGACTGCAAGTCTGCAACAATATAGTGACCATGAACTGTTGTCTGTTAGTCTGGTCACTTGGCCTGTTACCATCAGCCCATCATGGACTCATCAATTCATCATGATTATTGATTCATGAGTCACTCATGGTCTATTGGTCTAAATCTGATTGGTCTCGCAGAGTCACAAACAGAGTCACACGGAGACAGTACTTAGTAGTCACTAATGTTATTAAGTCGTCGACTAATCGACAATTAATCTATGGCAAGTCATCCAGTCGGTACATGGTGGACGACTAGCAAGACCGACTCAATTGGAGCGACTAGTCGGTACGACGGACGACTAGTCGACGATAAATCATGACTAGTCAGGCTTGTCTAGCCAGCTGACTGGAGGGTGGAGGGCCAACAGCCCAGCAGTAAAAGACTGAGGACGACTTGGCCGGCCCACAGCCCACTAGAACAGTGAGTGAAGACTGTAAAACACTGAATACTGCAGTCAGTAACCCTAGAAGCGAGTGAGTCCTCTCGTGCGGCAGTGTGAGTCCTCCGGTCCTCCCGTGCGAGCCGCCAGAAGCAACCGAAGCAGTAGCAGTGGGCCGCCTCCCTCTCCAGTGGTCGTCGCCGTGCCGCCTTCTCCAGTGGCCGCTGCAGCCTCCTCCTCCTCCTCAGTTGTCGTCCTCCGACCCCAACCATACCCTACCTGACTGAAGCTTCACACGCGCGCGCTGCTCCGACTCCCTCCCGCCATGCCAGTACCTCCTTCCGCCGCCGCCTCGTCCTCCTCCTTATCCGCTTCCTGAAGACGTGAACCAACCAGGTGCTCCTTCTTTGCTTGATTATTTTCTTCTGGGGGCGATTTTGGTTGGGGTTTTTCGGGAGAGGTGTTGATTTGTCTACTTGGTCCATTGTCCACTTCTTGAACAACGGATTTTGCTTTTCTTTCTCAAGGTTGGTGTTGGGATCCGGCGGGCAGGTTCAGGTGCCGCCCGGCCTGGGAGCCACGCTGCTCATAGCTCCATTTTAGAATTTAGACAGGTAACCAAGCTACTCACTCATTAGTCATTAATTCATTACTCATTACTTCATTAGTCACCAACCTGATATATATATATATATATATATATATATATATATATATACACACACACACACACTCCCTTTTCTTCCTCTAATTGAGAAACAAAAGTAGAGGTGATTCATCAAATTTATGCTCTCTACCTCTCTCACATGTGAATATTGCTCTCTGCCTCCTCCCCTGCATGCCAATGTAAATAGAGAGCAGCATTGCATATATGGCATGTTTTGTAAGCCTTTTAATTAATAAACAAACTGGCATGGGCATGATGTTTTGAAGTTTTAGTTTCGAGGTTAAAATTCAAAGTGTTGTTGAACTAGGCTGTCCAATGCAAAACAAAATGCCATATAGTAATTAGTAATGCTATTGCTGTGATGTTGTGGTAGTTGTGCGGACTACAGACTACATGTTACCTAGTAGTAGCTCTCCTTTGTCTGTCCATGTAGACTTGTAGATGTATGTCTTTTGTACATAGACTAGCAGTAGCTCTCCTTTGTTTGATACTTAGTCCATTTCGCTAATCTCTATGTGCACTTGTGCAGGTCATTGAGGTGAGGTACCATGGCAGACACAGACTAACCACGGCCGGCTAGACAAGCCTGACTAGTCGTGATTTGTCGTCGACTAGTCATCCGTCGTACCGACTAGTCGCTCCAGTCGAGTCGGTCTCGCTAGTCGTCCACTATGTACCGACTGGACGACTAGTCGTAGATTAATCGCCGATTAGTCGACGACTTAATAACATTGTCCTGACCTAATGCCCTAAATCTAATGGCTAGTAATGAGTCAATGAGGATGGGCCGATCGAATGGGATGGATTGGCCGATGGGCTGCAGCGCTGCGCCTGGACTCAGTTACTCACAAGTACTCGGTTTTTTCGGTTTTCAGCTGATTTTTATCGGAAAAACCGAACCTCAAAAAACCCAAAATCTACACAACCAAAAATCGGTCAAACTGAGTTGACCGGTACGGTCCGGTTTTTTCGGTTCAGTCCAAATGTGCACAGCCCTAGTACCAGGCTAGATCAGCCCCAAACTGACCTATGCTTTCCCAAGATTTGCCCAAGGACACAAGCAAATTGGTTTTTGAAAGTGTCAGGTGCTCCTAGCTCCTGAAGGAGTGCATCATAAAATCCCATTCAATACTCTGGTAGTAATCATACTGCCGAGTGCGCCAGGCATCCATGCTGCTACTGATCAATGAGAGCACCAGACACACACATTGCTGCAACCATCATAAGATCACAGTAAGAACCCTCTGGAAATGATGACTATCAAATACAGGTGACTAACCTCTTCCATGAGACTCAAGTGGAACCTCTTCCTCAAGTTCTGTATGGTGCGAGGACCACCTTTAAAGCATAGGAAGTCAGAATCCTGATCAAAGAACATTGTACACACATAAGATGATTTCTGTCATGATGGCTTTTACATTGCCTTGCTAATCACAGGAAAAGTGGAATCTAATTACACAATTTTAGGTAAATACCATATCGAAAATAACAGGATTAACATAACACTAGAGGTATATATACCATCCAAAAAAAAGCTAATACTCGTCAATACAAGGAAGAAAATGTAAGTTTGAATGCAACAGAAAGCATGGTCAACTTCTTTGTAGCAGGGTGTGCTAAAAGGTATAAAAGGGCAGGAGGAAGAGAGTTGGAAAATAAAATAAGTGAACTTCGTATTTGGATGACGATACTATGGAAAACTTTGGTCAATACAAGGGCCTGTCAAGAAGGATCTGCTCCAAAAATTCATAAAGTCGATGTATATTCAAAAAAATATTGACAAAAAGTGTGGGGGCGTGCATGCGTAAACCTGAGTTGTAAGATGAATGTCATCTGATAGGAAACAGCTCATATATTGTATCAAGTCATCTAGATAAACCTCTACAATTTCAGATAAGGATTGTTACCTGCAACATCTCTACAAGAAGTAATACGCTCTGCATGCTTCCGAGTTCCGACAAGTAAGAAACCCTTGAACGCATAGCACCTGAACAGTTCAAATTAATATAACTAAATAAGGCAACAGAAATTGGAGAAGTCCCAGCAGTCAGATACCTTGAAGTAGTAAAAAAACTCGCTGGGAGTTGCCTCTGCATCAGAATCCAGTACCTAGCAAATTTAACGAGACCCGGAAGCGGGAGCGTGTATGCGGTTGCAGATGTAGTCACGCAGGCCCGGGTGGTCGTGCTTGTAGAGGTAGCTGACGGCCAGTGGCGGACCGACCGGTGGGTCAAGGGGGCTGGCGCCCACCCTACCACCGGCCGGAGCATGGGTACCCCCCTAGCCCCCCCTTCCTCCAGCTGGGGCGCCAGGCCGCCAGGAGCCACCGCCGGCCGCGCCAGAGCTGCGGTCTCTCCGTGAGGCCGAGCCAATGAAGAACAACATTACAGGCTTATAGCAACAGCAAAGTTGGGCCAATAAACATGACAACAAAATTGGGCCGCAAAACAACATTGCATCAACCAAAGCCCACCAAAAATACCCTACCACATCAACAGCTCAGCACAGCAGCCAACAGGTCCGTTCGTCCCCTTTGAGGCTTTGACCCTTTCCAAATCCACCGAGCACGAGCAGGAGCAGCCAAGCCCGAGGCCGCCACCGCGCCAGCCGCCAGATCTGGCCGTCGTCGCCGAGCAGGAGTAGCCGCCGCCGCCGGCCCGCCGCGCCACATCTCGCCGAGCACGAGGAGCAGCCGAGGCCGCCGCCGCGCCAGATCTCGCCGCCACGCCGAGCCGACCTCCGACCTCCGAGGCGGCGCAACAGGAGAAGCCGAGCCGAGTCGCCGAGAGGGAGGCCCGGTCGGCCGGAGGGCGCAGGCGCGCAACGGCGCAGGGCGGACCGGCGGAGAACGGCGCAGGGGTCAGGGCGGAGAAGGGCGCAGCGAGACCGAAGACGCCGAGTGACTGTGGTGGGGGAATGGGGTGGGGATCTGGCCAAGAGGCCCGTGACTACTTTAGCCTTTAGTGCTTGTGCCGGTCAGCCGGTGTGGGTTTTTATTCACGGTGTGCACCTCTGGTGTCTCGGCTGTCCTCACCCAACAGGCCAACACAGCTGCGCCGACTACCGGCGCCCGACAGTTGTCTGGTACTCTGAGTCTCTGAGAAAGGAGAAGTGGAGAACACAAAGGTTTAAGGTTGAATATTTATAACTTTTTGTTTATTTAATCAAAGATTAAAAAGTATTGTGTTGGTAGTAGCGCAATAGACTTCAATTTAAATTTGTATTGGTAGATTAAAAAGTAACTTTAGTTTATTTTATAATCAATCTTGCGTTGTCTTCTTCTGCAGGCCAGTTCGTTGAGGAAATTCAGAGAACATTGTCTTCTTCTGATGTGGTGATTTACTGATTTTGTAGGTATGAAACACAAACCTATATTTTAAATTTGTGTAATTGTGATTTAGTGATTTTGTAGGTATTTTAATATTATTTATTGTCATTTATTGATTTATAGAGTTACAAGAAATGGAGAAACGAACATTGCATAAATATTTTTTGTCCAATACAAGTAATACTCCTCATACTAATGAGAGTCAAGTAAAGAAGGCTCGGGTGGATTTTAGTCCCGATGAAATTATCGCTGATCCAGCAAATCGTATACCTATTAATGAGTATGCCAATGAAATTAGAGATCAAGTGAGGAGGGCGTATTTGTTGAGAGGTCCAACCCAACCAAAAGGCCATGATTTTCCTCACAAAATGCAGAATGATTGTTCAAGAGTATTTCAACAATCTTGGTACAATAGATATGATTGGTTGGAATATAGTGTGGAAAAGGATGCGGCCTTTTGTTTCTATTGTTTTCTTTTCAAGAAGCCTGGAAGGTCTGAAAAATTTGGTTATGATGTATTTACAACAACAGGATATTCTAATTGGAAGAAAGCTTTAGGAACATTTGATAAACATGTTGGTGGACCTAGTAGTTATCACAACATTGCAAGGGGGGACTGTGAGGATTTTAAAAATCAAAGGGCAAGTGTGACACAAAGACTTTCTGATCATGGCCAAGAGTCAGAAATTGCATATAAAATTCGTTTGACTGCTTCTTTAGATTGTGCAAGATTTCTTCTAATGCAAAGTGAAGCTTTCCGAGGACATGATGAATCTTCAACTTCCATCAATAAGGGAAATTTTAGAGAATTGGTTGAGTGGTACAAAGATAAGAATGGGGAAGTGAAGAAAGCGTTCGATAAAGCTCCTTTAAATTGTCAGATGATTTCTCCAAAAATTCAAAAGGATCTTGCGAAAGCTTGTGTGCAAGAGGTCACGAAGGTGATTATGGAGGAGATTGGAGATAAGAATTTCTCCGTGTTAATTGATGAGTCATGAGATATATCAATAAAGGAGCAAATGGCCGTGATTTTGAGGTAGTTTATTATATGTTTTTACATTATTCTATTTATTTGTGTAATCATGTGGTTGTGTTTTAACTTAGCATAATCTGTGGCAATTGGCATACAGGTTTGTGAATGATCAAGGAAAGGTTCTTGAAAGGTTTCTTGGTATTAAGTATGTATCAAATTGTACATCTGCTGCATTGAAGGAAGCTTTATTTGATTTGCTTGGAGAGCATCAATTACCAATTTCTAGGCTACGAGGGTAGGGTTATGATGGAGCTTCAAATATGAGAGGAGAATTTAATGGCTTGCAAAGGCAGATCCGAGATGAGAATCCGTATGCTTTCTATGTCCATTGCTTTGCCCATCAATTGCAGTTAGTGGTTGTGACTGTTGCAAGTTGTAGTAGAGCTATTGTTGATTTTTTTCAACTATATTCCCTTGATAGTAACCACTGTGAGTGCATCTTGTAAAAGAAAGGATGCATTGCTTGCAAAAACATCAAGATGGCTTGTTAGAGAAGCTAGAGAATGATAAGGCAGTCACTGGAAAAGGGTCTTTTGAAAGAGTCTTTTCGGCAATGAATATTATCAAGACAGATTTGCGCAATAGAGTAGCGGATGAGTGGTTCAGTGACTTGATGATATGCTACACTGAGCGAGAGATTTTTAGAAACCTTGATGATGATAGAATTAGAAAACGCTTTCAAAGCATGAAATCTCGTAGAATACTATTGCCTCGTACTTGCACTACTACTACTCAATCCTAGTTACTGGTATGTTTTATCCTTTTTTCAATCTATATAACTATTTACAAATACAATTTCTGATTTCATAACTAAGTTTGATAATTTTGGTGTGCAGATAACTACTTACATATATTTATGGGCATTGGAAGACACATTATCTATTAACAAGGTACAATCTTTGTTGTATTTTGTATTTTTACTATGTTCCTATTCTAATTATGTGTGATTTTGGATTGCAAAATATAGTTCGCTTTATATTTAGTGTGTTTATGTTTTGTATATTATATCCCGCTAGCCCCCCCTAAAATTTGGTTCTGGGTCCGCCACTGCTGACGGCGATCCACTCGCAAAAGAAGGCGGAGTCGAAGAAGTGGACGAGCCATCCGCTGCTCCCGACCGGTGTCGCCGCCGGCCCGAAGCGGCACCATGGCCGGCGGGCGCTCCTCCCCAACCAACCGTCATTCACGTCTGCCTCCACTCACCACCATCGCAACCCACGGAGCAGCTCGATCCAGGACCGCGAGCACCCACCGCCCTCCCAATCCAAATCTCCGGCTGCTTCAATCCAAACCCTAGCCGCCGCGACGCCGGCGGCGGCTGCTCGATTCGAAGCCTCGCAAACCCTAGCTCCGGGATCGAACCGCGGAGGGCGCGAGATTTGTAGCGTGGCGCAGGGGAGCTTGGATTGGGGGAAGCGTAGGGAGGGATTCGAATTGGGGAGAGAGGATTCGCCGCGCGCGGGGGGGGGGGAGCGTTTCGTTGCTGTTTCTGGTGGACTCTGGCTTGAAATTCTCCTTTTCTTTGTTTTCTTTGGGCGGCACTATGGCCTACGTAGGCACAGGAAAAAGTCGGTCCACCGACCTAAATACCATCTGATAGACTCGCGACGTTCTGGGGCGGTCCGGCACGGTGAGCATATCGGATTGGCTCAGACAAGATTAACCCATTTTGGCGTGAAATTCTAAAACAAATGCGAAAAATTCTAGAAAATATATAAAATACAAAAATGAATTTATTTATACTTATAAAATGAACTATGTAAAATTCAAAAAATATGAAATACGAATTATAAAAATATTAAAAATGAATAGCCTAACAGTGCGTGCCGGGTTGGATCATGCCTAGCCATGCTGTGTTGGACTAACACGTTGCGCCGAGGTGGCGACCCAAACATGGCCCAGTGCATCACGGCATGTTGGCCCGGCCCATTTATGTCGTGGGTCGTATTGTGCTGAGATGAGACCAACAGTGCCATGCTTTGAGTGACTTAGCTGGCACGATCCATTTAGCCACCTTTAGGCCAGAGCAGGTGGTGCCAGACCTGACCAAATGGGTCGGGCCAATCGTGCCAGTCTGAGGCATGATATTGTTGGCCCAGTCCAGACATGGCATGAACAGTAAACGGATTTGTGCCATCCCAGCTGGATCGGGCATACCGTACTTGGATAGGCACCTCGGCAGGGCAGACTGGCCCGGTCCAGTATGCACAGTAACTCTCCTATGGTAAGTACAATAAAATTGCTTGTGGTTGGTACTAAAATTACTTGTATTATAGTTACTGCACTCTTCTAAGCTCGGACGAGTGACTTGACAGTAAATTACTTGTGCTTGGCAAAAAAATATATTATAGCTAGTAGTAAAATACTTACGACCGTGCTCAATGGGCTGATGGCCCGTTGAGCTAAGCGTGTCCGGGCTAAGCCGGGACGGCCTGACCCCTCTTCATGTCGTACTTAGGTCAGAGGATAGGCATGTGAGCCGGCACGACACGTTAACTTATTCGAGGCAATCATACTAGGCCTAATTGGGCTACCCTTATCCATGGTCGTGCCGTGCTGGGTGGCCCATTTGGCCAAGTCTAGGTGGTGGGATGGCCACGCTTTCATAAATTAATAGCAAGAGAGTACTTTTGTACTTAGCAAGTGGAATATTATAAAAGATGCATATAAGGATAGTCATCTAATCATCTATATCATCGTCATAATCCAAGTTTCATAGTTTTTATTTGGAAATGATTTTTTTAAAAAAAAAAAGCTTATAGAAAGCTATGTGTCACTTGTACCGTGGGATAGAGGCACCGATAGGCTCTCACGGCTTTCAATCTACAAGACAGACGCAGAATCACGTTTTAAACTCTACGCAGGTTGTACTTGTATCACTTTACTCTCAATTACTCTGACTATGATAGTCTTTGGTTCATTTGCATTTCTTTTGATGCGATACCAGTATGAGTAGAGCTTTTAACCCCATTTGATATATTATACCTTTGCCTGGCTAGCACTTTACTAGTCGTTTGTGTAAAGCTTTCAAACCCTCCACTCAGCCCGCATTAAATATACGATGTACTTCACTACTTCATCGGCATTAGAATGAGAACTTCATCATCCAATCTAATAGTAAGTACCCATATAAAGTATATAATAATTTAAATAGAGTAATGAGCTAAGCCCATCTGAGATTCGACCATAGTTGATATGGTTTTAATGCGGCATACAACTCAAGTGATTTAGTCGTTGTATGTCTAACCCTACGTAGAGGAAATCCTAATCTGCCATAATTCATCGTCACTTTCCCTGAGCTCTCCCTATCCACCGTATTAAATCAATCCACAAGTTTATTCATCATTGTTCGATCATTCATTCATTCATCATCAGGTTTATTTTAGAAAATAGTGCTTTGATGCAATTACTAGGAGTAATAATTTGTAAACTAGGTTTGTAGTGAAATTAGAATCATTATTTATCGGCATGATCAACGGAAAACTTGACTGAGTTTTCGTAGTCTAGTCGGACTCGGATCAGCCTGCCTTCGGTTCCGTTTTTTGCAGTTGAATATGTATGTTTGGATTTAATCGAATTGAAATTCTACTTTGTTATGAGTTATGACGTGCCAATGGTAAACTGACAAGGTGCTTGGTCCTACAGTCAAATATAATGCGATGTTGAATCAGTAAATGCCTTAAGGATGTCTTAGTAATTTGTTAAAATTAAAAATTTTGGAAAGGGTTTAAATGGCCTAGTTCGGTTTGCTTCATCCCGTAATAACGGGCCTGTTCTTCTTTCTGGATTTGGCTTATAGCTTTTAATTACGGTTTATGATTTTTGAGCTGTTTATGAAAGAGAGTATGAAGTAATAGAAACTCGCGTGAGGTTTTGGCCAATATAAATGAAGTTACTACAGTGTGCTACAATTAACTTAGAGCAAGGCTAATAATACAGCCTTCAGCTGGCTGTATGGACACTTACAGCCCACTTATAAGCCCATTCATATAGTAGTTTACAGCCAGCTGAAGGCTGTATAACCCACCCCTTTCTCTCACAAAGTTTCTTGGTTCTTGTGCTTCAGCTGGCTGTAAACTTACAGTCCACCTCTCTTCTCTCTCCTCCTCCTCTCTCTCCTCCACCTCAGCATACAGCCTACTAACAGCCTCTTATTATACTCTTATTATACTTGCTCTTATAGACCCCATCATAAAAACACTTCATTTAAAATCTAGTTATCGTAGAAAAACAAAAAAAATCAGCTTTTAAATTTTAAAAGAATAGGCCCAACAAACGCGCTCCATCCCGTACAACGTCTCCTTCAGCTCCACCACCTCGCTCGCCACTCATACCTCCGCCACTGTCGGCGTGACACCACCCTGATCTGTTGACTCCTTCCCCACTCGTCCTCAGCGTCACTCATACCTCCGCCACTGTTGGCGTGACACCACCCTGATCTGTTGACTCCTTCCCCCACTCGTCCTCAGCGTCCCTGGCCACCGCACGCAGGGACGGGAAGCGTGGGGTTGCCGCAAACGCGATGGTCCATTTTTTGACTGATCATGAGACTGCTTAATTATCATTATTTGGTTTGAATATTAACAGTTATCAGTGAATAATAGAGTCAGTTACTTGAGAGTATTATTTCAGTTTAATGACATCAGTTACTAGAGAGTAATTAGCACTATAAAAAAGCATGAAGACGTCCAGGCTTGGTACTGAACTTCTCCATTTCTTTCTCCCATTGTCTTTTTCCTCTCTGGTGAATTCGTACTAATTGTTAAGCAATTGAACCTCGTCGACCTTTCTTCTCTGCGTGCATCGGTAAGAGAGGAGAGCGGGGTCTCCGAACCATTGTCGTAGAGAGAACCTGCACGGAGCGACAATAAGGTTTCTGGGCAGCGTATTTACACGGCCGCTCCTGCTCTGCTTCATCTATATTATGCACTACGTCGAGCCTGCACTGCTTTCTGTTTTTCATCAAGCTCAACAGTAAGTCGTTCGCGCGTTTGATCGACTTTGATATTGTATTTCCTTTGCGTATTTTCTTAAGTACAATTAGTAGCCTACTGTTAGTTATGTGTTTTGCATCACTAATTTTTTACTGTATTTGTTTATTAGTAAAATTTGGAATTAAAATATTGCCCATTCCTCCATATTTTCCCCTCTATTTCGCCTCCTCGTCACCCCCTGATCCTATGGTGGAGTCGTCGGTGCTGCTAAGTCACAGGCGAGCTCTCCTCCGCCTCCATCTCGCCGCTAAGGCCCCGCGTTTGGTTCTTCTTCGTCCCAGGTTGGGGCCCATGGTGTGTTGGCCCACGCCTCACCGCCCGTGTGCCACGATGGAACTCAGAGCCCCGCGTGCGCATGCGGCCGTGCTGCGGGCACGCTTGGCGCTCAGTGCATGTGCGCGGGCGTGCTGCCATGAGCCGGCAGCGTCGCGTCTCGCATGCGTCGCGGCTCTGGCACGTACTCTGACAATGAGCCCTCCCTACTCTCCTGTTCCCTCTTCTACTCTACTCGTCCTACTCCCCTCTCCTCTCCTTGAGGGCCTGTTCTTTGCGGCTTTTAAAAGTGATTTTTGGCTTTTGCTACAGTATCTAACTTTCAAACGGAGTATTTTCTTAAGACGGTATCTACAAGTTAATTGTAGTACACATTAAAAGCCCAACATCTGTACCAGCCAAAATCGCAAGCGAGTATCTCTTTCACTGTAATATCTGTCGTAAACAGCCAAAATTCAAAAATTTCAGTAAAAAACCATAAGCCGCAGCCCATAAAGAATAGGCCCTGAGTTACTTTACTTCCTCTACCAGGCTGTGCTCTCTACTGAACTCTATGGTGGAATGTGTTAAGCCTAGTTGCTATGCCATCTACATGGCAGAATGATTTTCTATTGATCGATGCTACTGACTTGGTTTAACATGTAAACTAATTATGTTGTCAAAACTAGAACCAAGAGTCATTTGTCTCCTCCACCACTGCCATTCTATATTATACATCTAACTGTTGATATCCCTTCCCAATGCACACAACAGTTCACCATTGCAGGCTCATTTGAAGAAATACTCATCTAGTCCAATAACACTTCTGCATCCAGTCTGATGATGAAGACATAGACTTGAGCAATCACATCATCAATGTACTATATGCAACATAACAATTAGCAAATTGACAACCTGAGCAGCCAAGACATAAGGAAGCATATCCCATATAGGAGCCATCTGACCAATTTGGCGATCACGTGGAGAAACTAGAAAATAATGTTAATTATCAGTTGTGTGATTGTTTAATAGTATTAAGCAAGGGTAAGAAGGCAAAGCACACATACCACAGGATCATGGGCAAAGCAGACCCAATACATGGTGGATATAGCTGGTGTGACGCCAAAACAGATCAATGCGTTTTGGATCTTTAGCTCCTTTTCTACCTCATATATATTTCATTTATTAGATATGAGTTTCCTTAGAGATAGAGATTGTTTCTTGGAGGTCAAGTTGAATTATCTCTATAAAAAAGGCTAGCATGTATCTTTTATCAAAAAGCAATAAAGATAAATTAATTTAGTCTCTTTCTCAAGTTCTATCATCTCAGCCTATAGTTAAATTTCTCATCCCACCAAAGCCGATGATGTCCAGTCTTCCTCTCGGCGGTGTTTACCCCGATGAATTAAGGTTCATCATAGAAGGACATGCCTATATGAAAAGATGATATTTTGGTTATAATTATATAAATAAAACTTCTATCTTGTATTCCATCCTGTACATGTATCAAGAAGAAACGATGAGGAACATCTGGAATTTTGCTTAGCTCTCCTGCCCATTCTGTTGTTCCTATTAGGTTCTGGGGTGATGCTTTCTCTACAGCCTGTTTGCTCATAAACCATTTACCTAGCAAAGTTATTAACAATATTACACGATTACACCTTTAGAACGTTTGTTTGGTAGCAAAACTGATTTTTCTCTGCTCAAGGTGTTTGGATATGCTTGTTGGCCAAATTTGTGACCTTATGATATGCGTCATTTTTGCATATTTTTTCTGTCATTTACCCCTTATATTTTTCACATTCTATGACCATGATCCATCATTTACATGTTATCTATAATTAATTATCTGAATTGCACCCTTTTATATTTTTTATAATTATTTAGTAGGACAGCATGTTAAGAAGCATTATCTTCTAAATTAACATGTTTGACGCGAACTGTTCAAGGGCCAGATCGAAAGGATTACATGGCAACAAGGACCTCTTTGCAAATTTTAGGAACTATGAAGACTAAATCACAAAAAAGGCCAAAAATTCCCATCGTGCTGCCTATTGAAGCCGAGTCTGGCTTTTGCTTCTCTTCCTTGCCCCTCCTTCCCGCATCCGGTCGCTGGTGAGCGCCGGGCCGCAGCTCGTCATTGCTCCACCTTGCCACCGTCCTCCTCCTCTTTTCCTCTCCCAGCTCCATCCAAATCCACCGCTTCTGCATCCACTTTGCCTCCAACTCCACAGCGTTGCCACCGTCCTCCTCTTTTCCTCTCCCAGCTCCATCCAAATCCACTGCTTCTGCATCTTCTTTGCCCCTAATTACTTCTCTCCTCCTCTTTTTCCCCAGCTCTAGCACTGGCGAGGGCCGGGCCAGACCTCGCCGGCGGCCACCATCTCCCCCACTGCCTCCACAGCGCCACCACTCTGTGCCCTCCATCAGCCGCCGCCATCACCACTGCCGTCGTAGCCCTCCATATCCACACCGTCGTCCTCATGCCGCTACTACCCTTGCTAGAGCCACCTTCCTCCACCTTACAGTTGTCGACGCTCTGCTCCACTGATGGCGCGCCACCGCACCAGCACCTTCTCCACTGCACCTCCCCCAAGATCCAACTCTTCCCTCCCCCCTACGCAGCAACTACCTCCACGCTGCTGTGCCGATGCCAACGGTCTCCACTGCTTCCTCTTCATCAACCTTGTCTTCTTGCTCCACTACACCGGTCACGACTACTTCCACTTCACCGCCGGTGGCCTTCTTTGTCTACACCGACACCCCCACTGCAACTTCTACACTGGCTTCAACCCTCTGCCTTGGCCTCACCTCTACTACTACTACTACTACTACTTCCCCCTCAGTTCATCTCCAATTCCTCTCCCTTTCTCTCTTTGCTTCTATTAATTAATTACTGCTCATCAAAATTTATAATTGTGCACTGTTAATTTCTAATTTTGTGATCAGTGCAATGCTTTGTGATGTTTGTGTGACCAGATGTTTGTGTTGGTAATTGTTCAGTAATTCCAGTAATGATAACTATGACCAATTCAACAAGCTATTCTCATGTCACAAAAGAAGTATATTCTTGATCTTCTTAAGGAAACAAATATGCAGCATTGCAAACAAGTGGTTACACCTATGTCATCATTAGAGAAGTTTTCAAAGAATCTGGTACACCACTGTCTACAGAGGAGGCATCAAGATACATAAGCATAGTTGGAGCATTGCAGTATGTTATGCTGACATCTCCTTTGCAGTAAATAAGATATGTCAGTATCTTCATATGCCCACTGATAAGCACATGGTGGCACCAAAGAGAATTATGAGATATTTGAACACAGGTGATATTGGCCTTGCAATCAGGAAATCATCATCAACCCTAATCAACACATGAGGTTTTCCTATTTTCTTTTGTGAAAATCTTGTGTCTTGGAGTTCAAGGAAGCAAACGATGGTCTCTCAATCCTCTCTGGTCCACCACCAAAATAGATTACAAGTCTTTAACCAATGCAACTGCTCACGTTAAATGGATACAATCACTTCTTGCAGAACTTGGTGTGTTTCAAATGCAGCCTCCAAGTTTATGATGTGATAACTTGGGTGCTACATATCTCTCTGCGAATCTGGTATTTCATGCAAGATGCTGGATATTTATTTTATTTTCTTTGAAGATCAAGTGGCTGATATCTTTACAAAGTCTCTTCCTACGAGATAGTTTTCACGGTTGCGACACAATCTTAATCTTGATTCATGCGGTTAAGATTGTGGGAGGGACATAAGAGATAAGTACATATATGTTTACTATTCTATCTCTGGTAGCTTATCTTTTCTATAAACCAACTCACGCTGACAAGGATTGTGTGACACCACAAATAGCAGTGGTCATGGCGCTAACAAGGGAGATATAGCTTGTGCTTTGATCACCATTGCTTCGAGAAAGGAGTCATGGTGCAGGTGGGACTGGCTGACAGCCTTTGCATTGTAAATATGTAAATGAGATGAGAAGATCATCATCATCGTATAAACATGAAGGAAACAATGAGAGGATAACACTGATGTTGTGCGGGCTTGTGAGTAGAGTACACCAACTCCTTTCGAGATCAACACACAGAGGCGGCAAAAGGACCTGATGATGAAGACGTAGACATGAGCAATCCCATCATCAAGTTATTGTATGCAACACAATAGTTAGCAAATTAACAACCTGAGCAGCCAAGACAGGAGGGAGTATATCCCATACAGGAGCCATCCGACCAATTTGGCAGTCACGTGGAGAAACTAGAAAATAATGTTAATTATCACACGTGTGATTGTTTAATGGTATTAATCAAGCATAAGAAGGCAAAGAACACATACCACAGGATCCTGGGCACTGCAGACCCAATACATTGTGAACATAACTAATGTGACGCCAAAAGAGATCAGTACGTTTTGGATCTTCGGCTCCCGTTGGTAGTCCAACATATTCAGATGAAAGGAGGAGAGCACGAACACAACAGCTTGCCACGCATCTAATCCTGCGAAGAATGTGGCCAATGGAGAGGAGCTTGGAAAAGTGCCAGCCATGACCCCTAAGAGCATCATGAGTAGAGAAGATCGGAAGTAGATAACACAGTAATAAACTTGATCAGAGTTACTCTTGTGTATCTCACTCAAAACTGTTGTTGCACCTCCCCAGTACATGTTACTCAGTCCCATACAGCAGATGGTGATATAGGCAGTGAACCTATCGTTCATAGATTGTGTGACCTATAAACCAGCAACAGCAATCGCAACTTATGTAATTTGTTAGAAAAAATATGAATGATTCATACCACTAGGCGATGCGATTGTTACCTGTTCTTGCGGCATGTTCGCGTGATCCTTCTCATACCACTTTGTGACAAGGTCGGCTAAGAAGAGTCGAACAGCGCGTAGGATACTCGCCATCGCTGAAAGCAATTCATTCATAAAGGAGGATGTCACTGACGGGTTGCTAAAAAGCTCATGCTAACACCACCACACCATTGCAAGCTCCTATTATCGTGCTCATGAACTCCTCGGTTTGCGTCTGTCTGCTCCTCTCACCCCCTCCTAAGCAGGGATAACTGCACACGCTCCATTGGCAATGGCACGTGCTCACCACTCTTACGACGTGGCTCCACCACTGCTGGGGAACACCATCCCTTCCTCACCCATCCACAACGCTCCGTGAATTCCAGCCTACTACTTGTGAACCAAACATCCCAAAATCGCACAAAAAAAAGTGAGATAGGATATGGTAGGAGCCGTACCTGAAACGGAGGCCTGGACGAGAGGAGGGCAACCTGCCAAAGAAGGAACTTGTCCGACGACGTTCGCTTTATCTCCCCTTTGGAGGCTGGGGTGTGAGCCACGCGGGGGATGGGAAGCCAGAAGGGGTTTATATAGATGCCGGAACGAGAGGAAGGTACGTCCGCGGCTTTGTTTATTCCTAAAGGCGCACTTGTCCGACGATCTGCTTCGTTATTCCCCAAGGCGCACTAGTCCGATGATCTGCTTCGTTATTCCCCAAGGCGCACTAGTCGTCGTATCTATAATTTGTCGGATGATTCTCTCAGTGCCAACTTTCTCGGATGATTTTGTCGTAACTATCAACTAGGAGTTGTCAAGAAAAACGTGACTAATCTGATACGAAATATCACCGATATGGAACGTGACGAAAAGGCACGCCAACTACGGATGGCCCGGTTTTGAAAATGCGCACCCACTGTGAAAGGACCTTAACTCTAATTACCTTTGAACAATACAATTAGTAGTAATTAAAAATTAAATTAAGAACAATTACAACACAGTACTTACAAGAATGATTTACAACCTTTAACTCAAAACTCAAACAATTAAATTAAAGCTAATTATTACAACCTTTCCTTTTACAAAAATGGTACATAAGAAAAACTAATTTCTAAAATTACAATTATATTAAGCTAAGGGCTAAGTTGAGTGGTGCATTGCATCCTAGTGCCTTGTCCCTACGATTAGCCAACGTTAGTAACCTAAGCTGGCCACCACAAACTGTTTTCTTTTCTTTTGTAATTGGAGAGCAATCCAAATAACAGTCCAAGGGAAAATAAAGAGAGAAAGTTAGAGTTGCTGTCAGTACCCTCGGGCTATTATAGACAAATAGAATGACATTCTTAGAGGTTCCCAGACCATCCTGAGCTGGTTGGCGCCTCTCACCATTAGTGGGCCTCATCATCCGACAATTAAAAGTCCAAAGCCCACATTTCCAACTTACCTTAGCCCTCAGAAAATCCCACAACAAAGCACAGCCCACACTTAGGACCTTCGGTCCAAAGCCACAGGAAGGCAAGACACAAGAGAGGATAAGATCGGCGCTACCTAATTGTGCACAGCCAGGCTCCAGCCGCAGCGGAGAGGAGGCCGAAACCTCCTCACATATAAGCCACAAAAACAAGCCATCGCCCACATTGCCCACTGCATTTCCAGAAACCGCCGATAGCAAACCAGCTGAGAGTTCACAAGTACACAGAAAGCCCCAAAAACATCCAAGAGCAACCAAGAACAGCCGAAGGCATCTGAGCCCCCAAGCTATGCCACAACTGTCCCCATCCATCTCTGCTCTTGGCCAAAGGCCAGAGAGCTATGTCACCGAAGCCACAGTCCACCAAGTGAGAAGAGAGGAGTGTCGGAGAAAGAGAAGCAGAACGTGAAGGAAGACAAAGACGAACGAGGACTACGAGACAAGGAGACCAACAGGATAGACCACCACGAGGCGACAACCACCACAAGATCACTATCTCGCATCTCATATCGTGTCACTAATTGCTTGTAACTGCATGCAGCGACCCGGGAACCCGGCGCGTGTGAGGCCACTGCTCACTTCAGCTTGGTCTCACCAGACTACCAGTGGCATCCTTTTCAAGGCGGAGCATTAGGCCAGTCTCAGTGGGGGTTTCATGGAGTTTCATGGGCATTAAATACGCTGACATGGCACTGTATTGATGAAGAGAGAGATGATAAAAGTTTCATGGGAGTAGAGAGAGTTTCATGGGGATGAAACTCTTCTCAACTGTTTCCAAAATATGGGTGTGTTAGAAACTGGGACATAAAACCTCCATTGAGACTGGCCTTAGAAAAACAAGTGCACTAAATCACACGAGGAACTGACTCGCAAAAAGATGAATTCATCACATGGGGGCATGAGTTCAGCAACTCCGGAAACAAGTGCCCACATAAGCGCCTGAAGTGTCTTCGCCAACGCTTACCGCGGTGAAACAAATGTATCGCAAGATGTAATTCGGGCAGAGCAAGCCAAAGCTGGAAAAAAGTTTCTCAAATACACTGTTCTTACTACTAGGCATGCTATCGCCTTGAAGCAACTTCTGACACCAATGACAACACGAGTGCTACTCAAGGGAATGAAAAGGCCTAAAATCGGGACGACAACAAGCTCCTATAGTATGGGCAGTTGGGCACTGTACAGTAATGGTAATTTACAAACGAAGCACATCATTGTTATAAAACGCACGACAAAAATGAGTGATCAAAATAACAGGAGACAAGAAGTTAACGTCAAAAATTCTTGTGGGAAATTCACGGACGCACGAAAACGAAATTCAATATATGAGCAGGTATTACAATAAAACTCTTGCTCTTCTTATAGACTACTGAGGCACATATATATATGGTGATGAGGGTATAGTACGAATTTGGATGAAACTTCAACAATGTCCACTTTGAGCCGAATTCCTTCCAATAGTAAAAAAAAATACAATAAAATCCTCTAATTAAATCAGGATGAACACCTTCTATGATGAAAGTCCATCGAACTAATATTCAACAAAACAGACTAGAACAGTTTTATCCAAATGCTTCTCATAAAGCAAAATTAAGCAAACCACCAGCAAATCTAAACACACAGCTATCAACAAAGCAGATGAACAAATCTGGGTCTTCAACAATTCATAACCCCAACAAAAGTCTGGGTCTATGCAACTGGCCTCTTGAAACAAATAGTCAATCATCAAACGGCATAAGCCAAAATATCACCTATAAAGCTGGATAAATAGAGAAGAACTCATATCATGGAATATAATATGATCCACCTGAAACACAAAACTCCGCAAAAACGCTCATTGAAAGAGCAACTTGCATGTGTGGCATCATGTACGTCAAACTGCCGACTTCAAAGGTACCTGAATTCTATGATATAGTTAAAACTGCTCCTATAAAACTGTCCAAATGAAAGAAACTCTTGTGCCGTCAATGAAGTATAAATTGAAGTAAATCCCTTATATCAAGCTATGACAACTGAAAATGTTGGAATATCCACGCAAAATATAAACTCCTTCTTATACTTAAATCCTTCGTTTCAAACTGAAATTAGAGCAAAACATTCACTTTCAAATAGCAAAACTTCAGAGTGTTGTAGGGATGGCCCAACCCCCTTTGACTAGGCCTTGCAACTGGTTCAATATGTAATAAACCTAATAACATAGAGGAATGTTCCAACGTACCCTCACCTTTTCTGATTATTAAGGGGTAGGAGGAGAATTTCCCATCCTATCACATTCATGTATTTAAACCCCTCAAAGGGGGTATGAGAGGGCAAGATCCCCTCATTCTTACTCACCAACTCTCTCTAGCTAGTCCCCTCCTATATTGTTTGGTCAGTAGTTACAACAGTTGACGTCGTCTGTGGGGATCGCGTAAGAAGCTACGTAAGGAAATATGCTAGAGAGTAACGAGGAAGCAGTAAGAATAGCTCCAAATTTCTTGGTGTGTTTTTCCTTTCTCTTATGATTGATCTGTGAACGGCGCGTCATCGCATTCGGCAAGTAGTCCACATGCATGCGTACGCAGCCACAGTTCCTAGCCAGCCTCCGCATTGGCTTCCGGTTCCGACGCCAAGGAATAGTAGCGCGTATGCATGCATGCCTAGTGCACGTGCATGCATGTATGCCTTGGTATAGCGCATGCTTAGACTCCGCGACGACGGCCCTTGCGCCTCCGCAGGCAGCAAGCCCCGCACTCAGTGTTGGTGAGGTCCTCTCTGCGTCGACTCCGTCGAGCTCCGTGCCAACTCCGATGTCCACAGTAGGACTCCGCGTCGACTCCGCCAAACTCCACATTGACTCCGCCAAGCTTTCCGCCGACTCCGACGTCCATGGTCGGACTCCGCATCGACTCCACTAAGCTCCGCGCCGACTCCGACGTCCATGGCCAGACTACGCGTCGACTCCACCAGACTCCAAGCCGACTCCGCCGAGCTTCGTGTTGACTCCGTTGAGCTCCGCGCCGACTCCAATGTCCACGATCGGACTCCACGTCGACTCCGCCAGACTCGGCGCTGACTCCGTAGAGCTCCGCGCTAACTTTGATGCCCACGGCCAAACTCCGTGTTGACTCTGCCTGACTCCGCGCTGACTCTGACATCCACGGTTGGGCTCCTCACCGACTTCGCCAGACTCCGCACTGACTCCGCTGAGCTCCGCGCAGACTCTAACGGCAGCGGTAGGGCTCCGCATCAAATCCGCGGACTCTGCATCGAATCCGTTGAGCTCCTCGCCCACGTTGATGGCCCTCACCGGTACCTGTGCCGACTCTGCATGAACGTCTCTGCGCCATCTCCGCCTTGGCGCCTTGGCTTGGTGGTGCCTATTCCCTTCAGAGTACACTAGTACCACGTTGTCTGAATGCATTGCATTCAGCTCAAATGCATCAGTGGGTAGGCTCATTTAGTGCTGTGGTGGTAGGTGTGAACATACTAAACAGTATGAGCACTTATTGCTACCATCTGCTGGCTAAATGGCATCTGGTAGTGGCTTCTTGTATTGCTTTTTGTTGCCAATTTTACTAGCTGATCTTGGGTGCTTAGGTTCATCTGGATATTTTCTTTTCACCGTTGTCTTGGTTTACCTCCTGCTTTAAATCGCACGGTCGCCTTGTGCGCTGGCGTACTTTACGGAGTATAAAGCGTTGGGAACTTACCCGTCTCGGGCAACTCTACAGAGTATAAAAAATCGCACGATGGCCTCACGCCCCTGGCATACTCTATGGAGTATAAAGCGCTGTGAACTTAGCCGTCCCAAGCAACTCTACGGAATATAAATGGCCGCGCGGAGTCCACGGTCTCGGCGTGAACTCTATGAAGTATAGATGGTAGCGTGGGACAGCATGCGCAACTACGTGTGCATCGTGCGCTTCACGTATCCCACCAGGGAGTTCCTAGCATGGACCATAACCTCGGTGAGTCGTGTGTTTCACATGTCTCACCGGGGAATACGTTGCGCTGCTTCGTCCAACTACCTCGTGGTTGTAGACGCCAGTCCGAACGCCTCGCGGTCGTGACTTCGTCCAACCGCCTTGTGGTCGTTGATGCTTCGTCCAACCGCATCATAGTCGTGGACAGCGCAAGTCAAGGGCTTCGTCTGATTGCCACCTTCATCGATGCCAAGTCCAAAGGGTGGAGGACGGGCCGCACGAATCAAAGGCTTCATCTAAACGCCGACTTCGTCGACTCCAAGTCCGAAGGGTGAAGGATGAGCCACACACGTTCGCGATCGTAGACTTCGTCCGATCACCTCGTGGTCATAGACTCTAGTCCAACCGCGTCACAGTCATAGACGCCAGTCCGACTGCCTCACGGCCATAGATTTCATCCAACCACCTCGCGGACGTAGACTTCGTCCGACCTCCTCGTAGTTGTAGATGCCAGTCTGATCGCCTCGTAGTCGTACACTTCGTCTGACCGCCTCACGATCGTACACTTCGTTTGACCACTTCGAGGTTGTAGATTGCTTCGTCCGACCGCCTCACGGTCATAGACTTCGTCCAACCACCTCGTGGTCGTAGACACAGTCCGATCGCATCGCAGTCATAGACTTCATCCGACCACCTCGTGGTTGTAGACGCCAGTCCGACCACCTCGCGGTTGTAGATTTCATCCGACCATCTCGCAGGCATAGACTTCTTCATCTGACCACCTCATGGTTGAGACTTCATCCGACCACTTCGTGCTCGAGAATCTATCAACTTGATCGACGCTTGTTTGAAGGGTGGGGGACAGAGCGCACGCTTTGAGTCTTTGTCCCACCGCAGACTTCGTCGACTTTCATCCGAACACCTTGTGGTCATTGATTCTTCATCTGACTACTTCGCAGTCATGACTTCATCCGACCACATCGCGGTCATGGACAGCGCGTCAAGGGATTTGTCTCGCCGTCACCTTCGACGACAAGTCCGAAGGGTGAGGGACGGGCTGCGTGCGTTAAGGTTTCGTCTCACCGCTGACTTTATCGACGTCAAGTCTGAATGGTGGATGACGGGCCATGCATGTTAAAGGCTTCGTCTCGCCACCAACTTCGTCGACTCCAAGTCCGAAGAGTGGAGGATGGGCCGCACGCGTTCACGGTCATAAACTTCTTCGTCCGATGCCTCGCAGTCCTGACTTCGTCCAAATGTCTTGCGGTCGAGACTTCGTCCGACCACCTCGCAATCGAGACTTCATCTGACCACTTTCTACTCGAGACTCCGTCGACTTTTTCGACACCTGTCCAAAGGGTGGGAGATGAAGCGCGCGTGCTTTAAGTCTTCATCCCATTGCAGACTTTGTCGACTTTCGTCTGAACTCCTCGTGGTTATTGATTCTTCGTCCGACCGCCTCGTGGTCATTGATACTTCGTCTAACCGCATCACAGTCATGGACTGCATGCGTCAGGGGCATCGTCTTGCTGCCGCCTTCGTTGATGCCAAGTCTGAAGGGTGGGGGACGGGCCGCATGTGTCAAGGGCTTCATCTCACCGCCACCTTCATCGACGCCAAGTCCGAAGTTGGGGGATGGGCCACGCGCATCAAGGGCTTTGTCCCATCACTGCCTTTGTCGATGTCAAGTCCGAAGGGTGGGGGACGGGCTGCACATGTCAAAGGTTTCATTTTCGTCTCGCCGACAACTTCATCGACTCTGAGTTCGAAGGATGGAGGACGGGCCGCGCGCATTCGCGGTCATATACTTCTTCGTCTGATGCCTCGTGATTGTGACTTTGTCCAACTGTCTCGCGATCAAGACTTCGTCCGACTGCCTCACGGTCGAGACTTTATCTGACAGTGCTCGAGACTCCGTCAACTTCGGCGACGCCTATCCAAAGAGTGGGGGCAGAGCGCGCACACTTCAAGTTTTTGTTCCGTCGTAGACTTAGTTGACTTTTGTCCGACCACCTCGTGGTCGTTGATTCTTCATCCGATAACCTCATGGTCATAGACGTTTCGTTCGACCACCTCATGGCTATTGACGCTTCATCTGACCGCCTCACGGTTGTGATCTCATCTGATACCTTGTGGTTGTAACCTTGTTTGACCATCTCGCAGTTGAGACTTCGTCCAGCCTCGAAAGTTTGACCTCGATGGGGCACCTTCGGCCGCATCACGGGACTTTGCCGTCCTCCTTGTAGGCAGCACCTCAGAGGGGTGGCCTGACCCACGACTCCGCCTCGAAAGCTCGACCTCGATGGGGCACCTTCGGCTGTGTTACAGGACTTTGTCGCCCTCCTCGTAGGCATCGCCTCAGAGGGGCGGCTCACCCCTCGACCCTGCCTCAAAAGCTCAACTTCGACGGGGCACGTTCGGCTGCATCACGAGACTTCACCGGCCTCCGGCATCACCTCGGTGGGGCGGCCCGAATCGCAACCCTGGCTCGAAAGCTCGACCTCGATGGGGCACTTCGGCGGCGTTACAGGACTTCGCCGCCCTCCTCGTAGGCAGCACCTCGGTGGGGCGGTTTGACCCACGACTCCGCCTCAAAAGCTCGACCTCAACGGGGCTCCTTCGGCTGCGTCACGGGACTTCGCTGCCCTCCTCGTAGGTATCACCTTGGAGGGATAGCCTCACCCACGACCCTGCCTCGAAATCTCGACCTCAAAGAGGCACCTGCAACTGTGTCGCGGGGCTTTGCCGCCCTCTTTGTAGGCATCGCATTAGAGGGTGGCCCGACCCGTGATCCCACCTTGAAAGCTCAATCTTGACGGGGCACCTTCAGCAGCGTCACGGGACTTCGCATCCTCCTCATAGGCATTGCCTTGAAAGGGCGACTCAAGCTCGATCTCGATGGGGCACCTTCAATTGTGTCACGGGACTTCGCCGCTCTCCTCGCAATACTCTGGTAGACTACTTATCTGCGGATCTTGCCCCAGTAACCCATAGAAAACGATGGATTTTTGACGAAATCGTCAATTGATGTTGGAAGACCATCAGTTGACAAATCTAACACTAAAACAGTCATCAAGATATATGAAACGAAATTCATGGCATGAGTCAATTTCGAATTGGAGTCAGGACGAGTCGAATAGCCCGAGTTGGCACTACTGAGATATCTCCAGGCATGCTTGTAGATGCAGGTAACAAAATCGCCGAAAAGGAACGGAAGCTCCTGCAGTTGGTGATGCTTGTCCTTCGGCTCGTGCCCCTTTTTTCTTCTTCCCGGCTTGACCCTGCCGCTTGCTGCCTGACGCCGATGCTTCTCTCGTTTCTGCCTCGGGTTTCGTGTATTTTCTGCTTGTCTTCTGTGGACCAAATCCAAAAAAAAACCAAAATTTGCATTCCGTACTGATCCCAAAAACCGATTAGATCAAGTTAACTGATACAGTTTAATTATTTAATTTTTTTAGTCCGGTTTTTTCGTTCGGTCCAAATGTACACAGCCCTTGTACCAGGCTAGATCAACCCCAACTGACCGATGCTTTCCCAAGATTTGCCCAAGGACAGAAGCAAATTGGTTTTTCGAAGAGCCAGGTGCTCCTTGCTCCTGAAGTACATCTTAAAATCCCATTAAATACTCTGGTAGTAATCGTACTGCCGAGTGAGCCAGGCATCCATGCTGCTACTGATCAACGAGAGCATAGTATGAACCCTTTGGAAATGATGACTATCAAATACAGTTGACTAACCTCTTCCATGAGACTCAGGTGGAACCTCTTTCTCAAGTTCAGTATAGTTTGAGGACAACCTTTAAAGCATAGGAAGCCAGAATCCTGATCAAAGAGCATTGCACACATATAAGATGATTTCTGTCATGATGGCTTTTACCTTGCCTTGCTAATCACAGGAAAAGTGAAATCTAATTACACAATTTTAGGTAAAACCATTTCGAAAGCAACAGGATTAACATAACACTAGAGGTATATATACCATCCAAAAAAAGCTAATCTTCGTCAATCCAAAAAAGCTAATCCCGGCGGCGGCGGCGGCTCGATTCGAAGCCTCGCAAACCCTAGCTCCGGGATCGAACCGTGGAGGCCGCGAGATTTGCAGCGAGGCAGAGGGGGGCTCGGATCGGGGGAAGCGTGGGGAGGGATTCGAATTGGGGAGAGAGGATTCGGGGGTGTGTTTGATTCGATTCAAAATGCCGCAGCGTTTTCGTCGCTGTTTTCTGGTGGACTCTGGTTTGAAATTTCTTTTTCTATCTTTTCTTTGGGTTTTCTTCTCCGGCGTGGTGCGGTGGTGCCCATGGTGGTGGGTGTTGAATCGGGGAGCGCTGAGGCCTAGAGATGGCAACGGGCACAAACCTGCTGGGTTTTGCTATCCCAAACCCGTGCTCATGAAAGTTGGATGTGCCCGCTAAAAAACCCATACCCGTGACGGGTGCAGATTTTTGCCTAGACCCATGCCCACTGGGTTAACGGGTACCCACGGGTCGCCCGTGGGTTCAGTAATGCGAGCTGCAACAATGGTTAATGGAGAGGAGGAAGAAGTTCACCGGACATCTTCGTTGGAGCCGGAGGGCAGCGCCATGGCCAAGGGCCTACTGCTGCGATGCGCGTTGGCTGCGGCGTGGGGGCGGCAGGCTGAACTGGAAGGCGGGGCGACGGCGAGGGCGTGCGGGAGGACGAGCGTGCGGCGAGAGTGGCGGGAGCAGGAGCGGGAGCTGCGGGACGGGAGGGCAAGCGTGGAGACTGCCGGAGGGCGAGCGTGGAGACTGCCGGAGACCAAGCGCGGAGCGCCAGATGCGCCGCCGCTGCGGCGGCTGTTGAATCGGGGTGGGGACTGGGGAGGAGTGAGTAGTGACCGTGACCGAGTGCTAGCTAGGGTTAGCCGTATGGGTAATGGGGCATTGCCGCATTGGATTTGGGGGCTTGGGGCTAAATGGCTAAGAGCAACTCCAGTAGGGCCTCTACTTGAGCCCTCATCCTACTTTTGAGGGCCGAGGGCAAAAAACTCACTCCAGCAGGGTCCCTACTTGAGCCCTCAAAAGTAGGGGGCCCTCAAATCTCCCCCTCGAGCCCTCATTCCTGGGGGGTCTGGAGGGAGCCCCTACTTTTGAGGGCTCAAGTAGGGGCCCTGCTGGAGTGAGTTTTTTGCCCTTCGGCCCTCAAAAGTAGGATGAGGATGAAGGTGGGTCCTATGTGTCATCCCCTCTAAGAATGAATTTGAGGGTCTTGTTTTGAGGGCTCCTGCTGGAGTGTATCCCAAAAAACAGAGCCCTCAAAAGTAGGGAAAGCCCTCAAATAAAAAGTAGGGGCCCTGTTTTGAGGGCTACTGCTGGAGTTGCTTTAATGGGCTATGGGCTGGGCTGGTTTGCCTGGGAGGCTGGGAGTCTGAGTTTATAACTCCTATGGATCGGGTTTATATTACCCATGGGTTTACGGGTTTGGGTACTATAGGAATGTACCCGAACCCGGCAAACCCGATGGGTTGGGCTTTTTGCCCATTAAACGACCCATGGGTTAGGAAATTGACTCAGACCCATGCCCTAATAGAGTGAAAACCCACCGGGTATCGGATTTCGGGTACCTATTGCCATCTCTACGGAGGCCTAATAGGTGGCATCCGGTGTGGCACGGACCCATTTGGACACAGGCCTATTCGGCCCGTTGCTCTGATCGTGTCGTACGCCCCATGGGCTGACGCACCAATCTAAACATGACCTGATAGCCCAATGGAACGTGTTGGGACAGCCCAGCACGATTAATCTACCGATAGATCCAGCCAAGATTTATCTATTTAGCATGAAATTTTAGAAACAAATGTAGAAAACCTAAAAATATATAAAAATACAAATACAAAATAAAATTATTTTATGCTTATAAAATGAACAATAAATTTTAAAACTACAAAATAAAATCATATAAATATTAAAAATAAACAACCTAACGGGACGTGCTGGGCTAGATCATACCTAGGCCATGTCGTGTCAGACCGGCATGCTAGACTAGGGGGGCGACCCAAACATGGTCTAATGCATCGGGCCGTGCTAGCCCAGCCCATCTATGTTGTGGGTCATGCGACATAAATGGGTTGAACTGTGCCTAGATCGGATTAATAGTGTCGTGTTTCAGGCTAACCAGGCAGGCAAAGTCCATTTAGCCACTTTTAGGCTAGAGCAGGTGATGAGAACAAGTGCCCTATGGATACAACCATATTTACTACGCTCGTTGTTTCAATTACAAGAGCTCTTACGCATCACTTAAATTAACAAGTGAGCTCATTTCAAAGAGGTTTCACTTTATTTGATAAAGAACTTATAATATTACATAATGAGTGTACATCTGCCTTTAATTCTTTCACAAATTGAATATCCCTTTAATCCTGCTCTTTTGATGGTGACTTGACGATTAGGACTTGCTCAATCTTTGTCATACGTTCCTCGCCACCATGATCCTCAACATGTACACCTGCCTCAACCTCTACACATCTACCTCATCCTCTGCATTGTCTGAAATTTCCTTTCTCCACTCACTACCTTGATCACTCTTGTCAGAAAACCTCATCTACTATCTACTCAGCATATATATCTACCGAATTTTTTGTACGGATAATCTATTTTTTATTCGAAATTACAGAAATATATCCGCGGGAAATTTTTTTACAAAAATAGGCTCCAGTCGCCCAATGGTTGGGCGACTAGAGCCTTTCGCCCAACCCAGCAGCGATAACTGGAAAATCTCCCAACCGTTGGGCGATTAATTGCAGTCGCCCCACCGTTGGGCAACTTTACTCCAGTCGCCCTCCCATTGGGCGACTTTCATGCAGTCGCCCAATGGTTGGACGACTGCACTCAGCCCTTCGCCAAAAATAGTGAAAATTGGTGGAGCTGTTCTTCATACATCCAAAAGTCTCCAGAAAAAAATTTGAGCAATTTCGGCCACGGGATCAAAAGTTATAGCAGTTTCAATTGAGGCCGAAACGAATTCGAGTTCGTTTCCGACACACCTTCAGTAAAACGGGCATAACTTTTGCATACGGTGTCCGTTTTTGGCGTTCGTGTACTCGTTGGAAAGCTAACGACGAGCCCGATCCAAAAAAAATTGACCAGATTGTGCTAGTCAACCTCCAAGACCCCAAAAATCAGCCATCTTTGGATCTAAATCTGCGTCGTAAGTTTTTGGTTTTTGTTTTTGCCCTTTTTCTTGGTCTTCCGTTTGGAATTTGGATTTTGCTTCAACTGAAAAGTTATAGATCTCGTCGAAACCTTTCAAATGAGTATATATAAGTCATATAGAACTTTGCTATTTTATCTTTTCAGACTAGTTGTTTATATTTGCATGGTATATAAAACTTGTGATAGGGAGTATTACAGACGGTTTGTATGTAGAACCGTTTGTGATAATCTGACCGTTGGGCCCGTCGATGCTCCTCAACCCAATCCTAGCCCAGAGACACGAATTCTCAGTAACATCAAAATATTATTTACCATCGTATATACCGATCGTTCTACGGTCAATCGTTCTTAAAAAAATTCCAATATTTTTTACACACCTATAACATATAATGAACATAAACTTTTATTACAACTCCAGCAAATTTTTTACCAGTTTAAAAGTACAAAATTGAAAAAATTTAAAACATTCACGGGGGACCTGAGTGCAGTCACCCAACCATTGGGCGACTGCAATTAATCGCCCAACGGTTGGGAGATTTTCCAGTTGTCGCTGTTGGGTTGGGCGAAAGGCTCCAATCGCCCAACCATTGGGCGACTGGAGCCTATTTTTGTAAAAAAAATTCCCGCGGGTATATTTCTGTAATTTCGAATAAAAAATGGATTATCCGTACAAGGTCTGAGGTTCTGCAAGATTATCTAACTCATCACAATTCGAAAGTACCGAATAAAGACTTACGGTTCTAAAAAATTGACCCAAACAAAATTCTAAAATTTGTTTGGCCAAACCAAAATTGAGTCAACAATCCACAATATGTGCAAAATAATAACCTTTTGTAACGATTACCTATCCAGGAATCACCTACCTAAACAATCGAATAGAGCCTTAGGGTTACACGAAAATAGAGGAAAATTTCAATCTTTCCTCATCTCCTCCTAATAATATCGAAGATTGAACACAAATTTCATAAATTTAACCTTACACGAAAATAGAGGAAAATTTCAATCTTTCCTCATCTCCTCCTAATAATATCGAAGATTGAACACAAAATTCACAAACTTAACCTTTCCTAACAACATCCCATCGAAAAAATCCCCTAAATCAGTTCCCATCTCTACCACCTGAACCCTCGAATAATAAAGGCAAAAAATTTGGGCAAAAAACCACTTAAATGACGGCAGGGAGCTCACTTACGCACCGCCGTACAATGTGATCAACAAAATCTTTGCACGATCATCACCTTCTCGTCGATGTCAAGAAGGGGGAGAGAGGAGTTGCCCTGGTTCGAGTGGAACGGAGATGAATCTACAGGGGCATTGGTCTCTTCACCCCATCTTATAGCATGTGCATCCCGTGGATGCTAAGTCAATACTATAAAAGAGTAAAAAAATTTAGCACAGATGCTAAGAGATATAGGAGTGAGTACTAAATTCGGATTGTATAGCACGGAAGTAAACCCTTACAGCTGGTGCTATATGAGAAAAAGTTAAACCGTTAGCACCTGTAGATAATGCTAAAGGTTGAATTAAAAGTATCTACCAGTGGTCTTATAGAGAGAAATAACATGTTCATCTTAGCGTCTATTTTAAATGCTAAAGATGTATATGCTCTTATATGCCAGACCGTCCATCCTACGTGGCGACAAATCATCTCTCTCTGCACCTTCGTGTAAAACCGACCATGTCATGCCACGGTGCAAAACCACCTACCAAAACCAGGTTAGGAGGGTAAGTAAATAGTATTAACAAGTTTAGAGGGTTTCTTAGATGGTATTGAAGTTCAGAGAGTTAAGTAGATCAATCCAATAGCTCAGAAAGATAAACTAGACTTCTTTCTTTTTAGAAAGGGGAGGAAAATGAAAATTGGACCATGGAAGGGTTGCGTGAAGAGTATATAAATCATCAGATTGAAGAACTTGAGTTTGATGTTTCTAGATTTTAAGGTAGATCTTTTTCGAGAGTGTTTGCAGGAGGTGGATTTTTTTTTTGTTGAGATTTTTTAGAATTTATACAAGTAGTCTGCTAGACTTTAGCTCTTATTGTGCTTCCTGATCAGATGAGTTGATCTACACGTTTAGTCCCTAGTCGAAAATTCCTCATGTCGGAAGGCACCATAGAAATCCCTCGCAAAAACAAAAAAAACAAAAACAAATACAAATACAAAAAAAAAACAATTTGGTTCAGCCTGGGCTACGGGCTAGCGTGTGGCCAGTGCCTTCAGCCGAGCCCGGTGGACATCCATAACGACGGCGGTGCGAGCATTGGACCCACCCATTTAAACTGCCCACCTTTCCTTGGGCTTTATCCCGGCCCAATTCAGACTGTTCAGTGTTTGTTCTTAAAAAAAGATTGTTCAGTGTTTGTGAAGAAAATGTCGTTTTTAATGCGAGGAAAAAAAGAAATGCTAATTGAAGCATGCTTTGCAAACTATCTTTTTTAAACCTATTTAGAGTGTATTTTTTTAGATTGTGGCTTATAGCTTTAAGTTTAAATTTTTTAATTCTGACTGTTCACAAGACAAAGACACTCACGTGTAATTTTAACCGATATAGATGAATTTAGTACAGTATCTACTATGATCGAATTTTAGACCCTGCTCATTTCAGTTTATACTTATAGTTTCTAGCTTATAGTATCTTAATTTCGTCTTTTTCTAGCTTTTGTCTTTTTGGGCTCTTTTGCCTTTTGTTTTATTCCTTTACATTGTCCGTGATGGGATAATCTGTTTTTTTTAATTTAATTACATTGAAAAAACTACTAGCAACTACAATAAAAAAAATCTTAAATAGTAAAAAAGGTAAAAGCCATAAATTTAAGCCAAAATAAGCACCACTAGTTTGGGTATTGCAAGTTTGGATATAAGTACCTCTCCAATTTTTTTTTTTGAATGTTTCGTGCTCATGCAATGCTTAAATAAAAATGGTTTGCATGTCGACACCTACAGTTGTCCTAAACCATGGTTCTCACTGGATATGCCCTCCGTAGGCAATTTCACTATTACCTGCTTTAATTTCTTTTCTGTCATAATCCTATTCCAGTGAGCGCCAATTGGCGGAAGCCGGCAGGCGCCTGAAAAATGACGCCCAATTAATCAGGTGACTCGGTCGATCGACTGTTTCTTCTGTTCCTGGCTAAGCGTACTTACTGTCCATTGCATCATCCCAAGTCAACGTGAAATAAAAGTACGGCATCTACGTGTTGCCAGCAGAGTAACCAAGTCAACGTGAAGAACGCCTGCTGTTTCATCTACTTCTTGCCAAGGTTGACTTCGCCCACCGGCGGTGCTCATTTAGACTTTTAAGCCTTGGCCAAGAACGTAATATGCATGATGGAAAGTTCTTCAGATTCTTAGGCCCGTTTGAATGGGAGGATTCGCAGAGGACGTTCGAATAATTCTGTACTGCTTCCTATGAAATTCATTGAAATTCCTATGCTGCAAATATGACATCGCCGTTTTTTACTTTTTACGCAACAATTACCGGCTAGCCTTGCTTCTTTCTTCCCTCTTGATTCTCAGTCTAATTGTGTCATTTTAGTCGAGCATCTCAAGTTTTCAGGAATGGTCAGGTTGACTTGAATCATACTATGAGATTACAACAACTTTGAATTAGCACATGGAAGCTAGCAGACGGTTTGACTTGCAAGTAAGCTAGACAGAGCCGGTGCGTATATAAGCAGCAAAGCATGGCATTGGCATCGCTTGTTTGACATGGCCGTTCTGAAAAATTCAAAGCTTCTGAGGTCATGCAGGAAATGGAGTCCAGTTGCCTTTCCACATGGCATGGCCTTGGCTGTCACGTATTGATGGCAAGAAGTAAACCATTTCTTGTCGGCAATTCACTTGGCAATTAATACAGCTACTTGGTCCAGATCCAGGAAGCAAAGACAGTGGAAACTTGCTAGCAAATCAAGCTGAGATTAATGCGGAGAGTGTACTGTCGACATTTTCTTCAAGGAGCAGTCCAAATAAATCGTATGTGACACGGCTATTTCTCACTCGCTCAGACTACCGTGGTATGTAGCTCAGTTATCAGTACCTGCTCTTTTGACTGTGATATCATTTTCATGGGACCTATCTAAATACTTCAATGTAGAGTACTGCAGTCCTTTTAAAACGACTTCTATCGAAGAGACTATATAGCCTCTTTTCTACTCTCGGGTGTAATTACACCCTATATCGTATCTCATAACGTAAGGAGTATCTCGCGTAACAAAGGGTATGTACATGTAGTATACGAGTATTTAAGACCATATAGGTGGTATGAACAATTTTTCAGAGGTGGTATGCATATTTTTTCGACATACTCCTTTTTATGTCCGTATATAAAGGTATTTATAAAATACGCTAAAAATTATGGACTCTCTTGCAATTTTTTCGTGTGGTTCACATTGGAGTATTTTATAATTAGTATATGAGTATACCTAAAGTGATAAAGGAGTATTTCAAGTTTGTTTAGGTGGTATATTAGAGGTGGGTGTAATTATACCTGGGAGTAAAAGATATTTTTCGTATATATATATAGTGTAAATAACAGGCACACCATGGTGTCTAGACTCTATGATTGAAACCTTCCATCTATGATTGAGACTTTCTATCTATAATTAAGACTTTCTATCTTGATATATTATATATCATTGCACTTGCACGCATCTAAAAGCAATCCAAAGACAGGGAGGCCTGGTGCCCAAACATTATGGTGCCCCATGATATATAATATATCAGGCAAAGCCGTTAACATTCATTAATTCTAAAAGGCATCAATTTGGAAAGGAAGTCATTGATTTAGCATGCTGAATCAATCTTAGATGGAAAGTCTTAATTATGGATGAAAAGTCTCAATCATATAGCCTAGGCACTATGGTGTCTCGGTTATATATATATATATATATATATATATATATATATATATATATATATATATATATATATATATATATATATATATATATATATATATATATATATATATATATATATATATATATATATATATATATGAGACTTGGTGTCCAGACACTATGGTGCACCATGGTGTCCAACCTTCATGATTGAGACTTTCCATCCGTGATTAATTCAGCATGCTAAATGAATAACTTCATTTCCAAATTGATGCCTTTTTGAATTAATGAATGTTAACGGATTTGCTTGATATATTATATATCATTATACTTGCATGCATCTAAAAGTAATTCAAAGACAGGGAGGCTTGTTGCTCAGACACCATGGTACCCCATTTCAACGTCATATATATATACACACACATATACATACATATATACACACATACATACACATATACATACATATATGCACACACACACACATATATACACACATACATATACACACACACACACACACATATATACACATACATATATATGTATATATACACATGTACATACACACGTACATACACGTATTCTGCATCCTTGTTTGTTCCGGTCACAAAAACTTTCAGCTAATCAACCTAACTCTCAATTGTACCGCTACAGAGTACAGACTCCCATACAACACTGCATATCTATCATAAGAAAACAATCAAATATGCTAGTTATAGTAGCTCTTTCTATCTATGTTCACCGAAACTCTACTACATTAGTACAAAGTATGGGCAAATCCAATCGAAGGACTTCGTCACGCTGTAGCCTATTCTTTGCCGCCGGAGCCCCTTCACCCCCTCTCTGTTGTGCACCATGGATGGATTATGGAGGCATGGAGCTGAAGAGGAAGAGATAGATATGGGCTAGCTCACAACCCTATATTCTTGCATCCAAATCCAATCCATCCCACCCTATCTTACATCCAGAATTCCAAAACCTCATGTCCAAAATGAGCTAAAGAGGAAGAGATGGAGATGGGCTGGCCCACAACCCTAGATCCTTGCATCCAAATCCAATCCATCCCACCCTATCTTACATCTAGAATTCCAAAACCTCACGTCTAAAATCCAAATCCAAATCGAGCCCAAGGAGAGGGGAGTCAGAAGTGTGGTGCATTTGAGCAGGCCGACGGGCTGGCGGTCGCATGGGGGAATATGAGGCGGTAGAGCCTAAGTGGTTCAACAAATAGTGACGGGCCGATGACAATGCGAGGGATTAGGGAAGGACGAAGGAGCAGGGCTGGTGGAGCGAGCAGCGGTCCTAGAGGCTAGAGCACCTGGAGCCTAGAGGGGAGTTGTTGCTTGTCGAGCTGGGGACTGAGGAGGAGGAGGAGGGGACTGGCCAAGGAGGAACGAAGAAATGAGGAAGAGCTGAAGGGGAACCAAGACACAACATAGTAATTAGACTATCAATTATTTTTTATTTGTGTTAATGTCGTATTGTATATTTGCATAGACAATTAGACAGCAAAATCTAGACTATTTAGTTGTATTTTGTGTAGTGATAAATTCTATAATTTCTTGATAGATTTGCAATAATGGAGGAATAAACCTTGCATAACTATTTCACACGCAATTTGGATTGTACAAAAGTAAAAAGACTATACTTATATCAATTTTGCTTAGTACTTTGAGCCTATTCTCTATTTTCATCCTAACTTCGCCACTGTTACAAAGCTCTTAATTATCAGCACGTACGGTATTGATTGATCACACCCGAAAAAGTACAATGTCAGGGTCTATTCCCTCGGGCACACTGACAACCTGCCGATCATACGCATCCGGCAACGAGAGCGCAATCTTGGTGGCACTCTCCAAGTAGCTCTCAAACTTGCCGCTGGCGTCAGCCGCCTGATCCGCAGTCGTCGTCGATGTCGTCTTCTTCTTCGTCTGGACCTTGTCGCCTGCTGCAGCAGCGACGGCGTTAATGGTGTTGGACATGCCGGGATGCAGGAGCTCCTCCCTCATGACGTGGTGCCTCCACGCCCGGCGCCGGAAGGTCCAGTTGCCGGTGGCCCAGTCGAAGCTGTAGAGCGGGAGGAAGCGGTGGCCGTGCGCCGCGACGAAGTCGATGGCGGCGAGGATGAACCGGAACTCCTCCCGGGAGAGGTAGTAGGCGAAGCTCACCCTCGTCCATCCTGGCTTCACACCGTGGTACCCCTTGACGATGGCTGAGCGGATGCGAAGCGAGAGCTCCTCGTCGACGCCGAGGAGGAGGTGCCCGTACGGCCCGGCGCAGGCGCAGCCGCCCCTGGCCTGGATGCCGAACAGATCGTTCAGGAGCCTCGCTACGAACCGCCCGTGGAGGGGCAGCCGCCTCCTCCTCCTTGTCGTCACCGGCGTCGCGTCGCCGGGCACATCGTCGTCGTCGTAGCCGCCGCTGGGGTAGATGAGGAAGGAGAAGATGGGGAGGCGGCGCGCGGCGACATTGCCGAGCACCTCGACGCCTGGGTTGCTGAGGAGCCACCGCGTCGCCGCGTCGACGTAGACGCGCTCCCGGAGAGCGATGGCGCCCTGGCCGACGTGCTCCTTGACCCAGAAAGCCAGCGACGCGCGGACCTTCTGCACGATCGGCGGCGTGCCGGCGTCCTCCCGCTCCTCGACGTCGTCGTAGTACACGGTGTCCTCCTCGCTGAAGCCGTTCACGTAGGCGACCGTGCCGCCGCCGCAAGTGGACGGCGGCTCCGCTCCCAGCCGGTAGAGCGCCCGGTTCATCAGCAGGATGCCCGGCGTGCCCGGCCCGCCGACGAACTTGTGTGGGCTGAGGAACACCGCGTCGTAGCCGTCCATCTCCCCCGACCTCATGTCGATCTCCACGTAGGGCCCACTGCACACGCACAAATGTCAGCGTCACATCACAATGTCAGACAAGCAAGCTAGGGCATGCACGAAGTCATGAACCATGCATAAATTATTATTTTTTCCGTATATCTACGTGTATTTTTTTTAAGGCTAGATCTACGTGTATTGAAATTTCTGGCTCTGTACACGTATATGCGTATGCTTAGGAAGTGATAAGGCAATCGCACCGATCTTCTCTGGCCATCCAGGAAAATTCAATTCAGAGTCTTTTATGTGGAACTTCAAAATCAAAGTATCACAAGTTTTTGATTTCTTCTTCAGAAGTTCAGATAATCAGATGGATTATGACTAGTTGTTAGGTCAATGCCTTTCGCTGTCAAGATGAGCTACCAACTAGACTTCCTGTGTTCTTCAATAAGAGACTGAATTTAATTTGCTACATAGAAAAATTAGTGGCGCATGGGAATTGAGATTGCTTCAACCATGAGAAAGCAAGGTCTACAAGGACCGACATATTTCTAGTTTAATGAGTAATGCATTTTCAAGTCACGTAATGTGTTGTTTCGGTATACCATTGCGTGATATAAGTAATACGAGTAATCGCATCAAGTCAAAGTGACGATATATCATGCAGCATGCTTGATTAATTAGACCTCCAGGAGATGGCAGGTGGAGTGCAATGCAGAAATTTCACAAAGTTTGATGTCAAGATCAGTGGAAGAACTAGCTAGCTGCTTCTTACGAGCTAGGAAATCTGATCAAGAAACACGCTCTCTCCCCGTTAAGTATTCAGACAATGCTGCTAAATTACTACCTAATTCTGACCAACAAATTAAAACACTATGGGTTTGATCACCAGTTGGTTCATACTAATGAGAGCGTCAACAATCAAATTAAGCCAAGCTGATGCATCATGCATGGCACAATTTTCTACGAAAATGAGAGTTCCTTGCAGCACTTGGAACGCTCCAAACTATGACTTTCTTGGCATTTGGGACTTGGACGTGTCACTGTATTCATACTTTATCACGCGTAGTAGTTAACAACAAAAACAAAAATCTGTAGAGACAACACGATCGACATTAATTCTTGGTACTTGAGCTGATGGATGTATGAATTAGCATTAACTAATGTTGAAACCTAATAATCCCTATGTTCTTCTTATTTGCCGTCCTACAATTAACGCGAGCACCGTCTTTTAAACTTTGACCACGGATATATATAAAAGTATTTAAATTTATCACATAAAAATTATAGCAGTAGATTTATCATCAAAAATACCTTCTATAATTCAACCATTGATAAAGGAACAGAGACCTGCCGTAATGCAGCTGTTTCTCACGGAAAAACTAACTCATTTGGAGAACTTATTAAGATATATGCTAGATAATGGTGTGGTCAATCAATATGCACTCTTCAAATCAATTAGTTAGCGACGTAAAGTTTTCACTATTTTACATGGAAAATATAAGTGCCGTATGAACAACTACATGAAACAAATATAAAGTCCCGCTGTCTCCGTCCCTATATGGTTAGGTTATGTGTTGCGTACTTTGTATGTCACTCTAATTGTGATGTGTGTCGGGAAACAGTACAGATAGCATACATGCTATCTGTTGTAAATTCAGCTTTGCTTGACATCAATGTGCTTATTTAATTTGGAGAATACGTAAGATGTTACATAATGGTGAGGTTAGTCGATCAATAATCACTCTTCAAATCATTTAACTATATGCATTGTGATCGATTGGCTACGTACCTCGCGGCGAAGTCGAAGCAGGCGAAGGCGCCGTGCTGGTGCAGGACGCGCGCGACGGCGCGCGTGTCGGTGAGGATGCCGGTGACGTTGCTGCACGCCGAGAAGGACCCCAGCATGGGCCGGTTCGCGTACTCGGGCGAGCCCAGCTCGCGCCGGAGCGCGTCGAGGTCGACGAGCCCGTCTTCCCCTGCGCCGACCTCGACGACGTCGGCCAGGCTCCGCCGCCACGACAGCAGGTTGGAGTGGTGCTCGTACGGTCCCACGAACACCACCCACCGCTCTTCCGCGCGCAGCTGCGCTGCCACCCGCGCCCGCAGCGGGCCCAGCGGCGCCGCCACCCCCATCACCTCCTGCAGCCGCTTCACCGCCGCCGTCGTCCCGGACCCGCAGAAGAGCAGCGCGTCGTCGGCGCCGGCCCCCATGCACTGCTTGATGTAGCTCGTCGCCCTCCTCACCATCTTCGTTGTCGTGCTCCCGACGTAGCTATCCTCTGTGTGCGTGTTCCCTACACATCACACTCGAGTCGATCGTGTCATCATCTTGCGTACGTGCTCCTTGCATGTTCTTGTGTGCGTCCATGCATGGATCATTGAGATACTGACCGTAGAAGGGGAGGACGTGCTTGAGGAGGTAGTCCTCGATGTAGCGGAGGCTGCGACCGGAGGCGGTGTGGTCGGCGTAGACGAGGGCGCGGCGGCCGAACGGCGTGTCGAACTCGGCGTCGCGGCCGACGAGCTGCGACCGCACCCAGTCCACCTTCTCCTCCGCCTCGGCGCTCCGCTCCGACTTCACGCGGAGCAGGCTCAGCAAGGTGGTGGTGGTCTTCGCCGCTGTCGTCGTCGATACACCCTTGGTGGTGGCCTTGGCCTCGCCGTGGCCGGCGCCGTCCATGGCTGCTTGAGATGGCATGCCTAGTATAGTTGCTTGTAACTGCTTACAAAATGCTGGCTATACAAGGCGTGTATACCTACTATATGTTATTTCTTTATCTTGTGAGCTTATCTAGTCTTGCATGGACATGGCTATCTGCGTTTTATGCAGCTTGCTTCATGTGTCATTGTCCAAGTTTATGCTCACAATCAGAATCAATGTACTATCAAACAAATAATTAAAGAAGTAAACCAAGTGAGATCAGATGGGATGACTTTTTGGGGATTGGTCAATGCAATTTTGCTTGTCATGGTTGCCAACTTGCAGCCGTTTAACGGGCTGCCAATTGCTGTGCTGAGTTGGTGAATAGATTGTGGACGGTGTTGCATCAGCTGCAGGAGTTTTCTAAGTTTTACGCGATCCAAGTCGCAGTAGGTGTTTTCCAGACTTCCATTTGGTCGAATTCGGGGTAATTGCATCACCATGAAATTTCGTCACGGTAAACCGCCGGATCCGCCGGCTGTTATTTGAGCTGATGGACAGACGGGCAGATTTGAAGGGGCTTGACTGCTACAAGGATGAATATTCCGCAAAAGGGTTTTGTTAAATATCATCCGGATGTTTTCTTACTAACTATCATCCAGATTTAGAACCATTGGATTAGAAATCTAATAGCCATGAATTCTCCCACTTCCCTTTGAATTCTACCCCTTCCCCTTTGAAAAAATCTCCCCCCTTTAAAAACAAGGGTTTCTTGATTTTTAATCCAAAGGTCACAAATTTAGATGATAATTAGGAAAAAAACATCCGGATGATGTCTATACACTCCCCGCAAATAATCCCTAATAGTATACGCAAATCATTTGAAGCTCCCACCTGTTTAATTATGTTGTCCAAATTTGTTTATCAATCCAAATCCCATTCATGTTCCCCCAACTTACAGTATCCAACGATAGTTACTTTTTATTCCTGTTACAGAGATGGTGTACATGCACACGCACCACACCTATATACATAAGTGCACTCCTAAGCACACGCTTAAAAATATAGAGGAATAAATAAATTTGCGACCTCATAAATTTTCTATTGAGGCGTATTTTGTGTATATATAAAGGCGGCTATCAAGATTTGAATCTTGATGGATGAAATTATATGCTTACATTCCACCAACAGCTGATTCCCCCAACGGTATATATTAACTTGCGCAATTTATATTTGTACTCACCTAACTTAGGAGTGGTTATTGGCTAAGTGTAACCATCTCATTTTTTTCCGATGGCTCATCGTTGGTATAGTTTTGTAAATAAATACGGAACAATGGACTAATACAGTTATTTTAAAGGGTGTAGGTCATATATTCGAATCCCGAAAATTTATAACTTACAATTAACGCATGCTCAACCCGTGGTTGACCGGTTAGTTGGAATCGGTCTCAAGCCCTCAGCTAGGAGAAATCCAGAAATCCTATGCGCTGTGCCTATATATGTGCGTGACATATATGGTCTTTTTTTCAGTTTTTAAAAACTATTTTTCAATTTTTCTACCATAACTAACTTTTAAACGAAATATTTTTTAAGAGGGAGTTTACAAATTGATTGTAGTACATATAATGGCCAAAACCACAGCGAGTTTCTATTACTCCGTACTCCCTCTCACAAACAGCTCAAAAGTCATAAGCTGCAGCAAAAAAGAACAGGCCCATTGCTAGAGATAAATTTGATGAATCCAGCTCCCCTCAAAAAGAGAATAAAAAATTCAAAATGCCATAACTTTTAATCCGAGTATCCGATGGACGATTCGTTTGAACCATTATGTTCCATAAGACAGATCTTTCAAATAAGATCCTACATGCATATATTTTCAAAGTCATTTTTATTTGAGACAAGTCTCATTAGTAGGTTTGAATTTGCTCACATTTGCTCTACCACTGGAACATCGTCAATGACTTGTTAGAACATAACATGTGAACAGTTGAAATATTGAAACCAAATACATGGAACATTAACACATTCTCCAATAGTACTTAATATGTGGAACAATATCGATAAATTGTTGGAACATTGAAATCAAACGAGAACATTTCATTTTACCTATTATCTGTACGCAATTCAAAATACATACACTGGAATATCCTTCATGAACTGAAGTAGCGCGTGGAATATTTTTTTTGATCTATTGAAATAAATGTTATATAGTATCATTACTAGGTCTAGATATATAAAGTAGGGTCTAGGTTTTATGATATGGTAAGTAACATGCTAGTTCAACCGAATTGTGAAGACATTCGATTTAAAATATATGATCATTTGAATTGCAACAAAAAGCTGCCTCAATTCGTATGCACGTGAGTGGACAGGCTGAGCAGCTTCGCGTAGCACAGTAGCATAGGCTACAGGGTGGGCGGCACGCGGCTGCTTGCCACGCGAGCCCTCTCTACTTGGTGCCACACTTGTTGGACTCTCTCTCTACATATACATATACATATACATATACATATACATATACACACACATTTTACTCTCGGGTGTAGTTTTACCTATAATATATCACCTAAACGGACTTGATATATTCCTTTATCACTTTGGATATACTCATATATTAATTATAAGATATTCCAATGTGAACCACATGAAAATTACAAGGGTGTTCATAGTTTCTAGCGTATTGTATAAATACCTTCATATATGCACATAAAAAGGAGTGTGTCTAAAAAATATACATATCACCAAGATGGTCTTATATACTCGTATACTACACATACATACTCTCTATTATACGAGATACTTTCTACACGAGAATACGACATAAGGAGTAAATATTCCCGAGAGTAGAAAAGAGACTTCCTACACACATATATATAGCGGTTGTTGGCGTGTTACTCTGGCCTTTTTGCTCCGGTCAGACCTGTCTCCCCCTTAGCTCAACAACCTATCTATGTTTATGTTCACAAGAGTAAAATGTGTTGGGCTGTCCCAACGTGTTACTCTGGCCTTTTGAAATATTGAATTCAAACACATGTAATATTGGCATATTCTCTAATAAAAATTAATGCGTAAAAATTAAGGGACATAAGAGCCACAGGCTAGCACGTCTCTTCATCTACCAGTTTGCCTCTCTTGAGTCCTGACGCATACGCACATAAAAAATGAGTTGCACTAAAAAAAAGAAAACAAAAAAGGAAAAAAAGAAGAAGAAAGTGATTAGTTCATCTTCTAAGTTTCGCATTTCATGTAGACAAATTTGTCACTTAAATATAACTAAGTTATATGGGAATTTTATTTGTCGGTAGTCCAGTTGGCACTTGCTATTTACTACAGAGGAACTTTGGAACAATATTGTACATGGCATTTATTGTAAGTCCAGGCATTCCGTGTGAGTAGTCAAATGACCAAAATTCTAAAATACAAGAAATTTCTGGTATATTTGTTACATAAATAGTACCCTTTGTTTAAAAATATATGACTTTTAGGCATATATGGCCTCCAATATGTCCCTTATTCTCATTTCTAGAAAGAGCAGTTGATGGTGGAAAGAGGTTATGTAACACATGCACCCAAGATTCTAAAACTCAGTAACCGGCGTTCGCTCGGTCACCTCACCTTGTAGTGATTATACAGTAATCGGTCTTGAAATAGGTTTTTCTATTTTAATAACAAAATTATATATATGTATATTCATATAAAAATCAAAGCCACATTTGATGCTATTGTTGGACCTACTCAGATGCAGCAAACCAGCCACTATTGAGGTTTATATAGTTGCCATTTGCCAAATACAAGGCAAATGATAATCTTGAATCTTTTTTTTTTTGATGGGATATGACAGCACTGTATTTTACAAACAAAACTTGGGCTAATTCCTCTGAGTTCAACATCTTTTGCAGTGATCTGGTACCATGACCCTAGACAACCTTCTGCCTCCTGCTTTCAAAACAGACTCTATACAAGCCAAAGCTAGCCAATAATAAATCAATGTTCCAAGAACAGATAGAGGGGTCAAAACCTGCTAAGAGCGGTCTAAATTCTAAATGTGCACTGATACCATCTAAAACATTTACTAAAACGAATTCCAGAGCATGACTTAATTTATAAGCTCTACAAAATGCCCAAAGACAAACAGCAGGAATTCACATTATTCTCACCTATCCAAGGACAAACTAGGTAGGCAACCAGCAACACTTCCAACCAGTGACTCTAGCTTCCGATAAACAGTGGAGGGAAGAACCACAGTGGGGGAGGCTGCCGCCAGAGGGAGGGGACACAGCCGAGGAGGCCACCGTTAGAGGGAGGAGCCAGGAAGCCGCTGCATCAGGAGTAGCTGCAGAAAGGGAAGCCACCGTCGGAGGGAAAAGACGTAGCACCGGAGGAGATGCGGTAGCTACAGTAGCCGCTGTCGCCCTCCTGAGTCCCGACCTAGGTTTCCCACACTCATCACGGCAATGGCGCCCTCTGGAGTCCAGATAGCCTCGGGCGTGTGGGGAGATCTGATCCGGTCGAAGCAAGAGGGGTAGGGGTAATTGCGTTGCATTGCTGGGCTATGAGTTGCTTAATTGAGCGTGGGCTTCAGTTCCCTGGACTGGGCACTCGGTGAGTACATGACATGTTAGCTGATTACTCCAAGTACTTGCCTAGTTATACAGGTTAAATCGGTTAGCTACTCGTTTTTGCTTGCTCTTACTCGGTGAGGGGACCTAGTCCGAGTACTCGGCCGAGTAGACCTAGCTTTAGAACCATGCATGTACCATATTCGTTTATATGTTTAATTAAAAAAGAGTAGAAACATTATAAAATTGGTTGATAAAAAATAATCTAAAGTGCATAAATTAAAATATATCATAATCACATATTAAATTTTATCGACCCATCCCTAAGAAATCAGAACTCATCGACTCTGTACGTGAATTTCCAAAAATTCTTTTCGTGAAGCACTTTAAAGGCCTATTTGGAACATCGGATTTTTTTCCCCATTTCTTTTGAGTTGAACTCTTCTATGTGACATTTCTACAACTGTCAATTTCCTACATTTTTAAGAATAAAAAATACCTATGATCTAAAGAGGCCCTAAATAAATTGCATAGATGACACCCGCGCAAGTAGTTGTGAGAAGAAATTGTAACTAAAATCAAACAGATTTTTTTTACAAGTAGAATTTCATGGCCATAAACATAAATCTGAATAGTTGATTTATTTTTTAATTATATTTTTAGAGGGTTTTCTAGATTAGTTGATTTCTGTCTCTGAAGAAATCGGGTTTGTGGAAGTCATTAGTGGGCTGCATCTGCGTATATGGGCTTCGCAGTTCAGTTCAGCCCAATTATTGTGTGTAATCCACTTTTAACAGGCCATCCAATCTGGACTGTGAGAAATGATGGGCCTGGTCAGCACGTACTTCATCCGAGAACGTTTCCGAAAGGAAATGCCGCAGATCGTATTTGGGCTTGTTTTTCTAACGACGAAGTCCACGTTTTCAACTCTAAACTATTTGGTTGGTCTAAAAAATAACTTTAAACTTTATAATCATTTAAATATCAATCTTCAACTACCAATGCCAAGTCACGTGACCTCTTCGAGTAAACCCACCTTGATTTTAGGATGACCTGGCACATCAGCTCCTCACTGGCAAAGATGACTTGGTCTGAAAAACACCCTCGCCAAGAGGATGACCAAGGGACACTTTCATACATTGTGTCCGGTGAATTGAGGGGATTTATAGTGCACATTGTGGGGTCTAGAGGAGTCGACACGGTCAAATTTTGCTGATGACAAGTCATCTTAAAACCTAGGTGGGTTTGTTCGAGAGGGTCACGTGACCCGGTATTGATAGTTCAGAATTGACATTCAAATGATTTTGATGTTCAAGGTTGTTTTTTGAACCAATCCAATAGTTCACGTTTGTAACATGGACGTCGGTTCATTTTGACAATCAACCTGTACTGCACTCTTGTAGACCAAATACTAAGGTTAATGGATGCTTATCTCACATTTGTGAGATTGAAAGCTTTGATGTAGTTGTAGTGTGTGTACTCATTGTTTGGTGGGATTTTTAGTTAGTATTATCATAGATTATAATATAACACACCTATAGAAATTTTATATTTGTAACGATTTTTACCTCTCTCTTTTTTTTTGTTCAAGTGCTAGCTATAGCTAGCGCACCATATGTTTTTTTCGACCTAGCTATCATTATTCTGCCCCGAAATTTATAAACTAATCGGCATCCAACATATAACAATTCTCCGTTCAAATCAACATATAGCATTTCCCAAAAAAAACCTAAACAAATGAATTCCTAAAAATAAAATTTTGGGTGTCCATAAATCAGGCGCCTGATTTAAAGTCAGAATTGTGTACATCATATCAACGTTCACTAATTGAAGCGCAGACATCTCGAAATACATTAACAGCTAGAGACTTGACTCATCCCTAGCGAAAAATCAAGTGCATGATACTTAGCAAAAACAAAAACAATTGTTTTTCTGGACAAATATCCCTCTCATGGGGTTATCATATCTCTCTCTCAGACACATCAACCCTCGCAAATACTGTGTACTTCTTAAAAAAAGCTTTGTAGTCGATCTTAAACAAGATTGATCTTAAACAAGTATCGATGTCTATCTCACAAATACACAACTAATTTGTAAGGGTCACAAGTACCTTTTTTTAAGAATAATTGAGGATTTGTCACTGGGAAAATACATTTGAGAATTTATCATCTAATATCTTACTAACATATACATTTTAGAGTTATATGTCAATAAGACATGAGTGATAAATCCTCAGATATATATCATTAGAATGATAGTCTATGGCTTTGCAAGCTATAGCTCGAGCTAGCTAAGCTGCACCGATCACATGGATACACCATGATATCGATGGACAGTGCCACGGCCGCACGCCGTGTCGCTGTTCACAAATCACAATCAGTCGCGGCGCCGGCCGGCCTCGCTAATCAACGGCCGCGTTTTCCGGTGGTGTTCTACGATCCTATTCGTACGGCCGGCCATCAGCTGGGACGACGGCTTCTAAGATCACTCGCTCCGAGGTCCAAATCGCCATCGCGTGCTTATTGTCAGAGAATTATATGATGTAGCGGCTCGATCAACATATAATTAATCTCAATCTGCTGCTGCGATGTAGCTAGTGTGTGTGTATGTACGTCCTTGCGGTGGTGAGGCGCCACCGATTTTGCAAGTTTGCGACTAATGGCGGCAGCGAAATATAGGTGCCGCATGCCCCTCGGTTTGATTGTGCACTCAAGGCTTTTTAATCTGTCGGTACTGTGGACACTGCAGTTCATTAGTAGTTGGTGGGTCGACAAATGACAGCTCCGACAACCTGAGGATATCAGCGTGCGAAATGGACGCGTGCGTGTGTGTGGTGTGAGTAGAGTACATGTACGGTATACGTTCTTCATGTACTCTGAAAAGACATTTGAACATATGGTCCAGACCACTTGTGGTAAAATTAAAGTGAAAAATGAAACCACCTAGACGGAGAGCACATAATTTCACAACTATCTTAACATAGCAACAATGGTATCATTTACATACATACATACATACATACATACATACATACATACATACATACATACATACATACATACATACATACATACATACATACATACATACATACATACATACATATTTCCTATACTAGTAAGGTGCCTGTATGTTGCAACGGAGTATCAAATGATATGGTCAAATCAGCGAACATGGCCCAAAACCGTTCCATGAACATTTTGGACCATGAAATTTCCTCCCTTTCTTATAAGATTGCATCTAACATCTTTTGTCTCCTTTGTCCAATGAGAGATATGGATATCACAGAAGGATCGTAATCAACAAATTAGTTAATCACAAGGATGAGGGAGGCTAAGGCATCCTATGATCTATTTGTCACTGGTGAAGTGTAGACCATTCTAGGTATCCACGATCTAAAGCCTATTAACGCCCTAATTCCTTCATAGTGTCTCTATTATGATAATGCCCAACATCTTCCCAACTTTGTCGATTCCAGTATGCTACCTTCACCACAAAACCCCCTAACCATCTGCTTGATAAGCCATAGTATGCAAGAGGTAACCTTAGCATATGAATTTCTATCACACTAGCCTTCGCCATGTATGATTGTTATGAAAGTACGATGTTTTCTAAAAAAACCAAACCTTATCATCAGGATGCCCTAGTCCAGCTTCCTCACCTGCTCCCTGAGCACATGTTGGCACATAAAATTACCTTCAAATCCTGGAATGGCTCCAAGTGGAAGTTCTGGAAGACCTAATTGAGCCGTGGGAGTCCAAATGCGTGCATGGCATGCCTAATTGAACATGCAATAATTTTTATAGAAGTTATCACCTCTGAAATTTAAATGACAGTGACAAGGATAAGGCAGACAAGTACCATGGCAACTTCTAATCCTCCACCAAGAGCAAGACCATCAATTGGCAATTGCAGCCACTGATGACTTTGTCACACCTGTTTAGGACAATAAATATATAAACTGCTCAACACAATTCTTCAATAGAAAAACAACAACCAATCAAGAGAGAAAACGAACAAATCAAATACCTTGTAGAGTATCAATCAGAATATCTATTGATATGTAACCAACCTTTGGCTGCTCCACTATTAAAAATGTAAGATTGATAAATGATGATGAGATTTGCAGAATGGATAAATAGTAATTAAAAATGAGAATAGTGTAACGAGAGATAAGAAGTATAACATACTTTTGCCACCCTAAAGACCACCAAAGGAACTAATATCGAATCCTCCAAAAAACTTTCCTCCTTTTCCTATCAAAGGTTAGGAACAAAAATATTTTTGTCACTGGAAAAAATAGTGACTTGTTCTTGGAAGGCACAAGCTTGGGAACAACACACCTGTACAGAGAGAGGCAGGATGGGGCCAGTGCCTCCAATAGTGGCATGCATATTATTATGTAAAAGAATAAACTGACAAGTACATGTAACAACGATAGCTTTGACATCGTTTCTCTAAAGAGCTTCTTCATAGATTTCCTTTAAGCTTAGCAATACTAAAAGAGAAAAAGTCATGGTGAAAACTGAAAACGACAACAGACTTCAATTTGTCTGTTAATTTTCTATGTAATCTTAGAAGCATATTGTTGACATCTTCTAATTAGGAAGTATAAAGCTATGTGATCATCACATATACAACTGAATTACTTTACAATTTGTAAAATGCCATATGCTACAACACCATGTTTCATAGTGATTGTTCTTGAGTCAAGGCGCATTCTTATTTGTGTTGATCATTTTCTCATGGAGACTTGCTACTCATCACGAGCCGCATGGTCTTCATGACAAAGACAGAAATGACCAACATTAGCAAAAGTAAAGAGACTATCTTTGCATATTTGTAACATCCCGAAAATTCAACATTTGAAAATGTGGAGCTTTTGAAATGTTTTTGCAATATATTCTACTTGGAGTTGGATCTTTATGGTGTTTTCTTAAATTTTGGTTGAAATTCCAAAATTTGGAGTAAACGGAAATATACAAGTAATGAAGATTCAAAATTTTAAATGCGAATCTGAAAAGATGATCCAGCATAAGGAGGGAGAAATTTGAACTAAAATACAAAATCTTATTTGGAAATAGTAAATGAATAAAATATATATACATATATAAATTGTGCATATGCAAGGAAGAGCTTAGCAATAGAAAATAAAAATATGCAAAATTAAATAAGCCAGAAAAATAACGATACATGAAATTAAAAATATAAAAATACATTTGCACAATTGCTCATACAAAGATGGGAATAAACAAAAATATAAAAAGAGATTTACACAAATAATCATACAAAAGATGCGGCCAGCCGGCCCGGCCCAACTCCCCTTTTTTACTCCCGTTGGGCGCAGCCCGTTCCAGCGCCTCTGCGCGCGGGCCCTGTCCCTCTTCGCTCTTCCTCCCTCCCCGTTGCCCCCTCTGGCCGATGGGCCCGGCTGCGCCTCTCCTCCCCTTTCTTTACTCTTTCTTCCCCGAGCGCCCGCGCGTGCTCTGCTGCGTGCAGCAATCCCCCTCCCCGTGGCGTCCATGCGCAGCCTCGCCCACTAGGGATGGCAATCGGGCGCGGCGGGTACGAGTAGTGCTCGCCCATACCCGTACCCGCGACCCCGATTTACGCCCACGGGCATACCCGCGAAGGACCACGGGTAAAAAATCTCGCCCATACCCGTCACCCACGGGTACCCGTCGCCCGCGGGCATACCCGTTTACCCGCAAAAACAAGAGGCCAGTTGCCCAATGCTAATCGATTGTTCTTGCAATTCTCCTGTTCCCACCCAATGTCAAGCCTCCAAAACACTAATCCAAGTACATATACCAAACCTAACTATGTCTCCTAAATAACAATCAGAATCTATGTGCGCTGTTAAGAACCACCATAAATTCATTTGAAATTTGAACCAATACTTAGCATAGCAATCATAGCACTCAGCATTCAGCACCATGGCATTTTAGTTAGGTAAAGAAAGCTAGGTGCATCCTTCTACAGATGTCATTGTCGCTACTCGCTACAGCTGCTTCAGAGAACCCAATTAGCCAAAACATATTAGAGATGGCAAGGTAGAAATGCTGCAAGAACTATTTACTTTTACAGACATGTGGAATTTACATGGATGCATCAATTCCTGAACATTTATATTCCTGTTAAGTAGATACAAATAGAAGGAAATAAAATGAAAAATATAATAGAACAAATGTTTCAAGAACTAAATACAAATGAGATTTCTGTATTTCCGATAAACATAATTTGCAGTTCCCACGGTGACAGAAATCTGGAGAATTTGCTTCACATTGTCTTACCTAAATGATTGATCAAGACCAAAGCTCGACGATGAGGGGAGCTTACGAGGTTGTCGAGCTCGACGATGGAGAGGAAGAGGTCCGACGCGAGGGAGTGGAAGTCGGTGGCAACGACGCGGACGGCGGCCACGGAGTGGGCGTGGGCGTGGAAGACGATGGTGCGCAGAGGCGGAGCGGTGGGGGCACGGGGCTCTCCTGGCTTGGCCTCGCCAAAGACGATGCCGAACCCATCCCTGTCCGCCAGCGCGTCGCCGTCTGCGTCTGGCGCCTCGCCACCGGCGAGCCCCTCTGGATCTGGACGGGCCAGATCTGGATCTGGAGGTGGGGCGGGGTGGCGGCAGCCGACGGGGAGGAGGATGTGGGAGGCAGCCGACGGGGAGGAGGATGTGGGCGAGGCGGAGGCGCTGAGGGCTGAGGCGAGCGGGGTGCAGGGCTGCGGGCGAGGCGAGCGAGGAGGAGACGGATTTGGGGGCGGAGGAGGAGGCCGGCGGCCGGGTGGGGGGCGGAGGCGCCGGCGGAATCGGCGGATGAAGGAGGAGAGTGCGAGAGGAGGGAGGAGATGCGAGAAGGGGGGCGGAGACGCGAGAGGGCCGAGGGCGGCGGCGGGCGAAGAGGTATCTGGGTGGGCGGCGGGGAGAGTTAGGGTTTATTATTTTAGGGTGGCCCACCTGTCAATTTTTTTTCACGGGTAAACGGGCGAGACGGGTACGGGTAGAGCTAACCCATACCCGTACCCGTTTACCCGATGGGTAGAGATTTTTTCCCCATTTTCATACCCGTGGGCAAAGAATACATCCCATACCCGACTCCATTAGGGTATTTACCCACGGGTACACGGGTAAACGGGCACAATTGCCATCCCTATCGCCCACCGATTTCCCCCGTCGCCGCCCACGGTTTGCCCCTGCCCCGCCCGTTCTTTTCTTTCTTCGCCCGCGTGCGCTCGCGCCCTCCTCTCCCCTGTGCTCCGCTCAGCGCTCGTCTCCCCCGTGGCACCCATGCGCCGTGCGCCGTCCACGTCTCCGCCTCGTTCCGACAAGGCTGCAGGAGCTCCCCAGTCGCTCAGGCCATAAAAGTGGAGGCTAGCTCCTCTCCCGGTTCCTGCTTCACTTCTTCCTCCCCTCCCCGATTCCGCCCCCGCCCGTGCACCGGCCGCAGCCGCCTCCACGCCATTCCCGGCCTCCGGCGATGCCCCACCTCCCCGACCGCGTCACGGCGCGTCCTTGCTCCCCGTGCACCTCCCCGCCGAGTTAATCGTACTCCGGTGCGCCGGAGGTCACACATTGTCATTTTTCCTCACCGTCGGCCGCCGCCACCCTTTCCGCCGCCCTTGCTCCTCCTAGGCGCCGTGGCCCAATCGCCTCCGGCCAGAGCACCAGCAGGGCACCATGAAGCTTCACCTAGCGTCGGTTGCGGCTTCACCTCGCCTCAGCTCACCGACGCCGTAAGCATGCCGCCGCCGCCGCCAATGGGTTCCGCCGCCGGCCCGTCCCGATCCCCCTCCGGCTCTACCCCCTCGCCGGTAAGTTTCCCCTTGGCCTCCTGCAGTTCATGCTTCCTTCCATTTCTCTCCTCGTCCCCTCCGGCGTCGCCTCCATCCTTGGCCCTCACCTCCGGCCGCCGCATGTCCATGCCAGCCGCCGCCGACGGCGAGCTCAGCACCGTGCACCGATGATTTCCCCTGTTTTTACCTCAGTCACTTCTCACCTCATCTATTTTTCTCCCTTCGTTGCAGTCAGCCTAGGCTTCGGCCCATTTGGCTAGCAGCGCTCGCGTTAAGAATCTCCAAGCCGTGAGGTCCTGAGTTCGATTCCGGTTGGTTGCAACTTTTTCCCCACTTTTTGTCCTAATTTTTGTAGCTTATTTTAAATAATAAAAATCAGTGAAAATTAGGGAATAATGTAGAGAAGCTAATATTATTTAATTAGAAGGTAAATAAGATTATTAGAGATTTTAAATCTAGGATTAATCCATGGAAGCCAATAAATTACATTAGGATGTGAATAAGGCTATTTAGGATTTAACATTTAGTTAAATACCACATATGAAAAGGTAATGAACCTTTATTGTCTATATTAAATCTAATAATTAATTAAAGGTATTAATATAGAAAGAGTGGCTTTGATTAAATATTCAACCTTAATAAAGATTAACCTTAATTATGATATATGCCCTAATGTTCGTCATGCCATCATCAAATAAATACCACTGGTAAATTTAATTAAATAGCAAGCTAGGCTATCACTTAAATATAGACATATATAATCTTTTCCTTTAATACTTAATCTGCACTACCCAACAACTAAAGGTACATAAAATGATAACCACCTTGTCCTTAAGTAGAAATGTCATATTAGAAATATATATATATATATATATATATATATATATATATATATATATATATATATATATATATATATATGTGGCAGTTATAAAGAAGCCCTTAGGTCATCGGAAGATTAAAAGTAAGCTATCTAATGCAGTTACGTAAATAGTAGTTATCACTAGCATGCCATCGCTAAATAAATTTTAGGGTTAGACCTTGTGAAGATAGCAAATTCTGAAATACAATCTTATAAAACAAGCCTTGTTAGATAGGTAAATAAAGTCAAGGGAATAAAGTGGGTTATTTTGATTCGTCGGAAATTATCATTTAAAAGACTTAAGTTCTAATATAAGAAATTCCTAGACCTAACTTTTGGGACATGTGTTATAATATTTTTGACTAAAAGATTTATAGAATAAGTACAGATCTCATCCATCGGTCCAGTTTGCCTTTGCCATAACCTAAGTCGCATAAAATACTACGTCCCAAGCTTTGCCCAGATAGCCAAGTTTAAACTAGAATTAGATATGGAGCTAAGCCTAACAATAGCTAAAATGTAGACAAAATAATAAGGATGCCAGTAATTAAGTATTAATGTTGGATCTAATAAACAATAGTATTGATCATAATTGTACATAGCAAGTTAGGACCCATATAAATGGATCCTAATTCAACCTAAACTAAGCCTGGTGATAACCAAGGACACATAAAATATCGCACCACACAATGTTATACACGCCGAATATAAGACTAACCCCGTGGGCTAAGAATTGTGTACACTGCTTATATTTCGCATACGCCCTGAATGTTAACGTCCGACAAAATGATACCCAGCCAGACTCATACTTCGATACATAGGCCTACCCTAACTCATGGAACTTCCTTGATAAATACAAAATAATAAAAGAAGTTACTAATGAAAAGATCAAGTCATTATACTCCACCACCCACCATGCCTCAAATCCCCTAAACCACCCCATTAACTCATAATAAAGTTAAACCAAGTTTATTCGGATTTATTAGATCTTTTGAGTTATTTGCCTTTTATTTGTATTCAGTCATTTAGCACGTAATTAGATATTGGAGTCCTAAAGAATCAAAGGATCAGGCGTGATCAAGAACGAAGCGAAGATAAAGACCAGAAGCCAAGAAGAAAAGCATTGTGTGAGCTCAAGACCGCGGTAAACCGCGCCAGGCGAGTCAATACTTTGATCATGTTGAACCTACATTTTCTGCAAATTATTTTAGTTTAAATTATCAAATTGCATGCTGTTATGTTATATGCAAATACATGTTAATTTAAGATTCTAGTTACATGCCTATCGTTTGCCTTGAATAATATTACACCTCCTTTGGAATATTTGAATGTGTGAACCTTGTCGCCCTAGCAAAATTATAATAGTAACATTTCGAAAATAAGTCTCTAAATATATGAAATGCTTAGTATTGTTTAGATACTCATGGGCGCGAGAGCGCCCAAGCATCACTTTTAATCCTGAGAAAAATTGGTTGGGCAGTCATAGTGGTAATGACTGGTGTATGTTGGATATGGCTATTTTATACTCCCAAAAACCTCGAATTGCTTATTTATCTGGGCGGATGGTTCGGGGGTATGGTGCAGGTGTGCACGAGAGTGTGATTTGTGGTAGAACCGTCCAGATATCACTAAGGACTGAATCTTGTCATGTCAACCCGTGTAAAAGAGTACAACCACAAGTCTGTAAAATACAACTTGGCTTAGTAGATTTACCGGACCCTGAAAGTCATCCTTCCAGGAGGAGGTGTGGGATAGTGCAAGCAGCAGTCTGTGTGACGGCTTGAATGGGACACTCGCGGAGGGTGAAGTTCTGCTGTGGCGGGCTAGCAGGGGACATAGCCAGCTGCTAGACGTTCAGAAGGAGAACATCCCGCACAACGTATGGGACCCACCGCAAGTGGGAGCGACCCATAGGGTGAAATGATGGAAGGGGCGAGGTACTTAGAAAAGTCACTGTGATGGTCTGCTCAACCACATGACTAAGGAATCGTGTGGGGCAACGAGTTGATTGTCTCTTGTGGTGAAAGTGTACAAACTCTGCAGAGTCAAAACTATTCGAATAGCCGTGCCCACGGTCAAGGGCAGACATGGGAACTTAACCAGATATAGTTCTATTTCAAAAACTTTGTGGGTGGGAATGGAAAAGTGGAAGTGCAGTGGAAGGCCCTAGTTTGGAATTGTCCTGGGTGTCGTCCCAGTGGTAAGTTAAGCGGCTATAACGCTGAAGGAATTGCTATATGGTGCAGATACCATGTAACGGTGGATGGAATCTGAATCACTATTAGAATTGCATTCGTTCATAACTTATGTTTTGGTTCAAACTGCTAAGTCATAGGGCTTTTTAATTAATTGTATTCAAAAGCACTCCTTGCAAAACAAAATAACCCGAGCCTCTCCTTTGATAAGCCACGCATACTATTCAATTGCATCCTGTGTATTGGCTCGCGGAGCACGGGGTCGGAGTGCTCACTCTCGCTTTTGCGACAAAATTCAGAATCAGGAATCAAATCACCTCGCCTCAGCAACAAGATTGGACAAGCTGGCCGAGAAGATGAAGATGTCAAGGGCTAGGTCGCGAACCTCCAGTTGGCTGCCTGTGGGCATGTCCTGAAGGCCCCACCTGCGTGCTTCGTTCTTCCGCTGCTGCAATTTATTGATTTCGGCCTAATCGGCCCATGAGTAAGTTTACTATTAGAGTAAAGTCCATTACCGGTCCTTAAACTTTTTATGCTGTGTCATCCCGGTCCATAAACTTTTAAAGTATGTCATCCCGGTCCTTAAACTTTCAAAGTGTGGCAATATCCTATGTAGTTATAGCAGTGAACTTTGTATGCCGTGTCATCCCGGTCTATAGACTTTCAAAAGAAATTGCCACACTTTGAAAGTTTAAGGACCGTGATGATATACTTTAAAAGTTTATGGACCGGGATGACACAGCATAAAAAGTTTAAGGACCGGTAATAGACTTTACTCTTACTATTATATTTACGCTTCCGCATGATATGCATTTTGATATTCAGAACTGTAATCTGTGAGCACTATCTACTGATCCAGGGAATAGTGCGGTGGAATCACAGAAGATTCCGGATTGTAAAATCCAGGGTCCGACAATACTCAACATGCACAATTATACAGCCTAAAAACTTCACTAATTTCCCCTACAAAACTTCATCAACTGATCGAGAGGACCTCATGTAACAAATAGAATTGCACAACTACTATTATTACCATATTAGCAAACCTCATGGTGATTGGATGTACAAAGTGTATTATAAATCTTGAGGTCCTGACTTAGTATTTTAGTGGTTGATTGATCAAGCATAGCCACTGAGCTAGTTGGACCATGCAGATTCAATAGTAGGATAGAAGGGTTCACGCCCGTGAATTTACCTTACTCCCATATAATATAGATCTTTGCATATATCAAACAAATAGTAATAAAATTTTGTACATAGTAGCTAGCTTCGAGTGAGGCTTTCAGAAAGAAAGTACATGAGACACAACAAGACTGGTGAACATTATTTGTAATTGACTTTGGCATATGCATTTAAATAAACCATATGCATTCAAAAGTAAATGCACACATTATATGACCAGAAAAGAAACCTAAGAGCAACATAAGAACGGTTCACCTAAACTAAAGTAAATAAACCATAGTATCTATTGATCAAATGAAAATTTATGTATATCCTAAATAAAGCACTTTAAAGATCACAAGTTAGTGAGAGTAATTACCAGTGATCCTGAATAGAGGGGGGGCAAATAGAGCATTGAAATGGCCATGCACATGTAAACTTGAAGTTAAGGACATTCAACAAAACTGAAAAAAGGCACGGATCCTCCAAACATAATTAGAAGAAGGTGTAAGAGTGGTCATCATTGAAATTAAACATTGCATGCTAGATCAAGTTCTAACTACTATCCTAGTACATGTACTTGGTACTTCAAATCTGAATGACCATGACAACTATAAAATGTGAAAGCTGAACTGCATAGTGAATAACTAAAGATATCAACTATTTTTCAGAAGGAAGAAAAGGAGAAGATATCATCCAAAGATATATCCGTGCAGCTAAATACTTGAATAAAATTGATATAGGGGAAAGGAATTGCTTTGAAAAAAATTTAATTCGAGATATTAGTATAGAATATCCGTGCATCTAGCATTAGCATTTGTTGTGGATATGGTGCAGTGGAAGATAGTGCAGAAATTGATCTTTACTTTGATATCCCATGCCTCTGGGCAACAAACGGGTGGTCGCCTAGTGGCTAGGCAGCAGGCCCCTGCCGCCTGATGGCCGGGCTCCGATGGCCCAAGTGTCATCTGCAGGGCGCTGCCGCCCGATGACAGGGTAGCAGAGTGCCATTTCCGCTAATTCTGCGCACATCACTACTACAGAAATCGACATTACAGACGGTTCAGAAACGTCATCACAGACGGTTTTCTGAACCGTCTGAATTTATGGGTCAGTGATGATCGAAGGTTATCACAGACGGTTTTCGAACCGTCTGTGATTATTAGATATCACAGACGGTTTTTAATTAAAAACCGTCTGTGATTATCAGATATCACAGACGGTTTTTAATTAAAAACCGTCTGTGATAACCGATAATCACAGACGGTTTTTAATGAAAAACCGTCTGTGATACATATCACAGACGGTTTTTACTTAAAAACCGTCTGTGATATTCCTTCCTCCTAAACCAAAATCTATTTCTGTTTATTGGCTAGCCTCAGGAAATGCTAGCCATGCCCTCTGAAACAAGCAGATAATCACAGACAAAAAACATACAATTCACACATCTCATTTGCTTTCAGGTACATTTCGCAGACATAAAACATCCAATTGACATCGCACTTCATCTCACAGACATAAAGCATGCATCCATTTCGCAAATCAATTAATTGAATTGAACTGAAATATCCATTAACAAATGCACAGTTACAAAAGATCTACACTGCATTTACACTTAGTGATAAGACCAATAAGAAATCAGTGTGCGCAGTGGAACCGTCCTTCTGGCTGTATGACTTGAGTCAGCAAAAAGAACGCCAACTCTGATTGAACCTCTCGAAGCTCAGACTGTTTCAATGCAGTTGACGGGATTGATACAGCCTGTCGATAGGAATATCAATGTACATATATATGTAACGTGATAAGTATGAAGTAATTATGGGAAGAGTGACAAACCTTGCGATTGGTGACCCTCGAGGAATCGAGGAGTAGTTCCATATGTTGGCAAACGTAGTATCCACATGTGTTGCCCGGTTGCTGCTGGTGGCACTGCAAAAAATGGAATGTGTTAGTTCAAAAGGCATTAGTACCATCTGTTGCATAGGATTAATTAATGTGAAATAGCGAATACCTTAAAATCTCGAACATGTGTCAGCAGGCCGTTGGCCCCGCGCTTCGAGTCACCTCCCTTTTCAATGTACATCGCGAACGCCCTACGTAATTCGAAAAGGTTAACCTTAATCATTCGGAAGGAAAGAAAGAGTACAATGTAGATATGTATGGGGAATATGTGCTTACCTATCGATTACTTGGCTGACAACTGTGAAGTCCATTTTATTCTTACTTAGGGAATCAAGGTAATATACCTTGTTCCATTTTGGTACAATTACTATTAAAATCCAATGAAAGCTCTGATTGAAGGGCATAAGTACATAGTCCTTATTGCGGCAACTCAGCAGGCCTGATGCAATGTACCTCTCGACGAGGGATGCCTCCACGTCGATGGTAGTCTTGGCGACCAATTGTGGGTCCAAGAAACCAGCTGATGAGTTCGATACTCTAGCTTTAATCAGCATGTGTCTGTATATATACACACGAAAGCAAAAAATTAGATATGGCATTTATCGGTATGACATTAACGGAGACTGTGATTGTACACACTTACAGCGTCCAGCATCGAACGATTGAGACGTCAAGAGCGTTGAGCATGAACAGCTCGAATAAATCCTCAAAGGCGACCACGAATGTACACTCTTGAAGATTGTGGTGTAAATCTTCCTCGGAGAATTTGACAGTGATACTTGAAGTCCGTTCTCCCTCTGGCTTATTGGACTGCTGCATATACCACGTGTGCAATTGCATGCAACTATATGGTAGCTTTTGGAGGGCTTTTTGCTCGAGCAACGGCTCGCCAAGCACGAATTTGCGGGCCAAAGGGTGGTACGGAAGATCATCATTGGTCTTCTTTGCTTTGCCCTTGCTGGCCTTGCTGCCTCGGCTATAGGTCGACTTCATGGAAGTCGACTTTGAAGGTAGCAGCGGTGCAAGTTGCTCTGGCGAGAATAGGGCCCGTGGAGATAGCATCGTTGTAGTATCCGGTGGTGGAACCGACTGGTCTTGTACTGGAGATGGCACCAGTGCATGTTGCTCTGGTCCTGCCACCGGTGAAGAAGCCTCCAGGAAGATGTCGCTTTTGGGCCACTGGATGAATGTTCCAATGGCCTGTCCTAGAGTCACGATCTCGTCGTTGGGGGGCTTCGGTAGCGGGACCACCTCAAAATTGACATACACACCATCCACATTAACTTTTGCGAAGCCTGGCGCTAAAGCTTGGCCGTGCACCATGGCCCCGTTACCAGACGAATATGCCTGGCCCCAAGCAGCGTACAAGGGAATGGCGCCATATCTCACTTGGAGCTTGCAGTTCGTAGGCTCCTACATAACGATACAAAATTAGCTACTCGAATAGGCCTACCAATGGAGCAAGCATTCGAGAGGTAATAATTATTACCAGGATGTCGTCCACAGGAAATTTGGACTGGGTATGCGTCGGATTGGACGCGCAGCTACTCGGACGGTTGTGCGGGCTACCTAGCATAGCAGCGGCGGTGGCGGCCTGCTGACTTTCTGTCTGTTTCCGCACCTCTTCTCTGATTACTTCACCCATCTGAGCAAATAGCTCCTCTCGAAGAGATTCCTTGATCTCTTCTCGTAGCTGCTCCTCACGCTCCGCTGTTCTGGTTAGTGCTCTTGACATCCTGAGACTGCGTATAGAATGTGTACCCATTTATGTCATATCCTTGCCATGTCACAACTGTAAATGTCGGCCCTTTTGCCAACCATCTCAGTGTCTCACTCGGCGAGCTCCTAGCAATTTGCTCCTTCAACCATTGGTTGAACCAACGGTTGTGTTGCCTCATGATCCAAACATCCGGCCGCTCTGGATTCTGTTGCCGAAGCACATCCTTGTGCTGGTCCACATAAGGCGCCACTTCAGTCATGTGTTGCAACACCGTGAAATGGGCTTGAGTATACGTGTCCATATCTGGAGTGATTGCTTTCCTTCCGATAGTTCCGAGACCCTTCAGCCTCCCTTCATGACGAGATTGAGGGACACCTATCGGTTGAATCTGAGCCATATAATCGACACAAAACTCAATCACCTCTTCGCTTGCATAACCTTCGACGATGCTGCCCTCCGGCCGAGAACGATTCCGTACGTAGGACTTGAGAATTCCCATGAACCTCTCAAATGGGTACATGCTGCGTAGGAATACGGGCCCGCACATTTTTATCTCCCACACAACGTGAACAATGAGATGGACCATGATATCGAAAAACGAAGGAGGGAAATACATTTCAAGGTGACATAGAGTCATCACCACCTCGTCCTGCATAGCATCTAGTCCTTCGGGATCGATGACCTTCTGAGCAATTGTGTTAAAGAAATAACATAGCCTCATGATTGTCTCTCGGACTTTGATCGGCAAAATATTTCTAATTGCAATAGGGAGCATCTGTGTCATCAGCACATGACAATCATGAGACTTCATGCCATTTAACTTCAAATCTTGCATCGAAACAAGTTTCTTCACGTTGCCGGAGTAACCAGACGGAACTTTCACACCATGCAAGCACTGGCACAGTTCTGTTTTCTCAGCCTTGGACAGAGTGTAACACGCAGGGGGAAGGTACGTTCGTCCATTATCAGTGCTTGTCGGTGCTAACTCAGGCCTGATGTCCATGTCAGCCAAGTCAAGCCGTGCGTTGACACCGTCCTTTGTTTTATCACGGATGTTCAGTAAGAGACCAATCAAGCTGTCGCACACATTCTTTTCTACGTGCATGACGTCGATGCAGTGCCGAACATCTAGGTACTCCCAATAAGGTAAGTCCCAAAATATTGATCTCTTCTTCCAGGTGTTCTTCTCATGAGCCCTCAATTTACGTCCCTTTCCGAGGACAACATCTAAATCCTTAACCATATCATAAACCTCGCGTCCCCTTAAATGCCTTGGAGCTGAACCATCTTCCTTCTCTCCGTCAAATTGTTTCTTCATCTTGCGGTATGGGTGAGCCCTCCGAAGGAACCGGCGGTGACGCATGTAGACGGTTTTGCGTGAGTGTCTCAGCCACACACTCTCGGTACCATCTAAACAGTGAGTACAAGCTTTGGCACCTTTTGTACTATGGCCCGATAGGTTACCAAGGGCAGGATAATCATTTATGGTGCAGAACAATAAGGAGCACAAAGTGAAGTTCTCTCGTTTGTACGCATCCCATACCTGTACCCCTTCGTTCCACATTACTTTTAGATCTTCCACCAACGGTGCTAGGAACACATCGATATCATTCCCAGGTTGTTTTGGCCCTTGGATAAGTATCGACAGCAAAATATACTTTCACTTCATACACAACCAAGGAGGAAGGTTATAGATGCAGAGAGTCACGGGCCATGTGCTATGTCGGCTGCTCATGCTACTGAAAGGATTCATTCCATCTGTACTCAGTCCAAACCTTATATTCCTTGGTTCTGCACCGAACTCTGCAAAACTCCTATCGATGTTTCTCCACTGCGCGGAATCAGCAAGGTGTCTTATCATTCCATCCTTCTTGCGCTCCTCCGAGTGCCAACGCAGCAGTTTTGCCTCCTTTGGATTTGCAAAAAACCTTTTCAAACGGGGAATTATAGGAAAATACCATGTCACCTTAGCAGGAGGTCCTTTCTTCGCCTCTGTTCCCTCGCCATCAACTGATTGATTGTTACGTTTGTATCGGGATGCGTTGCACACCAGACATACATGCATGTTTGCATACTCTTTACGGTAGAGGATACAATCGTTCGGGCATGCATGTATTCTTTCTACTTCCATTCCCAACGGACAAAGAACATTCTTGGCTTTATACGTGGTTTTAGGCAACTCATTTCCCTCCGGAAGCATGTCCGCTAAAAGACCTAGCAGCGCCGTGAAACTCTTGTCCGACCAACCGTTGCTTGCCTTCAATTTCAACAGTTCAAGCACGGCCGACAACCTCGTGTACTTGCATCCCGTGTACAAAGGTTTCTCTGAGTCCTCCATCAAGCCACGGAATTTAACATACTCTCTCTCATCATAGTTCTCTTCAACATCGCGAAGCATCTGATCCAGATTATCATCGTGCAACCTATCCGAATCCGACCCACAATCGACATCAGCCGGCGGCATGTCATTCAGTTCACAGGCGATGTCATCCGGGGGCATATCATTCACTTCACCGGCGATGTCATCCGGCGGCATATGATCATTCACTTCGCCATGACTGGTCCAACACGTATAATCCTTTTTGAAACCCCTCCGAATCAAGTGCGATTCAATTTGCCCTCGGTTCTTAAACATCTTCACATTCTCGCAGTCAGTGCATGGACAGCACATATATATCGCCCCCTTATTCAACATATCCTCCTCGGCAGCTCTTATAAAAGCAGAAACGCCATTAATGTACTCTTCACTCACACGGCTCGCGGCATACATCCAGCTTCGGTCCTACGTTACGTACATATATAACAACTTAGTATTAAAATCTAGATTAACTAATTATAACTACATATATACCGGCCACATTTATTATATTGAGACTTTATTTGCTAGATTCATATTACAAACACAACAGCTATTATATAACCAACAATTTTGCAAATTAACCATCTTCAATAACCACTCATGGATTACTTAGACCTAAATTGTAATGCAATTAAAGAAAAAATAAATTACATTACTAACCATATCTAGAGCAACCAGGAAAGACTGAATATTCAAAGCTCAATCTCTGCCTCTTCCCACCAAATGAACTGGCCTGAAATCGCCTAGCTTCCTCCCGAGTGAAAAAGTGCGCAGCAGTGGATAGATCTGGATCGAAATGAAGACAGATGCGGTCTGAGCAGCGCAATAAATGCCTTAGCCATTATCACAGACGGTTTTTAACTAAAAACCGTCTGTGAATTATCACAGACGGTTTTCTATTAAAAACCGTCTGTGATAACAAGGTTATCACAGACGGTTTTTATTTAAAAACCGTCTGTGATAATCTGGGATTATCACAGACGGTTTTTAATACAGACCGTCTGTGATACTTCGGTAATAACCGCCTGTGATAATCCATTTTCCCGCCACAAATACCACAGACGGCCTCCTAATTACAACCGTCTGTAATAGTGTTCATCACAGACGGTTTCACAAAACCGTCTGTGATGAGGCGTCTACTATGAGGCTTTCTGTAGTAGTGCATGCAGCTATTTTTACAAATACGAGTTGAAGACATACCAAAAGTACTAAAAATTCCACTATTGTTAGGTGTATGCATGGCATAGATGATCGTCCGTATGTGAAACATCCGGTGCATGTTACAATAAAAATGCACATCGAAGATTTATATACATGAGTCCTGCTTGTTTAATTCTGTATAGTTTCTAGTTAACAAAATAATTAGTGTATTTAATACTGTAAATAACAAATCGCATCATGGTTATTCTAAATACTACAAAAAAAACTATAGTATTCATAACTGTGGTATTTGATGTTTCGTAATTAAAAACACCATGGGTGGGTTCTTTTAGGTTTGGGCTTATAGTTTTTGACTTATGGTTATTGATTTCTGACTGTTCGCGAGAGAAAGTATAAAAAGAGAGATAATTGCATACAATTTGGCTGACATAGCTGAAATCGGTACAGTGTGTACTACAATTGATTTGTAGACCATGTCTAAAAAACACACTGTTAAAAGCTACTTACTATAATAAAAATGAAAAGCCATAAGCAGTAAACCGGATCGAACCCACCCTAGTTCCATATACTGTGGTTTCCAAATCCTGTACCATCCAAACGGGCCTTAAATTTGTAAAACCGTGCCTTATTTACTTCAGTAAAACAGATAAACATGAGTCCCTTACAGCAGCATTGTGAAGCCCCTACCTTGTGATGTACTACGCAAAAGCACCTCGTGCAAATCTTGACAAAAAACAACATGCAACGATTGGATTTCAATCACCAGATCTATAAGCTCGAAAGATTAAGATCTAGGTTGTATTGCATAGGACAGGTTGACAGAATCACATGTACAAGCACGCTTCTCTCCTTCTCATAACAGTTAAATTTACACTGTCCGGGGACAGCCCAATCAATGCAACACCTTGCAGCTGCAAACTTCTCGTTCTCAATAAAATTAAAACAAGCCAACTAACGCTGCCTACTTCCCTGCCAACTACCCACAATGGGGCATGGAATCAAAAGAAATGCTAGAACATTTCTGAAATTGAGGAAGTCACCGGCAAGCACAGAGCTCAGATTCTGTCCGTGATTTTTCTCTTCCCGACGAATTTGCTACATGCACATAAAAAGCATAACAGGAAGTCCAAATCATCTTTTGTTGCGAGTACACAGAATTGTACGACGGATTTTGCAAACCCTTGCTAGGTATACAAAGATACATACCAAGAGATTTCAGCAGCTTTAACTCAGCGGTTTTGACTCGCCTTAACTTTGTTCCACATCTTGACTCTGATTTGATGCCAACCTATGCCAAATTGAGCGTCAACCGGTGCTCTACCTCAGCAACAATTCCAGCGCCAAGTTTGTCAGCACCATCGCCCACGCCGCCTGAAGCAATGCCCTGACGTCTCTCTGTCGATGATCTTCTGCCTCAGTCGATCATCATCTTCCATCAAGAAGTTGTGTCGTCAATTCTGCATGTTTTTTTGTTGGAAGTGGAGTTCATTGCAATTTAGACATTGTTGGCGAAATTCATGCGGGATTAATCAATGATGATTTATTCGATGATCCATCATCTTCTACAAGTTACTACGGCAAGATCCGTAGATGTGGAGTCTAAGGTGGAGGTTTTCAATACAATGAGTTAATTTGAGTTACGCTTGATTGAGGAGACTTCTTAAAATTCAATGTCAGTTATGGAGATAATTGAATTTAATGTTTTATTCATCGTTCGTATATGTTGTAATTTGGATCACTTGCATGACTATTATGGAGGCTTTGGCAATATTCAATTTTAGAAGGTTGATGACACCCTGATAGTAGTTAGCATAATACTCTCCAAAGTTTTGGTGTTTGAAAGTGAATATTTTGTTTCAATTCCAGTTCGAGATGTAGGATTTGAAGTGCAAGAAGAAGTTTGTTTTTTGCGTGGATACACAATGTTTGTCCAGTTGTCGTAGCTCGATACGGGGGGTCCACTGTAGTTTATACTATATTGACGGCACAAGAGTTTCTTTCATCCGGATAATTTTACAGGAGTAGTTTCAATCATGTCATGGAATTCAGTTACCTTTGAAGCTAACAGTTTGATATATGTAATGGCCACACATGTACAAGTTGCTCTTTCGATGAGCATTGTTTGCCGAGTTTTGTGTTTCAGGTGGAATATACCAAATTCCAAGATATGAGTTCTTCGCTATCTATTTAGCGCCACAGGTGATGTTTTGGCTTACGCTATTCGATAATTGAGCATTTTTTCAGAAGGTTAGTTGCACAAACTAGGACTTTGCTAGGGTTATGAGTTGTTGAAGATCCAGATTTATTTGTTTACTTTGTTGATAGTTGTGTGTTTGAACGTACTGGTAATTTACGCAATTTTGCTTCACGAGAAACATTTAGATAAGATTATTTCAATGTTTCTTGTTGAAGATTGGTTAGATGGACTTTAGAGGTACAAGGTCTATTGAAGAAGACTTACTTTGAGGAGATTATCATATTTTGGCTACAGGAACAAATTCGTCTCAAGGTGGAGTGGAGATTATTAAAGTGTGATTCAAATTTAGATTTGTGTCCATGCCGGACACGTTCGCCGAGCCATAACAGATGTGGCAATGGTCCTGACTCTAATTCGGTTTCTCTTTTAGGAACCCTTGTTTTTCAGACTATATATGTACCACAGCCATGCAGTCGCACAACTTAGATGCACCAAAATTCCATGTGCTTGTAATATCTCCTCATATAGTGAATTCCACCTTCGTACTTATGCGGTTTTTTTCCGTAAAAGTTTTCTACGTTAAATCCAAGTCTCCTACTTATTTGATTATCTTCTATTTTGTCATGCGTTTTATAACACTGAGTTCGAAGATGCATAAGCTGTTTGCATTTTGCAGCACACACATTCAGCACTCATATAACTTGGAATGCACATGAATACAAAACCTTCCTTGCAGTTGCATGATCAATGAATGTTCCTCATCAACAGATTTATATTCATAAAAAGAATACAACTAATCTTGTTTGAAAAATCAGAATAAACCTAAAAATCAGTACAATTGGTTTAATTTGGATTACTTAGCAATTGCACTCTATCAAAACAAATCCGTAAGGATCGGTTGGACCACTCATATATGATCCCTCCAAGTATGGCCTAACAATATAATTGCACTGTAGAGCTCAATGACAAGCCAACGGTGTATCTTTTTTTGGCATTCCAACAAAAGAATAAATTAAGCTAGGGATGAATTGTTACAATATTTGGCACCGCTTGGAATGAACTCTAACACTTCTTTACAGTTGCACTCGACACAAGTAAATACCCAAACCCAAGAACAAAATGATTGACATCTCCACTCATACATATTGTATACATATATATAAACATAAAGACCAAATATACCTTACACCCTGTAAATTTCACTTCGAGCAGCAGGAAAAAGAAAACTGCACAGGTCCTAAACCATTTGCAGTCACTCGACCGTTATTTTAGAACCTTGCACAACTTTCCTTTTCCTGGTGAGATCTACACAGTTGAGTAATCAAAGAACAAATGCCATGAAAGCACCATGCAACCAAACCATCCATGAGACTATGAGAGGCATGGGCCAACAGGGCATGCAATGAATGGATTCCACCAAGAATCGATGGATGGATCAGTTGAACTTGGAGCAGACCTTCCTCACCTCACCCTTGCGGCCGGTGAGCACCCCGATGCTGCCCATCTTGACCATGGCGTCGGCGAAGTCCTGCCGGAAGTATGGCCCGAAGAAGGTGCTGAGGAGGCTGGAGTAGGAGTCGACGACGTCGACGGTGGAGGTGTCGTTGTAGAGCGCGGCGTCCGAGGCGATGACGGCGAAGCCGTTGCGGATGTTGCGGAGGATGGAGGTGTCGAAGATGCTCTCGCTGCCGCGGTCAATGGAGAGGCGCGTGTTGAGGTCCCCTGGCGCGCACTGGGACTTGAGCTCCGCGAGGAATCCGTCTGGGATGGATGGGTCCGAGCCCCGCCCGCCGCCGGGGAGCGGGAAGTTGTACAGCCGGTCCTGGATGAAGAAGCACGCCGTCGTGCCCACCGTGTGCGCCGCTGCGCTCATATATTTATGTGCGCTCACTGGTTAGCTACCATGGTCGATCGTGGCAAGAAAAAGAAGACGTCTGTTTGCTTACAGCTGAGGAGGACGAGGTCCTTGTCGTCGAGGCCTGCGGCGGCGAACTTGGACCGGAGCACGTCGACGGAGTCGTGCACGTCCGGCAGCACGTCGGCGTCCCGCAGGTTCGACACCCTCCCGTCGCGCCGCCCCGTCGGCACGTCGAACGACGGCCCGCCCGTCTGCAAATCCGGCCACGAAAATCAATTTAATTCCCACCTCCAGGCTCAATCAATGCACCATGCAATGCATGCGGCGTGCGTGAGGGCCACGCAGGGCTTTTTTGTACGTACGAAGGCGACGGCGTCGCGGGCGGCCAGGGTGAGGATGTCGGCGCAGGAGACGACGCCGGGGCACTCCGACTCGAGCTGCGCCTTGGCGTTGTCGACGACGTCCATCCCGCGCAGCCCCTGGTGCTTGTTGTTGTCCACCTCCGCGTTGTTTTTCCCGCCCTTGATCAGCACCGACGCCTCACACCCCTAGCCCATCCATCCAAACAAACAACCAATCATTTACTCCATTAATTTGTCACTATCGCCGACCAACCGTTCGCTATTCAACCAGTTCAGTACTGCTACTGCCCATCTTAGAACGCCAAAGCTCAAGTAAATTTCTCATACATATAGAGAACGTGTAGTCACGCACCCTGACGAAGCAGTCGTGGAACTGGAGGCGGAGGAGGGCAGGGAGGATGGTGGAGTCGGAGGCGGCGGCCTGTTGGACAACGGTGGCGACGGTGGACTCGGCGTTGGGGCAGGACTTGGAGTAGAACCCCACCTGAAGCTGGCCATTGGAGACGCCTATGAGCAGCAGCAAGGCCACGGCAAGGCCTGTGACACTGGTACTACTACTGCCCATCTTACAGGGACAATTTAGAGAGAGAGAGAGAGAGATGGCGAGCTGGCTAGCTGGAGGTGGAGAGGAGCAAGTCCTGTGTGCATTGCGTTAATGAGCTTTTATAGGCTCTCTCTTGGAGTGGGAAGTGCAGGAAGCAAATTCCTTGGGCGAGGCCCTCACGTGAGGTCCCATCCACTATAGATCAACGAATCGTTTGGATCAAAAACTAGATCAAACGATGGATGGAGAGGGGCACGGCAGGCTCTCCCCCGTTGGATTTGTGCCGTGCAGGCAATACAATGGTGCCAATGTTCCAACTTCTAAGTTCTAACACGTGTGGGGTGTGCTTGGTTTTACTTCACCACAAAGAGGAGGTGTCTAAGCATTTAGTGGCGCAAACTGCAGAGGATAGCATGCATATAGTAGATTCTTGTCTGGAGTGCCTCTATTTTAGCAGGAACTAGAAGGTGAAAGCTAATTATAGGCACTGTTATTTTGAGCTTTTGCTCTTCTAAAAGTCGAAACAAATAGAGTTGTTTTTTGAACCGGATTCTGCAAATAGCTTTCTGAGACCAAAACTATGTTCGCCGTCCGTATCATGTCAACGCCGTCTACTGCCATCTCGAAAAGCGGAGCCAAAACTATCGGTCAAAATCAAAAGCCATCAGTTGTAGTATGAAAGAACAGGACCACTGTGTGTATAATTTGGAGTATTACATAGGCAACTAAAATTATTTTATCTCTTAGCTAGTCACCTGAAGTTACACTCTTAATCAACTGAAGTTGCAGCCCCCTCTAAAAAAATCATCTGCAACTTCAGTTAATTAAGAGTGCAACTTCAGGTGACTAAGAAATAAAAAAAAATTCAATCACCTGTGCAATAGTCACTCTCAATTCAAAAAGGCTACTTTTATGGACAACAAAAACCGGTAAATATTTTGTTGAACATGAAAACGGCGTGAATTTTACTAGGATTCTTCCCATTGACGCCGCGAGTTAATCTGTGGCCTCCATTGCTTAGATTTCTTATGCGTCCTTTTGGATTTTTTCTAACCGAAAACATTATGAAGTGTATATATATATATATATATATATGCTGGAGTTGCATCTACTAGCTGTCCTCTTTGATTCTCAATTCAACCTTGGGTACCATCATGAATGCTCTACACAATTTATGAGTCTTTTTGCACCGATTGTCACGGCAAAAGGGCATGCGGCAAAGGGAAAGGTGGTCCTAAACGTGGTTGGCACAATGCCTAAGAAGAGTGAATGGCCTAGGAGGGCAGCACTACGTTAAGAACTGCTACAACTCCAGCCTGAAAATCCAATGGGTTGGGACGCATCAAGGTGTGTCCTGAATTCATATGCTTTGATTTACTGCAGCGAAAGTGGTCACAACTCACCAGTGCATTGCCTGAACTATGAAAGTATGTGTATTCTCATTCAGAAAGCAAAAGAAATAGGAGTGTTACTCCCTGTGCATTCCAATCATTTTACTCCTGGGAAAAGCTTGCATGGAAATCATGTCAGTGAGGCAGAGAGTAGTAATGGCCTGGTTTTGCAGTTAGAGTTGTCTCTCCCTGACATATGCTTGGTGTTTTTATTTTGTTTCATTTTATTTCCAAGAAGGCACATGCCTGATTTGGCTCTACATGATTTAAACCGGTTCAGTTACTGTCCAGGTAATTATTGAATTTCAATTAGGTTAGTAGGCACTAAATAAGATAATTCTTCAATTCAGTGACACGAAAGTGCTAAAATTATGCAATTTAGTGCATATGTCCTCACCACTAGGAATATAGTGTCAATAAAAAGTCCATCAATTTACAAGAAAACAATTACTAGTAGTAATAGCAGTGAGTACTACTTCCTTTTTTAGTTTAAGCTCCCACTAAAATAAAAGGCCCAAGTGTTCGGAGCAACTAAGACTCTGAAAAATAAGCATCTTGAGCTCACAAACAAGAAACATTTATGACCAAGAAAATAAAAACAATGAACAAACTGAATAAAAAAAAAGATCAACCAAAAAAGAACTGTCATGACTGTACATCCAATTACCCAATCGGATTAAGCTGTGATGATTGCGACTAGGCATCGACAGACATGTATTTATTGTGTACCAGATTGGAGTTTCGTTAACTGTACTGTGCGCTAGTTTGAGTTGGGTCTTGGAACGAACTACTTAAGCAGACACTTGATCACTGTGCCATTGTATTTGTGCGTGCGTGCACAAGTAGCTCATGCGTTGTTCCTAGCTACTTTCACCGGTTGAACGGCCATTTCATTTATTGCCCACGTTGCAATGTCTCCAAGCATCAACAAGAGAGAAGAGATGAGTGTCCCATGGCTACACCTTTCTTGCAAAACAAATTAATCGGATGGATCGTAAACCAGTATGGTTACTTGATTATTGCTAGTGATAGTTAGGAAATGGACAAAACGATCGACAATTTGATGTAGAGTTTAAGTTTCGTTTCTGAAACACATGAAAATATTATTTAAATTAGTTTACTCAACTAATTTAAATAATATTTTCATGTGTTTCAGAAAGAGAATATCATACATATGCCCAATTGCCCGTTTTGTTCTTAATCTGGAAAATATCAAATTAACTCCAAAAATTCAAAAAACCCAGAGGTTCCAGATAAAACTGTTTGAATTCAAGATTTTAGTTCGTGATTAACCTCCGATTGGTCACAATGAGTACTTATTAAACTCAGAGAATTGGAAAAGACTTTCAAAGATCCACAATAATTGTAGAAAATCCTCAAAATTACAGAAAATGACATTTAACATTAATTTATCCAAAAAATAAAATTTGGGATGTTACAAGAAGGGAGGAGGGAGTAAGGTTTCTTTTTTAACAATTTTGTGCCAAGGGCAAATTAGACATTTCCACGCACCTTCTCTCTCCTGTTTTCTGAGATAATATTATTTAGTGGTTGCAGTGTATTGAGGCAAATGGCCACAATTTAGAGTGTGTTTTAGCCAAACCATGATTTAAAGTGTCATAGGGCAAATGCAAACATTTTACGATGCCTTGTGGCCAAATTTACCATTTAAAAATAGGTGGGAGTGGGTTTTTCATAGAACTCATAGAACAAGTATTTTGAGAATTAGGCTCCAAATACTTTTAACCAAATCTGATTTTCCTAAGACCCAAGATGCACCTAAGTTAGCAGACCAATATACTAATTTAGCCATGCTACTTAGGTCCACCCATGAGCTAATTAAGGGATACTTCAATATCTAAATGCAAATATTTCTCAGTCAAAGTTTGCCCAATAATATATACAAAAGTATCTCAATTATGGAAATGGCACCAATTAGATTATTTGTAAAAATAATACTTGTCACAATATATTTTAAACTTTTGTAGTTTTTAAAAATATATTAACAAGAAATGTATACAGTGGTCAAAATCGGGATTATTAGTAAGTGAAGTAAATGTCAACTATAGCATAATGTAGCGGTGTGATATCTTATCTCTCTACTTGATAACTAGAGTTTGATTACCACTGACCATAAGTCAGGCAGGTTAAGTGGAGTAAACTAAAGGGCCGCCCCAACCGACTTTCAGTTGTTGGCTGAAATTGCATTGTAGCAGTCGTTAGTTTTTCTGAGTCGTTAAATTAAAAGAAAATAAAAATAAGAAAAAAAATAAAAACACCGTTATATCTAGCAATGCAAAGGATAAAGAAAAAAAGCAAAAATATGAAAAAAAAACTAAAAAAATCAAAAATAGAAGTCAATATGTTTCAAATAGCTTCTGACATAAAAAAAATCGAAAGCCAGAAAAAACTAGATGCTAAAACCATTTAGAGCTAGGCTAAAAGGCTCTACCCACTACAATTAAGGACCATACCAAACTTTCCTTAGAATAGTTTAATCATCTGTCAAACGGTCACGCCGACACATTTGGAAAAATTTTATTGTATAATGGTTGCATATCTTAGTTTGTGTAACGAGCTAATCAGATACTGACACATGGCAAAGATCACTACAGCAAACACTGCTGAGAACTGTAGCAGTACTATAGCAACAGAAAAACACAACGGAATCAGCCAGAAAAATTTTCCTGCAGTGTTTTTTGGTGCTACAGTATTTTCTACAATACTTAAATGCCACATGTCGCCTCCTGGTTGGCTCGTTAAGCCGTTACACAATAAAATTTTTCACACATTTGGGGTACCTATGCGAACTTCCCCGGTGGGTCCCCTACTCCCTAGCTAGTGTCCCCCACAGATGCAAAGCGGATGAGGAACGAACTCCCCATGCTTACTCCGTGGGAAGATCGTATGAACCATCCGATCGGAGAATGAACGGCTCAGATTGATTAGCCAAGCCTACTAAGCTCCTGCTTATTAATTACCAACGCTCCCTGATCTAAGAGCAAGTCCAATAATAGAGCCAAGTGTTTAGCTATAAGTCAAGTTATAAGAGCCAAGCTATACAATAATTTGTCTTCTATTTGTCTACAAAAGATTTTTTTATTATTATGTGGTACCATGTCTCACATTCTCTTTCCTACTCCTCCTCACATACATTTATTAGCTGGACCCACCACTGCATAGGCTCCCGTGTGCAGCTTGTTGCTTGCATGAGAGCCAAGCTCTCCTCTCTCTCCTCTCTTCTCTCCTCCACATCAGCAAAAATGCTGACTAGCTTGGCTATAAGACCATTGTTGTACTTGCTCTAAGCCATTCATCGCTCTGATCGGACGGCTCAGCTAGCGTTCTCTCGCATGAACAAATATTCATTTTTGTACCCTTCAACATCCTAGCTGGATCGTCGGGTAGCCGTTTCTTGATCTGCACATGTCGATAGACGGATCGATCCAGTTAATGCTGATGGTTAGCATGTGTATCGATCGTACCATAGCCATACTTAGCTTGGAGTAATTCTCTCACCAAGAATTTGACTTCATTGGTGAACAAGTGCAGTTTGTTCATCACTTTGGTCGAGCAACGCACATGCTCTTGCACCTGATGCCCATGATGCCCATCAGTACGAACACGTCCATATGCATGTACTATGTTTCTGTGTTGTTCAATCTAACTTTTTTTTGGTTAACTTTTAATGCACCGGTGACTTGGGATGGGCAGCTCTGCTCACCATCAAGCAGATCTACTTCTTTTCTTAAGATGAACTCATGTTATTTTGTGATCTCGGCTACCGGACTGCCATCTAGGGTGTGACAACCGTTTCGTCTAGCAGCCCAACTTCCATTTTGCTTGCTGCTACTATGGAAATTGTTTTTGCGTTCTTTTCCTCTGACTACTAACATGTTTTAGTTCGCCATACATAGGCACCGATCCGGCCAAGAATAAGCTCTCATATCATGTATGTTAGAGCTGCTTCAACGTTTAGAACTCACTGCACCGAAGAGCTATAAGAAAGGAAATCCTGAACTTCCCTATCACATCCAGCGGGCTAGGGATACCCAGCACTGAATGAAACTGTTCATACAAATAGTATTTACTATTTGTAACCGGTTTTTTTTTCATATTTGGTTTTGGACGTCCGATTTTACAAATCTAACATCTTCCCTAAGCTCGACAGCCACAACAGACGACGTATATCACCTAGAGCGCGGTAGGTGCTGCCTGAGCTAAAGTTGCTCATGTAAATTCGGTAGGTAATTGGGCTCATAATTAGTACTAATTAAATGTAGGCGTTCTGCCGAGATAGGTAGCTTGGCAGGTACGTGCCAAGCTCTCACCTGCCAAGCTCTCTTAGCTTGATAGATACTTGTCGAGCGTAAGGAAAGAGTTAGATTTGTAAAAACGGATGTTTAGAGGTTAAATTTGAAAAAAAAAAGTAGTTACGGTGCTATTTGTGTGAATAGTTGTTGTGGATTGAAACAACCAAAAATTTGCAAAAAATCAAATTTGGATTTGCATTGCTTTGGATTTGAGCTCCATTACCCTCTCTAATCTATCTTACACCAATCTTAAAGCATCCCAGCCCCTTAATCCTTGTCATCACGGCGTGATCACGGTGGGAAACGAGATTTTTCGCGCGGCACTGTTCACCGGCCGAAAAATCACCGCCGCCTCTGATTTTTGCCACCGCCACTCCTTCTCGCGCCCTCGCGCGCCCGCTTGTCCCTGCCAGCCTCTGTCCGCCTGTCAGCAGCCGTACCCCCGCCTTAAATGCGCCTGCCCCGGTGTCAGACGTCGCCGAGCGCTCCCGCCGCTCCCGTGCCCTGTTTCGCCTCCGCCGCTGCCTACCTCTGCTGTTTTCTCGCCCCTTCCTCTCACAGCTGCAGCCGCCCCGTACACTGCTGACCCGGAGCCCCCGACAGCCGTAAAGTGACGCCCAAGCCGACCGAGCCTTCCCGAGCTCCAGCTAATCGCCGCCGGATATTTTCCCCCGCCCTCCTCGGTGCCAACCGCCTCTCCCGCTTATTTAAGCCCGGTCGAGCTCTCCATTGAGACCCACCAGCGCCCCTGAAGCTCACCAGCCACCCCCGAGTGTCCCCCGTCCCTCCCAACGCCGGTAATCCGAAAAGTCCCTAAATCCGTGCCCTAACTCAATGTCTTCTCTCCGGCCACCCACGCTCCAATTCCCTTCTCCAGTAGCATCCCCGAGCCCCCTGAAGCCGCCCCAAAGCCTTGCCCTAGCCTCCTAAACCCCCATCTTCCCCGGCACCGTGAGCCGCTCCATCGCCAAAACCCGCCGTCGTGGCCAGCCTAGCCCAAGCTTCCCGAGCTTCGGCCAACCCCTCTTCAAGCTACCCTAGACCCCAGTGATGCCCTAGCACCAGCCCAATTGCCCTAGCAAGCTTCCAATCGCCCACAATTTCAAAAATTGCCGTGGCAAGGATGACCTCGCCAGCGGCGATTGCCGAGCCCATTGACCCCTCCACCACCCAAAACGAACTCCCCACATCCCAACAAACCCGCCGGTATCCTCGGTTTGCGTCGCAAAACTTCGTAGCACCGCCGCCACCTGCCGCCCATTCCTCTGCTCGTGCGCGCGCGCGGGAGCCGGGCGAGGAAGAAGAACAGTGCGCGTGTGCACTGTTCCTCCGGCCGAACCGCCCCGACTTGGCTGGACCAAGCCAGCTCGGCCGCGCCAGGCGCGCCCGCCCGAGCCGTTCGCCCGCGCCCGTTCCGTTTGACCGCACCCGAGGCGACGCGGTCCGGCTGAGTCCGCTCGCCGAGTCTGACCCGAGCCCAAGGAACAGTGCAACCGAGCCGCATGAACAGTGTCTGGTCCGAACCCAAAAATACAAGTTTATACTCCCCGGTTTCGTTTCGAGCCCGCCAACCCAAATCCAAAGCCCATTTCCCCATATAGCCCTCCTACAAGCCAAAAATCCCAATTTATTGGAGTTTTCCGAATTTTCTTTCTTATTTTATTTTCTTTATTCCTAGCTCATTCCTTCGGGCATGGAATTGATTTATTTCGCTTGTTTTGCGTTAGTTTCCGAAGTTGAGATTTTGCAAGAGCAGGAGGGAAAAGCTCAAGTCCAGACCCGGCCCACCGAAGAATACAAATTATTTGACATCACTGATCCGCAAGGCAAGTCGCACATATTTTTGATCATGTTGAACCTACATGTCCGCTATTTATTTATTTACCAGTACTTTCATTATGTTATTTGCAAACTGTTATTTTATGTACATCAAATGCTTAGAATGACATGATATTAGCTATGTCCTGCCACCCGAAAAGCCCAGTTTAACTTGATGGCCATATTCACCTTGACAAACCTAGTTACATAGAATGTAAGATTAATATTATCATGGTAGTTTAGGATCACATTGAATCTTTCTAATGTTAAGGTTTGGTATTGGTCTAGAGTTTTGGAAAATTGGAAATAGGATAAATGAGGATCGCAGAAGTGGATCCGAAGATCTTATCCTAGGGTAGAGGCTGGTTGTGGATTGGTGGCAGTACAGGGTGTACTGAATTTGGGTTTGTGCGTGGTTGATGCCTCAGTTAAAATGTAAGGACTAGACCCTTGTGCTGAGTAAAGGACACAGTAATCGCCCAACCACAAGCGTTGACTTAGTCAAACTTGACTTCGTCAAACCTGGCTTAGTAGCTGCTCAACTTCAATTGAACCTCTGCAACTGGAAAGGGGGAGACAGAGGGTGAGTCCGTATGGGAGGTGGTTAACCATACAACTGTAGGACTGCGATGAGTCGGACGAGATCCGTGGGGTCATCCGAGCTTGTCGAGATTAAACACCTACTGGGCGAAGTCTATATAGAGAATTGAGCAGTGAACATCCTTGTTGTCTTAACTCTCTGGCCGGAGTTAAGGGATCTTGTGGGTAAAGCAGGGCAGCTTTGCAAAGTCATGACAAATGGTATTCGAATACACCGTGCTTCCGGTTAACGAAGTTGTGTTTAGTGGGTGAATCCAGTATCAAGGCATAAGTAGTTTTGGAATGGTTTGGTAATGTGGAGTAATGATAATCAAGCTTGAAACCCCCTTTTACTTTAATGAAGTACATTTTAAAGGTTTTCAAATGGTTCCAACTAAAACTGCATCCACATAAAATAATAGACTTTATCCCCTTTTTCTTGATATACCGTGCATGAAATTATTATTAAGCTCCGTGTGACTTGTTGAGTACAAGTGGTAGTACTCATGCGTGCTAAAAACATAAACAGAAACAACAAATTTTGAGGATGCGAGAGAAGACGATGAGGTGGTACTGTACGAGATCAATGAAGCGTGGAATTAGAGTCGTTCTCTGCTCAGGCGTGCCTGTGGCAATTTTTTTTGTAATGTATCTAAAGGCCGTTGGCCTGCTGTAATGCTTGGCTTTTAGCCTTCATATTATAATAAAGTTCGCTTTTGCTCTTAAGCTTGTGTTGGCAATGTTATACACTCGATGGATGTACTCGCAGTTGAACAGTCCTGGGGAACTGCGATGATTTCATAATACTCCCGGAAACGGGGGTGTTACATGGATTGCCTGCTACATTGAAAGAAATATATCATTCCCTAAAGTATAAGATTTAATCTTTCCCCAACGCGCATGAAGCTCGACTATATTTCGTGTCCATCAAAATCTCCATAAACATGTGTAGTTATGTGTCCAAATCTGCTATTTTGGACTCGATCGGTTTGATCATGGATCATGTTGAATGCGACATCAGATAAAGAGAAACGAAACAAATTAAGCCATCCCTTTCCAGTTCCTCCGCAACGCATCCCAAAATTAAAGCTTCTAAAAGCATTGTTGTCATCTACATGTAACAAAAGACGAAGAGAAGCTTGTCCTACAAATGTGATTGAGCTGATCTTGTAATTTTGCAGCGCTATATACTATCTGTCCTCGAAATATGATAATTTTTAAAAAATTTTGAAAACTTTTACACATGATTTTTATGGAGTTTGCATGGAAAGGGTTGCTTCCAAACTGATCGTCAGCCTGTATGTACACAGTGGGACGGAGACGACACACAGTGTACGTGTACTATGTACGTACAGTACACGCTAGCATGCCCCCTTAATTTGTACGTATGCTATCTACAACTTTCGGTACTGCGGCTATACGTATATACAGGTAGATAGATAGATGTACATGTACACATGTACAGACACTTGCATGGTCGTTGTCGGTTTGTAACTTTCTTGTGGGTGCGGCCGAGTAGGAGCGGTTGGCTGGCCGGCCTTGCTCGTTAATGCACGCGGCACGGTTAGGTATTCGATGGGAGAAATGGGACAATTAGGTGGGCTTTTTTTTTTTATGTGGCTAATAGTTTATGGCTGTAATCGATAGTTTTGGTTTGAGTGTTTGTGTAAATGAACTAAACATCGATAAGTCGATTTGAAAAGATTATTCTGATAAGCCAATTTAAAAAGACACAGAAGAAGTTGTTTTATTTTTTTCAGAGAAAACTAAAAACCATAAATTAAAAAAATGATAGCTCTAGCCGTACACTTTGCCGAGCTTCAGCTTAATTCAATTATGTTATGTCCGTTGTAAAAATGCCTCCATACGTTTATAGCACGTACGGAGAACTGTGATGTTGTATTGATTTCTAAAATATGTTTTTCTACAATAAATAGTTTTTCTACAGTACTTAGCTTTTAAATAAAGTGTTTTTTTTTAAATTAGGGTCTACTAGTCAACTGTAGTACACACTACAGTGACTTTATTTATATTAGATAAAATTATATGTGAATATCTCTCTATAAATTTCACTACACGTTATTACTAGTCATAAACTAAAATCAAAAACCTATGTAAACGGGCGTTAGACTTTTGCACACGGACAAACAGAATGACACGAGGACGTTCAATAGACAATGGGAATGGAATAGCTGTAAGATGGTTTGGACATCCCATCTTTGGAGACAGAAGGACGTCAGTTTATTCCGCAAACAATCGATGGGCCGTCATACTTGATCACTTCTAGCATTCTGGCCAATGAATGGGCCATCAAATTCAAGACGGGCCATAGAAAAGAATTAATGGGCAAGTGAAAAACATGGAGAGAAAAGGTCTATGAAGGGATCAAAGGGGGTTGGGCCGGCCCAGAGAAAATTGTACAGCCTTTTTCTCTTTATCGAACTAAATATTATTCTGAGAGGAAGGCAGGGATTTTATTCATTCACCATATTCAGAGTTACATCAAGAAAAATAGGAGGCACATCCAGCCGAGTTTTTTGCTATTATAGTACTCCTCAAATGCGGCTTCGACGAAACGGTATCTACGTCGTGGGCTTCTCTAAAATAGTATCCATTTCGTGTACTCCTCTCTATAATAGTATTTTCAAAGATTTAAAGTCATTTGAATTTGATTTTTGAATTTAATCTTCCTCATATGACTAAACTGCCCATCAGCGCCTCCATCTCTCCCTCCCTCTTCGCCTCGGCGGCCATCGGCGCCGCCCCGGACGTGGTCTTCGGCCTCGCGCTCTGCCGCGGCGACATCACGGACGCCAGGACGTGCTCCTCCTGCCTCAACGACGCGTTCCAGAGGCTGCGGGCGCTATGCGCGGGCAATAGGGACGCGACGTTCTACCACGACCTCTGCACCCTCCGCTACTCCAGCGAAGACTTCCTGGCGCGGCCGGACGACAACTCCCCGGTGATCAACGCCATGGAGTGAACGGGTCGACGTACGCCGGGTGGGACAGCCAGAACGCGACGTCCCGGACCTTCTTCCTATCGCTGGTGGGCACCCTGTTCAGCGAGATGGCCATGTACTATTTCTGGAGATTTCATCAAGTTAGTATGTTTTGTGATGATACAGAAATTGTGCACAGAGGTGTAGCATTTGCTGATAATCAACTTTTTGCCTTCCTTGGCCCACATCTATTTCTTTGTTGAGCTCACTCTTTTGTGATCAGTTTTTATAAGCAGATGATGTTAACATGAGCAACTCCAACTTGAAAATTTAAGTAAGTTGAACAGTTGGTAATGGCATGATCAGGCCTCCAAAACTGAACTGTAGTACTGTACAATGCCATGCTGAATTTTAAGTTCTGTTAAGCTCATTCTGGTCTGGGCATGTTCCAAGAAGTTTATACAATATATGGATGGGAAATTTTGTGCTTGAAAATTGGCTTAACTAAATAAATGGGATATCGGAGAATACGCATCGACTGGTATGAAATGGACATACGATGACCAATTGACAATTTGCTATTGTTGTGAACTCATTCATAGAAGGACATGTTTGTGCAGTATATTTATCAGACAAGGTCTATCTTGGCACTACATCACTGCATCTACAGAATAATTTGTAGTTACCATAGTTAATGAACAGTACATGTTCAAATTTTCTTCTTTCAGAAACTGTGCTCTTGGGTTCCATAGACCAACATGTTTGGTTTTTCATCTCCATGTATGTACCAGTCTGGATTCACAGTATTTTTATCCATATATAGATTGATTAGGCATGCTTTTCTTTAGTTTGGGAGGTCTAGCCTTCAGCTTCTTCGATTTGGTTGGCCGTGTTTTGAGCAAACCCGATGTATTTTTATCATCGTACTCAGAAGAAATTGAAAATAATCAAATCTGGCACTATTGAACTTGTAACATTGTCTTATGGTGCTAGAGGTTACCTACTTACCTGTGCCAACAGATTATTCAGAAGCGCTTGAGTACTACCTGTATATCATATGGGCTCAAACAGTTATTGATGGAAGCAGTACATGGCCATCTCGCTGAACATGGTGCCCACCAGCGATAGGAAGAAGGTCCGGGACGTCGCGTTCTGGCTGTCCCACCCGGCGTACGTCGACCCGTTCACGTCCATGGCGTTGATCACCGGGGAGTTGTCGTCCGGCCGCGCCAGGAAGTCTTCGCTGGAGTAGCGGAGGGTGCAGAGGTCGTGGTAGAACGTCGCGTCCCTATCGCCCGCGCACAGCGCCCGCAGCCTCTGGAACGCGTCGTTGAGGCAGGAGGAGCACGTCCTGGTGTCCGTGATGTCGCCGCGGCAGAGCGCGAGGCCGAAGACCACGTCTGGGGCGGCACCGATGGCCGCCGAGGCGAAGAGGGAGGGAGAGATGGAGGCGCTGATGGCAGTTTAGTCATATGAGGAAGATTAAATTCCAAAATCAAATTCAAATGACTTTAAATCTCTGAAAAATACTATTATAGAGAGGAGTACACGAAATAGATACTATTTTAGAGAAGCCCACGACGTAGATACCGTTTTGTCGAAGCCGTATTTGAGGAGTACTATAATAGCAAAAAAACTCCATCCAGCCATAAATGACGACCAAATTCTAGATTACAAGCATATTTTGCTAAATTATGCGCCTCACTGTCATTCGGCTTTGGTATTTTTGCGGTCATTTTTTCCTTCGTTGATAGTGTTTGACTGCATTTCTGTAGCATCAATCAATCAACCATCTTTTTTTTTCCATAAGCACGAAGAGATGAAGTTTCAGGGGCAAATATATTCGCAAAGAAACCTTTACAGTATATTGTTTTCATTGCTACAGAACAATCAGATCAAAGAAGTAAAGAATTACACATGCCATCGAAGGCATCAAGAAACAATCAAGAACTGGCCCTCTGCAGACAGGTAAACTCTGGTGCAAACACACTGACAGGCGTCAAATCCCCCTATTCCAAAAATGACCAATCGGAGAAGAATCAGAGCAATCCGGGGCGAGAATGGAAGGGGAACTGATGCACGACGATGGGAGGAGCTCCACTCTTTTTCTTCATCTCCTTCCTCGCAACCTTGATGACCTCGCCTCCCATCTGCTTTTTCTTCTCACCAAAATCACTTGGTGCGTCCTCTCCTGCTCCTTGCTGCTTCTTTGCTTCCTCTGGTTGATCTCCTCCTCCTCCTGGTTGCTGCTTATTTGCAGGCGACACCTTCCTTCGAGCTCCAGGAACAGCAAAGCATCCCAAGCCCATCACCATCTTCTTCCTTCCTTAGTTCCTAGATTCTCTCCCTACTTGTTCTTGACTCTCGATCTCACTTTGTGTCTGTGCTGCGATGATCATACCATGTAGCTCGTGCTAGCTATTTATAGGGGAGTTGCGCTGCTGCTGGGTTGCTGGGCAGGAGGAGGAGGCTTGAAGCTTCCTCGAAGATGACGACGTGAAGCACTGGTGTTGGTTTGTTGACTTGCTGCTGATGCTACCTTGGTCGCCAAGGTTCTTCTGTACCTGCTTACTTACCTGAGGAATCTGGCTGCTATCTAGTCAAATCGACATGTGGTTTCACAGGGGGTTTCTGACGGCAACGGATGCATGCTAGGAGGGAGGAAATTTCCTGCGCGAAAAGACGTAAAGGGCACTGTAAAATGAAAATGACCCCCAAAAATATGCTCGACTTATTGCTGCTGCCTTGGTCGCCGAGGTTAACATTCTTGGTTTGAGGAGTGCTAATAAGTTGCTTACATTACTCAGATCCTGTTCTACTGGACTGCTTTTTTTTCTAGGGTTGATGAATTTTTACTGTATTTTTTGAGGTAGCGTGAACGGTGTACACACTTACGACTTGTAGGATCGTCGATGGCAATCAGAGAGGGGTGAATGATTGTAATCCACACCGGAAGCTCTTCTTCAAATCTATTTTTTTACCTGCTAATCAAGAAAGTACAAAAAGAAAACAGCTAAAAAAGTAAAAAGAAAATCTCTCAGTTTTTCTTTTGGGATGCACTGCTGTCCTTCGCCAAGCAACAGACCGCGCACGCAACCTTTTCTTCGATGCAAGTTGGTCGCCGCCGCTCGCCGTTTTTTATTCCTAAAAAAAAAACATCACGGCAAGGATTGCTAGCATGCCTACTCGAGAGGATCAGAAGTTTCATGCAAAGCCAACTCTCCATTAACCATCAGCCGTACACCAACATGCATGCATGTTTTTTTTTTTGTTTTTTTCTACTCAATGGCTTCTAGTCTCCACGTAATGTTTTATTAGTCAATATATGAAAAGCATGCAGCCAATAGATGATCAAAAGAGAAGCTAATGCAAGTACTCACCAGAACCTGTTGATGAATCTATCCACCCGCCGATCAAAACTTACGTATGTAGAAAGATCGTTTTTCTAGCGATGCCAGCAAAAACGAGATGTCGCCGATTGAACTTCAGGATCAAAGATCAGAACATCCGCCGCACTCTATTTTTCTCCGAAAACCACAAAGTATTCGGTCCCGCAAAAGCCGACGTTGCTCACGATTTCTTTTTCGTCAGGAGTCACGGCCGCCGCAAGCAAGATACGCTGCCACCAAAAACCGTACGCCTCACGGCCGCCGGCCCTAACCTTTTTATAGCATATCCACAAATCCCCAATAAACTTACAAACAAACTCAAACCCTAATACAACTCATCCTAGGCCTTTTTGCCTCAACCAGGCTTTTTTGGCCCACTACTTTTTAAGGGACCCAAAACCCTTCCTAACACGGGTTTTCATACTTCTGACTTTTCAACTCATCGTGTGTCGAAGCCTCCAGGACCACACCTCCCGTAGCTTCTCCACGCATCATCCACTTTTAATCTCCATGCGCCCCAAGCATGAGCCTGATCATCTCGTGACCTCCTTAACCGTCTGAACCTCGGATCTCCCAATCCTAGTCCCGGTCCACCTCGTCACCGACCATGATCACCTCCATGCTCAACCTGCACATGCAAAGACCAAAGAACATTCTTCCGGCACAAGTTCATCCAAACTTGACCAACGTCAATCCGCACATACGCAACACAACTCGCATAACGCCGCTAAACAATATTATCAAATATTCATCATCAATTAACCATTGTCAATTATTCATCACCAAAATAACCTAGACCGAGCCACATGGTCTAACACGACTCAAAAAACCGTTAAGAGAAATAGTTTTGGAAAACTAGTTAAAGAAATCGTAATGTTTATTTTAGTTTCTAGAGAAGTCAAAATCAAAAGCTAAAAAAACAGAGGGCACGGTCAGATGGACACGGGTTGCTCGAATTAGTATCATTTTAAACAGTGACTGCAAGGAGGGAGAGCGAGCTAGCGATCGAGGAACTTTCTCGCGCGAGAAGATGATGATCCCCAAAACGTCAAAAATGTCACAGATTTAATTAATCTACTCGTTTATCATCGGATGATCCTCGTCTAATGCATCCACCTGTCCCTACTGGATCTGATAATGCTCACAATAGCAAATTAATCCCAATAAAGTTTTATACTCCTATAACACCTGCTGATTAACGAATGAAGCTTCTCTGTTTCCTTCTGCATTTCCTTTTCTGTTTTCTTTTCATCGTGGCAGCATAATATTGATTCGATTCATTGATTTTGTCAGCTGATACCAGATGTGTGACACGTGAAAAGAAAGGACAGAGAGAGAAATTCAGAAGGAACAGGAAAGCATTAACCACATGTGACTCCGAGCCTCAGAAAGAGTCAAAGTGCGTAGGCTCCGTAAAATATCTCTGCCCGGTCGCGTTCCAGAGACGCTGACGGATACATCAAGCACACGTGTTCGTTCGTCCCAACCGTACACGTGCGGAGATGGATGGATCGATCGTTGGCTCACGCTAAACTTGTCACCGGCCCTAATTGAACTCGTACGTGCACCCAACTGATGCATTCTTCACGTAATACGTATAACCTGAACAAGAGGCAGATATGTGCTAGACATGGGAATCGTTCCAAACAACTTTTGATTATTGACATTTAATTTCTGAAAGCCAAAAACTACTAAAAATATATTGGCTTTTTATTTTTTGAATGTCTCAGAAAAAAGCAACAATCAACTATTCTAGTGTTATTTTAGCTAAAAAAATTAAAAAATACTAGAAAAAATCGAATTGAACGAGGCCTCACTAAGCTAGCCACGGGTGAGATTACCGGTCAGTAGTTGGCTGACATATAGGGCCACTTTTTTTTTAGATAAAGGATATAAAATCCGGCCTCTATATCCACGAAGGATATACACAGCCAAAAGTTACACGAGCTCTTAGGCTCAAAGCCTCAAAACTGAGGTACATAAAACAACAAGAAAGATAGCTTAAGAACTATGAAAAAAACTAGAAAAGCTAAGCTCCAGCATTTTTCCCCGTCCTTGCTTACAGCCAAGCCCCTATCCTCATCCGACTGCGCCATCCAAACTTCGGTCTGCTTTGCGTGAAGATGGACCTCCGAGGCGACGTCTCCAAGAAGGCGACGAGAGTCGCCGACGCCGCCCGCCTCACCGAGGCAAGGTTTTCACCTGGAGATCAGTAAATATGAGAGCTATGTAGTGCCACGACACACCTCCAGGAAGGATAATGGCGCCCGAAGGCGTCATTGATGTCGAGACCGGTAAGAGCACCGGCAAGGCTTTCGCCAGCACCTCCACAGCACCCCACGCACTATCCACACACAAAAAGACCGCCACCAACACTCCGGGGCCCTGCAAGCCTCAAGGCCATGGCATAGCCACCCTTGAACTCCACGACGAGCCGCTTCCTGCAACGTCCGCCACTGAAGAAACTACTATGCGACGTCTAAGCGCCACCAATGAGCAGATCCAGGGACATGAGCCACAGATCAAACCTACAGCAATACAAATGAAAGGTCTGACACAAAACTTCCTAAACGCCTTACGGAGCCTGTACGGCAAGTGGAACACCACCGTCTTCTTGCTCCCGGCCGCAACCAACTGGAGATGTTCTTGCACTGTTTGCTCCTTAGCGCGAAACACGGCATCACCTTCTACCATCCTCCGACGGCCGAAGCGGCGCCCGACGTCACAACACGTGGCCGGCCCGGCGGCGCGGCGCATCCTCACGACGCGGCGACGCCCAAAGCCCGACGCGGCACACGACCCGACGCGGCATGGCGCGGCGATGCACGGCGCGCGGCGCGAGGCGCGGTCGAAGCGGCGCAGCGCGACTGCGCAGCCCGGAGTGGCGCGGTTGCGCGGCACGCCCGGCCGAAGGCGACGGGCGCCCGAAGCGGCGACGACCGGCGGCGGCACACGACGCTCGAAGCCCGCGAGCCGGAGACGGCCGCGGATGGCAGGCGCGGCGGCGCCCAAGGCCGGCGCGGAGGCGCCCGCGGAAGGCCGGCGCGGCGGAGCCCAAAGCCGGCGCGGTGGCGCCCGAGCCGGAAACGCCCGCGGATGGTCGGCGCGGCGGAGCCCAAGGCCAGGGCCGGCGGCGGTGGAGGCGGCGCCTAAGGCCGGCGGCGGCGGCTCCCCATGGAGGCGCTCCCTGCGGCGGCTACCCAGATCCAGATTCCTCCGCCCAGATCCAGGAGAAACAGCCCCGCCGCCGCCTTCCTAGCACCCGCCCAGGCCGGCGGCGTGCTCCAGCGGCGGCAAGGCGGAGGGGAGAGGAAAGAGGGAGGCGAAGGCGAAGCGCTCTGGTAAGGTGTTGCAATAGTAAGGTGTTGTTTGAGCAACTTTTCCAGTTTTTTTCGTCAATATACATGCTTTATATGCATCCATTGACTCAGATGGTCCAACCACTTTGATGACCTGCACATAGTAAGCAGCTAACACTTCAGATGCAGCTCAGAGCTCGCACCAAAGGACTTCAGCTTCTGTTTTTTTAACTTTTAATTTATTTAAACCAAAAACCATTTAGAACATATCAATTTTTAATTTTAATTAATGTTAGTTATTTTAACTTTTTGGTTTTTTCTATTCCATTGCCTTGTCCGTAACAATGTAACAAATAGGTTTTTTTTTCAAAATTTTCTATTTTCCCTAATTTTTCTGTGCTATAGTGTAATTTTATACCGAAGCCTTAAGCCGCTGATCAGTCACCAGACATGGAAATATGAGAACGACAACAAAATGATCCGTCTGAAACTCGTAGTAGTAGCATACATCACGCAAAAAGATAGTTCATAGAACTGTTTTGCCGGAAGACAGCAACACGAAATTGGGTATTATTGCACAGAAGCGTATCTCATCACCAAGGCAGGTTCAGACTGCCACCTTATTACTCAAGACCAGAAACCAGATGAGAAAACCTAGTTCTCCATGCGGATGATGCAGCGGATGCCCTCCCCCTTGAGCATGAGGTCGAACGCCGTGTTGATCTCCGAGAAGGGCACGCTGTGCGTGATGAACTTCTCCACCTCCAGCTCCTACGCACACAAGCAAAGGTGAAGCATGAACACCAAGTTACTGGGGACTAACATTTCAATATACCTCACTTAACAAAGCTAAAGGAACTAGCTTTTCCGTTCACCTTCTTCATGTACATTTCGACGACGTTGGGCAGGTCGGTGCGCGGCTTGTAGTTACCAAAGAAGGTTCCCTTGAGAGTCCTCTCGTTCAGGAAGTTCATCGGATGAGTCTTGAACTCGGCATCCTTGTGTGGCACACCAACCAGCACAGCAACACCCCAGCCCTGGATATATAGCGTAGGACTTTTAGGATTCCAACCAAATAGAAGCAACTATGCAAACGATCGTTTAAATGGGGACCATAAGTATGATAAGATCGTACATCATGAACACATTCAAATGCTTGGATCATAGCGTTAACATTGCCAGTGCATTCAACACTGCGGTCAACCCCACCATTGGTCATCTCAGCCAGTACCTAAAGCAGCATAACATTGGATATTACAATTCAGTGACATATGGGCATTAGGCGTAAGTAATGCTTTTGCTCGAGATGAAGATACAAACCTCCTGCACTGGCTTGCTGTGGTCTTTTGGGTTCACAAACTCGGTGCAGCCAAATTTTTTAGCTGGACAATTACAGAATAGATAAGCTTACCGAGTACCAAAAACCATCAAATAAACTGATGGTTTGGTAAAATCAAGAGGATTTACCTTCTTCAAATCTGCTGGGGTTCAGGTCAACACCAATGATCCTCGACGCTCCTGCAATCCTTGCACCTTCCGCAGCCTAATAATGCAATTATGTAGGGTAACTAAATGCAATCCCAACGCGCATTCTCATTGCAATTGAAGTACACACAAGAGAATAATTTGGACACTTACAGCAAGGCCTACAGCTCCTAGACCAAATATCGCCACTGTTGAACCCTTTGGTGGTTTCGCAACATTGATTGTTGCACCAAGACCTACACAGAGAAATGATAACTCAGCACCTCAAGATATATCCTAACAAGCATACTGAAACAGTATAAATCAACTTACCAGTAGAAATACCACAGCTAAGAACGCAAACTTTATCAAGGGGAGCCTCCGGGTTGATCTTTGCGACGCAACCAACATGCATGACAGTGTACTCGCTGAAGGTGGAAGTCCCAATGAAATGGTAAATCGGCTTCCCGTTGATAGAAAACCGTGACTTGCCATCGCCAATCATCACACCCCTGTCAGTGTTGATCCTGAGTAGGTCACACATGTTGCTCTCTGCCGACTTGCAATGCGGACATTCCTTGCACTCCCCAGTGAACACAGGGAGGACATGGTCGCCAGGGGCAAGGTCAGTCACACCCTCTCCAACACTCTCCACAATGCTGCAAACACAGATACATTTCAGGAGATAGGATAAAGAAATTTAATTCAGAAAATAATAGAAGGCTTCACACCAGAATACTTCTGAAAAAAAAAGATCTTTGGATAAGTCAACTAAAGGGGTCTCCACACCAACTATAAAAAAACATAAATACATTTCACGAGTTGTAATAAAAAAAATTTGACTCGGAGATATGAAAAGACTTCACATGTGTACTTCAAGAAATACAGAAAAGAGTACTGGAGGTACGTGTACAAAACAAAAAACCTAAAGTGCATGCCAATGTCAACTGAACATACCAACTAATTGAAGAAATTGCTACCTGGTGTTGCTCCTTAATCCTTGGTCTATCAAGGTCCAACGGCAGAACTGACATCCATTTAAAATGTTTTGACACAATCAACACAATTTATCATGTTTCTTTGACATGTTTCCAGATCCTCAGTTCTTTTTTTTTTTAAATGTTTCCAGATCACATCAACTGATTAGTCTACTTGTAGCGAGTCAATAAACAGTGACCACCAATGACTATGAGAGATTTAACCACGAAACACAGAAACAAATGTATTAACAACATGCAACATAACCAACATAACTAGGTAAATCAAGGAAGATGCACGTACCCTCCAGCTTCATGGCCGAAGATCCGGGGGAACACGGGAGTTTGCCCCTATGACAATCGAAGCCACGGAGGCGCAAGTCAGCCACAAATGACCGCACAGTGAATTTGACGAGATAATTTTGATGTGTTGAGTATATACCTTAGCCTCCCAGAAATAGACGTCGGTGTGGCAGAGGGAGGTGAAGAGGATCTTGACGCGCACCTCCATGGCCTGCGGCGGCGCCACCTCCACCTCCTCGATCGACAGCGGCTTGCCGGCCTCCCATGCCACCGCGGCTACAGCAAGCACGGATCCAATAAAACCACCAGCCAATAATCAACCCGTATCCCATCAAAATGCAAAATTTGACGATATAAAAAAGACAAAATTTTCCTGGAATAAGACAAATCTAGTTCTTGCAAGATCGCTGATGGTCATACAGGGCAAAGAACACCGACACTACATCTAAAAAACGAAAAAAAAAAGGTATTCTCATGGAATAATCCAAGAACCCTCCCAGCCCGAGAAGCACCACTGATGTCTTAAATCGCAATGACAAGAACAACAAAGAAGAATTGGAGCAGAGACAATACACGGACCTTTGCACTTGATCACCTTCCCCGCAGTCGCCATTCCTCTCCCAAAAAAAATCCCCGCAGAAGAAATCTCGCTCTCTCAGCACCAAACCAAATCCAAGAATTAATCTCGCTTCACCACCGATCAAATCTAATCAAATCCGTGAGGAACCGGGAGCGCAGAACCCCGTCTATATATAGTGCGCTAGTTGGATTCGCCACTTCCTTCCTTGGTCGTCCTCTTGGGTAGCAAACCACGGACACGGGCGGTGCGGCACCCAAACCGCGGCTCCTGCCTCCACCTGGAACTCCGCCGTGGTTTTTCTCTCGGTGGGGGGACACACCTGGTGGAATCGTGGCCGTCGGATGCGCTGCGCACCGCGTGATCTACGGCTGGTGGGAGCCGACGCAGCGCAGGACCGCTAAAGAAACCGCCGATGCACGGACGCGGGTCCGCGTAGAGGGAATTTCTGGAGGCCGCGCATGTGGAAAGAAGGGCGATGTTATTCCGATTCTGTGGTTTAGCCACCCCAGTTAACGACTAGTGACGTGTAGTGATTGTAACCATAGTTTCGTTCTTTCGTCGCATCCAAAAAGGAGGGTTTGCAACGTGTGTCAAACCCTGAACCTCGAGCGTTTGCGACATGCTTGTTCTACTTTGGTAGGCATCCTCATGGGATGAAGATAAAAAATGATATCGATAGGTGTTTTTTTTTACTTTTCCGAAATAAGCTACAACAGAGAATGAATCTTGATTATAAGTACTGTATTGCATTAAGAGTGATTGAGATGTGATATTGAGACATGTGGAGAATGATCGTGTTATGTTATGGTAGGCTCATGCTAAGGTTGAAACAAGTAAGAATGACATGGTAATATTGTTGCTTACGGCAGTGTTTATCAGTCTATTGTGTGCTTGCTGAGTCTTCGGACTCTCCCTTGATTTGTTTGTTTTTTGGGCGATCATTAAGGATGTTATGAACAGGCGGGAGTAACATATAAATAATTTCACGTATCAGTAACACTTCATGTATCATCTTATTGTTAGTGTGTTTACACTCTACTGGTATGGTATGGTAGATAGAGTCAAAATGATATGATGTATGTTGAGTCGTTATAGTATGAATAAAGCAGTAGTTGTTTAAAATTGCAAGAGTAGTTGTTGAAAATGGTAAAAATATGAATGATGATAGCATTCCATGTCTAAAAGGATAGACGAGATGTTACAACTTTTCTGCTTGAACCTCCAATAACACACCCAATTATTAATCGATCCCTCTTAATTGTTACTCATTTTTGTACAATCTCTTTGCTGTTACCTATTCTAATACAATACTATATCACATAGTTATCTTCTACTTCTCTTAATTATTGTTTAATGCTAACTGTTGTAACATTAAATATGCATCTATACCATTGTACACGCTCATACCTTAGAGAGAGGAATCATGGGTGTGTTTGGTTCGTGGATGGAGGTTGTATCGTATATCCTGGCTGAGTGGATGCAGGTTGAGTGGAATCGTATTTCAGAAAAAGAAGATGTTTGGTGAGGCTGCATGAGCGGATACAAAAAAACTGAGATGCTGTTTGGTTGCCTGTATGAGCGGATGCAGTCTACCAAACCTGAGAGGCTGACACGTGGGACCGCATAAGATACACTGCATCCACTCATCCAGGATGGCTAGTGAAGCTCATTTTGAGCGTATCCACCCATCCAGGATGAGGGCGTATTTTTGCATCCGCTCATACAGGCTGTATCCGCTCATACAGGCAACCAAACAAGCTCTTTCTCAGATTATACGGATCCACCCATCCAGGATAAAAAAGATGCAGGCAACCAAACACACCCCATGTAAATCGGTTCGGCCCAGGCGTTGTTTGAGCCAATGCGAAACTTACGAAGAACTCATCCGACACTATGAATAGAGCAAAAGGCTAACCAATGTTGTCGAGACCGGGATTCAGGTTTGATCAATTTTTCCGTGTTGGTAGGATCGGGTGGTATGAAGATGGTAAGAAGATCCTACCAAATAATACTTTTACTCTAAAGGTTTTAGAATCTCAACGATTACTTCACAGTTACGATCACGATTAGGATCAGGAGTTCAGAACAGCTATGGTCGCCAGTCCTAATAAATCTTGAACGAAGCACTGCATTCGCCTTTGCCGTACAATTTGTTCGCAAATGGCCGAGGATGCCTAATGCCTTCCCATTCCTCTAGTTTTACCGCAAGAAAACCAATTCATATGGTCCGTAGATTACTTGATCAGACGGTCCCGATGGCCGCAACTTGTCACCATTTTTGTTCTCACTAGAGCTGAGCTGGTCTACATCAGCTCAGGGGCCAGCATCACACACCAGCAGGAATCGCAATCCTGATTGCTACTTCACTTCATCACAAAGCTATAAATACCTCTTTTACCGTATCTTCACACTAAAATGGAATTACTGACTTGCAATTTGCAGCAATGGAGGCCAGGCCGCCAATATTCACACAGAAACTTCACAATATTATTAAGCAAAATGGTGATTACATGCTAACTGGAAGCTGCTGACCACATACTGACAACAAAAGACCACATCATTACTTAAGGGAAGACCTTAAATTTTTGTTCTTGTTGTTGTTTCTTATGCACCAAAGCTGCGAGAGATCAACAAGCTCTAGTCCTCCATCCTCATGATGCAGCGCAGGCTCTCCCCCTTGAGCATGAGGTCGAACGCCGTGTTGATCTCCGAGAAGGGCACGCTGTGCGTGATGAACTTCTCCACCTCCAGCTCCTACAGAAGATACACATCACAGGTTGATCCGTCAGAAACATGTCACAAATTTATAGCCATGAAGCCTTGACAGAACAAGAAAGGCTAGAATTCCCCAATCTACCTTCCTCATGTACATTTCGACGACGTTGGGAAGGTCGGTGCGCGGCTTGTAGTTACCGAAGAAGGTCCCCTTCAGAGTCTTCTCGCTCAGGAAGTTCATCGGGTGGGTCTTGAAGACGTCCTCCTTGTGTGGCACGCCGACCAGCACAGCAACACCCCAGCCCTGAATTCAGAGTGCCACTTTTAGTATCCCATTTGAAGAAGAAGAGAGCATTGCTAGGTGTATTGAGAAACATACATCATGGACACATTCGAAGGCAGATATCATGGCATTGATGTTCCCAGTGCACTCAATGGCTCGGTCGACTCCGCCATTAGTCATCTCAGCGAGTACCTGCCGCACCATTGAACAGTGGACATTAGATTCAGGAATGCTCATGTCATGAACAAAGGGCCATCTCATCTGTACACTGGGTTAAAGAAACAAACCTCCTGCACTGGCTTGTTGTAGTCCTTGGGGTTCACAAACTCAGTGCAGCCAAATTTCTTAGCTGAAAACGAACATGTTGCTAAGTTCAGGGTGCTATCCAAAAACATTTACCAAAATGTCGTTTTTTTCTGAAGACGGCAGCAGTTTGTACCTTGTTCGTATTTTGCAGGGTTCAAGTCGACACCAATGATCCTTGATGCCCCAGCCAGCCTGGCACCTTCCATGGCCTAATCATGTGAAAAAATATACAACAATTAGTCATGATTATAGCGCATATTCTCATCATGTTGCAAATCCTGTGCAAGGAAAATATCTTGGGGGGTTGTCAGTTGTCACTTACAGCAAGGCCCACAGCTCCAAGACCGAAAATGGCCACTGTGGAACCCTTTGTCGGTTTCGCGACATTGAGCGTTGCACCAAGACCTGAAGAAAAATGACATTCCAGTAACTGGATGCATCCTAAAAAGGGTGTTTCCTTGGGAAATAATGGCATCAGGAGACATCTCACCAGTTGAGATACCACAGCTAAGAACACAAACTTTGTCAAGAGGCGCCTCGGGGTTGATCTTCGCGAGGCACCCAACATGGATGACGGTGTACTCGCTGAAGGTGGACGTCCCAACGAAGTGGAAGATTGGTTTCCCGTTGATGGTGAAGCGTGACTGCCCGTCGCCGATCATCACACCTCGGTCGACGTTGATCCTGAGCAGGTCACACATGTTGCTCTCCTCTGACTTGCAGTGAGCACACTCCTTGCACTCACCGGTGAACACCGGGAGGACATGGTCACCCGGTGCGAGCTCGGTCACACCCTCTCCAACGCTCTCCACAATGCTGAGAGAAAAATCAAATTTGGGAATAGATTTATTAGATAAATTTGACTGTAAAGATTTAAGAGTATACATATCATTCATGAAAAATGCAACAAGTCTAATACAGTAGAATTGACAACGCCTGTCCGAAAATTAGTCAACCAAAGCACTACACAAAATGAATAATATGCTTGTTCTTGTCAGTCTAAGAAAACCAAAGCAGAAACATAGAAAGTAAAGTTGCACACAGCAGAACAAGCAAGGAATAAAAAATATATTATCCTATCATCCTATGAAGCCAATTGTGGGAAAATGCGCCAAGAATGACGTTGTTCTATGAATATTCATATGTTTGATACCATGTCAATAAAATATGGACACTTGTTTTCTTTAGTTATCGATGATAATGCCATTAACAAATCAGGAATAAGGGTGGATTTGCTAACTAAAATTAGAAGTCGAAGTGAATAAACTATAACGACGTACGCGTACACTTGTATTCCACTAGCACAACAATAATCCATGAAAAAGACACGATGAACACAAGAACGAAACTGTAACAGAACAAGACAGAGACAGAGGAAAGATGATGCATACCCTCCAGCTTCGTGGCCTAAGATCCTAGGGAAAACCGGAGTTTGCCCCTGCACGAATTCAAGTAGAATCACACCAAGTTAGCCACTGATCATCCATGTCTGCATCACCATTTCCCAATCGAAAAACATAAAACTATGAGATACTTATATGATGTGGAACTGCGTATACCTTAGCCTCCCAGAAGTAGACATCAGTGTGGCAGAGCGCGGTGTAGAGGATCTTGACGCGCACCTCCATGGCCTGCGGTGGCGCCACCTCCACCTCCTCGATCGACAGCGGCTTGCCGGCCTCCCATGCCACCGCGGCTGCAATCACCCAAGAATCAAACAGATTAGCCACTTACTCCATCAAATCCTGATCTTCTTTACGCAAGGATCAAGCTTCGGTCAACTACTCCAATTTCCAAGAACCACCGGAAATATCCAAAAGGTTGCCCTAGAAAAAGCAGAGATGGCGAATGAACCTTTGCATTTGATCACCTTCCCGGCGGTCGCCATTCCACTCCTCACCACAAGAATTGATCGATCACACTAAAGTTTTCAAAAAGAGATCTTTTTGTTGTTGCTGCTACTTCGTACTCGATGTTGGTGAGGAAGAAAGGCGAGAGGAGCCCTGTATATATATACACACACTGTACTAGGATGGATTAGCGAGCAAGTACACCTGCATGGCAAGTGGGGGAAGAAGAAGAAGGCATCCTCCAATTTTTTAGTGTTGGAACGCAGCAAGTGGCGCCGAAAACCGTGGTGCGTCCGCTGCTTTTCCGTTCCTCTGTGCGCGTCCGTCGGTTTCCAGCCACGGGTGGTTTTCCGGTTTCCGGTGGACGGATACAGCATGACTGCATGACACCATCGGACGATCACAGCCGTAGATCACGGCACCTTTTCATTCATTATTTCTTTTCTTTCTTTTTGGTCCATTTTCTTGTATAGCAGGCAAGCTCATCCAGGAGGGGGGATGTTAGTACTTGCCTTGCAAGTTCAGACTGATTCGGAATACCAGGATTTGATCCCGATATCCATGGTCATCTTTTCCGGTTTGTGATATATATGGCATTTGCTTGCTGTGTTTTACTTAACGGATTTACTATCATTTGTCGACAAAAAATTTTGAGGATCAGTTGGATTTTTAACCTTGCGATCTATATGAAGATTTGTGCTTCAGGCGACAGGCTTGTTATCTTCTTTGTTGGCGGCGAGTTAGAGCGTGATACACGAGTTAATTAGGGTCCAAGTTCACTATGCCCGATTTATAAAGGGATGAGTGGTGAAGGTGAGGACAACGAGAACCGATGAGCATTTAGGATGTGAGCGAAGGTGGATGGCTGTGACAGATCTAGAGATGGATACGTGTGGTAGCCTGCAGGGCTTTGGCTCGAGCTCTAGTAAGACGGGTGCGGTGGCGTACGGGGGAGGGGTGGGGGCGGTAGACGGGTGAGGGATGGAGATTTAATGTAGTGGAAGGAAATAAGTACAATCATTTTATCCGGATCTAATAGTCGAAAACTTTGGCTAATTTTGTTGAAAAAAATCAAGTGGGGTAGAATTCACCTAAAAGCATTTAAATCTGGCTTTCTCTTATGATCACATACACGCAGTAATCGGAACCTTGTAAGTTCACATCATATGCTTCGTCTATACCTTCATCCAAGTTTACTTGTATTATTATGCGGTGCATGCACAAATTCTAGATACGACTAGTGGACCCACATATATCAGCCTCTGGAGAACGTAACAACAACCGGTCAACGGTGATGACGTACAAGAGCGTTGACTTGGCAAGTCCAAAACCGGGGCAGGACCCGCGCCCGAGAAAACCAGGAGGGAAACCAACGGCATCACGGACTCACGGTACTGTCGTTTTGCGTGGCTCGCGCGTCGCCTTGCTATAACGCTAGGCGCCTCATGGTTCTCTGCACCTGCCGGTTTAGTGGACGCTGGCTGCCATCTCCATGTGGGGTTTCGATGGGTTTAGGTGCTAAACCATCCAATCAGCCACAGTTTGCCAATCTAGCCGTGGCACTGAGCGAGGCCACGACATGTTAGTTTAATGCAAACAATAGTTTGGTATTGTACTTACAACGATGAAACAAACTATTAGATACAGTTTTAATACTCAGGGCCTGTTCTTTAGGCCAAAAATCGTCGGCTTTTGGCTTTTGCTACAGTATCTAACTTTCAAACGGAGTATTTTCTCAAGACGGGGTCTACAAGTTAAACGATCTACACGTTAAAAGCCCAACATCTGTACTAGCCAAAATCGCAAGTGAGTATCTGTCTCTCCGTAATCTGTACCGTAAACAACAAAAATTCAAAAATTTCAGCCAAAAGCCATAAGCCGCAGCCGAAAAGAACAGACCCTCAATTAAGACCTTAAGACATATATGGCCGTACGCTTCTAAAGATATTTACCTGAGTGCCCTTGGTAGGAGGCCCATTGGATATTTTACCTGACCAACAACCACTCGGAGATCTTGTGAACCGGTATAAGGGCCTGCCTTTAGGCATATTCTCTCATGTGCGACGCATAAAGCATGTGCTTTATCCCCCTCCCAACCGCACGATGATTCAACCTTATGTCTTTAACAACAACTGCTCTGTAGTTATCTTCATAATTCTCTCCCACTGACAATAACTGAAGATTTGTTATTGTCAGATCTCTCTCTCTCACCGAGAGTAACCATCCGCTCGACCGACGGGACAATTCAACAAGGCACCTACTCACGTGAATAACAGACACCCCTTTAATGTTACCTAAAGGTTAGCGAGAGAAGACACAAACAACAACAAGACAACACGAAGAAGAGCAATACTAAAGATCAATCCTTGGAGAATCAATCAAGACTAGGGTTAGTAGCATCCCTTTTTGTAATCTCTTAGTGAGAGAATCTTATAATCAGTTCATAGCAATAAGAGACCATTCACATTTTCCTTCTAAATCCTTATAAGAGACTTAGCATTTTCTCACAATTCGTAAGATTGGTGACTTGATCGTTAACAGTTGGCGTTGTCCATGGGATCTTGAAGAGTCCTTGAAGGTTCTCATCAGTAACATCATCTTCCCCTGTTTCTGTCAACATCGCCCATGCAATCATGGCAGGAATCTGTGATGAGGAGAATTGGTTCGATTTGGCAGACTACGTCGATCTCAACATAGATGCATGCATCTGCGCCATGGAACATAATGTCTCCTCCTCCTCCTCCTCCATCCTAGGCTCACCAGTCTTTGAGCCTAAGAAATTCGACTGGATGGAAGAAGACACGCCACCCTAGTCATCAACGATATCTAGGGAATCAAGTGCTTAGAATGCCCAGGCACGTAAGTCCGACACTTTCAACCAGCAAATACGACAATAAGAGCGTGACGCCGCAATCCGAGGATCAGAGTACTCTCAATGCAGTCATGGGCGGCCGTTATTTTGCCAACAACTCCTATGTATTATGGGAGCCGATCGACACCTAGTCACAGTGTCGACGAGATTACCCCTAGCAGAAAGCCAAGCGAAGATAACTACACTCACCACCCGATCGGCAATTCACCAGATCAGGTTGAGTCCACCACATAGCCCCTAGAAATGGTGGCCTCCAATCATTCTCTGTCGTGGAAGTTCCTTACCAAATCGATACAAGGCTCTTCCTCAGTTTTGATGGAAGTTTGTTGAGAGATTCCTGCTTGAAGCACAAAGTTAACACAATTGGTGATACTGCTATAGATGTCATGCATGGTTCTCCATGACAGATGCCCTCACGATCCACTAGTCAGGATGGTACGAACATTCCTGCATCACCTAGAGGAGTCAAAAATAATGGAACTAGTTAATATTGACCATCTAATCTACCTATTTCTACCCCTTCATGCTTGTTAAGTCATGTGGAGCGAGCAGAGAACTCAGAGCAAAACTCGACTCATCATACCCCTTCCTCTGATAAGAACGCTCCAAGGCCTTCGGTAACTGTTCAAAATCTACAACATGTGCATAATATTCTTAACAACTTGAACCCTCCAGCAAACCACGCAGTGCACAGAGATTTATCGGGAGCAAATACAATCTCATAGCCAAACATTGACTTCATCTGTGCATTCCTTGCATGACAAAAGCCAACGTGGTTGAGCTGACAATAATCCTTCAACAGGTATAAGACCCACTCGAAGGTTTCGATAAGGAAGCTATGAGGAAAGAAAGCTCTTTGATAACAATGCAACTCCCCTTGTCATGAGAGACGAAATTGGGGATACGGTCCAAATGATCTACATCATCATCTAAACCAAGTGACTAGCCGAAGACACCATTTGAGTGTCCATGACTAGATAGGAGCACCAGCCCCCACTACGACTATCGGAGGAATAGGTCTCCGATAGATTACAATCCGGCCTATTTCTAGAGAAGGTTCCATGACCTAATCACAGGTTGTTGGGTTTTCTTGGTAGGCCTTCAAGCAGTGAGCTGGCCGGAGAGGTTTTGACCGGCAAATCTTGAGAAATTCGATGAAAAATAAAATCCATTGGAATTTCTATAGATTTACAAAATGCAATAAGTGATGCGAGAGGTAACGACAATGTGATGGCAAATTATTTGCCAATAGTTCTCAAGAGTTTTGCTCAGTCGTGGTTACTCAACTAACTAACAGGATTAATCTACATTGGGAACAATTCTTTGACCTACTGATCACCAACTTCCAAGGGACGTACAATCGACTTGGAAAGGAAGATGACCTTCATCAGATCCGACCAGAACTCAATGAAATCTTGTGGCAATACATCAAAAGGTTCAGTCAGATTCGTAACTCTATCCCAGAGATGGCAGATTATTCTATTATCCAGGTGTTCAAGACTAGACTAAGAAATAGACAGTTTACAGAGGACAACATAGTGAATCCTCTATGGACAATCATTGAGCTATTTGATATGGCTAATAAGTATGCTATCGCTAGTGAAACGGTCTAGTGGAATAAGGCCACCAATCGAATAGAGAAGATTTCTCAACTAGGCTTGGAGAAGAAAAAGAATGTCAAGAAATCACAGAAGGGTAAGAAGAACCACAATCCCAATGTTAAAGAAGTCCTTATGATTATGATTCCGTATAGATACTCCAAAGTAAAAAAAAGGATTATTCTAGTCGGAATAAAGGAAAAGTTCTGACCGATGAATAAAAAAAAAGAAGCAAAATATGGTGTCTACTCCACGAAATGGTAGGGCATGATCTTCGCAACTGTCATCCTAAATCCTTTGGAGTGACTTAGCATTTTTCTCATAATTCGTAAAATCGGCAACTTAATTGTTAACGGTACTTGTAAGCTGCAATCCAGTCTGATGTAGGTGCCATTTGTAAAACAAGAAAAAAAAAGTTTGGTGTGCGGCTACGGTGCCCTTAGTAATAGTTTGACCAGAAGCTAGCTCTATCTTACCCTAAGATGCGTGGTTAATAGAAATGCCATACTATTTAGTATAGAAATTTATATGTAGTAAATAAAATGACGTGTTAAGTAGTCGGTTGGATTTAAATCTGTAGGCTGGTAACAAACCCTGATGGCCGGTTGATGTTCTTAAGAAGAAGAGTAGTGCTGATGTTAAATGACCTGAATCTAATCCTTGTGTCCGCAAACTCCACGCAACAAACCATTGGATTTGAAGTCCAACCAAATAAAAAATGGTGCCTCGCCAATTTGAATCTTTAATTAACCTGTAAGATGTAAAAGGATACTAGAAGACGTGTGTTGCGAAAGTCAGATAAACAAGTTGACATGAAATGTACGATGAAATTAAATATACTACATATACAACGTTATCAACTAGAAAAATGAAGTTCAAGCCAGTCAGTGACCAGTAAGTACTGCATGCTTACGTAGCAGCCGACACACTTGACACTTGTCTTAGAAAAGTTCGTTATTCGGAGGGTTTTTAGAATAGTTCCCTAGCGACTAAAACGGCTGAGGACCAACCCGATATAGGGCCTGTTCTTTTTTGCTGCGATTTGTTTATAGCTGTGGCTTATAGTTTTTAGGCTGTTTATGAGAGAAAGTACGGAATAACAGAAACTTGCATGCGGTTTTGGCCGATATAAATGAAGTCGCTACAGTGTGTACTACCATCAACTTGTAGACTTTATTTTGAAAAGACACTCCGTTTGAAATCTAGTTACTGTAGAAAAACCGAAAAACAGCTTTTAAAAGCTGAAAAGAACAAGCCTATACTGGTCAGCAACTGCAAGCTGGTGCAATGTGCAGTCAAATTAATTCGAAGATGATACTTTCAACAATGAAGCATTGGTCTGCATCCAATGGATCTAGGTTATGAAATTTCATGCCCGGTTGTTGTTTTGGTTGTTTGAGAAAATAATAGGTGGTGCTAGAAGCATAAAAAAAGAGGAAATTTTAGATATTGGCACGTTTTTAAAAATACAACATTAACCACCATTTTGCATTGCATGTAAAAGTGTTTTGGAGGTAAATCAACTCATATAACTTTCGTATAGCCAATCTAAATATGGACAGATATGTTATTGGTTAAAATTAAAATTGTTTCTCTAAAACATTCAAAAAGTTTGTAATATGTGAATCCTTTCCTATCTACACGGCTTCTATTTCTATAGCTGTTGGTCCCAAAGTAGCATGGCTAGCACAAGTTAAACTCTCTTAAAACTCTGTCATTGCTTTCTAGAAGGAGCGATTGGCTACACTAAAACAGTACTCAGAATTAGAAAGTGTTGGTGGGCTTATGGGGCAGCCTGGCTGCTGGAGGAGCTGATTCAGTTTTTTTATTGGTCTGTTTATTCGGTATAAAATTAATTTGGTTTTTCAGCATTGCCAACCGATATTACCACTGAAAAAAATTAAAAACCGAACCTAATAAGCCGAAATAATTCGGTTTGGTATTTCAGTTCGGTATATACTGAAATATGTATTACCACTCCATCTGTACAGCAAACAACAATGAACAAAACTATTCTAGTTGCAAAACCAATGACAAGAGTTCAAATAAACATCAACAGTCCTTATAGTCCTTAGTCCGTGCACAGCCAATGGGTCCAATACCTAACAGCAAAATTTTGAGCTCATTGACAAAATGACAAGAACAAAATGACATAACACAGCCAAATAAACATGAGCATCCATGACCATGAGAACAAGGCAGGAAACAAAGTAACAACTAGCAAATAACAAGCACGACACAATTCGGTTTTTTCGGGTAATTCGATTTTGGAAAATAGAAACCGCACCGATAGCATAAAAAATTCAAACGGCGTCTAATACCAAATAAACTGAATACCGAATAAACCACATGTTCATTTTTTCAGTTCGTTTTTTGATTTTGGTACAAAAATCCACAGCTAGTGAAACCTGGCCACAAGAAAGCAACAAACCAATCAAAACCACCCAATAATGGAGGCAAAAAAACCCAAAGATTCTGCACCCTTTGCACTGGCAGATGCATGCACCCAACTAATCAACCTATCAGTCCACTGTAGATTCTGATCTGTGCAATGCACGCATGTGCACAAGATAAGGTTTGCTCTTGATTACCATTGGTTCTTCGTCTGGGCACATTAGGTCGCATCATGCACTAACCTGATTCCGTTCTCGTCGTTTTTCTGGAAAGTGGCCCCACGTGGAGGTCCATTTCTCGGAAATGCCAAAGTCTCACGTTGCTTAGCCAATAGGTACTTACCGTCGTATAAAACACGTGTTATGTGTATAGTGGTATGAGAAGGATTTTAGCTAAATATAAGTGTGTATTTGCGTGAAAATAGCGTGATGTTGTGCAATGCCATAGCACTGTTCCTGTCGCATTAAATCCAACTTTCATTTTACTAAATCATACAATTATTTCTCTTCTAATTTTATTGGTGGAGTTACTGGAGAGTAATTCGTACGTCCATAAAAGACCTGAAGATATCCAGGATATTGATACTATACTCCATTCCTTTCTCACATCTTCTTTCTCTTGTGAATTGTGTTAAAGTGTTGAGTGACCGAATCTCGCTGGTCTTTCTTCTTGGCATGCACTGGGAAGGTGGGATATTAGTTATCTTCAAGCAATTGTCACAGAGAGTACCTGCATAGGACGGTAATAAGGTGTCTGGGAAGCACAACACGCACGAGCACTTGTCTTCTCCGTTGACGTTGACTACTTTCGCTATCGCTCTTCTCTACACTGCTTCTTTTTTTTGTCAACCCTACTGTAAGTCATTCGTGTAACCAATCGACTTTGATATAGTTATGATTTTGCATATATTTGAATTATAATACGATTTACCTGCTGTTGTTAGTTATGAATTTTACATCATCAATATCTTTTGTAATATATAACTTCTGTGATATCTAGAATTAAAATATCGTCCATATTTTCGACGGTTTTAACACATAGATATGCTTCACTTAGTGCTATTTGGGCGCTGTCCAGCTTGTGACACAACATGGTCATATTTTTTTTTCTCTCGGCTCCCTGTTAAACATGCTCTTGTGAGGTTACTACATATATTGGCTTAAACGGCAAGTCAGTCCTGTGTGGAAGGCGGGAACCCATAGAAGCTCTGGAAGAAGATTTGTGTTGTTTCCTAGTAACTTCTCATGAAATTTCCTTGATCACTACTCTTCGATGCACCAAAACATTGCTAACCACGTAGATGAAAGCCATTACCTGCAAAATCATACCACAATGTAGATTGCATAGGATACATACATCGATTCTTATTTGAAGCACTGCAGCTGACAGAAACGTGCGGGGTTGTACAAAACAGAGCAAAATACAGAGATGGCTCCACGCACAGCACTTGTGCTTAGGGGTGGAAAACGGTAACGGATAATTCATTTTATTCGATATTCATATTGAGAAAACACGAATGTGGTAAGCAAAATCCGTATTCAAAAATATTCGTATTCGTATTCGAGAATATTCGTATCCGTATTTGAGAATATTTGTATTCGTATTCGAGAATATTCGTATCCGTATTCATATTCGAGACTATTCGATTCATATTCGATCCATTTCTAGAACCCATGAAAAATCCGTACAAATTTGAATTTAGGTGGTTTTAAACTGGTAACCGGTTAAAAACCGGTGAAAAATCAGCAAAATCGCTAGGGATCCGTTTTATCCGGAAATTGTATCCGAGAAAATTCGTATTCGTATTCGAGAATATTCGTATCCGTATTTGAGAATATTCGAATTCGTATTCATTTTAAAAATATGGATTCATATTCGTATTTGAGACTATTCGACCGTATCCGATCCGTTTCCACCCCTACTTGTGCTGCTAACAGCCTAACACCACGCAACTTCAGAAACAACCTAAACCTGCATGCCCTACAAGTTTGTTTGATGTTTATTGCTAGATTTTTATGGGTTTACAAAGTGCTCTCAAAAGCATCTCTAAAATCCCTCTCAAGACCTTCTAAATACTACTCCAAAAACCCTCTACTTAACCCTTAGTCTCTCTCTGCTTTTATAGGTTAACGCTCTAAATCGTGTCCACATCAAACACATACATAAACTCTACCAGTTCCAAAAATCAAGAAATCCGAAACCTTTCCAAACACGGGTTTTACACAATCTCTAAACCTTACAAGTTATGGCATTCTTCCATAACTCCTAACTCATCACGTGTCGAAACCTTCAGGATCGCACCTCCCGTAGCTTCTCCAGGTACCTTTGATCTCCACGTGCTCTAGTGTGAGCCCGACCACCTCGTGACATTCTTGACCGCCTATATCAAATTTTTCTATCCTAGTTCCGGTCCTCCTCATCACCGACTATGACTGTCTCCATGCCCAACCTATACGTGCAAAGATCAAAGAACGTTTTCCTCCGGTACAAGTTCTTTCTAACTTGACCGAAATTAGTCATTACATAAATATCACACCTTCATCCATCAACCAAATCATCCACGACCACACCTTCCACGTTTTTTCAGAAATCACTCTTCAACCACTTAGAACGATCAGTCTAACCGCCAAGCATAGCCGGTCAGACCGCTGGCCCAACATGTACTTCAACCGCTCCATGCTTTGAATTCTCTGACCACAACATACTTAGAATCTTCAATTGTTTCACACTCGGAGATTTCGATCGCTCCGCTCGATGCTTCCGACCGATACCACTCGAATGCTTCGACTTCACGCTCAAAGCTTCCAACCGTTTTGCACTGACTCGAACTTTGAGATCGAGCACTCAAAAACCTTCGACTACCAAACACCGACTGGTACTGTCGCTTTCGATTACCAAGTGCCACTCATCTGAGTACTGGTCACTTCTGAGTATTGTTCATCCGAGTATCGTTCACTATCAAGTACTATTCACTCCTGAGTACTGTTCATCCGAGTATCTAGGTAGCTCTACTCAAACAAGATGGCTTGGTTAAATCAATGCAAAGTGACTTCGATACTTTATGAAGCTTCTGGATAATTATTCTCACTGCTTCTTCTTAAAATTTTTCCTTTCTATAGAGTTCTTGATGATTACATTGCCAAAGGGGGAGAAAAATTGGAGAAACATTGGAGAAAAATGGGAGAAATTGAAAATTTTGAGGAATTTGCTCAAGTTGCTCTCTTGTGTTGAGGGGGAGTTTGTCTGAGCTTTCGAGTGCATTTGAGTTTGTTTCTTTGAGTTGTTTAAGCTTTTGAGTGCCTTCGATTGATTTGCCTAAGCTTTTGAGTGCTTTCGTGTCTGTTCGAGTTTTTTCGAGTGGTCTCTGTAGCTTTAAAGCTTTCTTTTCGCAAATTGTATTTTTCTTTTCAAAATCAACTCATTTGAGATGGAGTTGTTGTCAATGCATTCATCAAGGACGAGATTGTTAAACCATATGAATGGTCGTAAATATAGTGATGATAAATAATTGGCATTTTGGTTGCTTTGGAATTTATGTTTGTAAAAGGTGCAAACGATGGCAGTCTTTGACCTTGATCAGTGTTGTCGGGGTGGCCCAACCCCCCGTGAATGGGCCTTGCAACTAGCCTAATATGTAATAGGCCCGATAGTGTAGAGGAATATACCAATGTACACTCATCCTTTTTAAGTACTAAGGGGTAGAATGTGCGTTTCCCATTCTACCCCACTCATGTATATAAACCCCTAGGAGGGGCAGGAGGAGGGGCATCCTCTCATTCATACCAGCTCTCCCATAGATCTAGCTCTCCTCTTCCTCTTCTACTAGTCCCCTTCTTCACTGTTTGGCCAGTAGCCACAACAGATGGCACCGTCCGTGGGGACGACTAGAAGTTACGTACGGAAGAGGTTTCTCCAACATTCAACAAAAGCAACGGCTGTGTGGATCTCTTCTGCTCCTGGCAGCACACTGCTTCAATTCGTGGCGTCTGTAGAGACAGATAAGTAGTTTCCTTGCTAAAGTCACCCAGATGCAGTATTCAATAGATCTAATCGAATCGCCTATTTTTTATGTCACTTCTATCTCCGTTCTGCTGGGGGTGATCATGCAGAGAAGTGATGTCTTGGACCATGGAGATGGCTAGCAGGAGCCTCGACCTTCGTTCGGACAATGCATGCACAGCATTAGACTTCGCATATGTATGGTGACGGCCTTCGTCTGGGCTTCGCACGCGTAGCGTCGGACTCTTCAGGCGAAGCGTCGGCCTCCGCTCGGTGTGACGTCGTGATCCTCATCTCTGGCTATGACCTCCGCGCTTGACTTCGCGTGCGCAGTATAGCGAGCACGCAAGCAAGGCGTTCATTCAATCAACGAGCTCCATGCATGTGCCACGTCCATCCGTCCACCCGTGCATGGGTATATTACTCTACACTATCAGGCCTATTACATATTAGGCCAGTTGCAAGGCCCATTCACGGGGGGGGTTGGGCCACCCCCACAACACTTATCAAGGTCAAAGACTGCCATCGTTTGCACCTTTTACAAACACAAATTCCAAAGCAACCAAAATGCAAATTATTTATCATCACTATATTTACGACCATTCATATGGTTTAACAATCTCGCCCTTGATGAATGCATTGACAACAACTCCATCTCAAATGAGTTGAATTTGAAAAGGAAAATACAATTTGCAAAAAGAAAGTTTTAAAGCTACAGAGACCACTCGAAGAAAACTCGAACAGACATGAAAGCACTCGAAAGCTTAGGAAAATCAATCGAAGGCACTCAAAAGCTTAGACAACTCAAAGAAACAAACTCAAATGCACTCGAAAGCTCAGACAAACTCCCCCTCAACACAAGAGAGCAACTTGAGCAAATTCCTCAAAATTTTCAATTTCTCCCATTTTTCTCCAATGTTTCTCCAATTTTTCTCCCCCTTTGGCAATGTAATCATCAAGAACTCTATAGAAAGGAAAATTTTTAAGAAGAAGCAGTGAGAATAATCATCCAGAAGCTTCATAAAGTATCAAAGTCACTTTGCATTGATTTAACCAAGCCATCTTGTTTGAGTAGAGCTGTCATATATCATATAGTAATATCAAAACAAGTCTTTTAGCATGATTCAATAATTTATAGAAATGATAAGCATCTCAACAATAACCAAACTAATTATAAAGAGTACAATGAGATATTACACCGAAAAGTCAAATCCTAAAAGTGAAGCAAACTTTAAGTCTAGACGAGCTAGCAGTCTCGTATATCAACCTATTGCTCCACACTCAGTTTTTACGCGTGTGGCATGCTTATAGCATACTTCATTTTATGATAACATGATTGAAGCAAACATGATAGCATGCTTGGAGCATTTTTTTGATGGTGGCATGCTTGAAGCATACTTTTTTCATTTGTGCAGTTTTTGTGCTTTTTCTTTTGTTTAACCATAGCATGTTTGAAGCATACATCTTTTCAACTTGTCTCTTTCTCATCATTTTTTTAATAACATGCTTGACTTAGTGTACATAGAAAAATTGCAATAAGAAATGTACGAGCCTCGTAGCCAAGATTTATCATAAGACTCACAATCAAGCTAATCTTTTTAGATGAATATCGCAAAGTACCATCTATAATCAATCTAGTCAAAGTATTCCACCATGTCATGCTTTAGTTCAATTTTAGCAAATTAATTATAACCAGTCATGATCAAAGCTATATACTATATGAGTAAATATGATAAAGAGAGCTCTACAACTCATTTGACTTCAATGACCTGGACTTGATGAGTTATTTGACAAGTATAATAAACAAAACTTCTGAAATTGTCAAACAACAAGCTCTTCCTCAGAATAATATCATAGGATGTAACACTCCTAACTCACTCTGCAAGCGAGCAAAATGAGAAGAATCAAGTGGTTTTGTGAAAATATCAGCAACTTGAGAATCGGAATCAATGAAATGCAAGATAACATCTCCCTTTTCCATATGGTCTCTAAGAAATGATAGCGAATATCAATGCGTTTGGTTCTTGAATGTTGCACAAGATTTTTAGTAATACTAATAGCACTAGTGTTATCACAGAAAAGTGGAACACTATCCAATGCTAAGACAAAATCCTTAAGCGTAGCAGTCATCCAAAGCAATTGCGAGCAACAAGAAGAAGCAACTATATATTCAGCCTCAGCAGTGGAAAGCGCAACATACATCTGTTCCCTAAAAGCCCATGAAACAAGAGATGTGCCTAAAAGTGACATGAATTAGGCATACACTTTCTATCATTTCTACAACACCTAAAATCCGCATATGAATAAGCTCTAAGGGTAAGGCATGACAAAGAAGAATACCATAATCCAAATTCTAAAGTTGACTGAAGATACCTAAAAATTCATTTTACCACTTGACGATGTGAGGCACGTGGTGAAGCCTGAAATCGTGCACACAAACACATAACAAAATGTATGTCTGGTCTTGAAGAAGTGAGACACAAAAGTGAGCCAATCATGCTTTTGTATTCCTTTTGATCAACAGGCTTTTCATCTTCGTCTAGATCCAACACAACAATAGATCTCATAGGTGTAGAGATTGGTTTGATTGTCCCCATGCCGAAACGATGAGCAAATCCTTAGTTACTTAGTTTGATGAACAAATGCACCCATCTTTAATTGCTTGATCTGAAAGTCTGGGAAGAACGTGAGTTCTCCCATCTAAGTGAAGAATTAGCCTCTGTTTGATATCAATCAGAAAGTCAGTGAGATGGTGGTCTGGCCCTGGGATGGTCTGAATGCCTCAACAAGGGTGGTCTGACCACCGACCCGTCTAATCGAGTAGAAAATACTGATCAAAAATGATCTGATCGCTTCTGTAAGGCTGGTCTGACTGCTAACTTATCTAATTGAGTAGAGAACATCGGTCAAAACTCTAGTCTGACCATGCTTGTTTGACCACAGGAAAAAACTAGTCTGACCAGTCTCGTTGCTAAAGCTCTCGAACCTGCATAAGATTGATTAAAGGGAGCTTGCCCAAACTCCACTCGAGAACACTTTCTTAACCTATATTTATTTTCTTCCTTTGCTTTTTGAAATGAAATTTGAACCAAATGACTATCTCTACCACAATGAGTGCACTGATACTTGACTTGCTGAGAAGTTGTATCTATTGATTTCATAACACCCAGTCCGGTAAAGAAATCCTTTGCAATACCAACAAATTTAAAAACAATTTGTTTTGGTTCAGATTCTACTTCAAATTTTCTAGGTTTAAGAAGCTTAACACATCTTAGGAGAATTATTCTTAGCATGCTCAGCAAAATTAAATCCTAGACCACGGTTTTTCACACTTGTTTTTGACTTGTCTAGGATCATATTCAAATTCTTCTTACCAAAAGAAAATCTCTCTAAAGTGTTCTTAAGATATTCATTTTTTTCGCCAATGAGGGGCAAGTTGTGCACTTAACAGATTCTATCATAGAATTCTTAGAAGCTCGAGATTGAGCCAATCTTTCTTTTTCAACAAACTCATTCAACTGCCTAGTTAAGACATCAATTTCAATATTTAACTTGGGACAGTTAGAGCAAGAGAGATTTTCATGATAAAGCATTTGTTGAATAGATTCCTGAGATGAATTAAGTCTAGCTTCTAGTAATTCACATCTTTTACTTAGAGAGAGTTTGCTAGACTTAAGGTTCTTAGCAAAGAAAGACTAAACTAGCAATAAGAGCAACTTTCAACCTTTTCAAATTCTTTTTGGTAACAAGCAAATTATTAAGACTATAAACATGAACAATTGTACCAAGAGCAAAGCAAGTATGCAATTTCTCACATTAGTATTAAAAGAGTCAAATTTATTTATCCATGTAACTCGTATAAATAGATCTAATTCTTAATGTATGAAGAACATGAAGCATCATCTGGAACCAAAGCTCTTAACATAGCAATTTCTAAATTAAGATTTTCAACAACAAGATCAATTTCTTTTTGATCTTTTTAATTCAATAGTGAGTTTAATTAACTCTTTTTCAAGCTCATCATATGATGGTCCTACCTCATCAGAATCACTATAGTCGTTGTGAAACACCTACCCATGAAGTCGTCATTCTTCTTCTTCTTGCCTTTAACATCATCATCATCATTCTGGTGGTGGTCGTCATAACTCTTAAAATCCCCATCACACAAATCAAGACACTCAATAGTCAATAGGACCTTTTCGGCAAACTTGCGACGAAAATTATCACCCTTGATATTGTTGTTCTTGGATGATCAAAGATGATAGCTTTTATCCTTTTTGATCACTTTCCTTTTGAGTTTGGGGGCAACACATCTTAATATGGCCCGGCTCACCACAATCATAACATCTGAACGGACTTGACATGCCTCCTCACTTCCTTATCCTCATGTTGTTGAGCGCCTTGTATGATCGTGTGGAGATTAATACAAAGTTGTCTTCAGGAAGCTGCTCGAACTGTTCCTCTAAAAAAGAAGACAAAGTAGACAAGAAAACATAAGACAATGCACTCAACGAAGTAGCCTGCATGGGGTTAGTCGCAAGTGTTAAAGATGAAGATTTATCAATCTTAGATGGCAAAGCTTTCATCTCATAAGTTTTTAATCTAAAATACAGATCATCCATAGTTAAACTATTTAGATTGTTAGTTTGATTAATAGTCGTGACAACTATTAACCACTCGGACCCTAAAGATCTCAAAATTTTAGTTGCATTATATTCATCAATAGGAATAACATCAACACCACACAAGTTACTCAATATTTTCTCAAAACGAGCAAAAATATCATCAATAGATTTACCAGGCTTCATAGCAAAATCAGAATATTCTTTTTGATACAGATTTTTATGCACTTTCTTGATCTTAGTGGTTCCTTTATGATAACTGCAAAGAGTTTTCTATATTAAATGAGCAGAATTAATATGAGCTGTACGATCAAATTCTTTGTGATAAATTCCTTGAAACAGTGAGTTACGGGCTTGAGCATTTAAATCAACATCTATTTATTTAGAGTTGTAGCAGTAGTAGGAACCTCATACGATTTAGAAACTTTATTCTAGACATCACTACCATCAGCCTCTATGTACGCTTGCATCCAACACTTCCAAAAGCAAAATCAGTATCATCTAGCATGGGGACGATTTACATACCTCTCTAATACCATGGCAACTAGCTCTGATACCATTTGTAGGATCAATCATAGCAATCAGAGGGGGTGAATGATCGCCTTCGCTTTTTGGAATCTCATAATACTCGATAAAGATTTCAATTGCTTGACCGCTCGCTCAACCACTTACTCGACCTCTTTGCACGTAGTCAAAATCTTTCTTCACTCAAATGCTTCGACACCGATGCACGCACACCTCTACTCGCGAACGAGTCAAAAATCAATGCCCAGAAAATATGCACTGGCACCGACTCGACACCTTTTGCGAATAAAGAACAAGATTGCTTCAAGGTGATGTTTATTGATGGATTTTCATGGGTCTACAAAGTGCCCTCAAAATCACATCAAAATCCCTCTCAGGACCTTCTCAATACTACTCCTGCTGCTTAACCCTTAGGCTCTCTTTGCTTTTATAGGCTAATGCTCTAAACTGTGTCCACATCAAACATAGACATAAACTCTACCAGTTCCAAAAATTAAGAACCCAAAACACTTCCAAACACTGGTTTTACACAATCTCTAACCTTCCAAGTTATGGCCTCCTTCCATAACTCCTAACTCATTGCATCTCCCGTAGCTTCTCCAGACACCTTTGATCTCCACGTGCTCCAGTGTGAGCTCAACCATTTCGTAACATCCTCGATCGCCTGGACCTCAGATTTTCCTAGTCTAGTCCCAGTCCTCCTTGTCACTGACTATGACCATTTTCACGCCCAACCTGCACATGTAAAGACCAAAAAATATTTTTCCTCGGCACAAGTTCTTCCCAACTTGACAGACATTAGTCCATACACGCATATCACACCTTCATCCATCAACCATATCATGCGCGACCGCACCTTCCACTTTTTTAGAAATCACTCTTCAACCACTCAGAACGATCAATCTGACCGCCAAGCACAGTTGGTTAGATCGTTGGCCCAGCGCGTACTCCGACAGCTCCATGCTCTGAATTCTTCGACTGCAGCATACTCAAAATCTTCGACCGCTACGCACTTGAAGACTTTGACCGCTCTGCTCAATGCTTCCGATTGATACCACTTGGACGCTTTGACTTCACGCTCAAAGCTTCCGACCGTTTTGCTTTGTCTCAAACTTCAAGATCAAGCACTCAAAAAACCTTCGACTACCGAACACCAACTGGTACTGTTGCTTCTGACTACCGAGTGCCAATCATTTGAGTACTGATCACTTTTGAGCATTGTTCATCCGAGTACTGTTGACTTCCAAGCACTGTTCATCTGAGTATTGTTCACTTCTGAGCACTATTCATCAGAGTACAGTTCGCTTCCGAGCACTGTTCACCTCTGAGTACTGACCGAATCACTATAGTTCCGACAGTATAATTTTGACCGTATGAAAACATTGTAGCTACAACCATCTACTCTCTGACTCTGCGGTTTCTGACTGCGAAGTCTCCAGCTGCTCTCTGACTCTGAGGTCTTCGACTGCTGCAGTTTTTTAGAGTCTCTGACTTCAGGGTTTTCAACATGGCTCTTTCAACCATGGCACTTTGACCACGCTGCCTCGACAACTGCACTTCGACTATAGCATATCGACCATGACACCAACAAGACTAGGTCCAACAATTACTAATTATTGATCAAGGTCAAAGACTGTCATCGACCGAACCTTTCATAAGCGCAAATTCCAAAGCAACTTAAATGTCAATTATTCATCATTACTATATTTATGATCATTCACATGGTCTAACAAGATAGCTTGGTAGGGCACGTACCTTTGATGTGAACTGGCTTGCCCTTCTCCTCTAATTCACACTACTGCTTCAATTCAGGACAGCCTAAAATTTGTAATTCTTCGAGCTTGGTGAGTTGCTGTCCGGCCAAGATTTGATGCCCTTGCATTCCCTGATAATAAATCTCTTGAGAGAGGTTAGTTCTCCTAGCAACTGGCAGTGATGTCAAGCTTCTGCAACCGGGCAGATTTAGTGATTGTAGCAAAGTGAGTTGCCTCAAGTTCCCTTGTAATTCCTTCAGCTCCAGGTAGCTTTCTAACTCCAGTTGCTGAAGAGGGAAACGGATCCTCTGCAGTTGCGTACGGCAACTGCAGAGGGAAGTCGCGAATCTGAGCCGTCCGATTGAAAAAGGGCGGCTCAGATCCGTTTGCTACAGTAAAAATTACTGTAGCTACAGTATTTTTACTGTAGCTATTGTATTTTTTACTATAGTAAAACCGGATCTGATCCGTCCTTTTTCAATCGGACGGCTTAGATTCGCGACTTCCCTCTGAAGTTGCAGTTCGCAACTTCAGAGGATCTCGTTTGGCTGAAGAGACGTCAGCTCACCCAACCATTTCGGCAGTTCTGCCTGGTCCACTATTCTTCTAGGGACAGTGATTAGAGAGAGGAGAAGTGTCGAACGATCTCCGGTGAGCTGGTCAAATCACTGCATTTTATGATTGTTCAAGGAGGTGGTTAAGCAACCACCACCAATGCAGAGGCACCTCGCAGTATATGACCTCCAGATTAGTTATTGTAGCAGAGGAGGAGGAGGAGGAACGGGTGAGTGACAGTCTCTCCCCACAATGATATCATATTATCACTTCTCTCTATGCTCCATTGCACAGCTCTGCGGACGCGGTTTCATCCTCAACATGGGGCAATTAAATGTTCTCTACATCTGAAGGTTGGGGAACATGAGCTCGTTTCCACCTTCCTCACCGCTGGAGTATGTTGTGTTTCACTCTTCCAGGCAATTCATACTGTGTAATTCAAACTCTTGCAGTTGAGGAAATGCAAGAGCTGCTTCAAGTAAATAATCAATCGAGATACTTCAAGTAAATAATCAGAATGACCAATGAGTCAGCAAAGGGAATAGTTATATTATTTTGGTGAAAATGGAATACAGAACTGCAGAGAAGTATTTGAGTATAGCTCAGTCTTTAGATCGTCCGGAAGACATCCTAATGAGTGTTGCTGATGCTGAGCAATGCATTTTGAGTCGTCACTCATACTAGAGTATCAAACAAAAGCATTTGCTATGTTTTGCTCTCGTTGTTACAACGCAACTAACTTGGCCAAAGCCAAACAGTGCAAGTCAGAGTATGGACCACAGCTCCTGATGGTCCTTCAACCCACGAAACTCAATTAGCCACAATAAAATCTTGTAAGCTCATTCAGGCCCTTGATTTTGCTGCCTGGTGTTCGGTAGATACTGTCTGGCTTACTACCAATGATCCGCACCCATCATACTGCCAAATAGATGCAGTCAAAACTTTCGTTAGATAGAATTCTAGTTCGCTAGCATTGGTGGTGAAAATAAAACGTTCAAGAAAAATAAAAATTAGGTACTGCGCCCATATATTGCTACTAGTGCACATTCACTGAATGTCTTCATTTAGCATACTAGGTAGAAACACGACTGTAAGGCTTAAGAGAGCTATGTGCAAACACCGACTGTACTTATAAAGCTGCACATCAGATCAATTTGCTCTTTACCATTTATACACGATGCGTATATAACATTTGATGTGCCAAACACAGTAGGTTTTGTTTGCACAGCAGAAAGATAAGATCAATATAGGCATATGTAAATCAGTACATGTCGAAGCATGTGAAAACATGATTCTGTTCTAGCACAGAAGACAATCAATCAGAGGCACCGGAGAGCATTTATTTGGAGAATATTTCATAAGGCTTCTTATGACTCCATCACACAGACCAAGAGCATGAGTTAAGTAACTTTGAAGCGCACAAGCATAGAAGGCACTCAAAGCTCACGTCCTATCAGCTCAAGTTCTCATACATAAAAGTGTGATGTAGTGTCAATTGGCAAATGAATAATAAATCTCATGGCCAAGGACGAGCTGAACAGATCATTTGAGCACAGCAAAGGGCGTGACATGCTTCTGCCTATACAGCATAGAGCAACAAGCAAAGGGCTAGTATATGAAAAGATAAACAAACATGCTTAACTATACAGGGGTAAGCCCTAATATTACAGCATGTGAACAGACATATGAGCAGAGACCCGAAAAAATAATAAATAGCTCCAAGCAGACTTCATTGAGTAACAAATCATAATTTGTGATCTGTCGACAAAGCAAGACATGTGCAAGCATCAAACTGCTTCAGCCTGCATGCTGCAAACTTAATATTACATCTACCTTACTTAAATCAATACATGGCGTAAATCAATACATGGCGCACTATCATGATTTGGCCTGAACTAAGATATATGAAAGTTCCCTATAAAAATGTAGTGTGCAGGGGGAAAGGTTCTCCAGACAGCAAATAGTATGATGGTGCACAATGTTCTTCTCAGCCCAACCTCATTTTCGAATCCATATGGTAGTTTTCACAAAGAAGTGTATAGCCTGTTATCATCTTTTTTTCAATCCACGCATCACAAGAGAGAAGAACATCTGTCTTTGTCATGGATGAGGCTACAGTAGCAGCAATTTGATGACCCATGCAGTGAAGCTCTAGCAAGTTGGCAAAAATAACTTTCTAGTTAGGTATAATTGTATAGAGGATTATAGTAACTGACTCAAAAGCAATCTAACATTGAGTTTACTTTCCATCCTACGGAAGAATTTGAATATGTATCTCTAAGTTATACAGCAACCAAAGATCTAACCATACTTGTTAGAGGTAAGCATCTATCCCAGTGTGAAACGGCAATACTATATCATCTATAACCATTTTATTGTCTAGACAAACGATAATCTATTGAAGATGTTTCTGGAAAACAAAAGGCTGGTGAGATACTGAAACACAGTGCAAAGATAGGGAGCAAAAGAAACCGAACTGAAAAAGGACCAAAGGACACACCACTGAAAGCAAGTCTTTCTTAAAATCTTGTGAGCTAGATGGATTGAATGTCAACAGCTATAGACGAGGGAACCAAGAAACATATATAAATTTTCTCCTAAGGAACTACACACATTATGGCAAATACTGAAAAGGCAAATGAGTCCAAACCTGTTTATTTTGCACCATTATGGTCGAATACTGAAAAAGCAAATGGCAAATAGACAATCCATCAACCAGGTCATTTGTATATGGAATCACCAGGCATGTGCCACAGATGGTGTAACACCCCGCCCAACCTCTGGGCCAGAATGCTACCACCCTTAACAGTCTCTTACCCTCAAATACCAAAGCATCCACACTTAAATAATTAGGTAGCAGCAAATAGATACAACATAGTTCTTCCCTTAGCCCAAACTCTAGTAGGCTAAAGGAGACTAGCATAAATTAACAAAAGGTGGTACAGGGAGTGCGGTTAGGTTGTGAAGGCTTTCATGTGCTACTCCCATCCCAAGCATGGCGTCCTCAACGATCACCTAAAAAAAAAAATAAAACAACAGAGCAAAGGTGAGTCTAAAGACTCAGCAAGTACATAATAGAACGATAAATACTAACACAATCATGAAACATTTTAATCCAACCAACATACTCTGCATGCATAGCCATGCTCATATCATCATTCTCAAGGTTCCACATCAATCGTACATACTTCACATACACTCTCATGTTGCACATTGCCACATCATCAATGCAATGTAATGCATCCCTGCTCTATATGCACATTTGCTCATCATAATGCGAATACCGGTATCGCCGAGTGAACACCCGTCGATGTTCACCCATCATTTGGGCCCGCCCATCTCGGCACGGGAACCCCTCCACTCCCGTGGAGGCCTACTGAAGTAGGTCTTACTCAAGAGCACTCCGGATTAGTCCACTAGCTTTACTCAGCTAGAGACTTTCTCACCGCCCTCACTCTTGAGTACACATAATGCATATGCAAATGCCATTATCATTATCGTCATCATCCATACATAAGCATCATTTCATGAAACCATTGAAATTCCACATATAAACATTATCACACCTAGTAAGCATCACATAATCATAATCTCTGTGATCTACCGTGCTACCATGCACTTGCCTGTTAATCAAGCGGAGCGAAGCGACGTGAGGACGACGTCAACTCAGGACCTCCACCTGTACAAGCGATTAATCCGATTTAACGCATCATAACGGAACCAGAGATTAAATGGGCAACGACGATTCTACCCGCATAACCCGATTCTGACGTAAAATGCCCGGGTTTAAGGATTCGACAAGCAGGAATAAAAACCCCCTTTTTTTTTCTTTTTCTCCTCTTTTCTTTTCTTTCCTCTCCCCATTTCTTTCACTTTTTTTTTTCCTTTTTCTCACCTACCCGGCCGGCCCCCTCCTCCTTTTTCCCTTCCTCCCCTGGCTCTCTCTCTCTCTCCCCTATGCCCATTCGGCCGAACCGGCCTCCTCTCTCTCCCTCTCATTCGGCGACACCCCCACCCCTCTCGGCCACTCGGCCGGCGGCTCCGGGCGGCGCGGCGTCGGCGCGTGGCCGAGCTCGGCTTGCCGGCCCCGAGCCACCACCGGTCGGCCCCGCGCGCCCCCTCTCTTGCCGACTGCGTCGAGGAATCCCCCCAGGCGGCACGGTGCGCACGGCCGTGCTAGGCCCCCCATTGGCCCCTTGCTTCCGCCGGCCACTCCTCCTTCTCCACGCCCCCACCCCTTTCTCTCTCTCGGTGGATGGCAGCGAGGAGGGGCTCCGGCACAAGGAGGTAGGGCGCGCCGCTGGTGGCTCTTCCTAGGCTAGCCGACCATGGCCAGATCCGGCTGGCTCTGCCGTCCGCTGCCTACCCCCCCTTGCTCTTCGGCTCTTCGCCTCGGACCCGACCAACCCGGGCCAGATCCGCCGCTCCCTACGTGAAGAGGTCGCCTGCCACGGCTTGCAGCCGGCCGGCCGCTCCCCACTGCTACCAGGGCGGTTTGCCTCCCCTTCCCTAACTCTATGCTCTACTTCTACTATTGTGTGCTCATGTGCGCTATGGGGCTGTGGAGGGAAGGTGGTTGTGCTCACGAGTTGGCTTGGCATGTGCTCGGCGGCCGTCGATGTCCTCCGTTGTTGGCGACAAATCCCGCACGCCTCGGTCTTCTGAGCTCCTGGATCCTCTTCTCCACCTTGCCCTTCTCCTTCTTGCCTCCCCTCTCTTTCTCTTGGCTGGGGAGTGAAATGATGTTGCTTGTCTTGGTTCTTGAGGCTGTGGCAGAAGAGGGAGTGGGTGCAGCGGCTGTGTGCTGTCTTGTCTAATTATGAGGCCTGGCTATCCTACTTACTGCGAAATGTCGCTTCTACCCCTCCCTTTTTGCCTTGGCTGGCTATAGCCCTAAGGGCTTTTTGGTCCAAAGACAGCCTTAGACTATTTGGTGCTCTTTTACGGCGTCAGGAAAAGGGTAAGGTAAGAATTTGCCGGATGATGAAAACCCTAAAACGCGAGCGGTGCCGACTGTCCCTGGGCAGTCCGGGAACCTCTGAGAGCGCTACACGACTCTCTAGACGGTGCCGACTACCCCGGGGCAGTCAGGGAACCTCTGCGCGATATTAAATCGACACGCTAAAAGTCGGAGGGTCTGACGGCAAAACTACACTGCTTAATCGCTTTCGTTTTCCCTTATGCATATTTGGGGTATTACATTCTACCCCCCTTAACAGAATTCGCCCTCGAATTCTAGCATTCAACATTCCGCACGAAAGAACAAAATAAATCTAACTACACATAACATAACATTAACTCATACCCGTGGAGAACAACTCGGGGTACTGCTCGCGCATGCGAGACTCCAATTCCCATGTCGCTTCTCGCTCGGACTGATGCGTCCAAAGCACTTTGACATACTTTATCACCTTATTCCTCAACACCTTCTGTGATTCCTCCAGAATCCGAACTGGACGGGACTCGAAGGTGAGGTCTTGCTTTAAAGACACCGGTTCTAACACAACCTCATGCTCTGGATCTCGCAAGAACTTTCTCAACATCGAAACATGGAACACATTATGCACTCCTCGCATAGAGTCAGGGAGATCCAAACGGTATGCCAACTTTCCAATCCGTTCCAGAATTGGAAATGGCCCAATGTACCTTGGGCTAAGCTTCCCTTTGGTACCAAATCGCACTATGCCTTTAGTGGGAGATACTCTCAGGAGGACATGATCCCCCACTTCGAACTCTAGTTCTCGCCTCCTGACATCAGCGTAGCTCTTCTGCCTACTCTGGGCAGCCAGTAGATTTTGTCTAATTTCCGCCACTCGTTCCACTGTTTCCTGGACCCAATCCGGGCCTAGGACGGATTTCTCGCCCACGGCATCCCAACAAAGTGGCGATCTACACCTTCGCCCATACAGAACCTCGAATGGCGCTGCTCGAACACTGGAGTGGTAGCTGTTGTTATACGCAAACTCTGCAAGTGCCAAATGATCCTCCCAGCTACCCTTCCAGGACAAAACACAGGACCTCAACATGTCCTCTAGTGTCTGGATGGTGCGTTCGGACTGTCCATCCGTTTGTGGGTGGAAAGCAGTACTAAACTGGAGTTTCGTGCCCAGAGCGCCCTGCAAGCTCTCCCAAAACTTGGAGACAAACTTGGCGTCTCTGTCCGAAACTATCGACTTGGGAACACCATGCAACCTCACAATTTCTCGCACATAAATGGGCGCCAGCTCACTTGCCGAGTTCGTCGTGCGAATGGGGATGAAGTGCGCAGACTTGCTGAATCGGTCCACCACTACCCAAATCGCGTCCTTACCTCGCGGGGTACGAGGTAAGCCGACTACGAAATCCATTGTAATATCATCCCATGGCCACTGAGGAACCTCCAAAGGCTGCATTAGCCCAGCGGGACGCCTATGCTCAGCCTTTACTTGCTGGCAAATCCCGCAAGATGCCACATACTTGGCGATATCCACTTTCATCCTCTTCCACCAGAAACTCTTCTTAAGATCACGATACATCTTGGTCTCACCAGGATGCACCGTGTAGGGGGTACGGTGAGCTTCTCTCAATATATCATCCTTGACTTGAGCCTTCTGCGGCACGCAAAGGCGACTTTTAAATCGCAAAGCACCCGAGTCATCAAGGCTAAAATCCCCCGTTTTCCCTTCATTAAGGCGCTTCCTCACTTGCTGAAGCAACCGATCATGCTGTTGCGCCTCCTTTACTCGTTCCGGAATCGCTGATTCCAGCAACAATTGCATCTCAGCCTATGCTGTACCAGCGAAGCAATAGGAAATTCCCATCTGTTCAAAGTCAGCAACGAGACAACCTAGAGGGGCGGGTGTCATCTTGCGACTAAGAGCATCAGCAACCACATTTGCCTTGCCCGGATGGTACTGAAGAGTGAGATCATAGTCTTTGATAAGCTCCAACCACCTCCGCTGCCTCAAATTCAGCTCCTTCTGAGTGAAAATGTATTTGAGACTTTTGTGGTCGGTGAAGATATCACAAGACTCCCCGTACAAGTAATGCCTCCAAATTTTTAGAGCAAAAACCACTGCGGCAAGCTCTAAATCGTGAGTAGGGTAGTTCTGCTCATGTTTCTTCAACTGTCGCGAGGCATACGCGATCACTTTGGTATCTTGCATGAGCACACAACCTAAACCCACTCGAGATGCATCAGAGTAGACTGTGAAACGCTTCCCTGGCTCAGGAAGTGTGAGAACAGGAGCAGTTACTAACTTCTCTTTCAGAGTATTAAAGTTGCGCTCACATTCGTCGGTCCACTGGAATTTTACATTCTTCCGTGTGAGCTGAGACATTGGCTTGGCAACAATGGAGAAGTCCTTCACGAAGCGCCGGTAATAACCAGCTAGGCCGAGAAAACTTCTCACTTCTTTAACATTAGATGGCCTCTTCCAATCCACGACGGTGGAAATTTTGCTTGGATCTACTGATATGCCTTCCTGGTTAATTACATGACCCAGGAAGCTCACTTCAGAAATCCAGAACTCGCACTTCTTCAATTTGGCAAAGAATTGATTCTTCCTCAGAGTCTCAAGCACAAGCCTCAGATGCTGCTCATGTTCTTCCTCCGTCTTGGAATAAATCAGGATATCATCGATGAACACCACTACAAAATCATCCAGGTACTTGTGTAGCATACTGTTCATCGTTTCCATGAAAACAGCAGGGGCATTAGTTAGTCCAAAGGACATAACTGTAAACTCATAGTGCCCATATCTTGTGGAGAAAGCTGTCTTCTCAATGTCTTGCTCACGCACTCGGATTTGATTATACCCAGACTGCAGATCAATTTTGGAGAACACCTTAGCCCCTTTCAATTGATCAAACAGGTCCTCGATGCGAGGCAATGGGTATTTATTCTTGATGGTCACCTGATTGAGAGCACGGTAATCTATACACATGCGCCAACTCCCATCCTTCTTCTCAGTGAACAGGACAGGGGCTCCCCAAGGTGACACACTGCGACGAATTAAGCCTTTGGACAGCAATTCATCCAACTGCTTTTTCAACTCTTCTTGCAAGGGTCGTGCCAAACGATAGGGAGACATAGAGATAGGTCTTGTGCCAGGAACAAGATCAATTCTGAACTCCACATCTCGCTTGGGTGGCATACCCGGGAGCTCTTCAGGAAACACATCGGGATACTCACGCACCACAGGAATATCCTCAATGTGCAACGGCGTACTTGGCTTCTCCGTAAGGGCTAGAAGTAATCCAGACTTTATTGTGCGTCGGCCAGGGAACAGGCTGGCTAACACCAGGAGGGAACACGTGGGTGCATTCCCTTGAAAGATTATCTCCTTCCCTGAAGGTGCTTGCAAGGTAACTGTCCTCCAGAAGCAGGAAATCACGGCTTGGTAGCGATGCAACCAATCCATGCCAAGGATAACATCAAATGGCTCTAAGTGAATAACCATGAGGTTGGCAACAAATTCCTCACCGTCTATTGCAACCACACAGCCAGGGCATACTGTTGAGCTAGCAATGATACCTCTCGGGGTACTAATCACAACCGATTGGGAAATTTGTTGGACACTCAACTTGGCTTTCCCAACAAACTCCCGAGACACAAAAGAATAGGTAGCACCAGAGTCGAAAAGAACAAGAGCTTCACATGAGTCCACTAGCAGGGTACCTGTCACCACGTCAGGTCGACTCGCAGACTCAACAGCAGGCAGTGAGTAGACTCCGGGTGGTGTCGGGGCAGCGAGAGCCCCGACGCTCTGCTGAGGCGGCAACGGGACTGGAGGTGGTGTAGCACGCTGAAAGGGAGGAGTCGGTGCAGGATGCCAGTAATACCCGGCGGGTGGAGCCCAGGAGAGTGGAGGCTGCAAAGCAGGGGCAGCCGCCATCATCTGGACTGACCCCCGAGGTGAAAAATTTGACGACGAAGAAGATACGGGCTCCCACTTAAGAATGCTGGAGGGGTTCTGACGACAAACCCGCTCCATGTGGCCTGATCGGCCGCAATGCCGACACTCCCCCGTCCAGGAGCACTCAGCAGCACGGTGTCCACCTCCACACTTGAAACAAATCATGCCCTGTCCTGGGACAGGACGATAGGTTGGGGTCGCTGATGAAGAACGAGGCACTGAAGAAGACGACCTGGAAGACTTGGATTTGGATGATTGCGGGGGACGCTGGCCCCACTTGGACTTCTTAGGAGTAGGCCGCTGAGATGACCCACCCCCTTCAGTGAAGCTTCTCTTCTGGTCACCACCAGAAGCGCTCGAACCACCAGAGGGTTGCAGCCCTTTAGTGAGCTGCATCTCCATCTCCATCCCCCTGGCCTGCTCTACCACAGATCGAAAGTCACGTGGCGCAGTAGCTCCCATGACATGCCGGAACTCAGAGTTGAGCCCTCGGCGGAACCTTTTGGCCTTCTCAAGGTCATTTTTCGCGACCGAAGGCACGAAGCGGATCAAATTATTGAATGCCGCCTCATACTCGGCCACAGACATCTTTCCCTGTACGAAGGTTGACAGGGCGACCTCCATACTCTCCACAAAGGAATCTGGGTAATACTTCGCCTTGAATTGCTCGGTGAAGACTTCCCAGGTAGCGGGACCTTGGGCAGGGGTCCTGGCGGAAAGAACTCCTTCCCACCAGATATCCGCCTGACCCTTCAATTGAAAAGCCACGTAGCGAGCTTTCAACTGAGAGCTCATCTCAAGGGCTTCGAATTGCCTCTCCATGTAGCGCAACCAATCCGCAGCCTGGACTGGTGTGCCCGAACCATCAAAGGTATCTAACCGTAAGGCCAACCACTCACGAAGGCCCATTCTTGCCTCTGGTACGACCGGAACAGCGACAGGGGCAACAGCGGGAACGGTCGCAGCAGTGGCTGCCGGCGCTTGACGGCGAAGCGCACGGACCTCCTCTAAGAACTCCTGCAGCAAGGCTGAAGACCTTGCCGGATCTCTGGCTACAGACTGTTCGGCGGAAGCAACTTCTGCCTCAGGTGCCTCCTGCTGAACCTCAAGCGGTGGCTCCGATTGGGCACGGCCACGACCACGGCCGCGACCTCCACGGCCACGCCCGCGTCCTCTCGCTCTCGGCATATCTGTTCAGGACAGATAGCCAAATTCACAACAAGCCCACAAACGTCTATTTCAACAACACACATCAACATCAATGCTAACGGAGGAGTAAATGCAATGCAAGACCCATTCCCAATCCTATGGTGCACCAGTGTGTCAATTTTAATTTAATTGTTGGCCTAAGTCAAATTTTAATTGAATTAATAACCTAAGGTATCAAACTTCTCTACCACGGACCTAACGCCCGCTCTGATACCAACTGTAACACCCCGCCCAACCTCTGGGCCAGAATGCTACCACCCTTAACAGTCTCTTACCCTCAAATACCAAAGTATCCACACTTAAATAATTAGGTAGCAGCAAATAGATACAACATAGTTCTTCCCTTAGCCCAAACTCTAGTAGGCTAAAGGAGACTAGCATAAATTAACAAAAGGTGGTACAGGGAGTGCGGTTAGGTTGTGAAGGCTTTCATGTGCTACTCCCATCCCAAGCATGGCGTCCTCAACGATCACCTAAAAAAAAAATAAAACAACAGAGCAAAGGTGAGTCTAAAGACTCAGCAAGTACATAATAGAACGATAAATACTAACACAATCATGAAACATTTTAATCCAACCAACATACTCTGCATGCATAGCCATGCTCATATCATCATTCTCAAGGTTCCACATCAATCGTACATACTTCACATACACTCTCATGTTGCACATTGCCACATCATCAATGCAATGTAATGCATCCCTGCTCTATATGCACATTTGCTCATCATAATGCGAATACCGGTATCGCCGAGTGAACACCCGTCGATGTTCACCCATCATTTGGGCCCGCCCATCTCGGCACGGGAACCCCTCCACTCCCGTGGAGGCCTACTGAAGTAGGTCTTACTCAAGAGCACTCCGGATTAGTCCACTAGCTTTACTCAGCTAGAGACTTTCTCACCGCCCTCACTCTTGAGTACACATAATGCATATGCAAATGCCATTATCATTATCGTCATCATCCATACATAAGCATCATTTCATGAAACCATTGAAATTCCACATATAAACATTATCACACCTAGTAAGCATCACATAATCATAATCTCTGTGATCTACCGTGCTACCATGCACTTGCCTGTTAATCAAGCGGAGCGAAGCGACGTGAGGACGACGTCAACTCAGGACCTCCACCTGTACAAGCGATTAATCCGATTTAACGCATCATAACGGAACCAGAGATTAAATGGGCAACGACGATTCTACCCGCATAACCCGATTCTGACGTAAAATGCCCGGGTTTAAGGATTCGACAAGCAGGAATAAAAACCCCCTTTTTTTTCTTTTTCTCCTCTTTTCTTTTCTTTCCTCTCCCCATTTCTTTCACTTTTTTTTTTCCTTTTTCTCACCTACCCGGCCGGCCCCCTCCTCCTTTTTCCCTTCCTCCCCTGGCTCTCTCTCTCTCTCCCCTATGCCCATTCGGCCGAACCGGCCTCCTCTCTCTCCCTCTCATTCGGCGACACCCCCACCCCTCTCGGCCACTCGGCCGGCGGCTCCGGGCGGCGCGGCGTCGGCGCGTGGCCGAGCTCGGCTTGCCGGCCCCGAGCCACCACCGGTCGGCCCCGCGCGCCCCCTCTCTTGCCGACTGCGTCGAGGAATCCCCCCAGGCGGCACGGTGCGCACGGCCGTGCTAGGCCCCCCATTGGCCCCTTGCTTCCGCCGGCCACTCCTCCTTCTCCACGCCCCCACCCCTTTCTCTCTCTCGGTGGATGGCAGCGAGGAGGGGCTCCGGCACAAGGAGGTAGGGCGCGCCGCTGGTGGCTCTTCCTAGGCTAGCCGACCATGGCCAGATCCGGCTGGCTCTGCCGTCCGCTGCCTACCCCCCCTTGCTCTTCGGCTCTTCGCCTCGGACCCGACCAACCCGGGCCAGATCCGCCGCTCCCTACGTGAAGAGGTCGCCTGCCACGGCTTGCAGCCGGCCGGCCGCTCCCCACTGCTACCAGGGCGGTTTGCCTCCCCTTCCCTAACTCTATGCTCTACTTCTACTATTGTGTGCTCATGTGCGCTATGGGGCTGTGGAGGGAAGGTGGTTGTGCTCACGAGTTGGCTTGGCATGTGCTCGGCGGCCGTCGATGTCCTCCGTTGTTGGCGACAAATCCCGCACGCCTCGGTCTTCTGAGCTCCTGGATCCTCTTCTCCACCTTGCCCTTCTCCTTCTTGCCTCCCCTCTCTTTCTCTTGGCTGGGGAGTGAAATGATGTTGCTTGTCTTGGTTCTTGAGGCTGTGGCAGAAGAGGGAGTGGGTGCAGCGGCTGTGTGCTGTCTTGTCTAATTATGAGGCCTGGCTATCCTACTTACTGCGAAATGTCGCTTCTACCCCTCCCTTTTTGCCTTGGCTGGCTATAGCCCTAAGGGCTTTTTGGTCCAAAGACAGCCTTAGACTATTTGGTGCTCTTTTACGGCGTCAGGAAAAGGGTAAGGTAAGAATTTGCCGGATGATGAAAACCCTAAAACGCGAGCGGTGCCGACTGTCCCTGGGCAGTCCGGGAACCTCTGAGAGCGCTACACGACTCTCTAGACGGTGCCGACTACCCCGGGGCAGTCAGGGAACCTCTGCGCGATATTAAATCGACACGCTAAAAGTCGGAGGGTCTGACGGCAAAACTACACTGCTTAATCGCTTTCGTTTTCCCTTATGCATATTTGGGGTATTACAGATGGCCTGGAAACTGCCAATGTATTGTCAAATAATTTCCTGCATTAAGCAAGGTGAAACATTAAGAGTTTAGATACAGCGCCAAACTTGATGGTGATCGAAATGAAAGCAATCGAATCTGGAATGTATTTTACACCTCACAACTTTACAACCAACCTAGCCTGATATATAATGCAAAGTCTAAAGCCATCGAATCTACCCTCTACAAATTAGCGGTGCAGCCCAAGCATATAAATCAGAAGACAAATGAAATACAAAGGGCAAGCCTTTTTGTACTGCATATGTATAAAGATTCGCTAAAATATGCCATTCTTGAAAGTGGTACATTCATGAAATGTTGGCAATGAAGTCGTTGACAGTGAGAGCAAGGCATTGGCAATGCCGACAGAGCTAAACCACAATAGGCACAGGGCAGATAAGTTTGGAAGCCATGGAAAAGTAGAATAAATTTCGAATCGTGCAAGATGAAATACTACACATAGCATTGACACAGGCGATGAAGAGCAGGAAGCCAGCGCGAGGAAGACATCAAGGGCGAGGGCATTGATGTGGGAATGGAGGGAAATGAAGAGGGCGAGGGCGTGTGACAGATGGCGCCGGGCGATTGGAGGACTAAACGTACAGGTATAGATTTCACCATTCTGTTTATTTTTCATTGATAATTAGATCTTACGTAACTTGCCACAAACTTTTTTTTTCATTTACACAATTTTACACTAAGTTGTGAGACTGCAATACACTTGGAATGCCACTATTAAGTAGTAGTCAGTAATAATAACTCAGAAATTTTGCTGCACGAATAATTTTCCTTTTTATTAATAAAAAACACAATGGCAAATTCTCTTGGAACCCCTACTAGGGATACTACTCAGACGTCACATGCCAGGCATGTTACTTAACTAATGCATTACACAAATGAGCAGGTGCTTGTTAAATCTGTTCCCTCTGATTCAACTTTTTTTTTGTTGTACTTATGTTTTGACATTTCAAGGGCCTGTTCCAACATGAAAAAAAGAACAGAATTACAAGGCAAAGTAGATGAAAATCTAGACGTTTTTGCATGAAAGAATCCTCTAAGAAATGCCAAACAGGTTAGATTATAATAGTAAGATAAAAAAAGTAGCCAGTGCAAAAATTAGAGCAATACGGCAGGTAGCTCGGCAGGGCACATACCATAATTCTGATGTGAGCGAGCTTCTTCTTGTTCTCCTCTGATTCACACCACTGCTTTAATTCAGGACAAAAGGCAATACTTAAATGTTTGAGGTTGGTGAGTTGTTGTACGCTGTCCGGCAAAGATTTGATGCCCGTGCATTCCCTGATGTACAGTTCCTTGAGGGAGGTGAGCTCACCCAACCATTCCGGCAGTTCTGCCTGGTCCTCGTCTGTCATATTTCGTCTGTTAAAATAGTTATCTCGTAGGGACAGTGATTTGAGGGAAGAGAGGTGCCGAATGATCTCTGATGAGCTAGTCAGATCACTGCAATTGATGATAGTTAGTCCACGGAGGGTAGGGAGGTGGTGAAGCAACCTCCACCGATGAAGAGGCACCTCGCAGCCTCCGACCTCCAGATCAGTTACTGTATCAGAGGAGGAGGAAGCACGGGTGTGTGACACGGTCTCTCCCCATGATGATATCATAGCATCACTTCCCCATATTGTCCAAGATTGCACAGCTCTAGGCGGATGTGGTTTCATCTGCAACATGGGGCAATAAACAATTCTCAACCTCCAAAGGTTGGGGAACATGAGCTCGTTTGAACCACTGGAGTATGTTGTGTTCCACTCTTCCAGGCTCTTCATACCGCGTAATTCAAACTCTTGCAGTTGAGGAAATGCTCTTGCGGCACCGTAGAAGCCCTCATCAATTTTCGTGATGCCGTGCATATGCGCAAGAATCAGCTTTCGTAGGTTTGGTATTTGGCCAAGTGATGGCAGGCACTTGCAGTTGGGCAAATGATAAATCTCTATTTTGTCAAGATTAGGGAGAAAATGTCTAATATCCATTAGCCAGGCTGGAAAGCTCACACTGTTATAACCTTGTATCTTAAACCGCTCTAAAGTGCTTGGCGGCACTAGCTCTCCCAACACTTCCATGTCCTCCACAGACCTCTCAGCGTCACTAGTCCACTCAAATTCCAGCTCTTTAATTCTTTGTTTTTCCATCAGTTTTATACTCAGCGCCTCTTGTGCGGACTTCACATTTTCAAGTCTACTTATCTTCAGCTCATCAGGATTTGCATCCTGAAGCAGGACAAGATTGCTTCTAGATTCACCATCACCAGCATGCACCATGAAGTGTGGCAGCAAGGCAAAAGGGTTGGATCGTGAGAGGGTGGACTCATCCAAGCGATAGCAGCCCTTCACATTTAGAGCCTTCAGACTATCCATTTTAGCCATACTTTCTGGAAGCCTCTCTAGTTGTCTGCAGCCCGAGAGGTCCAGTGTACGTAGCTTCTTGAGGCTGCCAATACTTTCAGGTATACTAACAAGATCATAATTACAAGACAAGTCCAGATGCTCTAGATTGGAAAGGGTACTGATACGGGCAATGAAACTGTCAACTTTTTCTAATGATGAGTTGTCAAAGATATAATACATGCACCACGATAGATTTAAGTACCGGAGTTCGGTTAGGCTATCGATGACTTCCGGCAGCCCTCTGAGATGCCGCTCACCTCCACTATTGGACAAATTCAAATATTGGAGTTTGGTAAGGCCACCCAAAGCTTCCGATATATCTTCCACTATATTGCAGTTTGATAAATCCAGATGTACCATATCTTTGAGCTTGACAAATGATTTTGGGAGCTTTTTTATTCCCCGACAACCTGATAAATCAAGATGCATCAGACCTTCCATTTCACCAATAGATTCTGGCAGAGTTGAGAGTCTATCAGATTGACGCAGCTTCAGGTACCTCAACTGCTTCAATAGAGCAATAGAATGTGGCAACTTCCATATTTTGCATCCACTTAAATCCAAGACTCGCACGTGCTTAGCTGACGAAAGTGCAGCATCAAGAAGCTCAATCTCACTACAATCCAGAAAGCATAGCGCCCTAATCTTGGCAGGAGAAGTCACAGATAAGTTCAATGGCTTGCTGCAATCTGTGAGCAATGCATAGCGGTAGCTGCTTCCCCCAATGTTGTCCGTTTTGCTAGCATGCAGAACTTCATCGGCCATGACCGATCTTGCGAGGTCATGCACCAGGTCATGCATGGTGAACAATGTAACATCTTCGTAAAACATTTCATCAGACTGCAGTAAAAGCACATAATAGTGTCAGGTTTCTGAATTCCAAATGTTTTATAATGAAAACTGATGGCATGTTTTAACTTTTAGGGAAAAAAGAATAAATGCTACAGATCTACCAATCTATTATTATTATATACTAAAAGACGATGACAGGTGTTTGAAGGTTTTTAAGAAAAAAAGATAAATATGCTACAAATTCTCACAAAAAAAATCTAGCTATCAATCTGATGGACCCTAATTAAAGATGAACTATATTGGCCATTGGTTGTTATTAAAAAAGAGAAATATGTACTAGAAATCCTTAAAAAAAATCTGGCCTCTAATCCGATAGACCCTAATTATGATCATAAATCATAACCACTTGATGTTAATAGGTAACATATTTAAATTAAAATATAAAAAAGAATTTTCAGATAAGATACACTTAAGGAAACAAATAAAAAGATAGACCCCATGCAAAATCATGTCTCTTGCCGTGTGTACCCAAAAGGGCCAAAACCACGTCACCTTATTTGTGTACGCCCCCCACTTTACACGCTGCGTGTGCTGCACGAGAAGAAATACAACAACCGTCTTTTTCGATCATAGGCACCAGAAGCAGCCCTCCAAGAGGGGAAAAATGGAAAACAAACATCCTAGAAAATCTCTGGAGAGGAAAACAAATACAACAACTATATTTTTCGATCATAGGCACCAGAAATAATCATCCTAAGAAGCTGCTGTCCAAGAGAGAAAAAAATAAGCATCCTAGAAATTCTCTAATTAATCGAGGGTAAAATAGAAATGACATGACAAGTGTTTAATAGCTGTTGTTATGCGGGGGCATTTTGGGAATTTCCCAATTGAGAAAAGGAAAAAAACTGCAGGCAGGGCCCACCTGTCGGTGAGCCACACGGGAGATAAGGGAGGAGACGCAGTCTCCTCCTTGAGAGAGCCTGTGCGCGTGCGCAAGCCGTGCGGCTGTTTTGTCTTCGTCCAGATATGGCGATTTCGGCGGCACGTGGGGGGAGCGACGAATGGGTGGCGGCGACGGAGGCGTGGGCTGGCCCAAGTTCCTCGGAGCCGACCGCTCGCGTCACCTCTCCACAACCTCGCGCCTCCTGTTCTTAAGGCCATGTGCTTCCACCATGCGGGTGTGTTCTCTTCCGATCTCGATTTGCTCCTCATTGGTCTTCTTCCTCTCTTCTCTTTGGGTGTGCGGGTGCTGGTGCTTTTGCGCCATCACAAATTGGAGCTTTTGCCTTTGATTTCCCGTGTGAATCCTAGAGTTTTGGTGGGGTTTGAGGGGAAATCAGAAGATGGAAGTTGACTCGAGGGAGGAGACGGCAGTGGCAATCCCCATTGTTGTTTGAGTGCATCCGGCCAGTGCATTCTTTGTGATCTTGTGCGGCATTACCCTGACCTTCATCTCTGGCTTCGGCAACTGAGGTTGGAGTGGGCATTGTATCTCCGTCTACCTCACTCCTCTACTGCGAGCGGCACAAGAGGGTGCTAGGTTTTCTGGGACAGCACTTTCGAGTGTGTCTTGCCCTGTTCTTCATGTTCTTCTTCGGCTTGGATTGCTTCTGGACGGTTTTGAGTACCGTCTGCACTGTGAGTATTATTGATTCTTTGCAAACATTGTTGACAGTACTTGTTCTTTAAGTTCTGTTTATGACTAAGAACTGATAGATGATATGTTTGCTTGTGGGCTTAGATTGTGCTCTGTTATGAGAATATCGAATATTGAAATTGATCTAGTTAACTGAATTAGATTTGAGCTCATTTGGATTAGTTTCTACTATCTGCATTGTAGCTAAATTTATTTCAGTTGAGCAGATTTGTTTCCAAGCAGCTGATGTTTCCTGTCATTCTGTAGTCCATTTGTCCAGTTTGTTTAGATCAGTTTTTTCCTTCATCCTATTCATTGTATGCTTGTATTATGATTTCCTGGACATTGTCTGGATACTGCATGCTGTCTCGCTACTTGAACACTTAAACTAGAATTTTACAGATCTTGCTTAGTTTGTGATAGTAGAAAACATATTTGTGAGCTCAAATTCTAGTTTCTAGTTGTTAGATCATTAATGAAGAGTTTCGATATTAGCATGAGAAGGCCAAGATTTACAATCTTGCGCAACTCTGTTATGAGAGCAAGTTTAAAGCAATTAATTTGTCATATGCTAGATTTAATTGTTTTACTACTTAAAGGACTGCTTTACATATTATTTTCAGCAGTTTTGTGTTTATATTTATTGAATATTTACATGTGTATAAATGGCAAGATGGATTGCATGATTATATGCAATGTGTGTCATTTATATTCTGCTGGAAATGGTTAGAATATATGTTTAATTCAGCTAGAATTAAAATTAAGAATATGCTCACACCGAAAATTTTACAACAATAGCTACTAAGAAAAAGATAAGTATGCCTGAAATTCTCACAAAAAAAAACATCTAGCCATCAATCTAATGGACCTCAATTAAAGATGAACTATAGTGCCCATTGGGTGTTATTAAAAAGGAGAGATCTATACTAGAAACTCATGTTCTGGTAGACCCTAATTATAATCATAAATCATATCCGCTGGATGTTAATAGGTAACCTATTTAAATCAAAAAAAAGAATCTTAAGGTAAGATATACTTAAGGAGATAACTTAAAAGATAGACCCCAAAATCACCCCAAGCTGCACAAGCCTAAGAAGCTGTCCGTCCAAAAGGAGAAAAAAAAACATCCTAGAAATTTTCTCAAGAAGAAAAGAGACATAGCAACTGTATTTTTCGAATTGTAGGCACAAGAGTTGTACAACAAATTCAAGTGCGTTATCAATTCTAACCACCCAACTAAGAAGTTGCCGTCCAAGAGAGAAAAAACGAGCATCCTAGAAATTCTTTAATTAATCAAGAGGACTTTATAAAAAACAATTTGGAATTACGATAACCACAAGAGATTTTATAAAAAAAAAGGTGCAATGCAATGCTAACATAGATGTCATGGATGTTTTGAATTCATGCAATCAAAATGTTAAAAAAAAATTTTTCTCGAACACGCAGGAGAACTGCGTATCTTTTGCATTAAGAAGGGAAAATAAAACTTACAAACACCTTACAGACCCACAAACACACACCACACCTGCTCTAGGAAACTAGCCTATGATACAGAAACAAGATCGACCTCGACCAGAGGGGATCTAAGCCAAGATCTGTGGCGGGCCAGTTAGGTAAGAGATACCCTTTGCTCCGGCTAGACCCCAAATCCTCATCTCCTCAATGACAAAAGACAGGAGGGTCCTAACGTCTGGCACAACCCCATCAAAGATGCAGCGATTGCGAAGATTCCACAGAGACCAAGCCCCCAAAATGATGATGGAGTTAAGGCCTTGCTGGACTTGGCCATGAACTGCGTTGTGTGATCTGGACCACCAATCTTCAAAGGAGAGCTCACCCAGCTGAGGGGAAAGATTTTGAAGTCTGACCTTTAGAAGCAAAACAAACCAAAATTGGCGGGCAACCACACATGAGATCAAGAGGTGGTTGATGGTTTCCTCCTCTTGGTCACAAAGCAGGCAGCGGGGGGGGGGGGGTGTTGCGATCCTCGACGCGCCAGACGGTCCGCAGTCCAACATTTATCATGTGCAGCCAGCCACATAAAGAAACGACATTTATTTGGGGCCCAAGTTCTCCAAATTCGCTCCCAGGGTCTAAATTCAATGCCTCCCTGAAAGAAGCCTTCATAAGCTGATTTTGCTGAATAAATTCCATTGGCAGTGAAACGCCAAATGTGTTTATCTTCTAAAGCGGGCTGCAGCTCCACCTGAGAGAGGAGATCCCAGAGATCCAAAAAATCAACAATGGCTCCAACCGTCATTGCTCCTATCAAATCCGCAGTCCAGTTGTGACCCGTGAGTGCCTCCCTCACTGTGCGCTTATTGGCATGTCTCTTGGGAACCAAAGCAAAAATACGGGGTGCCAGATCAACAATCCTTTTCCCATGGATCCATCTATCTGTCCAGAAGAGGGTGCGAACGCCATTACCGACCTCAGTGTAAGTTGCAATGGAGAAGAAGGACCGGACACAGTGGTGAACTTGGATCGGAAAGGAGGCCCAAGACCTGTCAGGATCAACCTTCTGAAGCCAAAGCCATCTCATTCTAAGGGCCCATCCCATCCGCTGGAGGTCAGAGATACCAAGACCCCCGAGTTGAAAAGGCCGACAAGTTTTGTCCCATGCCCCAAGACAATGTCCTCCCTTAGTTTCTTTTCTTCCTCTCCACAGAAAACTTCTACGGATTTTGTCTATTTGTTTAATAGCCCACTGGGGGAGATCAACTGCCATGGCCAAGTAGACCACCATAGAGGTTAACACAAATTGCACCAAAGTTTTTCTGCCCATCCTTGTTAGTAGCTCTGCTTTCCAACCCGGAAGACGATCGGCGATCTTATCAATAATAGGCTGCACATCAGCCCTTGTTAGCTTCCGAAGGGAGAGGGGCACACCAAGGTATTTACAAGGAAAATTCAAAACTTCGCAAGGAAGATGCTCATTGACTATAGCAATCTCTGTATCAGAGCAATGAATGGGGAATATGTAAAATGTTAAAATTTTGACCGTTAATCTACACAAAACTATTTCAATTTAACGCACTAATTTTTTAAAATATTTTTTCAGAAATATTTTCATACCAATATATTTTAATAGATTTAACTAACAACTAACTACAAAAATTAGTGGTTAATGGTGTGTATTGGAGATTGTATCAATGTCGATAAGTAAAGGAGAATGGAAAGAATAGAAAATATTTAAACTTAAATACAATCAAGATATCTAGGTTAAATTTAAAAAATTAACTGGAAATTAGCTTGTATGGGCAATCGGTCTTGTTTTACTAATATTTACATTATATCTTTTCCATCAAAATAAGATTATCATAATATATGTGTAGCACTTGTTGAGCAAGCTGTTTATGATCGCAATTCTATGTACGATCTTTTTTGTGTTGGTAGGATTGAGATTGTAAGATGGAATTCTAGGATCATGGTAGGATCGAGCGTTGAACATAGTTCTAAAAATGGTGTGTGGACTACCATTTTATATGGTACGATACAATTGTGATCGTATATATGAGCCAGACTGGAATTGTTTGATGGGATCACATCCTATAATACGGATCAACGTACTTTCTATCACTACCAATCAACGTGCTTTTTTAATATTATTTTTTTGTTTGTACTAACATACTATAATAAAAATTAATAGCCAAATGTGTTGAAGGATGTATCAATTTCTGAAACATCATTTATTTGAAAAACAAAGGTAGCATGTTGTAACTCTTGTGTTCTTAGCATCATATGAAAATATGCGCTATGTGAGTTGCACTACAATATGTTCAAGATAACAAAACTGCTAAATTGTAGAGGTATGCACTAACTCACCAATGGTGATTTAGAATGTTGAAGGAAGGACATCCCCAAAAGATGACTAACATATGTCTCACCAAGCTGCCTAGGGGAGAATATGTCCTCTGTCTCGATGAAACCAAGAGAGATCCATTGGTGAATTATATCATCTTTAACTATATTGTGTCCTTTTGGAAAGATTGCACAATAGGCAAAGCATAACTTTAAGTATGGAGGCATACTGCTGTAGCTTAGCATCAACGATGCAGGCACGTGATGAGGTGAAGATTCATCTTCTAAAGCAAGTACTTTCCAGATATCACTGTTTCTCACTGACTCCCATCCATCATACGTCATAGGGCGCAATGTATACCCAATGGATTGAGCAGCTAATGCCACACCTCCACACTTCTCTGCAATCTCCCTTCCTATCAGCTCCAACTGGTCTTTGCAAGGCTTATCATCAAAGGAACTTTTATGTTTTATGATAGTCCAGCACGTGTCATTTGTCAAGGGCTCTATCTTGTATGGCTCAACGGTGCGAATTTCCTTTGCGATCCCTTCATCGCGTGTGGTTATTATCCTCTACGTACTATATTGCAACTTTGTTACAAACGACTTACTAAGTACTCTACGTACTCAGCTATATCCATATTTGCTCAATTGAGGAAGAAGAGACATGTCAGTAGGAGGTACTTGAAGAAGGATACTTCGACGACTTCGCGGATTAGGACTTCGCTCCCCAGTCAATGCCTGTGGATATGTCAAATGACTACTACGCTTATTTCTGTTCTTCCGCTGCAAGTTTCTTAAGCCTTCAGGCTAATTTATTATAAGCTTGGCCATAAGGTAGATGGTGATCATACGCATTTGTACTTTTGTACTTCACTTTTTAGAATTTGTACCATTAAATTTTCTAAAATTTAACCATCTGCCATGGCTGCTCTGCTGCTACTCGCGTCTCTCAAGTTGGCCTCAGCGTGTGGAACTGCCGAATGCCGATGGGATGAATGGTCCAAGGTGGTGTGCACATGCATGTCATTATCGTCCTTCAATAAGAAGACTAATCCATAGCGTGTGGAAGAAAGCAATGGGCGGTCTAGTGCTTCGTGGTTTTGTTGGCTTGGTCCAGACGAGGTCGGCGAAGGTGAGTTCGTGGTCGGAGTAGCCATCTGAACATGGTTGGCAAATAAGACTGGCAACATGAAATGCTTCAATTATTCGATCATAATCCAATCGCATCATACATCGCTAGCAAATAAGACTGGCAACATGAGAGGCTAGTTGAGTGCCACATCTTTGCAGAATTCCCGGGTTTAGGACATACAGTCCTGCTTGCTTACCTCACTAAAAAATTATGCGTCAGTTGTTATTATCTCACTTTTGTATATTTGGGAAAAGAATGATTGCTTCTAGTTAAACAGGGCAAAATTTTCCTTTTTTCCAACCGGGTGAAGTAGTTCTTTCTATCAGTTTTGTCGTGAGTGAATTTATACCTTACCATGCGCCAAGTATATTTGTGTCAGTTTAGTCATGATTCTCTGTTGACTAATGGAGCCACCACGTCTAGCTTACGGTGTAATCTTGAATTAATCAATAATGTGGTTGTCTTGTCTGGATTTTAATTTTGACAGTGCTATGTCTAGTTCCTGTCTATTCGTGATCTGCAACATGATCTGCATCTAGAGGCAACATGCACCAAAATTGATGAAAAGCAGCAGCGAATTATAAGAATTTTAATTATTGTACCACAGTAGGTGTGGAATTACTTATTTCTTGTGTCACCAAAATATTTCTCGTTTTGTTTATTGTAGCCAGCATTTTTCTCCAAATGACCATACTACAAACTATTGGTGGATAAAAAGGATATTGCTAAGGAGTACTAAGTTGTTTTCCTACGTTGAAAGTACTCAAATTTCTATCCCTCTGATTTGCGTCGCGATAGGCTTCGTCTATGGCAATGGTGGCAGCTCTCTGGCGACGGCTTTGGCCAGTCAGGGCTTAGGTTTACTCGGGTTATGGCTTGGGTTCACCCATGCCCGGGGGGTATAGAGGGAGGAGGGGGTGGGGCGGTGGCCTCGGGTCGGAGGAGGATGGTGCATAGTAGAGATTGGTGGGGGCGATGAGAGACGAGTGGTTAGCGGTGAGTTGGTGGATCTGGCGGAGGAGAGTAAGGGCTCACTGGAGATGAGGAGGAAGCTTACAGATAGCTTGGCAGGGTGCGTGCCTTTGAGGTGAACTAGCTTGCTCCTCTAATTCACAACACTGCTTCAATTCAGGGCAGCCTAAAATTTGTAATTTTCAAGCTTGGTGAGTTGTGGTCGGGCAAAGATTTGACGCCCTTGCATTCCCTGATAATAAATCTCTTGAGAGGGATTAGTTCTCCTAACCACTGTGGCAGTGATGTCAAGCTTTTGCAACCGGGCAGACTTAGTGATTGTAGCAAAGTGAGTTGCCTCAACCGGACAGCTCTAGGCGGACGCGGTTTCATCCTCAAGATGGGGCAATTAAGGTAGTGTTTGGTTCAGGGGATATCCCAGGATGGGAGGGGGCCAACCCTTTTTTTTGTAGTGTTTGGTTGTAGGATTTGGTGGGGTGGGTTGGACCCAAAAGAAAAGATTCTCCTGAAAAGTGGGTTGGGACGATCCGCCCAAAACGAGCGAACCGCGCCAACCCACTTCTCCTGCGCGCGCGCCTACGCCCCCCATCTCCCCCGCGCAGATTTTCCCCGCCGCCCGCGCCCATCTCCCCCGCCGCCCTCGCATCTCCCCCCGGCCCCCATCTCCCCGCCGCCCGCGCCCCCTTCCCCTTTTACCCCGCCGCCCGCGCATCTCCCCCCGGCCCCCATCTCCCCCGCCGCCCGCTCATCTCCCCCCGGCCCCCATCTCCCCCGCCGCCCGCGCCCCCTTCCCCCGGCCCCCATCTCCCTCCACGCGCGGGCGCCGCCCCGGCCGGGTGTGTGCTCCAGTCGCCGTGCTCCGGTCATCACCGTCCTCTCCACTGCCGGCTGGATCTCCGCCCCGGCGCGTCCTCCCCGCTGTCATCTCCACTGCCGGCCTCCTCTCCGCCGTCCTCTCCGGCCCACTTCCGCCGAGCTCCAGCACGTCCTCCTCTCTGCTGCCGTCGGCCTCCTCTCCACGGCCGGTTTCCTCTCCGCCGTCCTCTCCGCTGCCGTCGGCCTCCTCTCCACGGCCGGTTTCCTCTCGCTGCCGTCTGCACTGCGGTTTCCTCTCGCTGCCGTCTGCACTGCCAGATCTGCAAGGTATACCTGTGATGTGTGATACTTGTGATGTGTGATTTGGCATGTTGTGACATATTGTGATGTGTACTGTTGTGGTTTAGCCATATGTAAGGTTTAATATTGCAATTACTACTGAAAATTGCAAATGAGCATATTTAAATCTGTCTTATACTTGTGCATATGAAAATTGAGTATATGCAGCTATCCCACTCCATTCCTCCATCCAAACAAGAGGTAGGATCACTAGATCCCATTCTATCCCTCCATCCAAACAAAAAATAGGGACTAACCCATCCTTGCAACCAAACAAAAAGTGGGATTATCCCATCCCACATACCTGGGATAGAGCTGTCCCATCCCACCAAGTCTCCAAACCAAACACATGCTAAACACCCTCAACATCTGAAGGTTGGGGAAATGCAAGAGCTGCTTCAAGTAAATAATGAATCGAGATCCTTCAAGTAAATAATCAGAATGACCAATGAGTCAGCAAAGGGAATGTAATACCTGGGCCGGTTACGGCCCAGCCCGGCCCAAGACGCCCCTCCCCATAAAAATCAGCCAGGAGGCCAAATCGGTTCGTCCCTCCTCCCCCCGTGCCGACCTTGCTGCGACGCCGACGCCGCCCTCGCCTGCGCGTGCGGTGACGTCGCTCCTCCGGCCGCGCCTCGCCTTCCCGTCCCCGTCCCCCTGCTGCTGGCGTCGTGCCGTGCAACCGCGCGCCGCCGCCGCCCGCGCGCGCGTCTGGTCGCGGCTGCCGTCGTCCTCACCCTGTCATTGCCAATCCGACCAAGCCAAGTAGGTTTTCCCTCACTTTTTCATATTGGTCCATCACAGCACATCCCGACACAGCATGGCACAATCCATCACAGAGAAGAGGGAGTAGAAGGGGGGAAAGTAAATCCAAGTGACGGGGGACCAAACCCTTGCCACAGGTGACAGATCCGGGTATTGGTGGCCGGAGCTGAGTAGGGGAGGGAGCCAGAGAAGAACCATGGCCCGTGGTGTGAGCAGCCAGCAGAGGAAAGCCGAGGAGTTGCAAGGCGGCGTCACAGGGGGCTGCAGCACGGAGGCCGGGCGCCATGGAGCCGACGGCCAACAGCCATGCTGCAGTCGGCCAGAGGGCAAGGAAATGGGAAGAAGAGAGGGGAAAAGAAGAGATGAGGGCTGGGAGGAAGTTTCGGCAAGAGTAAAGTCCATTACCGGTCCTTAAACTTTTTATGCTGTGTCATCCCGGTCCATAAACTTTTAAAGTGTGTCATCCCGGTCCTTAAACTTTCAAAGTGTGGCAATATCCTATGTAGTTGTAGCAGTGAACTTTTTATGCTGTGTCATCCCGGTCCATAAGACTTTCAAAAGAAATTACCACACTTTGAAAGTTCAAGGACCGGGATGACACACTTTAAAAGTTTATGGACCGGGATGACACAGCATAAAAAGTTTAAGGACCGGTAATGGACTTTACTCTTTCGGCAAAATGGGGAAAAGAGGAGAGTCTAATACGGAAGCGTACTATAGCAGTAGTAGTGATAGGAAGCAGTAGAACAGCTCATAGAGGCGACTAGAAGTCGTGCCGTGTGCATGCATGTGTGTTTGCACCGTAGTATCAATTCTACGGTCGGTTTTGCGCGTAGAATTGATGTCATTCATATGAATACGTGTATCGCTATAATATATTGAAGCTGAGTGATGCTTGTACAAGTAGTGGTTTGGATTTGGTGCCGTGCACGTATCGTTCGTCAGTTTAACAGACAAGTGCAGGATAGAACAGTGAAATATGATGAATGCTTGCTACTTATGTTTCTATGCCATGATCTACAGTACTTATGCGATGATGTACATGATTACGTGTTAATCATATCTTGATGAGTGCTACTTATAATTTAAATGCCAACATTGGAAGTATGTTGTATCATGCAGTGCACTCATACATAGAAACAAGACCTACTTCGATAGGAACTCCATAGGAGTGGAGGTTGAGGTCCGTATGAATGAGGATGGGACAATTGAGTGGTTCATTGACAGGTGAACACTCCGCTATACTGGTATAAGCTACAGTTATAGATGCATCGCATTGCATTGCATTACATGAAATTGACATAGAGTGATACAACTACAGAGATTTATGATTTTCAGTGCACAGTTATGAAATTAATTTACAGTTTACAGTCATGGATTTGATTTACAGATTACAGTTATATAATTGATTGAATTGCTAAAGTGATGTTATTGTTTTATCGCACGCTTGCTGAGTCTTTGGACTCATGCTTGTTTTGTTGGTTTTTTTAGGTGATTATAATTGACGTCATGTATAGGATGGAAGTAAACCTCTTTTGCACCGCACTTATCAAATATCAGACATTCTAAAGAGTGTTGCTAATGCTGAGGTCATTTGAGTCATCACTGAGTATCAAACAAAAACATATGTTATGTTTTGCTCTCGTTGTTACAACGCAACTAACTTGGCCAAAGCCGAACAGTGCAAGTCAAGAGTATGTACCACAGCTTAAAATCTCCATTGCTCCTGATGATCCTTCTTCCAACCATGAAACTCAATTAGCCCCAATAAAATCTTGTAAGCTCATTCGGGCCCTTGATTTTGCTGTCTGGTGTTCGGTAGATGCTATCCGTTAATCCACTGCAAAATAGATGCAGTCAAAACTTTCCTTAGCTAGAATTCTAGTTCACTAGCATTAGTTATGAAAATAAAATATTGAAGAAAAAAAATGAAAATTAGCTACTGCGCCTTTATTATATTGCTTCTAGCGCACATGCACTGAATGCCTTCCTTCATTTAACATATTTCACCGATTCTGTTTATTTTTCAATGATAATTAGATCTTACGTAACTTGCCACAAAAAATGGTTTTCTAAATGTCCCAATTCATTGCGACTAACTAGCTTTTGTCTCATTTACACAATTTTACACTGAGTTATTAGACTGCAATAGACTTGGAATGTCACTATTAAGTAGTAGTTGGTAATAATAACTCAGAAATTTTTCTGCACGAATAATTTTCCTTTTTCTTAATAAAAAACACAATGGCAAATTCTCTTGGAACTCCTACTAGAGATACTACTCAGACGTCACATGCCAGGCATGTTACTTAACTAATGCATTACACTGATTCAACATGAAAAAAGGCCCTGTTTCAACATGAAAAAAACACAATGGCAAATTCTCTTGGAGCAGGTGCTTGTTAAATTTGTTCCCTCTGTTTCAACTTTTCTTGCTATACATATGTTTTGAAATTACAAGGCCCTGTTTCAACATGAAAAAAAAGGAAAAAAATTTACAAGGCAAAGTAGATGAAAATCTAGATGTTTCTACATGAATGAATCCTATAAGAAATGCCAAACAGCATAGATTCTAATAGTAAGATGATGAAAAAAGTGGTCAGTGCAAAAATAAGAGCAATACAGCAGGTAGCTCGGCAGGGCACATACCTTTGAGTAGATATGAGCGAGCTTCTTCTTGTTCTCCTTTGATTCACACCACTGATTTAATTCAGGACAAAAGAAAATATATAAATATTTGAGGTTGGTGAGTTGTTGTATGCTGTCCGGCAAAGATTTGATGCTCGTGCATTTACTTATGTACAGTGACCGAAGAGAGGTGAGTTCTCCTAACCATGGCGTCAGAGATGTCATGCTTCCGCATTGGGACAATTCTAGTTTTTCTAGCGAAGTGAGTTGCCTCATGTTCCCTTGTAAATTCTTCAGCTGCGGGCAATAGTTTATGTACAACCGCTGAAGAGACGCGAGCTCACCCAACCATTTCGGCAGTCTTGCCTGGAACTGGCATTCTAGGGACAGTGATTCGAGGGAGGAGAGGTGTGGAACGATTTGTGGTGAGCCAGTGAGATCACTGCAATTGCTGATAGTTAGTTCACGGAGGGTAGGGAGGTGGTGAAGCAACCTCCACTGATGTAGAGGCACCTCGCAGCATCTGACCTCCAGATTTACTGTAGCAGAGGAGGAGGAAGCACAGGTGTGTGACACGGTCTCTCCCCATGATGATATCATAGTATCACTTTCCTCTATGATCCAATTTTGCACAGCTCTAGGCAGATGCGGTTTCATCGTCAACACGGGGCAATCAACTATTCTCAACGTCTGAAGCTTGGAGAATATGAGCTCGTTTGAACCTTCCTCACCACTGTAGTATGTTGTGTTCCACTCTTCCAGGCTCTCCATACCGCGTAATTCAAACTCTTCTAGTTGAGGAAATGCTCTTGCGCCACCGTAGAAGCCCTCATCAATTTTTGTGATGCCGTGCATATCCGCAAGTAGCAGGTTTCGTAGGTTTGGTAAATGGCCAAGTGGTGGTAGGCACTTGCAGTTAGGCAAATCAATTATTCTCAACCCCCAAAGGTTGGGGAACGTGAGCTCATTTGAACCTTCGTCACCACTATAGTTTGTTGTGTTCCACTCTTCCAGGCTCTTCATACCTTGTAATTCAAACTCTTCTAGTTGAGGAAATGCTCCTTCGCCACCGTAGAAGCCCTCATCAATTTTTGTGATGCCGTGCATATCTGCAAGTAACAACTTTTGTAGGTTTGGTAAATGGCCAAGTGGTGGCGGGCACATGCAGTTGGGCAAATCAATTATTCTCAACGTCTGAAGCTTGGGGAACATGAGCTCGTTTGAACCTTCCTCACCACTGTAGTATGTTGTGTTCCACTATTCCAGGCTCTTCATACCTTGTAATTCAAACTCTTCTAGTTGAGGAAATGCTCCTTCACCACCGTAGAAGCCCTCATCAATTTTTGTGATGCCGTGCATATCCGCAAGTAACAACTTTCGTAGGTTTGGTAAATGGCCAAGTGGTGGTAGGCACTTGCAGTTGGGCAAATCAATTATTCTCAACGTTTGAAGCTTGCGGAACATGAGCTCGTTTGAACCTTCCTCACCACTGTAGTATGTTGTGTTCCACTCTTCCAGGCTCTTCATACCTTGTAATTCAAACTCTTCTAGTTTAGGAAATGCTCCTTCGCCACCGTAGAAGCCCTCATCAATTTTTGTGATGCCGTGCATATTCGCAAGTAACAGCTTTCGTAGGTTTTGTAATTGGCCAAGTGGTGGCAGGCACATGCAGTTGGGCAAATCAATTATTCTCAACGTCTGAAGCTTGGGGAACATGAGCTCGTTTGAACCTTCCTCACCACTGTAGTATGTTGTGTTCCACTCTTCCAGGCTCTTCATACCGCGTAATTCAAACTCTTGCAATTGAGGAAATGCTCTTGCGGCACCGTAGAAGCCCTCATCAATTTTTGTGATGCCGTGCATATGCGCAAGAATCAGCTTTCGTAGGTTTGGTAATTGGCCAATTGGTGGCATGCGCTTGCAGTTGGGCAAATCCTCCATCTTTATTTCGTCAAGATTAGGGAGAAAATGTCTAATATCCATTAGCCAGAATGGAAATCTCACACTGGTATAACCTCGTATCTTAAATCGCTCTAAAGTGCTTGGCGGCACTAGCATTCCTAACAATTCCATTTCCTCCAGAGACCTATCAGCGTCTCTAGTCCACTCAAATTCCAGTTCTTTAATTCTTTGTTTTTCCATCAGTTTTATACTCTGCGCCTCTTGTGTGGACTTTACATTTTCAAGTCTACTTATCTTCAGCTCATCGGGATTTGCATGCTGAAGCAGGGCAAGATTGCTTGTAGATTCACCATCACCAGCATGCACCACAAAGTGTGGCAAGAAGGCAAAAAGGGTGAATCGAGAGAGCGTGGATGCATCCAATCTATCGCAACCCTTCACATTTAGAGCCTTCAGACTATCCATTTTAGCCATGCTTTGTGGAAGCCTCTCTAGCCGTCTGCAGTCCGAGATGTCCAGTGTACGTAGCTTCTTGAGGCTGCCAATACTTTCAGGTATACTAACAAGATAATTATTATGAGACAAGTCGAGATGCTCTAGATTGGAAAGGGTACTGATACGGTCAATGAAACTATCATATTCTTGTGTTGATGAGCGGCCAAAGATAACATACATGCACCGCGATAGATTTAAGTACCGGAGTTTGGTTAGGCTGACGATGACTTTCGGCAGCCCTCTGAGACGCGCGCCAGTATAGATGTCTCTATAATGAAGTGATAAATTCAAATATTGGAGTTTGGTAAGGCCACCCAAAGCTTCCGGTATATCTTTAACAAGAAAGCATTGTGATAAATCCAGATGTACCATCTCTTTGAGCTTGACAAATGATTTTGGGAGCTTTTGTATGCTCCCACAACCTGATAAATCAAGATGCATCAGACCTTCCATTTCACCAATAGATTCTGGTAGTGTTGAGATTCCACGAGATCCATGCAGGTTCAGGTAATTTAATTTTGAAAGCTTGGTGATACACTTGGGAAATGATTCATCATGGATCCGTGGAGCATTCAGATACCTCAACTGCTTCAATCGAGCAATAGAACGTGGCAACTTTCTTATTTCGCATCCACTTAAATCCAAGACTTGCACGCGCTTAGCTGATGAAAATGCAGCACCACGAAGCTCAATTTCACCACAATCCAGAAAACATAGCGCCCTAATCTTGGCAGTAGAAGTCACAGATAAGTTCAATGGCTTGCTGCAATTTGTGAGCAATGCATAGCGGCAGCTGCTTCCCCCAGTACTGCCCTTTTTGCTAGCATCTAGAACTTCATCGGCCATGACCGATCTTGCGAGGTCATGCACCAGGTCATGCATGGTGAACAATGTAATATCTTCGCAAAGCATTCCATCAGACTGCAACAAAAGCACCTAATAGTGTCAGGTTTCTGAATTCCAAACGTTTTATAATGAAAACTGATGGCACGTTTTAACTTTTAGAAATTCTAACCACGCAACCAAGAAGCTGCCATCCAAGAGAGAAAAAACTAGCATCCTAGAAATTCTTTAATTAATCAAGAGGATTTTATAAAGAAACAATTCAGAATTACGATAACCACAAGGTATTTTATATATAAAAAAAGAGTGCGATGCCATGCTAACATAGATGTCATGGATGTTGTGAATTCATGCAATCAAAATGTTAACACTTTGACCATTAATCTACACAACACTATTTAAATTTATCACATAAAAAGTTTTTAATATATTTTTCAGAAGTATTTCCATATTGGTATATTTTTAATAAATTTAAGTAACAACTAATTACAAAAATTAGTGGTCAATGGTGTGTATTGGAGGTTGCATTAGTGTCTAGAACAATAAGTAAAGGAGAATGGAAAGGGTAGAAAATATTTAAACTTTAAATACGATCAATATATCTAGGTTAAATTTGAAACAAAAATAACTAGAAATTAGCATCTATGGGCAATCGGTCTTGTTTTACTAATAATTACATTATATCTTTTCCTATGAAATAAGATTATCACAATATACATGTAGCACTTGTTGAGCAAGCTGTATAGGATTGCAATCCTATGTACATCGTTTTTGTGTTGGTAGGATTGGGATTATAAGATCGAATCCTAGATCATGGTAGGATCGAGCCTTGAATGCAATTCTAAAAATGGCATGTGGACTACGATTTTATATGGTACCACATAATTGTGATTGCATATATGTGCAAGACAGGAATGGTTTGATGGGATTGTTGTAAAATTTGCGGTATAAACATAATTCTCAATTTAATTCCAGCATTAATTATAATAATCCAAGCATGGTAAATATGGCATAGAAATGACTTAACCAGCATATTAACATATGAATCATTTAAGTCATTGCAAAAGAAACATATGCTCAATAAAATTGACATATACATGTTCAAGATTAGCATATGATCAAGAATACTTGTGAATGTAAATGCTAGTCTCATCAAAATCTTAACATATATGACCACATGTACATATATAAAGTGAAATGCTAAGCTGAACCAAAGTATAGCATATATAACCAAATTGAGCATAAGTTCAACAAATTGAATTGTTTTTAGTGCTCTCAGAAGGCTAGTTGCACAAGATTTAATCTTGGCCATCTCCGCCATGACAATGTCTAATCTTGATTATATATAATAGCTATAGATTAGATCTTGAGCTAGAATAAAATCTTTCTACTGCAAGAAATTGACAGAACAGAAAAAGAGCTTGCTGTGCAGAGCTGAAAACCCCCAAAATCAACCCTTCATCCCTTTTACAAAGCACACTATTGATTTTACAGGTTTAACAAGGTTTGGCAAAGGTCAGGAATGACCTAAACAGCCACCAGACAGACCTCACATAGAGATCAACAGAACATGAACAACAAGCAGACTTAATGACCAATGAAGGAAAAATACCGCAGATTCTATTGCATGCTCAAGATCAATCTACCCTCACATCTATATATAATTTCATCAATTTGTCATTTTCATCACAGAGCAATTACTCACAGTAAAATCTTTGCAATGTTGTGCTAAAGAAGCTCCTTGATATATGTAATATATCACCAAATTGCAAAGAAACAAGAACCAGAATACTCATAGCAGTGGTGATACTCAAAATCACCGTGAAGAAATCAAAACCGAGCAAGGCACGCACACGGCGCTGTCCCATAAAACCTAGCACCCCCTGTGCAGCTCGTAGAAGAGGAGTGTGGCAGATAGAGATACAATGCCCCCTCCAGCCACGGGAAGCCGACACCAGAGTCGAGGGTTAGGGTTGATGCCGCACAAGACCACCGAGTACTCCGGCCGAGAGCACTCGAGAACAACCAGAACAGGTCACAAATTTCTCACAAACTCAGCACAATCCCGAGCCAAATCAATCTCTAGGGTTATCCCAACCTTTCCTCTCGGCCAAATCAAAGAAAGGCTCAAGGAAATCGCATGGGGAAAAAAACCCTAGAACACCAATTTGAGCTCCTCAACTGACGGCCACCAGAGAAAACCCGGCCGGCGGCTCTCGGGACTCAAGATCGAAGAATCACAGCGAGAGATTTCAGATCGGAGAGGAGATGACTTACTCATGCATTCGGCCAAGCAAAGAGAGGAGAGGCGGCTTTTAAAGGGGAGCGGAGCGGACGCCGACGGGCTGCAGTCATGGCTGGCACCGAAGCGCCCAAGCTGGTGGGAACCAGTCGTGTCGCTTGCGAGAGAAGACGAAGAGCCCGCAAAGACGAAACGGCGTGGGAGCCCCCTCTTGGGAGGAGACTGCGTCTCCTCCCCCTTATCGTCTCAGTTGGCTCACCGACAGGTGGGCCCCACCTGTCTCTCTTTTTTCCTTTTTCAGTTGGGAAATTACCGAAATGCCCTCGCATAACAAAAATAACTAGAAATTAGCATCTATGGGCAATCGGTCTTGTTTTGCTAATAATTACATTATATCTTTTCCTATGAAAGAAGATTATCACAATATACGAGTAGCACTTGTTGAGCAAGCTATATAGGATCGCAATCCTATGTACGATCGTTTTTGTGTTGGCAGGATTGGGATTATAAGATCAAATCCTAGATCATGGTAGGATCGAGCCTTGAATGTAATTATAAAAATGGCATGTGGACTACGATTTTATATGGTACCACATAATTGTGATTGCATATATGAGCAAGACTGGAATGGTTTGATGGGATTACATCCTATAATGCGGATCTTGATCATGACAACCTTGGTGATTAGGGTATGCCAACTTGTTTTTTTAACTCACTAAAGCCCAATCCCCACACTAGGCACAGCTATGTACATGTTGCAACCTGTTTGGGCTAGCTTAAGTCACTCTTCCCTCAAAAGGGTTAACCCGTACGTAGTTACTAATGCCCAACAAGTCTATTTAACTTACCATGGGTACCAACAAACATGTCCACTTGTGCAGCAAGGACTCATGCACTAATACCATCCGTAACATCTGGGACCCAAAACTTACTAAAGCCCAATGCCCACATTAGGCACAGCTATGTACATGTAGTAACTTGCTTAGGCTAGCTTAAGTCATTCTTCCCTCAGAAGGGTTAACCCATAGTTGCTACGATCGGGACTAATCGACGATATAAGCTCTCTATACGGGACTAATCCAGCCACTAGTACACATGTGCAATATTCGCCATTTCCTAATTGGGCCCAGGTTTATAGGATCATCCATACGAAGATAAAGATACTTGTATTATTGTGGCTTCTCATGGTTATGTTGGCTTAATAATCTTTGAACATCCCAGTTTCAACAACTCTCATTCTTTGCACTTTAGAGAACTTGACTTATGTCAAGTTTACGAATCTATGGGCCAAAAAAGTTTGAGGGGATTGCAAAAGAACAGTAATTTTTGTACTCTTTTTTAGGTTGT